>JAEOAD010000056.1:307500-935000 GCA_036365145.1 Orientallactaga sibirica
GGGTTTATAAATGTTCATGTAGTGGTGGGAAGAGGTATGGGTCATAAGGTAATTGGTTAGTACAGAGGTCCCGCTGATGCCTAATTAGCATGTAGGGACTTCGGGTGAGTGGGAAAGGGTCACATGGTCCAAATAGTGGTAGGAAAAGTTATAGGGAATGGGTCGTAGGGGAATTGGCTGTGAGAAGGTTGCTGGCTGATACCTTATTAACATATAGTGAAGAAAGTGGACAAATGTCACAAGGCTCTGGGGAAAGTGAAACCTAAGTCTTATCAGGATGTCCAGGTGCCCTGGACTGGGGGGAGGGAATGGCCTCACTCCTGTTGGTCTCAAAATTTTTGGGGTCTAGGCTCACTGCAACCTCAAGGTCCGGGGCCCTTAGTCATGCCTGACAGCTCAGGTCTGCCTAAACCTCCAGCAGCCTGGGGGCCTTCAACCATTCCCTACAATGCTGTGTTGTTTCTGACTTATGTTTGCTAAGAGCTCCCAGGAAATTCAATGATTTTTCACCTCCCATCTTGCTATCAGCATGCTGGGATTACACAGAAATCCACCATGCCTTCCAGTTTTAACATGGGGTCTGAGGCTCAAACTCTGATTCTTGGGTTTAAGTGGCAAGTGGTTTATATACTGAGCCATGTTCCCAGCTCCTCTTTTCTTTCTGTCTGTTGTTGATGTTGTTTGTGTGGTAGTTTGAATATATGTTGCCCACAGACTCAAGTATTTTATTAAAGCTTGTAACTGGGGTCTCCAACCACCTGACTAGAGGAGGTGTCACTGGGGGCAGATCCTGGGGTCCAGCCCAAAGGAATGTATGAGGGCAGATCTGGGTTCCAGCCCAAAGGTATGCAGAGAGATTTGAGCTCTGGGGGAACTGCTTGCTGCCTGTTTGTGCTTGGTGTTTTTGGTTTTTGCTGGCTGTTTGATTGTTTCTCTCTGCTTAGATGTATGGAAGCAGCTTCTTCCACTACTGATGGAACATCCCCCTGGATCTGTAAGCTTGAAATAAACCTCCCTTAAAATGTGTTTGGTTGGATGGACATTCCAGCATTGTGGAACTGTCTACAACAGTGTGGTTGGTTGGTTGTTTAATACGGGATGTCCCAATGTAGCCCAGGATTGCCTCAAATATGAAGTTCTCCCGCTTCAGCCTTCTGAATACAGTGATTGCAGGCATGTGTCATCATGCCAGGCTTGTGTCTTTGCTGTGCCTTTCTTGTTTTGCTCTGATCCCGTCTTTCATTCTTTAATCATTATTACTTTTAAAAACCTTTTTATTGACAACCTCTATAAATATAAACAATACCATGATCAAAATTCCCTCCCACTACCTTCCTTTTTCCCTTCCCAAAACACTCCTCCACTAAATCCCTCTTTTTCAACTACTTTTTCTTCTATGTGTTTATATATTCAAGAGAGAGGCCTGGAGAGATGGCTTAGCAGTCAAGCGCTTGCCTGTGAAGCCTAAGGACCCTGGTTTGAGGCTCAATTCCCCAGTACTCACATAAACCAGATGCACAATGTGGCACCTGCATCTGGAGTTCGTTTGCAGTGGCTGGATGCCCTGATGTGCCCATTCTCTCTCTCTCTTTCTGCCTCTTTCTCTCTCTGTCTGTCGCTCTCAAATAAATAAAAAAAACTTAAAAAAATAAGAGAGAGAGAGAAAGAGGCAGATAAGAGAGTGAAAATGGGCATGCCAGGGCTTCCAGCTGCTGCAAATAAACTCCAGACACCTTGTGCATCTGGCTTATGTGGGTATTGGGGAACTGAACCTGGGTACTTAGGCTTCACAGTCAAGCGCCTTAACTGCTAAGCCATCTCTCCAACTCTCTCTTGTCTATTCCCCCCTCTTCTATTTTGATGTCATCATTTTCCCTCCTATTAGGTAGGTCTTGTGTAGGTAGCATCAGTCACTGTGAGGTCATGAATACCCTGGCCACTTTGGGTCTGAAAGACAGTATTTTAAGCGCTCCTCTCCTTCCTTTTGCTGTTACATTCTTTCCGCCATCTCTTCCACAATGGTCCTTGAGCCTTGGAGGGTGTGATAGAGATGACTCATTTAGTGTTGAACACTCCACGGTCACCTCTTGCACTTTGATGAGTCGCCCTAGTGGTTACCACTATCTGAAAGAGAAGCTTCTCTAACCAAAAGTGAGAGTGGCATTAATATATGAACATAAACATAGGTATTTAGAGGGTATTGTGGTGGGCATAATATATGTATATATATATATGAATTTAGCCAGATAACAGTAGTAGTTTCTGCCTTAGAGCTTATGACCTCCCCAGCCATAGGCCTTTCATCACAGGGCTTTCAATACCACGTAGAAATTCCCTCCTGTGGAGTGGGCCTCAAGTCCAATCAGAGAGCAGTTGGTTTCTCCCACAGCAGACATGTCACCATTGAATCAGTTGGTACATCTGGCCTGGCTAGCCAGCAATAAAACTTGCAAGGTCTAAGCCGGGCATGGTGGCACATGCCTTTAATCCCAGCACTCGGGAGGCACAGGTAGGAGGATCGCCGAGAATTCGAGGCCACCCTGAGACTACATAGTTAATTCCAGGTCAGCCTGGACCAAAGTGAGACCCTACCTTGCAAAACCAAAAAAAAAAAAAAAAAAAAAAAAAACCACCTTGCAAGGTCTACTGCTGGTTAAGACTGCTGACAACTTTTTGACTCCAACAGGCTGCATAAGTCATTCTAGCATCCTGACAGCTACTCAACAGAGAAGAGGCTTCCAGCTCAGCCCCAGCTTGATTTTTCAGTAATCAGCAGCCCAAGCATGTGGAGACTTCAGCAATAGGGTCTTACCATCTAGTTCTGGTGGGCAATCAAGACATTGCAGGCAATAGCCTATAATGTTTTAGGGGTATCAGGGGCTTCCCTGGTGAACAAGTTGCTAATAACAATCTATGGTTTCTTGGTGCAACATTATCCACCTCCACAGGATAATTCTGCCCAAACTCTTTTTTTTAGCATATATATTATTAGCTAGCTGTCATAGGAAACTTTTCCCCTGGAGAGACACGAAAACAGGTCTTCATCTCAGATAGAGTTCTGATGGCAGACCAAAGTACAATTACACCAATACCAGTTTGGTGAACCAATGAGTTTTGGGGGGATTCACTTAGAGAGCATAAAGAGGGATTACTTACAGGAACTTGGGGCCCCAAAGCAGCCACCTTAATGGAGATTCCTGTGTCAAAATTACTCCTTGGCCGCTCCTCCCTCAGCCTCAGGGCGAGGGCTCGCTTATATAGCATTGAGACCCCAGAGCAGCCGTCCCACCAAGAACTCTCATTCCACCCTAAATAATGACTTCCCTGTGGGCAATTCTAGAAGCTCCTTGTCCCTGTCCAGGAGGATGAGACCACAGAGAAGCCCTTCAGTGGGGCTCTATACTGGGATTCTCTTCCTTCAGCCTGGGGGTGAGGCCTTACAGAGCATGGAGTCTCCAGAGACACCACCTGAATGGAACTCATTGTTCTTATATTTTTTTCACTCTATATACTCTATATCCCCCCTGAGGTCACAAGACCTCATGCATTATTATATACAGCTGGCGCAGGGGACACCTGAATCTCAGGTGGAGGGGTCTGATAACCCTCCCCATGCCTACTCTCCTGAGTTGACCCAGCTGTCTTTTTTTGTTTGTTTGTTTTGTTTTGTTTTTGAGGTAGGGTCTCACTGTAGCCCAGGCTGATCTGGAATTCACTATGTCATCTCAGGGTGGCCTCAAACTCACAGCGATCTTTCTACCTCTGCCTCCTAAGTGCTGGAATTAAAGGTGTGTGCTACCACACCCAGCGATCCAGCTGCTTTTGATAAAGCTGGCAAATAGCTATTTGCACTTTTCAATGCAAAGGAAATTTGCCATACAACACTAGTGAATAAATAGGTTTTCATATACTTTATTCATAAATGTTAAATTTTTACTAACCCTTTTCCCACCCCCTCCCCTTAGATGCTTTCTGTCCCTAGGATTCTGCCCTTCTACTTACATATCTACTACTATGCCCACCCCTTAAATCTGAACCTCTCTTCCCTCCCTCATGGCCCCTTTCTCACTTCCTGGTCTCTACTGACTCTTTTTCCAACACACATATAACTAAACATTTGAAGCTAGGATCCACATATAAGAGAGAATGCATGGCCTTTGATTTTCTCAGGAGAAGCTTCTTTTTTATTTTTTTATTTTTATTTATTTATTAGAGACAGAGAATGGGTGCAGAGAATGGGCACGCCAGGGCCTCTAGCCACTGTAAATGAACTCCAGACACACGTGCCACCATGTGCATCTGGTTTATGTGGGACCTGAAGAATTGAACCTGGGTCCTTAAGCGTTTCAGGCAAGTGCCTTAACTGCTAAGCCATCTCTCCAGCCCAGGAGAAGCTTCTTTTCAAAGATGGTGGTGATTACCAAGAAGGACCAAGACTCCCCAAGGTGATGAGAAGAAGTAATAGTCAAGTGCTCAACACCAGGCAAGATATCTCTTTCACATCTTCCAGGACTCAGGGAACATTGTGGAGGAGGTGGTAGAAGGAATATTAGTGCTGATGTCACCACTGGCCAGAGAAGTTTCTCTATGGACATAGCTGTAGATATTATGGAGACTTAATATTCATCAAAGTGCTGAAAATAAACTGCTGAGAGCTCAGCACCAAATGCAAAATTTCTATCATGCCCTCCAAGGCTCAGTGAACATTTTCCATGAGGGGTTAGAAAGAATTTAAGAGCCATAGGATAGGCAAGACTTCTTTGGGGTACTATCTTTCAGACATGAACTGATTGGTACATTCATAATCTCAAAATAGATGTTGTTATCTCCACAGGACCTGCACAATATTGAGCCCATTGACATTTTGACAGAGATGGTGGAAGTGGATAAAAAGAATGAAATATAAAAGTAGAAGTAGGACTACTTGGAAAGAGGAGGGGGGTCAGTGGAATAGGTGTGTGAGAAGGAGGACAAAATACAGTAATTGAATGTAATTATGATCAAATTACAGTATATTCATATAATAAAATTTTTAATAAAAAAGAATGCACATTAATCCCAGCAGTCTAAGAGGTTTTCTCCAAAACAGATCACATTTTACACCTTTGAGCAAGTTTTAAAAAATAAAAAAAAAATATTATTTTATTTTATCAAATCATAACAATAAAACTAGAAATCAATAGCAAGAGAAATGACAGAAACTGTACACACACGGTGCCTCAACAATTACATTTTTGAATAATCAATGAAGAATCAGAAAGAAATTTGATTTTAAATCTTGGGATCAATTAAAAATGAAAAATCAGCCGGGTGAGGTGGTGCATGCCTTTAATCCCAGCACTCGGGAGGCAGAGGTAGGAGGATCACCGTGAGTTCAAGGCCACCCTGAGACTACATAGTTAATTCCAGGTCAGCCTGGGTCAGAGTGAGACCCTACCTCGAAAAACAAAAAAAAAAAAAAAAAGAAAAATCAATTTACCAGCTAAGACAATTCAAATAGGAAAGTTCATATTTATGTGTGCTTACATTAAAAATCCAAAAGAGGCCAGGCGTGGTGGCACATGCCTTTAATCCCAGCACACGGGAGGCAAAGGTAGGAGGATCACCGTGAGACTGAGGCCACCCTGAGACTACATAGTGAATTCAAGGTCAGCCTGAGCTAGAGTGAGACCCTACCTCGAAAAACCACAAAAAAAAAAAAAAATCCAAAAGAGGGCCGGAGGGATGGCTTAGCGGTTAAGGCATTTGCCTGCAAAACCAAAGGACCCAGGTTCGATTCCCCAGGACCCACGTAAGCCAGATGCACAAGGTGGCACATGCATTTGAAGTTTGTTTGCAGTGGCTGGAGGCCTTGGTGCGCCCATTCTCCTTCTCTCTTTCTCCCTCTTTCTCTTGTCAAATAAATAAATAAATAATAAAATATGAAAAAAATCAAAAGGACACTGAGAAATCAAGCTGTAGCTGAGCTGAAGTCTCCTCCCCATGGACTAGCTATCAGGATGATGGAAAGAGCTATGCAACCTGTTGGGGAAGAAAACTCATTAGTGGTCTTAACCAGCTGTGGCCACTGCAAGCTTTACAGCTCGCCAACAAGACCAAATGTACCAATGGGTGCAATGGTGGTATGTCCATTATAGGGGGAAGCCAAGTTCTCTTTGATTGGACTTGAGGCCCACTCCATTGGAGAGAATTGATGGCAGGTTCTGAAAAACCTAATCAAAAGTCTATAGCTGAGGAGGTCATAAGCCCTAGGGGGGAAACTACTACTACTGTTGTCTGGCTAAATGCATAGATTATGCTTACCAAACTACCCTCTAGATACCTATGTTTATGCCCATATATTAATTATAGTCTCACTTTTGGTTAGAGAAGCTTCTCTTTTTCAAATGACATTGGTCACTGGGGTGCCTCAAAACTTACCAAAGTGCTGAGAAGTGTCAGTGGAGTGTTCAATACTTATGAGACATTTCTATCACACTCCCCAAGGATCAAGATCCATTGTGGAAGAGGTGTCAGAAAGAATGTAAGAGCCAAGGGAAGGGGAGGAGTGCTTACAATACTGTCTTCCAGACACAAAGTGGCCTTGATATTCATGACCTCATAGTGGCTGATGCTACTTACACCTTCTTAATAGGAGAAAAAAAATCATGACATCAAAATAGGAGACTAGTTGTAAAGAAGAAGGAATTCAGTGGAGGAGGGATTCAGAAGGGGGAAAAGGGAGGGGATTATGTTCACAGTTATTGTTTATATGTATGGCAGTTGTCAAAAAAAAGTTAATAAATAGCCAGGTGTGGTGGTACATGCCTTTAATCCCAGCACTTGGGTGGCAGAGGTAAGAGGATCGCCGTGAGTTCAAGGCCAGCCAGAGACTACATAGTGAATTCCAGTTCAGCCTGAGCTAGAGCGAGATCCTACCTCAAAAAAGAGATAATTAATAAATATTTAAAATTTAAAGAGATCGCCCAAACAATACAGGATATTACCAAGGTCCTGGGTTACCCACCAGAACTAGATGCTACGACCCTTTTACTGAATGCACCACGTTTCAGTTTCAGGACATTGAGAAATCAATCTAGAACTGAGCTGGAAGTCTCCTAAGTACTAACAGTCATAGTGCTGAAAAGTGCTATGCAACCTGCTGGGAGAAAAAAGTTATTGACACTCTGAACCAGCACTGGATCCTGAAAGCTACACAACTGACCAGCCAGGCAAGCTATATAGTAGCATGTCTGTTATGGGAATATGTTAATAACTGCTCTCTGATTGAGGCCCACTTCCTTGGAGGGAATTCATGCATAATACTGAAAACAGTCAAAATCCTATGGCTTAAAAGGTCATAAATCCTAGGGGGGAAAGCTACAACTGTTATTTAGGTAAATGGATATATTATTATCATCAAATTGCCCTCTAATATTTGTGTTTATGCCAGTCCAATACTGCTACTCTCACTTTTGGTCAGAGAAGCTTCTTTTCAGATGCAGGAGACTACTGCGAAAGACTCAATACTAAACAGAGGACTGAGCAAACGTGACAGTTGAGTATTCAGTACTAAATGAGCCATCTCTATCACTCTGTGAGGCTCAGGGATCATGGTGGAAGAGGTGGCAGAAAGAATGTAAAAGCCAAAGATTGGGGAGGAGTGCTTTACAATGCTGTCTTCCAGACACACAGTGGCCTTGATATTCATGACCTCACAGGGGCTGATTCTACCTGCACAAGACCTGCATAACATGAGGGGGAAGAAACCATCAAGGACTGGAGTGATGGCTCAGTGGTTAAAGGCACTGCTTGCAAAGCTGGACATTTCGGGTTTGAATCCCTAATGGTGCATGTTTCTGGAGTTCGTTTTCAGTAGCCAGAGGCCCTGTTGTGCCCATTCTCTCCCTCCTCACTCTCTTGAATAAATAAATATTTTTAAAATAATTATATCAAAATAGAAGAGTGGTGAGAAAGAAGAAGTGGTTCAGGGGAGGGGGATAGGAGATGAGAGACAAGGAAGGTTGCTGGAAGGGGATTATGTATGATCAGGGTACATTGTATATATGTATGGAAGTTGTCAAACAAGTTTTTTTATTATTTTTATTGACAACTTCTATACCTACATACAAAAAATACATGATATTTCCCTCCCCTCCCCCATTCCACTTTAGAACTCCAATCTCCATCATATCCCTTCCTTGTCTCCATTAGTCTCTCTTTTTTTCTTCTTTTTTTAATATTTTATTTTTATTTATTTATTTTGAGAGACAGAGGGAGATACAGAAATAGGCAGGTAGAGAGAAAGAGAGAGAGTGGGCACACCAGGGCTTCACTGTAAACGAACTCCAGATGCATGCGCCCCCTTATGCATCTGGCTTACGTGGGTCCTGGAGAGTTGAACCGGGGTCCTTTGGCTTTGCAGGCAAATGTCTTAACCGCTAAGCCATCCCTCCAGCCCTAGTCTCTCTTTTAATTTGATGTCATCATATTTTTCTTCTATTTTGAGGGTCTTGCAGAGGTACTGCTAGGCACTGCAAGGTCATGGATATCGAGGCCAATTTTTGTCTGGGCAGTTGCATTGTAAGAAGTCATACCCTTCCTTTGGCTCTTCCATTCTATCCGCCCCCTCTTCCTCAATGGTCCCTGAGCCTTGGAGGGTGTGACAAAAGTGTTTCAGTGCTGGGCACTCCTCCATCCCTTCTTCTCAGCACTATGTTGCCTTTTGGGTCATCCCAGTGGTCATTGCCATCTGAAAAGAGAAGCTTCTCTAATCAGAAGTGAGAGTAGCATTAATATGTGAATATGAACATTAAGTGTAGTGTCCCCAGGGCAGCTTGGTGGGAATAATATATACATTTAGTCAGACAAGAGCAGGCTTTATACCCCTAAGGCTCATGACCTCACCTACCATAGACTTTTGCTTAGGTTTTTCAGTACCAGGTATGTATTCCCTGCCGTAGAGAGGGCCTTCAGTCCAATTATGGAGCAGTTGGTTACCCCAAGAATAGACATGCCACTATTGCACCCGTTCAGTCATTGGGCCTGTATGGCCAAACTTGAATATTCAGTGTCCACTGTTTTCACTGCTGATGACTTCTGTGTCCCATATGGCTGCATGCAGTGCAGCTTTTTCCAGCTTTCAGTTGGCTGGTCTACAGGGAGAAGGTTTTCTGCTCAGCACTCAAGTTTTGTTTTTAATATATTTTTTAAATTTTTATTTATTTATTTGCAAGCAGAGAGAGAGATAGAAGAGAGACAGACAGGGAGAGAATGGGCATGCCAGGGCCTCTAGCCACTGCAAACAAACTCCAGATGCATGTGCCCTTTGTGCATCTGGCTTACATGGGTACCGGAGAATCGAACCGGGATCCTTTGGCTTCGCAGACAAACACCTTAACTGCTAAGCCATTTCTCCAGCCCTCAAACAAGTTTTTTAAAAATATATTTTATTTATTTATTTGAGAGAGAGAGAGAGAATGGGCATGCCAGGGCCTCCAGTTACTGCAAACGAACTCCAGATGCATGTGCCCCCTTGTGCATCTGACTTACATGGGTCCTGGAGAGTCGAACTAGGATCCTTTGGCTTTGCAGGCAAATGCCTTAACTGCTAAGCCATCTCTCCAGCCCTCAAAACAAGTTTTTAAAAAATAAAGGCAAGCCAGGTGTGGTGGCGCACACCTTTAATCCCAGCACTTGGGAGGCAGAGGTAGGAGGATCGCCGAGAGTTCGAGGCCACCCTGAGACTACATAGTTAATTGGAGGTCAGCCTGGACCAGAGCAAGACCCTACCTCGAAAAACCAAACAAAAAAAAGGCAAAATAAAAATTCAGGGGCAGGAGAGATTGCTCAATGGTTAAAAGTGCTTGCTTGCAAAGCCTGCTGGCCAGCGTTCAACTTCTCAGCCACCCACATTATGTTTGGCTTTAAACCAGACAGGTATTTTCAGTAGCAAGAGACCCTGTGCATATGCACACATATAAGTAAATAATTTTTAAAGCTTTTATTTATTTTTTAATATTTATTTATTTGAGAGGGAGAGAGGGAGAAAGAGGCAGATAGAGAAAATGGATGTGCTAGGGCCTCCAGCCACTGCAAACAAACTCCAGACACATGTTCCACTTTGTACATCTGGCTTATGTGAGTACTGGGGAATTGAACCTGGGTCTTTAGGCTTCATAGGCAAGCACCTTAACTGCTGAGACATCTCTCCAACCCAACTAAATAATTTTACAAAGTAAATAAAAATTGAGTGCTGAAGGATGGCTTAGCGGTTAAGGTGCTTGCCTGCAAAGCCAAAGTACCCAGGTTTGATTCCCAGGACCTACATAGGCCAGATGCACAAGGGGACGCATGCATCTAAAGTTTGTTTCCAGTGGCTAGAGGCCCTAGCATACTTTCTCTCTCTCTCTCTCTCTCTGCCTATTTCTCTCCCTAGCTCAAGTAAAAAAAATAAAATAAAATATTTTTTAAAAATTGAAAGAGACAGGCTGGGTGTGGTGGTGCACGCCTTTAATCCCAGCATTAGGGAGGCAGAGGTAGGAGGATCGCCATGAGTTCGAGGCCACCCTGAGAATACAGAGTGAATTCCAGGTCAGCCTGGACCAGAGTGAGACCCTGCCTTGAAAAACCAAAAAAAAAAAAATTGAAAGAGACAGGCTGGGTGTGGTGGCGCACGCCTTTAATCCCAGCATTAGGGAGGCAGAGGTAGGAGGATCGCCATGAGTTCGAGGCCACCCTGAGAATACAGAGTGAATTCCACATCAGCCTGGGCTAGAGTGAGACCCTACTTCGAAAAACCAAAAAAAAAAATTAAAAAGATTTCAATAATCTATTGATGAGCATGAAGTCTAAGAAAAGCTAGAACAATCCAAATCCAAAGCAGTAGAAGGCAAACATAATAAAGATCAAGGCAGAAATTAATGAAATAGAGACTAATAGAATAATACACAGACTTATCCAACAAAAAGTTAGTTTAAAAAAAAAAAGATTGCTGGGTGTGGTGGTGCACGCTTTTAATCCCAGCACTCAAGAGGCAGAGGTAGGAAGATTGCCATGATTTTGGGGGCACCCTGAGACTACATAGTGAATTCCAGGTCAGCCTGGGCTAAAGCGAGACCCTACCTCAAAAAAACAAAACAAAAAAGAAAAAACACTGACAAACACTTAGACAAACTAACCAAAATTTTACAAAAGGCAGAGAGGACCAAATTCATAACATTCCAGATGAAAAGGGACTTAATATAGCAGACACCCACAAAATCTAGATGATCATTATGAAACACTTTGAAATTTTATTTTCCAACAGGTTAGAAAATCTAGAAGAAATGAATAAATTTCTGAATACATATGATCTACCAAAATGAAACCAAGAAGATATGAACAACTTAAGCAAATTCATAACCATCAACCAAATTGAAGTAGTAATGAAAATTGTTCCAACAAAGAGAAGCTCAGAACAGGGCAGATTTATTACCAAATTCTACCAAAATTTTAAAGAAAAGTTAAGGGCTGGAGATATGTCTCAGTAAAGCCTAGTGAACCAAGTTCAGCTCCCCAGTACCCACGTAAAACCAGATGCACAAAGGGGAGCATGCATATGGAGTTTGTTTGCAGCAGATAGAGGCCCTGGTATACTCATTCTCTCTGCTTGTCTCTCTTCTATTGCTCTCTATGTTATTGAAAGAAAAATCAGGGGCTGGAGAGATGGCTTAGTGGTTAAGGTGTTTGCCTGTGAAGCCTAAGGAACCAGGTTTGAGTCTCAGGTCTCACGTAAGCTAGATGCACATGTTGGCGCATACATCTGGAGTTCATTTGCAGTGGCTAGAGGCCCTGGCATGCCCATTCTCTCTCACTCTCTCTGTCTCTAACAAATAAATAAATTTTAAAAATTTTTAAAAAAGAAGAAAAATTAATGCCAAGTCTCCTTAAACTCTTCGTAAAATAGAAAGGGAAGCCAGCCAAGGTGCTTATGCCAATAAGCTTACCATTTAGTAGGCTGAGGCAAGTAGACTACCTTGAGCTCACTGAATCCCAAGGCAACCTGAACTATAAGATTAAGACTCAGCCGGGCGTGGTGGCGCACGCCTTTAATCCCAGCACTTGGGAGGCAGAGGTAGGAAGATCGCTGTGAGTTCGAGGCCACCGTGAGACTATATAGTTAATTCCAGGTCAGCCTGAACCAGAGTGAGACCCTACCTCGAAAAACCAAAATATGTATGTATGTATATATGATTAAGACTCAAAGGTCTGGTATGGTGGCACATGCCTTTAATCCCATCACTCAGGAGACAACAGTAGGAGGATCACCATGAGTTCAAGGCCAGCCTGGGACTACAGAATGAGTTCCAGGTCAGCCTAGGCTAGAGTCAGACTCTGCCTTGGAAAAAAATGATTAAGACTGTCTCAAAAAGAAAACAAAACACAAACAACAACAACAACAACAAAAAGCCCAGCATAGTGGCACACGCCTTTAATCCCAGCACTTGGAAGGCAGAGGTAGGAGGATCACTGTGTGTTCAAGGCCACCCTGAGATTACATAGTGAATTCCAGGTCAACCTGGGATAGAGTGAAACCCTACCTTGAAAAAGAAAGAAAGAAGAAAAGAAAAAGAAAAGAAAAGAAGGAAAAAAAAGTGCTCGCTTCGGCAGCCCATATACTAAAATTGGAATGATACAGAGAAGATTAGCATGGCCCCTGCACAAGGATGACACACAAATTCGTAAAGCGTTACATATTTAAAAAAAGAAAAAGAAAAAAGAAAAGAAAAGAAGCTACGGAAGGAACACTACAAAACTCATTCTACAAATCCAGTATTACTTTGATATCAAAATCAGATAAGGACAGATTTTATACACAGAGAGAGAAACTAAACCATTTTCTCTGATGAATAAAATTTTTGCAAACTGAGCTGAAGAGGTTGCTTAGTGGTTATGGTGCTTGCCCACAAAGCTGCAGGACCCAGATTCGATTCCCCAGTACCCACATAAGCTAGATGCACAGGTGGCACATGCACCTTCGTTTGCAGTGGCTGGAGGCCCTGGTGCACCCATTCTCTCATGAATAAATTTCTGAATACATATGATCTACCAAAATGAAACCAAGAAGATATGAACAACTTAAGCAAATTCATAACCATCAACCAAATTGAAGTAGTAATGAAAATTGTTCCAACAAAGAGAAGCTCAGAACAGGGCAGATTTATTACCAAATTCTACCAAAATTTTAAAGAAAAGTTAAGGGCTGGAGATATGTCTCAGTAAAGCCTAGTGAACCAAGTTCAGCTCCCCAGTACCCACGTAAAACCAGATGCACAAAGGGGAGCATGCATATGGAGTTTGTTTGCAGCAGATAGAGGCCCTGGTATACTCATTCTCTCTGCTTGTCTCTCTTCTATTGCTCTCTATGTTATTGAAAGAAAAATCAGGGGCTGGAGAGATGGCTTAGTGGTTAAGGTGTTTGCCTGTGAAGCCTAAGGAACCAGGTTTGAGTCTCAGGTCTCACGTAAGCTAGATGCACATGTTGGCGCATACATCTGGAGTTCATTTGCAGTGGCTAGAGGCCCTGGCATGCCCATTCTCTCTCACTCTCTGTCTCTAACAAATAAATAAATTTTAAAAATTTTTAAAAAAGAAGAAAAATTAATGCCAAGTCTCCTTAAACTCTTCGTAAAATAGAAAGGGAAGCCAGCCAAGGTGCTTATGCCAATAAGCTTACCATTTAGTAGGCTGAGGCAAGTAGACTACCTTGAGCTCACTGAATCCCAAGGCAACCTGAACTATAAGATTAAGACTCAGCCGGGCGTGGTGGCGCACGCCTTTAATCCCAGCACTTGGGAGGCAGAGGTAGGAAGATCGCTGTGAGTTCGAGGCCACCGTGAGACTATATAGTTAATTCCAGGTCAGCCTGAACCAGAGTGAGACCCTACCTCGAAAAACCAAAATATGTATGTATGTATATATGATTAAGACTCAAAGGTCTGGTATGGTGGCACATGCCTTTAATCCCATCACTCAGGAGACAACAGTAGGAGGATCACCATGAGTTCAAGGCCAGCCTGGGACTACAGAATGAGTTCCAGGTCAGCCTAGGCTAGAGTCAGACTCTGCCTTGGAAAAAAATGATTAAGACTGTCTCAAAAAGAAAACAAAACACAAACAACAACAACAACAACAAAAGCCCAGCATAGTGGCACACGCCTTTAATCCCAGCACTTGGAAGGCAGAGGTAGGAGGATCACTGTGTGTTCAAGGCCACCCTGAGATTACATAGTGAATTCCAGGTCAACCTGGGATAGAGTGAAACCCTACCTTGAAAAAGAAAGAAAGAAGAAAAGAAAAAGAAAAGAAAAGAAGGAAAAAAAAGTGCTCGCTTCGGCAGCCCATATACTAAAATTGGAATGATACAGAGAAGATTAGCATGGCCCCTGCACAAGGATGACACACAAATTCGTAAAGCGTTACATATTTAAAAAAAGAAAAAGAAAAAAGAAAAGAAAAGAAGCTACGGAAGGAACACTACAAAACTCATTCTACAAATCCAGTATTACTTTGATATCAAAATCAGATAAGGACAGATTTTATACACAGAGAGAGAAACTAAACCATTTTCTCTGATGAATAAAATTTTTGCAAACTGAGCTGAAGAGGTTGCTTAGTGGTTATGGTGCTTGCCCACAAAGCTGCAGGACCCAGATTCGATTCCCCAGTACCCACATAAGCTAGATGCACAGGTGGCACATGCACCTTCGTTTGCAGTGGCTGGAGGCCCTGGTGCACCCATTCTCTCTATCTACCTCTCTCCCTCTCTAAAATAAATAAATAAATAAATAAATAAATAAATAAATAAATAAATAAAAATATTTTTTAAAATTCTTACAAACTTAGCTGGGCATGGTGACACATACCTTTAATCCCAGCACTCAAGAGGCAGAGGTAAGAGGATCACTGTGAGTTCAAGAATCAAGGCTGGCTTGGGAATACAGGGTGAGTTCTGGGTCAGCTTGGGCTAGAGTGAGGCCCTGTCATAAAATAAATCCACTCAAAGCTGGGTATGGTGGCGCACGCCTTTAATCCCAGCACTTGGAAGGCAGAGGTAGGAGGATCACCGAGAGTTTGAGGCCACCCGGAGACTACATAGTGAATTCCTGGTCAGCCTGAGCCAGAGTGAGACCCTACCTTGAAAAACCAAAACTAACTAACTAAATAAATAAATCCACTCAAGAGAAAAATTGAAGAAGACACTAAAAGGTAGAAAGAAGGCTTACCATTGCATGGACAGACAGAACTGATATTGTGGAAATGGCTATATTGCTGAAAGAAATCTATAGATTCAATGCAATTCCCATCAAAATTCCCATTACGTTCTTCACACAACTAGAAAAAAAATCCTAAAATTCATATGGAAGCAGAAAAGGCCATGAATAACTAAAACAACACTTAGCAGAAAAAGTAATGTTGGAGGCACCACAATATCCAATCTCAAATTATCTTACAGAACCATAACAACAAAAAAGCATGGCACTGGCACAAAAATAGATTTATAGACCAGCTGAATAGATAGAGGGTCCAGAAATAAACCTACACAGTTGCAGCCACCTAATTTTTGACATAAGTGTCAAAAATACATTAGAGAAAAGATGGCCTCTTTTTAAAATTATTTTTATTTTTATTGACAACTTCTTTAACTGTAGGCAATATCCCATGTTATTTCCCTCCCTCCCCCCACTTCCCCCTTTGAAACTTCACTCTCCATCATATCCCCTCCCCCTCTCAATCATTCTCTCTTTTCAGTTTGATGTCATGAAAAAGATGGCCTTTTTAATAAATGGTGTATATGGGATTAGCGGGTTTAAATATCCATATGTAGAAGAATGAAACCAGACCTATATCTCTCATGCTGCAGAATAATCAATTCAAACCAGACCAAAGTTCTTGATGTAACGGGATTAATATATAGAATATGTAAATGTCCACAAAAATCAAACATCAAAACCTAAATCATCCAATCAATAAATGGGCTAATGAACTGAATACACATCTTTCAAAAGAAAAAAAAAACACAAATGGCCCATAAATACTTGAAATAAATTTTTAACATCTTTAGTTGTTGTGATTTGAGGGAGGGGAGAAGGGGGGAAGAAAGGAAGAGGAGAAGGACAAGGAGAGGATAAATGGGGAGAGAAACAGTGAGATTTGTGTTTTTGACATCAAGAGTGTGATTAGGCTGGAGAGATGGCTCAGCAGTTAAGGCGTTTGCCTGCAAAACCTAATTACCTGAGTTTGATTCTCCCGTCCCCAGTTAAAGCCAGAAGTACAAAGTGGAGCATGCATCTGGAGTCCATTTCCAGTGGCTGGAAGCCCTGGTGCACCCATTTTCTCTGTCTGTCTCTCGTCTTTCTCTCTCTGCTTGCAAATAACTAAATAAGTATTTTTAAAGAGACAGCTGGGCATGGTGTGCATGCCTTCAATCCTAGCACTCAGGAGGCAGACGCAGGAGGATTGCAGTCAGTTCCCCACCCTGAGATTACCTACTGAATTCCATGTCAGACTGGGCTAGAGCTAGACCCTACTTCAGAAAAAAAAAAAAAAGAGCCCTCTCTGGGGCTGGAGTGAGTGATGGCTCAGTAGTTAAAGGTGCTTGCTTGCAAAGCCTGTGAGTTTGTTTGCAGCAATGGGCCCTGGCATGTTCATTCTTTCTCTCTCTCTCTCTCTCTCTCTCTCTCTCTCTCTCTCTCTCTCTCATAAATTAATTAATTAATTAATTAATTAAGTTTTAAATGCATCCTCTCTGGACTCATTGCAGTCCCTCGGACAGTTTCCCAACCAGGGTCTGCCTTGTAGACCCTTCTGAGACTAATCAGTGTAGCTCTGTCGTGGCAGTTTGGTCCCCGCCCGCCTTGCAGCAAGATTCATAGCCCATGTTTATGACGTGATTATCTGTTACATAAGAAGAGTTAGTGTGAAGGACTTTGGCTTCAGTTTTCATGAGGGGAAACGAAGGGAGAAAGGAGCAACAGGCTCCTTTCTCAGGCCTGGTCAAGGACAGAAAGAGGATTGAGCAAGAAGGTGAAGGTGGGCCAGTTACAGCCCACCACTTAACAGCAGTAGTGAGAAGTGGGCTTAGCCATGGCCTTAGACTTCAGGGACCCCAAAAGCGGTTTCCGCCACAGTGAGGTGGTTGTTTTCATCAACGAGGAAGTGATCAGGTGTGGCGGGAGCTCTGCCTTCTACCTGACCTTTCATTCGCGATCCTGGAAGGATATAGAAGATGCCTTGAAGTCTGTGGTGGTCGACACGCAGGTGCCCCACGCCTTCAAGAGGGCCTGCGCTTGGAGTGCTTTGGCCCTGGGAGTGAGAGTGGCTATGAGGCAGCGCGAGAAGCAGGTGCGTCGCATCCGGCAACTGCGAGACCAGATAGAGAAGCGTGAGGTGGCGACCTGGACCTTGGCCATGGATCTGCAGAAGCTGCAGGAGGAACGCGATGAAGTAGTCTCCGAGTTGAATAGTGCGAGATACAACCTGAAGCAAGTGCTAAGTGAGCGCGATATGTTGCAGAAGAAGCTGATGGAGTTCGAGCTCTCACAGACAATCCTTGCTGAGTTGAAAGATGCTGGGCAGCACAGGGCTGTGGCGTGGCCCCTGGCTAGAGAGGAGCAGAGTGAGACTAACAAGACAGGGTTTCAGAGTGAACGGCATACAATATTAAAAAAGAAGACCCAAGTGGCATTCACAACAGGTGTGGCAAAGCCCCTTTGTCCCTAGGTCTAGGTCATTCAACCCCTACTGCCAGTGTTATGCTCCACGCCATTCCCAGTGTCATCTCCTACCCCATCCAGAATAATCTTAGAGAAGCAGGAGATTCAGTCCCACTCTAGATAGCTACCTACCGGAGGCAACTACTCCTCTGCCGGGGGTGGGGTCCTGGGGTGGGAGTTGGGAGATTACCCTGTGGTGGGACCTGGGGACCCAAGGACAGGAGCAAAGTCTAATGAGGTTTCAGAGGATGACACTCTGACTTGCAGCACTAGTCAAAGCCAGGTGGGAAGTCCTGTGTGGTTCCCCCTGGAACCAAGGAAACAGCTTAAGGGGACACATGGCTAAGCTACCAAATGATAAGAAAAACACTGAATTCTAACACAAAGAGAAACTTGCCCCAGGTTTCAGGAGAAGGGATTGACTGTCCATGGTATAAAGTGTGTTTCATTCTTCTTGACATTTTGACTGTTGTAAATACAAAACACACACACACACACACACACAAAAAAAAAAAAAAAACCCTAGGTCTCACCAGGTGAGCTGAGAAGCCTTGACCCCAAAATAGCTCCTCACTGAATTCAGGAAGGAAGGTAGAAATAAATGGACATATGCTACTAAGAGAAATCAATTTCCAGAGGCATCATTGTAATCAAAACTTCTTTTATTTTTATCAGAGAATATTTGAAGACTCATTTAACAAAACTTTTCACTATTTCCACCATCCAGCAAATATCTATTTGGTTGTTTATTTGCAGTGCTAGGGATCCAATGTATGGCCACATACATGTTAGGAAAGCACTCTACATTCTCTACCTGGATTGTCGGGTCTAGCACAGTGTAGGAGTTTCCACATATGAATTTCTTCCTCCAGTTCATACTGTGCATGTGTCTGTGTGTATTTACTTTGTATTGTTTTTGAGAAAGATGAGATTTTACTGAAAATGTCAATCTTTTGGGTTTGTTGTTGCTGTTGTTGTTTTTGTTTTTGGAGGTAGGGTTTCACTCCAGCCCAGGCTGACCTGGAATTAACTATGTAGTCTCAAGGTGGCCTCAAGCTCACACGATCCTCCTACCTCTGCCTCCCAAGTGCTGGGATTAAAGGCGTGCGCCACCATGCCTGGCCTTGTTTTGTTTTCTTTTTGAAGTAGGGTTTTATTCTAAGCCCAGACTGACATGGAATTCACTATGTAGTCTCAGGATGACTTCGAACTCATGGCAATCCTCCTACCAGTGCCTGCCAAGTGCTGGAACTAAAGGTGTATACCATCATGCCCAGCTCAATTAATCTTTAAAAGGAGAATTTTTCCAATTGCAGTCAAGTTTACAGGTGGACTCTGGCTATCCATCAGTGAACAACTGAAGGAGCTGATGTTATAAAACATTATTTTTTCTTCTTTTTACATGTTCCTTAACCTTTCATAACACCAGATCTTCTGCTGGGCACAGCTATGCAGTTGGAACTTAGGAGGCAGCTTACTTCTAGGTAGCCTGTTTTCCCTTGAAAATACTATGTATAATGTTCATATTTGCTTCTTGATCTATTTTATAACATTCATAGGTGCTTTTCTTTTTCTTTAAGCTCTAGAAACTCTGTATGAAGTTGAAGAAAATCCACTGTCCACTGTGTGAATTGTCCTGTAATGCCCCTCAACAGGCCTCACCTTAACAAGACCTCAACTCATCTGGCTGCTCTTACTAGAATGTGAAGGAATCTGGGAGGAGATGTTTGGGTACATATTTTAAAACCAAGGAGAGCATACAAAATCTGTTAGAACCTAATCCAGTGACATCACAGAGGTCAAAGGGGTTTGAATGTCAACATTAAATTTTAGAGATTGTAACATGTTTGTTGAATTTCATTTATCAGTTCATGGATTGAAGTTACTGATACATTGGCATACGATAGAAACTAAAATTGTGTTTTCTGGTGCACATACTATAAATCCATTGGGTGAGTTTGGTTAGATGACAGGAGGGAGCATAATTTCAGACATAGTGTTTCAGCTTTGGATAAATCATAACCTTTGGATAAACTCAATCGAAATAACATCAAAATCCATTTCTGTGATTCTGGAGGCAATGTCAAAGAGATTTTCTTTAGAGAGACACTGAAGAACAAATTAGTTTTGTTAGAATTTAATTTCTCCCTTGGGCAAGCGATTAATTTGAAAGAGTTTGGAAAACTGCCATGTTGCTAGCAAATTTGATAAATTTCACGTAATTCGTGAAACAAATAGTTATTGATTGCTTAGTATTTGCTAGGAGTTGGATGTTATCTGGCACATACAACATAATCCTTTTAGGTGAGTTTGATTAAATGACAGGAGAGTTAAGGATCTGGAAAACAAATTAGATCAGGACTGTCATCTTTGCCTACCTTATGGCCTTGGGAAAAATCATCAGAAATAACACCCAGATCCATTTTTGTATTTCTGGGGCAAGATGAAAGAGACTATCACGAGTGGACTTGAGTGACAAACTGTTTCTCTTCTTGCTCCCAAATGAGATGAATAGTGTCAAAGACCAAAAAAGTGGCCCCCATGAAATTGAAGGCAAGGCTTTTCCAATCTTCTGAGGGTCACAACTATTTTCCTGGCTGACCACCAACTAGAGATCACTGTGTTGTCTTGAAGAATGGTAGTCCTCAGAGGAGCGTTGGGCATATACTCCAGCCCTTAGATCTCCAGTCCTCATCCCAAGTTCCTCTCCACTCAACATCAGGGCCATGGTGCTCTGTGTGGATGGTGCTTCTCTTGGGAGGATTAATTGGGTTAAAAATAGAATTGGAAGCCGGGCATGGTGGCGCACGCCTTTAATCCCAGCACTCAGGAGGCAGAGGTAGAAGAATCGCTGTGAGTTCAAGGCCACCCTGAGACTACATAATGAATTCCAGTCCAGCTTGGACTAGCATGAGACCCTACCTCAAAAAAAAAATTTAAAAGATAGAACTGCAGCCAGAGAGATGGCTCAGTGCATAAAGGCACTTGCTCACAAAGCCTGATGGTCCGGGGTTCCATTCCCTAATACCCAAGTAAAGCCAGATACACAAAGTGGCACATGCATCTGGAGTTTGTTTGCAGCAGTAACAGGCCCTGTCGCACTCATTTCCCCCTCATAATAGTTAAAAGAAAATGGAACAAGTGGTGTTGGAGAGATGGCTCAGTGATTAAGGGTGCTAGCCTGTAAAGTCTGTCAGCCTGGGTTCCATTCATCACCCATGTAAAGCCAGAGGCAAAGTGGTGCATGTGTGGCACAAATGCAAATAAATAAAAATTAATAAAAACAGCCGGGCATAGTGGCACACCTCTTTAATCCCAGCATTCAGGAGTCAGAGCTGGGAAAATCACCATGAGTTTGAGGCCACCCTCAGACTACATAGTGAATTTCAGGTCAGCTTGGGCTAGAGTGAGACCCTACCTCCCCAAACCCAAAAACAAACAACAACAACAAAATAAACCAGAAGTGGTGTTGGGGGACACACTCCTTCCGGGGCTCTTCCTTTGCACTAGTGTGTTACCTGCAGACTGACTTCCTTAAGGCAGCAGCTGCCAGGGAGCCAGGATGGAGCTAGACATGAGAGATCAAATGTGTCTTCAGCCTGAACTGAAGGTGTCCTGGGTTCCCTGAAACATCCATCTAGCCTACCAAGATCTACCTTTGTCAGGGCTTTATGTGATGTTAACTGATAATAGACTGTGCACTTGTCTAACATGTCTTCGTGTGGCTTGTATCTCAGGGCAGGTTTATTCCATGACATCAACTCAAATCCTCACCTTCCTCCCGCCCCACTAAGGTGAAGAAAACTTTTTTTTGTTTTGTTTTGTTTTGTTTTTTGAGGTAGGGTCTCACTGGAGCTCAGGCTGACCTGGAATTCACTACGTACTCTCAGGGTGGCCTTGAACTCACGGTGATCCTCCTACCTCTGCCTCCCCAGTGCTGGGATTAAAGGCGTGTGCCACCACGCCCTGCAGGTGAAGAAAACTTAATCTCATTTACTACTGGAGGGCTTCTCCTTTTTTTATTTTTAAAAATCTTTTCAAAACTTTTATTGACAAATTCATGCATGCATATCAAGTTAATTTTTTTTTTGATTTTTCGAGGTAGGGTTTCACTCTAGCCCAGGCTGACCTGGAATTCACTATGTAGTCTCAGGGTGGCCTCGAACTCTTGGCGCTCCTCCTACCTCTGCCTCCCGAGTGCTGGGATGAAAGGCGTGCGCCACCACGCCTGGCTGTCAAGTTAATTTTATCAGAATCATCTCTGGGAAAAATGATGGTATCAACATAGAAGAGAGATTAGTTAGAAGAGATTAAGTGGAGGGGAAAAAAGGAAGGGGATTGTAATCATGTTATATTTATACATATAGACATTGTCAATAAAAGTTTTTAAAAATGGGGCTGGAGAGATGGCTTTGAGGTTTAAGGCCTGCAAAGCCAAAGGACCCAGGTCAATTCCCTAGTACCCACTTAAAGCCAGATGCACAAGGTGGCAAATGCATCTGGAATTCATTTGCAGTGGCTAGAGGTCCTGGTGCACCCATTCTTTCTCTATATATCGGCCGTTCTCTCTTTCTCTCTCTCAAATATATAAACAAATAAGTTTATTTTAAAAAAATAACCCTTTCCTGTTACTTTCTCTTGTCCTCCTCCCCCATCCCCGTGTGCCCCTCCTCTTCTGATGATTATCCAACAAGTGAAGGTGCCTCTCTATGAGGCTTCTACTATAGGAGGGTATTGCCACGATTCTGCCTAAGTTGGTGTGGTAGTTTGAATATATGTCCCCCAATATATTCAGTGTTTTGTTAGTTTATAGTTTGCATCAGCAATCACCTTGCTAGAGGCAATGTCACTGGGGGCAGATATTAAGGTGTGGTGGTGGGTTTGAGATTCCATTGTAAAGATATGCAAAGTGTGCCTAACGAGAGTTCCTGAAGTGTGCTGTGGCTTTAGGGCTGCAGTTTTGCTCTGTGTGCTGTGGTGGCTGGCTGGCTGGGGGCTTTTGCTCTCTTGCCTGGTCCTGTGGAGAGCAGGCTGCTTCTTCTGCCATTATGGAACTTCCCCTGGATCTGTAAGCTTCAATAAATAATATCCCTTCCTCCATAACTGTGCCTGGTCTGGAAGTTCATCTCAGCGAATTTGAAGCTGTCTGCTACAGTTGGATTCCTGAAACTTGAGTTTCAGCCTCCCTCTGGGTACCAAGAAGTCATTTGAGGCTCTGTTTACCTGAAGGTCTCTATTATCCCATGAACAGAAAATTCCCTGTTGCATTTCTGCCCAAGGCATTGTCTCTCAACTCCTACCCACAATCCTAATGTTTTATTTTTTAAAAACTATTTATTTTTATTTATTTGAGACACACAGTGAGAGAGAGAATGGGCGTGCCAGGGCCTCTAGGCAAGGCAAACGAACTCCAGATGCATGTGTCACCTTGTGCATCTGGCTTATGTGGTACCTGGAGAATTGAACCTGGATCCTTAGGCTTCGCAGGCAAGCACTTAAACCATTAAGCCATCTCTCCAGCCCCACTAATGTTTTCTGTTGAGACAGCATCTCATGTATTTCTGGCTTTCCTTGACCTCATTATGTAGTCTAGAATGACCCTGAAGTTCTGATCCTCCTGCCTCCACCTCAGGAGTGCTGAGATTACAGGTGTGGTCCACCACACTTGGTTTATGTGGCTGTGGGGATGATGGAACTCAGGGCCTCATGCATACTAGGCAAGCATTCTACCCACTGAGCAACATCACCAGAACCCCCTTGTACATAATTATATCAAGGTGTTGAAGATTCTAGAAAGTATCCAGAAGACGAATATTCCATGAGGCTGAGGGTAGAGGCTGGCTTCCTGCTTGGCATATGGACTGAAGTGGGAACAGATGACAAAAGTTACCCTGCCTCACCAGTATTCTCACATCCCTAGGAGTTGTGTTTATTCAGAGGGCCTGAGTTACTTGAGGACAGACTGCTGGCAAGGAAGGGGTCCAAAAGGGACATCAAACCCAAAGCTAGATTGTCTGGGTTGGAGCAAGTTTTGTTCTTATATCTCCTTGGAATCTGGGGAAGATGGGACCGAGGTGAGACTCAGGAGTGTTGGGGTACATTTTAGTAAAGTTCCTAGACCACTTGGGAACTTGTACCACATGTAAATTCTCAGGCTCTACCTCATAGATCCAGTCAGAAGTTCCAGAAGTGGGGCCTAGCAAGTATATCAGGCTCATGATGAAATTTGAGAAGCTTTGTTTTAATCCAGTGTAATGTGAACAAATCACCCTAAATCTCGTGCTATGATTGGTTCATTTAGAGCTTCCTTGGAATGCCTGTAGGCCTTTTGGTAACTTTCATATAGATTAATGTTACTATCATTTTAGGGATTCTTCTCACAGCAACTCACCTGAATATTTATTTAAGCAGGCTCCCAATTCTCCTCATCCTGGGCTGAACTCATGAAGAAAAAGACAATAAGGTGTTTTGCTGAAGTAGCCTGAGCTATAAAGGCAGAAAACTGGGCTCAAAGCCTGCTCTGCTATGCATTAGATATGAGATCTAACACAGTTCCAAGCCCCCAAAGCATTGGCTCCTTCCCCCACCCTCTGGGTTCTTAGCCAAGGACTACTCACATCAGAGTGCCTACTACATAAGACTTTATGGCCATTATCCTGCTAGTGACTGCTAAGGTTTGGATGCTGCTTGTCAACCCAAAGGCTCATGTGTTGAAGACTTGAGCTACAGAGTGACAGTGCTGATAAGATGGTGGGAACTTTAGGAGTCAGGGGTCTACTAGAAGGACTTTAAGCTACTGAGGACATATCCCTACAGGGAAACTGTGATCTCCTGGGATGAATTCTTGTAAAATCAGGTTGTTGTGAAAGCATGAGCTTGATCCAAGAGTTAATTTTTGGTTTCCTGTTTCAAGATGTGATTTCTTTCTAAGCCACATGTCCTGCCATGTGATGCAGCCAAATGGACCCTAGTAGAGTTGATCAGATGCCAGTGCCATGCTCTTGAATCTCCAAAACTGAGAACTAAAGCCTCTTTTCGTATTAAGTTATCCTGTGTCAGGTGTTTCATTGTACTAGCAAAAATGAACCAATACAGTGACTATCAAAACTACGTACTCTAGGGCTGGAGAGATGGCTTAGCAGTTAAACGCTTGCCTGTGGCGCCTAAGGACCCCGGTTCGAGGCTCGATTCTCCAGGACCCACGTCAGCCAGATGCACAAGGGGGTGCACACATCTGGAGTTCGTTTGCAGTGGCTGGAGGCCCTGGCACACCCATTCTCTCTCTCTCTCTCTCTTTCTCTCTACCTGCCTATTTCTGTATCTCCCTCTCTCTCAAATAAATAAATAAACAAAATAAAATATTAAAAAACTACGTACTCTATAACAGATGCGTATTAATGATTCTCCAGGGAACATATTTTAACCAAATTTATAGAGAGAATTTGAGTCATACAGGTTACCTGGTGGAAAAGGAGGTGGCAAACGAGGTATGTTTTCTAGTGTTGGTGCTAGTAGTGGAAGGAGAGGACTGATTCATTTCCTTTAATCATATAAACTTGTATTTCTTTCTATATACATATATAAGATGACAGTGACATTCCAGTCCTGCACTGTGTATGCAGCATATGGGAAGACACAGGGACAGGGAGAAATTTTCATGTGGTACAGGATAGTGAGCCAGAGGTAGATTTACTTACCAAAACAAAATGTGATGTATTTCTCTCCAATGTTCTCTTTTTTGGTTTGGAGACAGGGTCCTATGCAGGCGGAACTGGCCTCAGATTCACCATATAGCTGAGTATGACGGCACTTCTGATCTTCCTGTTTCCACCTCCCATAGTGCTGGGTTTATAGGTATATGCAATGACATCCAATGTATGCAGTGCTGGGGACCAAACCCAGGACTTTGTGCATGCTAGATAAGGACTCTACCAACTGATCCTACAGATCCACATCTCTAGCCCCACATGTTCGTGTTATTTATTTATTTATTTATTTATTTATTTATTTATGAGAGAGAAAGAGACAGAGAGACAGAACGAGTGCACCAGGGCCTCCAACCACTGCAAACAAACTCTAGATGCATGTGCCACCTTGCACATCTGGCTTACATGGGTCCTGGGGAATCAAACCTGGGTCCTTGGGCTTTGTAGGCAAATGCCTTAACTACTATGCCATCTCTCCAGCCCCAAATGTTCACTTTTTAAAAATATTTTATTTATTTATTTGCAAGGAGAGAGAGAGAGAGGAAGAAAATGGGTGCACTAGGGCCTCTAGCCACTGCAAAAGAAGTCCAGATGCCTATGCCACCCTGTGCATCTGGCTTTACATGGGTACTGGGGAATCAAACCTGGGTCCTTAGTCTTTACAAGTAAGTGCCTCAACTGCTAAGCCATCTCTCCAGCCTAAACATTCACTTTTTAAAAATTTTTGTTGATATTTATTTATTTATTTATTTATGAGAAGCAGAGAGAGAGAGAAAGAGAGAATGGGCACAGCAAGGTCTCCAGCCACTGCAAACAAACTCCAGATGCACGCACCACCTTGTGCATCAGGCTTACACGTACTGGGGAATCGAACCAGGGTCCTTAGGCTTCACAGGCAAATGCTTAACTGCTAAGCCATCTCTCCAACCCAACATTCACTTCTTATTGGCAATTTTAACTATTTCCAAATACTTATTTTCATTCTCAAAATTATGCTACTGTGCAGTTTTCTGTACTATGAACAAAAGTGGATATTATTAAAATACAACCAGTCTGGAAGTTGTTTTAATTTTCATTTGTTTACTAAAAAGATGGAATATTTTCTCAAGCTATTTATCCATTTGTATTTCTTCTGTTATGATTCACCTACTCAGGTTTTTGTTCCAGTTTCCTCATAGGAATATTCATTGTATTTTGTTTTGTCAGTATTTGATAGTAAGGACATTATCCCAATCCTATTATTCTTAAAATAGCAAATACTTTCTCTTGTTTTTACATTTCTCTTTAAATTTTAGTCTGGTGGCATTTTAATGGACATAAATGCTGGTAAAAATGGGAAAGAGGAATTCTTGTTCACTGCTGGAGGGAACATAAACTGATGTAGCTACTGTGGAAATCAGTATGAAGGTTTCTCAAAAAAAAAAAAAAAACAAGAACTAAAAATACAACCACCATAAGACCCAACTATACCACTCCAGAGTGTATACAGTCAAAAGACACTAAGACCCTGGACAGAAGCATTTGTGCATCCAAGTATATTACAGCTCTGTTCACAATAGCTAAGAAGTGGAGCTAGCCTACATGCCCATTGACTGATGAATGGATAAAGAAAATGTTGTACATATACACAATGGAACTTTATACCTTAGGGAAAAACAAAATCATTACACTTGCAGGAAAATAGAAAGTATTGATTGTGATCAGGGCACATTGCATATATGTATAGATGTTGTAAATAATTTTTAATAGGGAAAACAGAAATTATTATGTTATGCAAAGTAAATGCTCTTTGTCATATGTGGATACTAGATTTCAATGTCTATATACATATATTTGGGGGGGGGTTCGAGGCAGGGTAGCACTTCAGCCCAGGTTGACCTAGAATTCACTGTGTAAACTTAGGGTGGCCTTAATTCATGGTGATCCATCTACCTCTGCCACCCAAGTGCTGGGATTAAAGGCACAGGCCACCATGCCCAGCAAATGCACATTTTAAATCTATTTTTATGTTATTGTTTATTTGTGTGTGTGTGTTCATGTGTGTGACTGTTAGCACATGTGGAGGTCAGAGGACAACTTTCAGGTTGGTCCACCTCACTGGAGGCAGGGTTTCTTGTTCTGGATTCTTGTTCTGCTGCTCTTTGCTGTGCTCACCAGAAGCTTTGGGGAAATTCTTCTTTCTCCACCTCTTATCTCATGTGCTGGGATTACAGAAGTCAACCAGGATCTAGGGATTGAATTTGGGTACTCCAGCTTGAGTGGTGAGCCCTTTATCCACTGAGCCATTTCCCAGCCCTACATATGTACATTTTAATTTTGCATATACAGGGGGGTGTAAGCAGTAGGCTATGAAACAAGAAAGGGGACCATGAAAGAGGTCTTAAGTGAAGATGGATGTGGCAGTTACCTTCTTGTTGCTAGAACCAAACATCTGACTGGAAGCAATTTATGGAAGGAAAGCATTTATTTCAGCTTACAGTTTCAAGGGGAAGTTTCACCACAATGGGGAAAGGAAGCATGGTAGAACAGGCAGCCAGGGAGTCACATCTTGTCACAGAAGAGAAAGGAAGCTGGAAGAGTGAGTTAGCACTGGCAAGTGGGCTAGACTATAAAATCTCAAGGCCTGTCCCAGTGACACACCATCTCCCAAAAGGCTCCACCAGCAAGGGAATAAATATGAGGCTTAATCATAAACACAGGAGGTTATGGAGGACATTCAAGCCACCCCAAGGGGAGAAGGAGGAAATAAGAGGGCAAAATAATACATGTGACATGAAAGTAGAGGGGATAACCAACAGCAGAGAAGCAGGTAAATAGGGGAAGAGGAGTTGGAAAGGAGGATCAACAAAGTATGTATAAAAACCCCATAATGCTCAGGAGGCAGAGGTAGGAGGATCACTGTGAGTCCAAGGCCACCCTGAGACTACATAGTGAATTCCACGTCAGCCTGGACTAAAGTGAGACCCTACCTCAAAAAAACAAACAAACAAAAAAGTCATAATGAAACCCACTACTTTGTATATCAACTTTAAAAATAAGGAGCACTGGCTTGGACTGCTTAAATGATATAACTAGATGATGTATGGTTAGTTATTGATTAGTAATTAATGACTAATGGTAGCTGATATAATGTATGCACAGCACTCTCCACAATGCCTGGAACACATCAATTCCAAAATTCTCTTTTCAATTTTAACATCTTTAGAACCAGCAGACCTCTCACAGCACATTTTAATTGGCAATATTGATCTTACAATTGATACCATCTTAGATTTGAAAGAATAAGGCATTAAGTGCTTAATAAATGTTTAGCTGCTTATTCATTTAGTAGGCAATTTCTTTCTGTGCAAATTATATGCCAGGTACTGTTCTAGGACAAAGTAGTAGATGAATCAATAACTCCTCTCATTAGGTTTACCTTCTAGTGGGAAACATACATAAAATACACATTAATGTGCCAGGCGTGGTAGCACACACCTTTAATACCAGCATTTAGGAGGCAGAGGATGGAGGATCACTTGAGTTCAAGGCCACCCTGAGACTATATAGTGAATTTCAGATCTGCCTGGGCTAGAGTGAGACCCTGCCTCAAAAAATGAAAAGACCTACAACAGGAGTAGTCATGAGCCCTAGGGGTGTGACATCTGCTGGTGTCTGACTAAATGTATATACTATGCTCACCAAACTGCCTGGTAAGCACTTCTCTTAATGTTCATACCCATATATTAATGCTACTCTCACTTTTGGTTAGAGAAGCTTCTCTTTTCAGATGGTGGGGACCTCTGGGATGACTCAAAAGGCACCATAATGCGGAGAAGAAGGGACAGAAGTGCGCTCAGCACTGACACATCTCTGTCACACCTTCCAAGGTTCAGGGTCTATTGTGGAAGAGGTGGTAGAAAGAATGTAAGAGCCAAGCCGGGCGTGGTGGAGCACGCCTTTAATCCCAGTACTCAGGAGGCAGAGGTAGGAGGATCGCTGAGAGTTTGAGGCCACCCTGAGACTACATAGTGAATTCCAGGTCAGCCTGGACCAGAGTGAGACCCTACCTTGAAAAAAAAAAAAATGTAAGAGCCAAAGGAAAGGTAGGACTGCTTACAATGCACTCTTCCAAACACAAAGTGGCCTCACTATCCATGACCTCACAGTGCCTAGTAAGACCTTCACAAGACCCTCATAATAGGAAGAAAAGATGATGACATCAAAATAAAAGAGAGGGCTGGGAGACAACTTAGCATATCAGATGATGGCAATAAGTGAAACAAGGTAAGGGAAATGGAAAGTGATAGGAATGCTATTTTAAACAGGATGGTCAAATAATGCCTCACTGACAAAGTAAGATAAAGAGACTTGACTAGGGTGAGAGGATGAGTTATGAAGAGATCTGGGAAACAAAGAAGGTAGAGATAGGGCTAGAGAGATGACTCAGCAGTTAAAGGTGCTTGCTTGCAAACCCTGATAACCAAGATCCAACACACCAGTACCCATATAAAGCCAGATACACAAAGTGGCACGTGCATCTGGAGTTTGTCTGCAGCGGCTCTTTCTCCCTGTTTCAATAAATAAATTAAAATTTTATAAATATTGAGATAAAGGGCCTTGAAATTAGAGCACCCTTAGGGTCTTTGAAGAACATCAGGAAAGCAAGTTTGGCCGAAGTGGCATGAGTACAGGGAAATAGTAGATAGGATGGGATATAGAAATTTTAAGTACAAAAGTAAGGCTTTCCTGAAACCCTTTGGAAAAGACTCTAGATTTTGGGAGTAGGAACTGTGTATTAGAGCTCAGACTGCTGAGTGTCGTGAGTAATAGAGCTCAAATTGCTGAGTGTCGTGACTACAGTGCATTTAAAGCTGAGAGATGACTAGGGGATAGAAGTGACATTAATTTAATGAAAGTGAGGACAGAGACAGCTCCATTTAGTCTCTAAAACACACTAATGCACAGTCAAAATGATTCATGGTGCAGAAGAATTTAAGGGCAGAATGAGAGTGAAACGTGATCAGAATAACTAGATGTCGAGACTGAAAAAAAAAGTGGCATCCAGGGCTTAACACCACTAATGAAGTACAATGAAAACTTGGCATTGAACTTTTAAAAGGTAGTCTGGCTGCCATAACAGTCTTCCCTGCCCTCTTGGGTGGGCTAAAAAAGTCAAGTTTCTTTAAGAATACTGAAGAACATCTATAAATGGATTCCATATAAACTAGCAGAGCACAACACATGGAGGTGGTTCTAAAAGTCTACCATTTCTTAGAAGGGCAGGGTTATACTGGGTTCAGATGTCATCTTGTCTACTTTATTTCTAGGCCTCAGTTGCCTCATCTGCTTTCAGTTGGGAATACCACCACCCAACCTCAGAGCTACTACATTAAATGAAATAGTGAATGTGTAAAGTGCATAGCACTGGGCTGCTTACTGAAACTATGGGTGTTTGTTTTGTTTTATTATTTTAGATAGAGCGAGAGAGAGGTACACAGAGAGAAAATTGGCATGCCAGGGAGGGCCTCAGCCGCTGAAATTGAACTCCAGACGCTTTGGCCACTTACTGGGCATGTGCAACCTTGTGCTTGCCTCACCTTTGTGCATCTGGCTCATGTGGGATCTGGAGAGTAGAACATGGATCCTTAGGCTTCACAGACACGTGCCTTAACAGCTAAGCCATCTCCCCAGCCCCTGAAACTGTAGATATTTTTTGCTACTAAAAACGTACTGTCAGTGCTGGGGAGATGGCTTAGTCAGTAAAGCTCTTGCTATGCACATGTAAAGGCTTGAGTTCATATCCTCAGCATCCATTTAAGAATTATACACATTGGCAGCTGGGCGTGGTGGCACACATTTTTAATCCCAGCACTTGGGAGACAGAGGTAGGGAATTGCTATGAGTTTGAGGTTACCCTGAGACAACATAGAAACTGTCCTTCTTGTCTCAGCTCCCTTATTGAATATGCTTCATATCTTCATTGTCACACCTCACCTTACGATCACTGCTCACTCGGGAGGCAGAGATAGGAGGATCACCATGAGTTTGAGGCCACCCTGAGACTACATAGTGAAATCCAGGTCAGCCTGAGCTAGAGCGAGACCTTACCCCGAAAAAAAAAAAAAACTGGGGTCATAGAACTGAATAAAAAGTTCTCAAAGGAAGAAATAAAAGATGGGCCAGGTGTGATGGCACATGCCTTTAATCCCAGCACTCAGAAGGCAGTGGTAGAAGGATCACTGAGTTGCAGGCCACCCTGAGACTACATAGTCAATACCAAGTCAGCCTGGGATAGAGCAAAGCTCTACCATACACACAAAAAGCTATAAAAACATGGCCAGTAAAGATCTTTTAAAATGTTCTATATCCTAGCTATAAGGAAATGACAAATTAAAATTACTCTGAGATTCCATCTCACTCAGGCCAACGGGAGGCTGGAGAGATAGCTTAATGTTTAAGGTGCTTGCCTGCATAGCCAAAGAACCCAGGTTCGATTCCTCGGGACCCACATAAGCCAGATGTACATGGTGGTGCATGTGTCTGGAATTTGTTTGCAGAGGCTAGAGGTACTGGCACCCTCATTCTCATTCTCTCTCTCTCTCTAATAAATAAAAAAATGCAATAAAATCATCTTTTTAAAAAAAGGACTTTGACTTGGGAGGCAGAGGTAGGAGGATCACCGAGAGTTCGAGGCCACCCTGAGACTACATAGTGAATTCCAGGTCAGCCTGAGCCAGAGTGAGATGATACCTCGAAAAACCAAAAAAAAAAAAAAAAAAAAAAAAAAGGACTTTGAGCATGGTGATGCATGCCTTTAATCCCAGCACTTGGCACTTGGGAGGCAGAAGTAGGTGGACTGATGTGAGTCGGAGGCCACCTTGAGACTACATAGTGAATTCCAGGTCAGCCTGGGCTAGAGTGAAACCCCACCACAATAAAACAAGAAAAAAGTGGAGGCTATGGAAGCCGAGAGGGAAAAATGGGCTGGATAAGTCTCAGGACGTTGGATGTCAGGTCAGGTTAGAGACAAACTAATACAGGACGATGGCAGGATCCCGTGACTTAACCAGGCCAACCGTGTCAGTCTTTCATGGTTATCAGCATCACTTGAGGCCTCGGTTCTGCCTCTGAGGTCAACCCAGACCTGGGGCAGCCTTTGGCCTCCAGCATCCAGTGGCCTAGCCCTCAAACTGGGCTGGACAGTCAGGTTGGGAAAGTGCTAAGGCTCAAACCCAGACCTTGCACATGCTAGACAGGCACTCTACCACTGAGCTGTAGCCCCAGCACGTACACATTGTTTTATAAAACTCACTTGTGGAGCCGGGCGTGGTGGCGCACGCCTTTAATCCCAGCACTCAGGAGGCAGAGGTAGGAGGATCACCATGAGTTTGAGGCCACTCTGAGACTACATAGTTAATTCCAGGTCAGCCTGGACCAGAGTGAGACCCTACCTCGAAAAACCAAAAAAAAAAAAAAAAAAAAGCAAACAAACAAAAAAAACTCACTTGTGGTGGAAATGGACAAATGAGTGGCATCTCTCTGAAAAAAAAAAATCTGTATTTCTCGGGAAGAACCAAGATTCCCTGACAAGAAACTAACTTGGGTAGTAGAGGACAAAATAGTTTCCTGCTGTTCCCAAGGGTGCACCTGCAGTGTCTGGATCCCCTGCCCACTGGTGCTTGCTGGCATGCAGAGCCACCTCCTTTCATGCATCATAGTGCTGGCTGGTCCTGACCCCTGGAGAACATAACTGTGACACCTGGTGGCTACAGAATGGATTTAATGAAATGATTAGGAAGTAATCTTTCACTCTCCTGGGTTAAAATGGCACTAGATTGGGGGACAGGGACACAGGATTGGGGAGAAAGTGAAAATTCAGACCAGAAAGTGAAGTTCTAAGACGTAGGTGGTAACAAGTTGCCATGTGAGAATGAAGAGAGACTCCCTAGAAAATGACTTCTCTTTCTGTCCTTCCCAAGCTGGAAGATGAGGAAAGAAGCTACACTTGCACAAAGGGAAGTCAGACTGAGGGAAGAGGGCGACAGTCTAGCTTACTGCAGCCCAGCAAGTTGAAACACATACTTGACAGCTGCTGGATGCCTCCCAGCAACTCCCTAACACACAGCTCCAGGCTCCATCTGTGGAGTCTGTGACTGTGAGAAGGGTGATTCCACCCTTCCCGCTAAGATGTGCTCCATGATGCAGAAGAAGGACATGTGCATACCATCCTGCAGGCCACACTGGTTGGTCAGGGGGGGATATGTGATCTAGGCTAGCCTAATCACAGTGAGTCTTTGGGCCTTGGCTACGAGTCCTATCACAACGTTACCCTCTTTCTGATCAGAAATAAATGGGAAAACTTAAAAAAAAAGAAAAGAAAAGAAAAGAAGTTTGCATAGGGGCTGGAGAGTTTGCTTAGTGGTTAAGGAATTTGCCTGCAAAGCCAAAGGACCTCATTCGATTCCCCAGGACCCATGTAAGCCAGATGTACAAGGTGTGGCTGGAGGCCCTGGCATGCCCATTCTCTCTCTGTGTCTGCCTCTTTCCCTTTCTTGCTCTCTCAAATAAATAAATATAAATAAATAAATTTTTTTAAGTTTGCATAAAAGTACCCTCTGGGGCTAGGTGTGGTAGCACATGCCTTTAATCTCAGCATTTGGGAGACAGAGGTAGGAGGATTGCAGTGAGTTTGAGATCACCCTGAGACTACATAGTGAATTTTAGGTCAGCTTGGGCTAAAGCAAGACCCTACCTCAAAAAAAAAAAAAAAAAAAGAAAGAAAAGAAAAAAGTAACCTCTGGGGTGGATAATGCTATGCTAAGAACCCATAGATTGTTACAAAAAAATGTTAGTGCCAGGGGCGGGATACCATTCAGTGAATTGTGGGTCAGGAAGGCCCCTAATGCTTCTCAAACACTCACTATAGGCCACTGCCAAATGTGGTGGTTTGAATGTGGTGGTCCCCCATAAACTCATTTATTTTGAATGCTTAGTTCTCAGCTGATGACAACTTGGGAGGTAGTGCCTTGCTGAAGGAAGTGTGTTGTTGGGGGGGGGCTTAGGTGTATTATAGACAGCTCCCCTTAGTAACGTTCAGCTCAATCTCCTCCTGCTATTGTCCTCCTGATGTTGTCAAGGAGATTATGTCCAGCCTCTACTCTACCATCTTTTCCCTGCCATCATGAAGTTTCTTCTTGAGACTGTAGGCCAAAATATATCCCTTCCTCCAATTAACTGCTTTTGCTCAGGTGTTTGGCCCAGTAACTCTAAGGCAATAAGAACAGAAAATTGGTACCAGAAACATAAATGTGTGGCTTTGTGAGATATATAAGGATTTGAAATCTTGGTCTAAGACACTTTGAAGTACTCTAAGTAGAGCTTTATAGACCATTCTCATCAGAGGTGAAAGACTTAAATGTAGAAAGAACTACAAACTGATGTCAGCAGGATATGGCACAGAAAGCAATGAAAGTTTCAGGCTGGAGATAGCACCGGTTCAGCTGCAATTGTTTGAGAGATTATACCAACATTGAGATTGGGCCAGCTGTTCTGCATTGGGACAGCAGAAAAAATATTGACTCCTGAAAGTAGGGAGCCTGAATGCTAACCAAATTTTCCAGCACTTAAAAGTCGGCTTTGGGCTTGGTGGTGTGAGCCTTTAATCACAGCACTTGGAGGCAGAGGTAAAGAGAAGCACTATGAGTTTAAGGCCACCCTGAAACTACATAGCAAATTCCAGGTCAGTCTGGACTAGAGTGAGACCCTACCTCCAAAAACCAAAAAAAAAGTCAGCTTTATCCCCCCTCCCAAGATTAACAATAGGGTAGCCCACTTGTTCCTATAGGAGTATAACAAATGTAGGAAAGAGAGAGTCATTGGATTTACAACAGTTTGTATTTTGGATATGGCCACTGAACAATGTGAGGCAGACTTGTTGAATTACCTGAATGGTATCCTGATGGAGCCATGAAGATGAACTGTGGGTTACAGTGGAGACCCCAGCCAGGACTATGGGATGGATGCCAAGGAGAGCTGCTGGCACAGGATGGATTGTTCCCTAGGCTGTGAGCAGCCCAGCTGGAGGGGCAGAATTGGAACTACAGAGACTTTGAAACTGATTAGAAATGTCAGACTTGGAGCTACAGGATTTGATGTTTGCCCAATTTGTCTGAGATCTTGTATTGGTTCAATCTTTCCTTGCTATGTTCAATGCCATCTTTTGCTATGTTTTTTTTGTGTGTGTTTTACAGCTCACATTTAAGAGACCTTAGATCGAAGGAGATAGACACAAAGAACACTCAGCCCCTACCAAATCAGATATCCAGAGACATAGAGACTCACAAAACGTCATCGCTGAAATATACCTAAAATGAACCCAACATGGCTCAGGGAAATTCACGGAAGAGGGGTTGGAAAGATTGTTAGAGCCATGAGTTGGGTCATTATGCACAGAGTCATTGCCCCTCCCACATAGCTGATGGCTACCCCTATAAGGCAAGACCCACATTACACATGGGGGAGGACAGGGAGAAGGCTAACGATGGTACCATCATGGCTGTATATATACTATATTCATAACTAATAAAAAATATATTTAAAAAAAGAGAGACCTTAGATTTTGCAGATGTTTGAACACTGTTGGAATTGATTAAAAACTATGGGACAGTGGCTGATGCTTATGCTACACAAGACTTGCAAAATAGGAGGAAAAATGATGACATCAAAGTAGAATAGAAACTAGTTGGAAAGAAGGGATTCAGTAGAGGGGGGGCTGGGAAGGGGAGAGGGACTTATGATGATATATTATTTAAATTTATGGAGGTTGTCAATAAAAAGTTTTAACTGGGGACTTTTAAAGTTGGACCAACTACATTGATGATTATTAGTTTATGGAGGCCAGGGGCAGAATATGGTACTTGAATTGTGTCCCCCCCCCCGCCCCATAAACTCATGTGTTTTGAATGCTTGGTTCTCAGCTGAAAGGCAATTTGGCAGATGGAAGCTTGCTGAAGGAGAGGTGACCTTAGGGGCAGGCCCTATGGGTATTTTAGCCTGCTTTCACTCACTAGACTCTTGCTCCTTCTCCTGCTGCTGTAACCACCTGCTGTGGCAGAGGTGATATCCAGCTTCTGTTCATGTCATCCTTTCCCCTCCATCATGGAGCTTTCTCTTGAGACTGAAAGCCAAAATAAACAACTTTTCTCCCATAAGCTGCTTTTGTCAGGCATTTCATTCCAGCAAAGCAACATCAAAGCTCTTGATTGCTCACCATAACTACATGGTAAGACTCTACTACTGAAGATACCACATGCTTGGTCTGCTGGACACTGAAAAAAAATCAAGCTGAATCTGAGCTAGAAGCCTCCTTCCTGTTGACTAGTATACTGACACTAGAGAGACCAATTCATTCTGTTGGGGGAGAAAAAAAAAGTCATCAATGGTCCTAACCAACAGTGAATCCTGCAAACTTCATGGCTGGCCAGCCAGGCCAAATGTGTCAACTAATGCAAGAGCAGCATGTCTGTTATGAGGAAAACCAACTACTCTTTAATTGGATTTGAGATCTGCTCTATAGAAGAGAATTCATGCCAGGTACTGAAAACCTAATTAAAAGCCTATGGCTTGGGAGGTCATAATCCTTGGGGGGGAATTACTATTGTCTGGCTAAATGCATGTTATGCCCATTAAACTGCCCTCTAAACACTTATGTTTATGACCATATATTAATGCTACTCTCAATTTTGGTTAAAGAAGCTTCTCTTTTCAAATGAGGGTGAGCACTGGGGAGATTCAAAACTCATCATGCTGAGAAGTGAGAAGTTCAGCACTAAATGAGTCGGCTGTATCACACCATCCAAGACTCGGGGACCATTGCTGAAGAGGTGCTGGAAAGAATATGAGACGGAGCTGAGGTGACGGAGTGGTTAAAGGTGCTTTCTTGCAAAGCCTGCTGGCTTGGGACTCAATGCCCCAATACCCACATAAAGTCAGACACATAAGGTGTTGCATGCGTCTGGAGTTCTTTAGATCTTGGCAAAAGGCCCTGCTGTGTTCATTCTCTCTCTCTTTCTCTCTCTCTATTCTCTCTTACAAACAAGTAAATAAAAATTTAAAAAGAAAGACTATAAGGGGGTTGGAGAGATGGCTCAGTGGTTAAGGCACTCACCTGCAAAGCTAAAGGACCCAGGTTGGATTCCCCTGTACCCAAATACATCCAGACGCACAAGGTGGTGCATGCATCTGGAGTTCATTTGTAGCGGACAGAGGCCCTGGCACATCCATTCTATCTCTTTCTCAAATAAATAAATATTCTTTTTTTAAAAAAATTGTTGCTGTTGTTTATTTTTATTTATTTATTAGTAACAGAGAGACAGACAGAGAGAGAGAGAGAGAGAGAGAGAGAGAGAGAGAGAGAGAGAGAGAGAGAGAAAGGATGCACCAGGGCCTCCAGCCCTGAACTCTCGGGCTAGAGAGATGGCTTAGCAGTTAAGGCACATGCCTGCGATACCTTAAGGACCCCGGTTCAATTCTGCAGGTCCCACGTAAGCCAGATGCACTAGGGGGCGCATGTGTCTGGAGTTTGTTTGCAGTTCCTGGAGGCACTGGTGTGCCCATTCTCACACTCCCTCTCTTTCTATCCCTCTCTTTGTCTCTAATGAATAAATAAAAATAAAATCTTTTAATAAAAGGGATTCAGTTGAGTGGGGATAAAGGGAAAGAGGAGGATGGGAGGGATTAAGATTATGATATATTGTATATATGTATGAAGGTTGTAATTTCAAGAAAAAAAGAAAGATAAAACAAAGGCATGAAAGTAGGATGGGGTTAACTGGGAAGTAGGATTTTAGTGGGAAAGGGGCATGAGAGAAGGAAATTGGAGGGGAATTGGATGAAAATGCATTCTATATGTGATGGTTAAATTCTGTAGTCAACTTGCTTAGATTAGGAATCCAAAGACTTGCCTCTTGTGTGGGACTATGAGACTGTCTCCAAGAAGGATTAACTGACGAAGTCTTTCCTCCAGAGTGGGGGCCCTTCCAGTGGTAGACTATATATAAAAAAGCTCAGGGGCAGGTGAAGAAATGGCTCAGTGGTTAAAGTGCTTGCCTAAAAAGCCTAATGACCCAGGTTCAATTCCCCAGTACCCATGTAAAGCTGGACACACAAGGTAGTGTATACATCTGAAGTTCATTTGCAGTGGCTAGAGTCCCCAGTGCTAGCTCTCAATCAATCTCTCTCTCTCCTTGGAAAGAGGAAGGAAGGAAGGAAGGAAGGAAGGAAGGAAGGAAGGAAGGAAGGAAGGAAGGAAGGAAGGAAGGAAGGAAGGAAGGAAGGAAGGAAGGAAGGAAGGAAGGAAGGAAGGAAGGAAGGAAGGGGAAAAAGGCAGCAGCCCCAAGACCTTTTCTTGCCTGACTGCCCTTTCTCCTTGTGGGTGAGTACTTTCTGTTTGACTACCCCTGCTATTCATTAGTACATGCATCTCCAACAATCCTTCAAGCCTTCAGTGACAGATTAGGACTCTGAGGCATCCAGTTTTATGGACTGAGTAGCTACAGGATTCCTCAGTTCCTCAAAGGACAAGCCTACAGACAGCTATTGTTCTATTGCCTGGCTCATATCCTATAAAATAATCCAGTAAATCCTCTTTATAATACAGATGCTTTCTATTACTTATGTTCCTCTAGAAAACCCTGATTAATACAGTATACATGTATGAAAGTGTCAAAAAAAGTTTTAAAATAGATTCAATTAAAAAAACGTGGGCTGGACATGGTGGTGCATGCCTTTAATCCCAGCACACAGGAGGCAGAGGTAGGAGGACTGCCATGAGTTTGAGGCCACCCTGAGACTACACAGTGAGTTCCAGGTCAGCCTGGGCTAGAGTGAAACCCAATCTGGAAAAAAAATAAAAGTTGGGCCGGGCATGGTGGCACATGCCTTTAATCCCAGCACTTGGGAAGCAGAGGTAGGAGGATCACTGTGAGTTCGAGGCCAGCCTGAGACTACATAGTTAATTCCAGGTCAGCCTGGGCTAGAGACAGACCTTATCTCAAAAAAAAAAAAAAAAAAACTTGGGCTGGAGAGATGGCTTAGTGGTTAAGGTGCTTGCCTGCAAAGTCAAAGGACCCAAGTTCAATTCCCCAGGACCCATGCTAGTCAGATGCACAAGGGGGCGCCTGCGTCTGGAGTTCGTTTGCAGTGGCTAGAGGCCCTGGTGTGTCCTCTCTCTCTCTCTCCCCCTGACTATTTCTCTCCCTCTCTCTATCAAATAAATAAAAATTTTAAAAATATTTTTTAAAAATACAACTGCTGGGTGTAGTTGTGCATGCCTTTAATCCCAGCACTCACGATCACTGTGAGTTTGAAGCCAGCCTGGGACTATGGAGCAAGTTCCATGTCAGCCTGGACTAGAGTGAGACCCTACCTCAGGAAAAATAACTGGATATGGTGGTGCTGCCTGTAATCTCAGTACTTGAGAGATGGTAGCCGGAGCCTCAGGGGTTCAAAGCTATCTTGAAATATATAATGAGTTTGAGGCCAGCATGGAATACATAAGACCCTGGCTCAAAACAACAAATAAGCCATTAGCTATCTAACAACCAGAAAATGAAATGCTGTTATTTAAGAATAATTGAAAGCCAATGTTAAAATCATTCACCCTCCAAAAATATCCTAATGTATGTAAACAGGAATGTATCCATGTATGTGTTACTTAATGCAATTATTTCACAACTGAACATAAAGAATTGAAAGGGCTTTTTAGAAAACAGCTCCTCTTCCACTCTAGGCATGAGGTACATATGGATCAGAATGAACTTCAAGAGTGAAGCTCTCTAGTGTACATTAACACATGCTAAAAGTACATTTATCAAGAAGTACTTATTTTTGTTAGACTTCCAAATTTTGTTTTTGATCCTGGAATTTTCATGGCCATGTAGGTTCCATATTTGAAGCCCCCCCCAAAAAAAAAGGTTCAAATGACTTCCTAATAATGACACTTGGTTATGTTGCAGACCTATGAGCTCATCATGATTCCTACTGACATATCAACAGAACCAAATTTCAAGAACTTAGATTATACAAATAACCCTAAGGTCTTCAGGCAGTGCACATAGAACAGAAATGAAATTACTGGACTGGGAAAATGGTTCAGAAGTTAAAAAGACTTGCTTTCAAAGCCTGGTGGCCCAGGTTTGATTCCCCAGGACCCACATAAAGCCAGATACACAAAGTGGTGCATGTGTCTGGAGTTTGTTTGCAGAGGTAACAGGCCCTGCCATTCCATTCTCATTTTCTCCCTCCCTCCATTCCTCTCTTTGTCTCTCAAATAAATAGATTTAAAAAAAAATAATGAAATTATCCATGGTTGCATGGAATGCATCATCTTTATTAGTCTTGATGTATCAATCTAAAATCACACATATCAAACAGGAATACCACAGTATGTTTTATTTTTCCTGTATTAATTAGTTCTCTACATGGATAAATCCAAAACTTTAAATAGCAGCAAGCATCAAATCTCTTCCAAAGACGCTTAGGTAGAAAACAATTCAATTCCATTCATGAGTTCAAAGTCCTACTCTGTCTAATCTACTGTTAAACTAACATAAAATGAACTCATTTAACACTCAGTTCAGACTTTGAGCTCCCTATATCTGACTGCAGTTGAAGCAGCTTTTGTTTTAACCTTCTGTAAATAGTCTGTATTTTAATTCTCAAAGAATAAAAACACATGTTTGGTAATTGTCTAAGACAAAGCCATGATATCTAATGAAGAATTAGTTGCATTTGTCCTCTACCCAAAAAGTAGAAAAAATTTAAATGGACCCATAAATTTGGAACACATCTGAATATTTGATCCATATACTTAGCAAGTCAAAAGCTGATATAACTAGTCTGGCTTTTTGACAATCATCAAAAGTATATATTGAAATGAAGCCACTGTTCTTTCTGACCAATGACTTTTACCAAATAAATAAGAAGTTTTTTTTTTTTTTTTTTTATTAGAGCAAATAGAGAACTTGGATCTGCAAAGCAGTTAGGAAATTCTAAAGATGTGACTGATACTCTGATGTTCTACCCCAGTCTAGAATGTATGATTTCAAGATGTATGTGTAGATGAGATAGTAAGAAGTATGCTGAGGAACTTAACTTTCTTTTTAACAAATTTTGTATCTGGTTATTGACAAAAAGTTCGGGCATCATTTCATAGCAGCAGTACAGTGGTGAGCACCTGCACTGTGCCGAGAGGTAGATTGGGATTTAATCCTGGGATTTAATAACAAACTAACATCATTTAAGGTTTAAGACCATTTTTAAGGTTTAAACTTCATATTTTAATCCAAAGAAAATTTCTGAAGTAAAAGCATATCTTTGGGAACTTCTGTTTTTAGTAGAGATAAAATAGCATTATAAAATATATATCTGCCTCATGCTAATAGCAGGTGTGCAAAGCTGCCATTTGGGTCCTAGACATGCACAGGACTGGACTTCCAAAGAAATTCAGCAGCTGAGGAATCACGTAGACACAGAATGAGTCATCTTTCCTACCCTACTCTAGAAGCCAGAGCCATTCCTGATCCCTACAGAGATATAAGCCTCTGTCAAGATCAATAAATTTACAGAATTTTCCCAGTTGAGCTTTGGTTAGGCAGCCATCTGACTGATCAAGGCCTGCTAGCTTCTAGAGTTAGCACTTGCTGCTGTGAGAAGAAATCAATGCATCAGAAATATCAATCTGAACTCATTCATACGAGGAACAGGAGAGTGCAGGAAGCACACCAAGTATACAGAAGGGTATTTTTTTAGTGCAAGATGAATTAACTTTCTTATCAAGTTAAAGCTCTAAAGAGGAAAGATTCTAAATCATAATTTTAAAAAGCACAACTCATTCTAAATCAGTGCCTTTAAAAAGCTGACAGTCTCTCTTCATCTTTCAGCATAAATGTCAAGTCTGAGATAATCAATATATTACAAACTCCAAAAGGCAAAGAAAAAAATCCTTGTTAAAGTATAGTAGCCCTAACGTTAATAAAGAAAACTTCCAGACTTTTCTATGAAGTACATTTCTGTAAAATCCTTTTTGCAGTGCTGGGGCCTCACATATGATAGGCAAGAAAACTATCACTGGGCTATACCCTAGACCTTTTTAACTAAGAAAAATATATAGATTTAAGCAATCCCCCATTAGGAAGTGGGGAAAGGAAATATTTTTAATTTGCTTTTGTGGTTTGCTGCTGTTGTTGTTGTTTGTGTTTGTGGGATTAGGGTCTCATTCTAGCTCAAGCTGACCTGGAATTCACTCTGTAGTCCCAGGCTGGCCTTGAACTCACGGTGATCCTCCTACTTCTGTCTCCTAAGTGCTGGGATTAAAGGCGTGCCCCACCAGGCCCAGGTGAAAATCTTATTATAAGCCAGATTTTAGATTTGTCCTCAATGAAAATTCACTACATTTGTAAATGTATTTCTAGAAGTGCATTGAATTCTCTAGTGGCTTTGATTTTGCAAATAACAACAACAATAAAATTCAACTAACTGCAACATATAAAATTATGCTTCAGTAGAAATGCTTTATCATTGGATCCAACGGCTTAAAAAGCATTATTTACTTGAAAAAAGACATATTCTACGCCCTAATTTTTCTTTCAATTAAACATTAACAAAAGGAGAAAAAGAAAATGGGAAAAAGTGGTCCTGATACATCCTTTTTTTTTTAAATAAGTACTACTCATGCCCAAGTTAGCTTGCAACTCACTTTAGCATGTCAATGTTCAACAATCTATTGCACAGCAATTCCTGGAAGTTAGCCAATAGAAACACAACTTCTGTTTGCAAAAGAAGCACTAGATTTAGTTGATTATACAGACTGATAACCAGTACGACTTTTCCTTCTTCCAATCATATAAGATATAAACACAACAATTATAAGGAAACCCAAGGCCACACCCACTGCAACAGGAATAAGAAAGTTGAGGTCAGAGTCAGCAGCACATTCTTCAGCTGTTAGAAAAGAAGAAAGAGCAAGGAAAGGGAATTAGTAAAGAATAGAATTATGTAGAAACAAGCAAACATTCTGCATTGTGAAAGTGTACACATGTTAATCTTTTATGGCATTGCCCTTATTTTCTCAGCAAGTACCCACAGTTCAAGCAACTGATCATTCTAGATCTCCTATCATTTCATCTAAAATCACCAAATTCCTCAGCACAAAAAGGGAAGAATGGGAAAGGCTTCAAATACAGAAACACAATTGCATAATCAAACACAGAGAAATGATTGCATAAGAGAGATTTTAGGTTTGTCTAATGCCCCTGGGAAAACAACTGCATGTGGATTTCCTCACTCCCTCTCTCTCTTGCCACATCTATTCTTAAAGAATAAATAAGAATTGGCCATAAGGGGGGCTGGGAGTCTATCTCAGTGATCAGCCTCAGTTTGATTCCCCAGTGCCCACATAAAGCCAAATGCACAAAGTGGCACATGCTTCTAGAGTTCATTTGAAGCAGCTAGAGGCCCTGGCATGCCCGTTCTCTGTCTCTGATTCTCTCTGCTTGAAAACAAATTTTAAAAATATTTTTTAAAGTAGATCTTTCTTTGCTCACTTACTAAAGGGGGATACTATCTATATTAAAAGTAATTAGTAGGCCAGGTGTGGTGGCACACGCTCTTAATCCCAGCATTCAGGAGGCAGAGATAGGAGGATCACTGTGAGTTCAAGGCCACCCTGAAACTACATAGTGAATTCCAGGTCAGCCTGAGCTAGAGCGAGACCCTACCTCGGAAAAAAAAAAAAAAAAAAAAACAAAAAAAAAGTACTTAGTGTTAAGGCAACTGCCTGCAAAGCCAAAGGACCCAGATTCAATTCCCCAGTACCCACATAAGCCAGATTCACAAGGGGTCGCATACATCTGGAGTTCGTTTGCAGTGGCTGGTGGCCCTGGTGTGCCCATTCTCTATCTCCTCTCTCTCCCTCTCTCTCTCTCTCTCTCTCTGCTTGCAAATAAATAAATAAATAAATAAATAAATAAATAAATAAATAAATAATTTTTTTAATTTTTAAAAAGTACTTAGCTACACAGTGAATTCCAGGTTAGCCTGGGCTAGAACAAGACCCTACCTTGAAAAAACAAAAAGAAGAAGAAGAAGAAAACAGAACAGAACAAGAACAAGAAAAAGTACTTAGCCAGGCATGGTGATACACGCCTTTAGTCCCAGCACGTGGGAGGCAGAGGTTGGAAGAGCACTTTGTGGAAGGCTCAAAGCCAGCCCGAGACTACATAGTAAATTATAGGTCAGCCTGGGCTAGTGTGGGTAGCAAGACTCTACCCCGAAAAGCCAAAATAAAAAAAGTACTTGAGGATCCAATATGTGCTGGTATACACATCGACTGGTCCACAATTGTTCAGTCCCTTCTTTTTCCCTCCCATGTTTGTGACACCATGCACAATGAGGTTTTTTTAATATTTATTTTTTTTTGTTTTGGGGAGAGACACAGAGAGATGGGGAGAGGAAGACAGATAGAGATGGGCGCGCCAGCAGCCTCTCAGCTACTGTGAACGAAATCCAGATGTGTGCGCGCCCTTGCGTCACTTTGCATCTGGCTAAACGTGGGACCTGGAGATTGGAACTGACGTTCTTAGGCTTAGCGGGCACGTGCCTAAACCGCTAAGCCATCTCTCTAGCCCCACGATGAGGTTTTAAAGAGATCATATCATTACTGGTAAGAGCAATATTCAAACTTCGAAAAATTACTTAAGAAAAAAAATACAGAGCCGGGCGTGGTGGCGCATGCCTTTAATCCCAGTATTTGGGAGGCAGAGGTAGGAGGATTGCCATGAGTTCGAGGCCACCCTGAGACTACATAGTTAATTCCAGGTCAGCCTGGACCAGAGTGAAACCCTACCTCGAAAAAACTAAAAAAATAAAAAATAAAATAAAAATAAAATAAATAAAAAAATAAAAAATACAGCAACTCAAAGTGCACAACTTTGACCTCATAATTTCAAGTTCAAATCAGTAATTGTTTACTATTGGGTGACTACATTTTGGAAATTCTTATCAAAGTACTAATGATTTCATTGCTACTAAACATACAATTTCAATGAAGTCATTCCTTTTTTTTTTTTTTTTTTTTTTTTTTTTGGTTTTCCGAGGTAGGGTCTCGCTCTAGCCCAGGCTGACCTGGAATTCACTATGTTGTCTCAGGGTGGCCTCGAACTCATGGTGATCCTCCTACCTCTGCCTCCCGAGTGCTGGGATTAAAGTCATGCACCACCACACCCAGCATCACTCCCATTTTTATAAAATTATGGAGCTTGAGTAAACAATCCCTAAGGTCCTTCCAATATAAGCTTTAGTCATTAATAAAATGTGATGTGTTATTTGTAATTCATAAATAACTTGCATATTTCCTCTAAGTTTTCCTCCTCTTACACTTGTGCCTTTCACAGAAACACTGCCATGGTTCTGAAAACCAAATATGAATTTCAGTAACTATATTGCCTTTCTAGAGGGATATTATTTACTGAAAGCCTCCAATAGACACTGAGAACTGGGAATCAAAACACATTGTAGCTGGTCATGGTACAAACACCTTTAATCCCAGAATTTGAAAGGTCAGGAGGTGGGGTTAGATCACAGTGCTGGATTATAAAGTGAGTTCCAGGTCATCCCGGGCTAGAGTGAGACCTTGTCTGGGGCAGGGGACACTGTACAAGCCTCAAGATAGCCAGGTCTGGTGGCACACACCTGTAATGACAGCACTGGGAAGGCAGAGGCACAAAGATCACCATAATTTTGAGGTTAGCCTGGTTTGCAAGGTAAGACCCTGTCTCAAAACAAATAAACCTAACCAAACCCATTGTACTGTTCATCTGTAAGTTACAGGAAGTCTGAACAAGCCAACATAAACATTAAAATAAATTCATTACTTCAATGTGAAAATGTTCCCATCTGTTAAGGTTCCTTCTTATTTATGTATACATTACTAACTGTACTTCCTGTATACCATGAAAAATGTTTAAAGCTGGACTGTCTAGCTCATTTTAATGCCAAGAGCCTCTTTTGACACCCTATCCATGCTCTGTCCCAGTGACTGTCTTGAAGAGAAAAAGCCTAGCTGTCATGCTTCACTGCCTCCCTTCAGAGACTGCTGCTAGCTTATGTTTCATAAGTACCAGTCTGATGACAACACTAAATAGATTTTAATGCTCCAGAGATCAACAAGATGAGGTAGAGAAACAACACAATCTGTCCTAATTAGTTCACAGAATCTTTCTGTCTTTCAATGCTAATCAGGCATCCAAAGAAGAGGAAAACAAGGCAAGTGGCTAATAAATAGGCTTGAGTCTTTCAAGTCTTTATTGCTGAATAATGAACATTAATAACAACAACAAAAAGCCCAGGCTGAGCATGGCAGTATGAGACTGTAATCTCAGCACTTGGCAGGCCGAGGCAAGAGGATTGTTGTAGTTTGCAGGCAGCTTATACCACATGGCAGCACTCTCCTTGCCTCAAAAAAAGCTAAAAACACAAAAACCCTCTAATTATGAAGCCAGTTTAAATTCTATAGTAGCCTCTTAAGTCAGCTTTGTACCTATGAGAGAAAATCACAAGCTTGAGATACCTATTTCATCCTTAACTTGGACTCAAAGGAATCAACAAAAGTCACAACCTTAAAAAATATGGGCTGGGCATGGTGGCGCACACCTTTAATCCCAGCATTCCAGAGGCAGAGTTAGCAGGATCACAGTGAGTTCAAGGCCAACCTAAGACTAAAGAGATTCAGGTCAGCCTGGGCTAAAATGAGACCCTACCTTGAAAAAACAAAAATAAAAATGTGCATGGCCCTGGAAACAGTCTCTATTCATTACACTGAAAACCAAGTTTGAGTACATCTAATTGGTATTCATGCCAAGAAATGTATGCAAAGTCATAGTGATGAGTTTAAATCAGGATAGTTGTTAAAAATGGAACACCGGTAGTGAAACAGTATTTATTAATTCCAGTAAGACACAACTATATATTTTATTTTATAATGGCCATGTTAGTAAGTTTAAGGCATCTTAGGCTAGGATCAAAAATTTGGCCAAAGCTTAAGACAAACCTTAAAACATTACACACCAATGGTGTTTTTAACACACGTGTCTTCAGGACCAGTAAACACAATACTTTCTATTTTAAAGTGATCAAAGGAGAGCCATTTTTATTAATAAAGACTGATCTCAGAATGCTAGGACTGATTTAAGAATGAAGATTTTAACATGTCTATTTTAAGGAGCAAAGTGTTTAATACACTGACAAGCAAGAAAAACCTTGTTATTTGCATGTGTTTTTATATAATCAACCAGGTTGCAGGTTCTAAAATTGCTCATATCCAGCATGATGGCGCTTGAGACCAATAAAATAAGCCAGCAACACTAGAATAAGTACTCCTGCCAAGGCTGCTCCCACCGCTATGGGCACAAGGAAGTTGTCGTCATCTGCACTGCAGTCTTGAGCTAGATGTGGAGAAAGGACAATTGAGAACAGAAACAATGATAAAATTTCACATCTCTCCATTTTCAGTTAAAATGACAGTATTTCACAACTTACACTTTTTTGTATTGAAGTAACAAGTCATCAATAATCATTATCAGTAAATGAGATGTTCCACAAAGGTGACTTCTTAAATAACCACATCCTATACGTTAATGTAATGCTCTCCACCCACCTAAAATAGGCAGTCATTTTGGAAGAAAGATACATAAACCCATCACTTAGTCACAGACTTCGTAGAAAATAATGGAGAAATATAATTCGCTTTTCCTTAGTGGTCAGTCTGAGCTTTTGGAGACAAAAGATGACACTGAAGAAGCATAGGGCCTGGAATACTACATATTGTGGAATATCAACTCAGTAAACAAGCAAGTATATAAAGCAGGCACAATGATGCATTGCATAAGAAATGTAGGTTTATTTGGTAGTCAGAAAAGTTTTAAATTGGCTCTGTTGGCTCCAGAGTTATTGAAAGAGAAAGCCTTCTTCACTGTTGGTGGGAAAGAAATCTGGTGTGGCCACTATGGAAATCAGTGTGAAGGTTCCTCAAAAAACTGAAAATGGGCCGGGGAAGGTGGTGCATGCCTTTAATCCCACAACTTGGGAGGCAGAGGTGGGAGAATTGCCATGAGTTTGAGGCCAACCTAAGACTACATAGTAAATTCCAGATCAGCCTGGGCTAGAGCGAGACCCTACCTTGGGAAAAAAAATAACTGAAAATGAAATTACCATATGACCCAGCTATACCACTCTTGAGTATATACCCAAAGGAATCTAAGTGAACATATCACAGAGATACTTGCACATCCATGTTTACTGCTGCACTATTCACAAAAGCCAAATAGAAACTAACCTAGATGGCCATCAACATATGAATGGACTTAAAAAATATAGTACAAGTCAGGCATGTTGGCACACACCTTTACTCCCAGCACTCAGGAGGCAGAGGTAGGAGGATCGCTGTGAGTTTGAGGCCGTCTTGAGACTATAGTGAATTCCAGGTCAGCCTGGGCTAGAGCAATGGAATTTTTATTCAGCTCTTAAGAAGGAAATCATGACATTTGCAGGAAAACAGATGTAGCTGGCAATAATTGTTAAATAAAATAAGCCAAAATAAGACAAATATCACTATTTTTATATGCAGATTCTAAATTTAAGTGTGTGTGTGTTAGTCATGAAAGTAAAGACATGAGAGGTAGGAAAAGCTCCTAAGACAGGAAGAGTACAGAGTAAAGGAATACACGGGGCATGCAAGCAGATGGGGAAAGTAACTGGATAAAGACAGGGAACCAGCAAGAGGGGAACAGTGAAGAAGGGGAAGATATAGGGAGAAGGGGACAAGGAAAAACTAAGTATAATTACATATATGTATGAAAACTCCATAATGAAACCCTTCACACTGTATGCTAACTCAAAAAAAAAAAATAAGAAGAATGTATCTGGGAAAAAATAAAAAATTAAAAATAAATGTATCTGGGTGTGGTGGTGCATGCCTATTAATCCCAGCACTTGGGAGAATCACCATGAGTTCAAGACCAGCCTGAAACTACATAGTAAATACCAGGTCAGCCTGGGCTAGAGCAAGACCCTACCTCAAAAAAAAAAAAAAAAAAAAAAAAAAAAAAAAAAGGATGTGACCTAGTGTGAGTCAAACAAGAAAGTGAGTGGTTATAATTTTAAAACGTGCTATGGTAGGGACAAGCAATACACAAAGAATCCTGGAAGTGTTTCAGGCACAGTCCACTCAGTTATTACATAAGACACTTTGAAATGGTGATTTTTGAGCTTGGTTTTTAAAGGGAAAGAAGAAATTAACCATGTTGGTAGTGGGAAGACATTGTAGGTATAAGACATGGAGACAAAAATATGGAGAGTATGGAGAGTAAAAAAACTGGTCACTCCAGGGGCAAGGCATGCAGGGTGGCACAACTAGAACAATGGATGGGCTGGACAGGAGCCATCAAAAGTACAGTAGGACCTGGGCGTGTTGGCACACGCCTTTAATCCCAGCACTCGGGAGGCAGAGGTAGGAGGATCGCCACAAGTTCGAGGCCACCCTGAAACTACATAGTGAATTCCAGGTCAGCCTGAGCTAGAGTGAGACCCTACCTCAAAAAAAAAAAAAAAAACGTACAGTAGAAGCCAGGTGTGGTGGTGCATGCCTTTAAAACCAGCACTCAGAAGGCAGGGGTTGGAGGCTCACTGAGTTCAAGGCCAACTTGGGAATAGAGTGAGTTCCAGATCAGCCTGGGCTAGAGTAGACCCTACCTCAGAAAAAAAAAAAAAAAACAAGTATAGTAGGATCAGCTCCCAAAAGCACTAAATGCTATTAAGTAGTTTTGCCTTATCCTGATTTGGAAAAAAAAAAAATCAGCAGGAGTTCAAGCAGGGTATTTGTATAAGAAGTATGGTGGGGGGCTGGAGAGATGGCTCAGCGGTTAAAGTGCTTCCTTGCAAAGCCTAACAACCCAGGTTCAATTCCCCAGTACCCATGTAAAGCCAGATGCACAAAAGGTTCCATGCATCTGGAGTTCCTTTGCAGTGGCTCAAGGTCTGGTGTGCCCATTCTCTGTATCTCTTCTATCACTCTCTGCTTGCAAATATATAAATACAATTTTAAAAAAGAAGTATGGCGGATAGAAGACTGTAGGAATTAAGCTAGGAACCACCTATATAATATGATCCTCAACTGGGTCAATGAAGTGGAGATGTGAAAGTAAGAGACTGCAGATCTATATGGAAGGCAGGATTGTCCAAATGGATATAAAGTGTATAGAATGCTTCAGCAACACGATTGTTTGCAACTCCACATTTAAGTGATTATGTAGATGCTGGTGCTGTTCACCATGATAGTAATCCAAAAGGAAGAAATGTACACCTTTCTTGTTTAATTTGTAGTTGTTGGGGACAAGTGGGAGAGAAGGTAAAAAAGGATATGTGGAAGAGGGAAATACTGTTTTTTTTTTTTAAGCGAGAGAGAGAGAGAGAAAGAGAGAGAGAGAGAGAATTGGCATGCCAGGGCCTCAGCCACTGCAATTGAACTCCAGATGCTTCTGCCACCTAGTGTGCATGTGTGACCTTGTGCTTGCATCACCTGTCTGTCTGGCCTATGTGGGATCTGAAAAGAGTTCGAACATGGGTCCTTAGGCTTTGGAGGCAAGTGCTTTAACCACTAAGCCATCTCTCCAGCCTTCAGTTTTAGAAAGAATTTGAGGTGTCTCAGTTCCTGGATATGAATCATACCCAAAGGACTCCAAGTCCTACCAGAGATACTTATACACCCATGCTTCTTTCTGCACTATTCTCAATAGCAAAGAAATTGAACCAGCTTAGATATCTATCAACTCAACAGGTGAATGGATAAGGAAATACAGCACACATAGACAATGAAATTTTTTCATCTATAAAGAAAAATGAGGGCTGGAGAGATGGCTTAGTGGTTAAGGCGCCTGCCTCCTAAGACTAAGAACCCGGTTCCAATCTCCAGGTCCCACGTTTAGCCAGATGCAAAGTGACGCAAGGACACAATGCCTCACTTGCCCACAAGGGGGCGCACACATCTGGATTTCGTTCACAGCAGCTGAGAGACTACTGGTGTGCCCATCTCTATCTGTCTCCCTTTCCCTTTCTCTCTGTCTGTCTCTCTTTGTGTCTCTCTCTAAAAATAAAATTTTAAAAACAAAAAATAAAGAAAAATGAAATCATGACATTTGTAGCCAAATGGATGGAACTGGAAATCATTATGTTAAGCAAACTAAACCAGCCTTAGATAGACAAATATAGTTAGTATGCTTTCTCTCATATGTGAATGCTACATTTTAGTTTGTGTATATGTGGGGGATATAATTCATGAAACTAGATCATGAGCAGGGAAATGAGATCTTAATGAGAGAAGTGTAACAGAATACATGTGATAGAGCAGAAGAGGAGTTATTCATGGGAGAAAGAGAAGAGGAGGAAAGAGGGTCAACAAGAACAATGTACTTATGAAAATGTCATAATGAAACCCATTTCTCAGGATACTATAAATAGTAACTTAAGCCAGGCGTGGTGGCACACGCCTTTAATCCCAGCACTCGGGACACAAAGGTAGGATCGCCATGAGTTTGAGGCCACCCTGAGACTACATAGTGATTTACAGGTCAGCCTGAGCTAGAGTGAGACCCTACCTCAAAAAAACAAATAATAGTCGGGCGTGGTGGCGCACGCCTTTAATCCCAGCACTTGGGAGGCAGAGGTAGGAGGATCACCATGAGTTCAAGGCCACCCTGAGACTACATAGTTAATTCCAGGTCAGCCTGGGCTAGAGTGAGACCCTACCTTGAAAAACCAAAAATAATAATAATAATAATAATAATAATAGTAATAGTAATAGTAATTTAAACAAAGATGTCTGGGTCCCAACCAAATGGTTATATGAACCTAAGTGGTACTTACAACCATGGACAGAAATATTTCTGTTAGGACAAGTACAATAAAAATAACCAGAGTCAGGCTGGAGAGATAGCTTAGCACTTAAGGCGCTTGCTTGCGAAGCCTGAGGACCTAGGTTCAGTTCCTCAGAACCCACATAAGCCAGATTCACATGGTGGCACAATGCATTTGTAGTTCATTTGCAGTGGCTAGAGGCCCTGGCATGCCCATATTCTCTCTCTTTCTCTAATAAGTAAATAATTTTTTTTAAATGCTGGGCATGGGGACACACACCTTTAGTACCAGCACTCAGGAGGCAGAGGTAGGAAGGAGAATTACTACCCTGAGACTACACCATAAATTCCAGGTCAGCATGGGCTAGAGCAAGATCCTACCTCAAAAAACCAACAGGGTCAAAACTCTTGGGAACATCAATACCTGAGAGACAGATAATGGTGTTGGAAAATCAGGCATAAAATGGTGTCACTGAAGCTCTTGAAGTGTACTTATGAAAATGTCATAATGAAACCCATTTCTCAGGATACTATAAATAGTAACTCTTGAAGTGTTTCAATTAGCATGGGGGAATCATGTAATATATTAGAGAAGCCTTAAAATACCATTCAATCTAGCAATATGGAGAAAGTATGAGTCAACTGCTGTATGGTCAGTGAATGGCAAATGATTCGTTAGGATATCAAGAAAAGGACAATACAAAGGCACTTAGAAGGACATAAAGAAAAGATAGCACCTGATAGAGACTCGTATTTTTGTGGTATTTAAATGCCTATTGAATGAAGGAAAGCACCATTAGCCAGGCTAGTAACAGGTTGAAGGTGTTGACTAGTACAAGGTCTCCTACGAGGTGGGAAGAATGATTCCAGGAGCTCTGACCAGGAAAAGAAAAGCTACTATGACACTGGAGAAGAGGAAGAAGGCAAGGATACTGAAGTGTCACTTCTCACTATTTCCCATTTCCTTGCCTCTTGTTGCTCTAGTTTTCTTCCTAGCTTGGAATCTAGCAGGGGCTGAAGAACATCAGTTAACTAAGCTTATTAGAATTTTCTCAGAAACGAGAATGAACAGGCTGCATGGCAATTCTGATTGCACTTGCAATCAAGAAGTGTGCCAAGGTTTTTTTGGTTTTTTGTTTGTTTGTTTGTTTTGTTTTGTCTTCTGCCCGCTACCCTCTGGGGTAATAGCTGGGAACAAGATGAAGCCCTGGAGTTTACAGATGTGTTGACACTGACTTTGGCTGCCAACTCAACGAACTTTTTAAAACCTGGTTCTATTAAGAATACAGGTAGTTGAGGTGGGCAGATGTGACCTGTGAACAGATGGTGTTAAAAGTCTCCACTTAGCTCCTCCCCTTCAATTTCCCAAATTACCACCCAGCCTATTACTATTAGGTGACATGGACCATAAAGAATTATGCCTTGGATTTAATATCTCTTGGACTTTTAAAAATTCATTAGTAGATTAATTTCTTATTCTGGCAAGAGACTCAACAGGCCTCTCTTTCCCAAATTGGGCATTTGACCTAGTACTGAAATGACTTTTATAAATACTGCCAATAAGGCTTTCATGTACGACAAATATTCCCAGAGTAGATCAAAAAGGCAATTCCACTAATACAAAGATCTTTCTAGATGCTGTCACTTACTTAAAATGCTCTCAATTAGTATGTGAAATATTAATATATAATAACTATTGATTTTATGAATTCAACCTTTAAAAAATCTTTATGAAATGGAAAGAAATCGTGATACAAGATTTTCTTTCTGTCAATGTTGCTTTTAAGACAGGGTCTCATAAACCCCAGTCTGGCCTTGAACTTGCTATGTAACCAAGGATGACCTTAAAATCCTGATCCTTCTGCTTCTAACTCCAAGTGCTGGGAGTACAGGCATGCACTACATCTGGATAAAATAGTAATTTCAATAGGATTGTATTCTGAAAAGAAATACTCATCTGGGATTTATTGGCCCAATGTACACTTGATACCATAGTGAAAAGGTTTTTGGAAAAAAAAATGCATATTTGTGAATTTTTTGTGTGGTACTGAGAACTGAACTAAGGACCTCACACATGTAAGGGAACTGCAATATCACTGAGATATACCCAACCCTGTGAAAACACTTCATAGCCACAGAAGTAGTAACAATTTTGTAAAGATTCCACTGGGGGCTGGAGGGATGGCTTAGCAGTTAAGGCATTTACCCACAAAGCCAAAGGACCCAGGTTCAATTCCCCAGGACCCACGTAAGCCAGATACACAAGGGGGCACATGCATCTGGAGTTCGTTTGCAGTGGCTGAAGGCCCTGGCACATCCATTCTCTCTCTCTCTCTTTCTCTGTCAAATAAATAAATTTTAAAAAATAAAATATTTTTTTAAAAAAGTTTCACTGGGCATGGTGGCACATGCCTTTAATCCCAGTATTCAGGAAGCAGAGGAGGACGATCGCTGTGCATTTGAGGCCAGCCTGAGACTACATAGTGAATTCCTGGTCAACCTGGGCCAGAGTGAGACCCTACCTCGAAAACAACAACAATGACAAGTTTCATAGCCATAGAAAAACTTTCATACAGATTAAAACACTGTTAATCATCAGTTTTATATTATGAGGTAATTTTTAGCTTAATAATTAAAATGCTTATATACACATTTGTAACAAAATATAAAGCTCATATTAAAACCAAGTAAGATTTCTCTTTGGGAAGAGAGCTTTATAAATCATTATCTTATGTGACATCTTATTTATATAACTTTTGGATATGTATTTGAACCACTTGAAGTATATCACATGAAGCTGGAAACATACCTGAAGCTATCATTTATGCATGTATTCATAATTTCAAAGATAAGATATGATCATTATTGACAGAAGAAGTTGACCAGGTAGAAGAAAAGGAGATAGGTGGGAGCGAGCAATGTTGAAGACAATTTAACATTATCTACCTACATAAACAAGTGAAATGCATGACTGCCTCCTAAAACTGTAGGAAACTTAAATGGTGCACTGCACACTGAATGTAAGTATGCTTTTGACACATAACAAGTGGTTTCTTACCAGATTCCTTGTAAAATACTCAAATGCACACTTATCTCCTCTGAAATGGAAAGTGTCACTTAAAGGAATAAAAAAAGAACATGGTTTTTAAAACCTCTATCCCCTAGATGAAGAAAACTGAGACAGCAGAAGTTCAGCAACCTAGCTAGTCACATGGCAGCTAATAGTCATGCTGGGAGCTGTGACAACTAACTGCAATTACATGGCTCAACCCAGTAACCCAGAAGAAAGTTGCCAGTTGGGTTGCTACGTTTTCTTGTGTGCTGTACTATGGTGACTGGGAAACCGTAAACTACACTTCAAGTATTTTAGGGTGATCTAAGAGACAGATGTCATATGATCCTTCTTTGGCTGCCACCGATTATGGCTGCAATGCAAAGCTACAATGCTAGGGATCTATTAAACATCAGTTTGGGTTTAGGGGTTAAGAAAAGTACAAAAGAGACTCAAACTTTCTAGATTACTTCCTTTACTGGCTGTGCATCTGATTCTGCAGGGGAGCATCTACCCCCTCCCCCTCACGCCCCCTGTCACACACACACACATACACACACGTGTATGCACGTGCACATGCAAAACCACTCATCACAGACCTGCTAAGTAAAATACTTTTGGGATGGAACCTAGGAAAAGATAGACTCCCAAGTAATTCTTATTCTATAGGCAGTCTCCTTGTATCAGTGAAGGCCTACATATGGGTAATACACAGACAGAACTTTTTGGGAAAAGTTTAGTTATGCTAAGCATTTCTCAAGTTTTTCATATTGACAGAAATTTCTAATGTGTAAGGTATAAAATCTTGACTTTAACCAGTGGGAAAAAATATGAGCAAATTTCCTTAAGAAATAAAAGAATCTTTATTGTTTTAGAAGCAATGTTGAGCAACACACAGGCAAATATCTAAAAAGAGATACCATACATCAGAAGAAAAAAACATGGAATGCATTTACATGGACCAGTTTCTTCATACAAATGGTAATACTTGAAAATACCCCAAATCAAATATGATCAAGGCGCAAACCCAGTAAAACAAAACAAAACAAAACAAAACAAAACAAAACAAAAAAGTACAAAGATTATATGTCTATACAAAATGATGTAAATAGCAGTACAAAAACTGGTCCACGTAAAATACGAAAATATTCATTGAAGTCATATTTTTCTATAAAACAGTACTTTTGGAGGTATTTTAATACGAATCAGATATGTAATCTAAATGTAAAAATTTCTAGAAATATTAACAGCATTAAGCCAGTTCCACCTGCAATTACATGGCTCAACCCAGTAACCCAGAAGAAAGTTGCCAGTTGGGTTGCTACGTTTTCTTGTGTGCTGTACTATGGTGACTGGGAAACCGTAAACTACACTTCAAGTATTTTAGGGTGATCTAGAGACAGATGTCATATGATCCTTCTTTGGCTGCCACCGATTATGGCTGCAATGCAAAGCTACAATGCTAGGATCTATTAAACATCAGTTTGGGTTTAGGGGTTAAGAAAAGTACAAAAGAGACTCAAACTTTCTAGATTACTTCCTTTACTGGCTGTGCATCTGATTCTGCAGGGGAGCATCTACCCCCTCCCCTCACGCCCCTGTCACACACACACACATACACACACGTGTATGCACGTGCACATGCAAACCACTCATCACAGACCTGCTAAGTAAAATACTTTGGGGATGGAACCTAGGAAAAGATAGACTCCCCAAGTAATTCTTATTCTATAGGCAGTCTCCTTGTATCAGTGAAGGCCTACATATGGAAGCAGAGGAGGACGATCGCTGTGCATTTGAGGCCAGCCTGAGACTACATAGTGAATTCCTGGTCAACCTGGGCCAGAGTGAGACCCTACCTCGAAAACAACAACAATGACAAGTTTCATAGCCATAGAAAAACTTTCATACAGATTAAAACACTGTTAATCATCAGTTTTATATTATGAGGTAATTTTTAGCTTAATAATTAAAATGCTTATATACACATTTGTAACAAAATATAAAGCTCATATTAAAACCAAGTAAGATTTCTCTTTGGGAAGAGAGCTTTATAAATCATTATCTTATGTGACATCTTATTTATATAACTTTTGGATATGTATTTGAACCACTTGAAGTATATCACATGAAGCTGGAAACATACCTGAAGCTATCATTTATGCATGTATTCATAATTTCAAAGATAAGATATGATCATTATTGACAGAAGAAGTTGACCAGGTAGAAGAAAAGGAGATAGGTGGGAGCGAGCAATGTTGAAGACAATTTAACATTATCTACCTACATAAACAAGTGAAATGCATGACTGCCTCCTAAAACTGTAGGAAACTTAAATGGTGCACTGCACACTGAATGTAAGTATGCTTTTGACACATAACAAGTGGTTTCTTACCAGATTCCTTGTAAAATACTCAAATGCACACTTATCTCCTCTGAAATGGAAAGTGTCACTTAAAGGAATAAAAAAAAGAACATGGTTTTTAAAACCTCTATCCCCTAGATGAAGAAAACTGAGACAGCAGAAGTTCAGCAACCTAGCTAGTCACATGGCAGCTAATAGTCATGCTGGGAGCTGTGACAACTAACTGCAATTACATGGCTCAACCCAGTAACCCAGAAGAAAGTTGCCAGTTGGGTTGCTACGTTTTTTCTTGTGTGCTGTACTATGGTGACTGGGAAACCGTAAACTACACTTCAAGTATTTTAGGGTGATCTAAGAGACAGATGTCATATGATCCTTCTTTGGCTGCCACCGATTATGGCTGCAATGCAAAGCTACAATGCTAGGGATCTATTAAACATCAGTTTGGGTTTAGGGGTTAAGAAAAGTACAAAAGAGACTCAAACTTTCTAGATTACTTCCTTTACTGGCTGTGCATCTGATTCTGCAGGGGAGCATCTACCCCCTCCCCCTCACGCCCCCTGTCACACACACACACATACACACACGTGTATGCACGTGCACATGCAAAACCACTCATCACAGACCTGCTAAGTAAAATACTTTGGGGATGGAACCTAGGAAAAGATAGACTCCCCAAGTAATTCTTATTCTATAGGCAGTCTCCTTGTATCAGTGAAGGCCTACATATGGGTAATACACAGACAGAACTTTTTGGGAAAAGTTTAGTTATGCTAAGCATTTCTCAAGTTTTTCATATTGACAGAAATTTCTAATGTGTAAGGTATAAAATCTTGACTTTAACCAGTGGGAAAAAATATGAGCAAATTTCCTTAAGAAATAAAAGAATCTTTATTGTTTTAGAAGCAATGTTGAGCAACACACAGGCAAATATCTAAAAAGAGATACCATACATCAGAAGAAAAAAACATGGAATGCATTTACATGGACCAGTTTCTTCATACAAATGGTAATACTTGAAAATACCCCAAATCAAATATGATCAAGGCGCAAACCCAGTAAAACAAAACAAAACAAAACAAAACAAAACAAAAAAGTACAAAGATTATATGTCTATACAAAATGATGTAAATAGCAGTACAAAAACTGGTCCACGTAAAATACGAAAATATTCATTGAAGTCATATTTTTCTATAAAACAGTACTTTTGGAGGTATTTTAATACGAATCAGATATGTAATCTAAATGTAAAAATTTCTAGAAATATTAACAGCATTAAGCCAGTTCCACCCACTTGTAGTTTCAGTCTTTTTTTTTTTTTAAAAAAAGTTTTGTTTTGATTCATTAGAAACATCATTAAAGCCTATGTTGTTGGAAGCAAAATGCATTCTTATAAAATTAACAATTTTACACTAAAACACAGTTTAAATGAAAAATAATTTCAAAACTCAGACTTCTATTTCATCTCTAGGAAATGTTGAGCAGTGCAGCTCAATTAACACTAGGAGAAGGGTTAGTCAGGAATAAGATGCTGAGGCACCAAGGCCTTCAGGCTGACAGACAAATTATAGTGAGAAAGTATTTGTCATTCTACTATAATACAAAGAAATAGTTATAGACACATATGCTAACATGCAATCACCTATATGTGTGTGTGCATATATGTGTATGTGCATTATGCATTCAACATCAGCATGGAAGATATATGATCTGCCCTCCCCAAATAACCACAATATAGATGCATATTAATTATTTAAAAAAATATTTTCTCAGCCATACATTATATGGGTATGTGTGCATGTGTATAAAGATCTCCTAGAAGCTGCAAGGAATACCTGATGTGTTAACTATCATGCTGAAATATTTTGCTTTTGCAAATAAGCATTAGGTAGTACACAGTAAATGGATGACTGGTGCATCTCTCTGAACACAAAACTGAACACAAAGTACATGAATTAATGATGATCCTACCATAATGAACAATAACAGTGTAAGTTTTGATTATCGCAGAACCATTTAAATGTGAAAGCCAAATTAGTAAATGCTGTAGCAATCAATGCAAACTGGAAATGAATAATGATTTAATGGAAGACCAAGACTTTTGGATTAGGTGCAAGTTTTTTTTTTTTTTTTTCTGTGTATAAGTGCACTTCTTTATCTAAGTTCTAGGACATACTGACATTTCTTCTTAAAGAAAAAGAAAAGAACAAAACATGTTACCACCAACAAGGAAGACTGGAAGGTTAAAGGCAAATTTGCATTAATTTTAGTGCCGCATGTAGAGGCCAATTTCTGGGTACAAAGGACTAATACCCTCATTTGGCACTGCTTAGCAATTATCTCTAAAGCACCAAAAAAGAAATAAAGAAAAGAAACAGATTGAAATGCCAGTTGGAATAACCTTGTGTCTTGCAATTTCCACCTGAAATATTCATTTTTTTAAAGATTAAACAAAAGATTAACATGCATTATAAAATTTAAAGCTTTGATAGTTTTTGTCATTCCAGCCACATTAAATACAAATGTATTCGAACAGCATGAGTAAAGAATTGATTGGGAAGAATATGATATTACTGGGCTCTGCTCAAATCTACTCATATCTCTTGCATATGTCAAACATGTAGCAATGCTAAAGTAGCTAAGCTACCTGCAAACAAAATCTCAAAAAACGCATAAAAAGCAAGTACAAATCCACTAGCAAGTATGTTGTCCCAACTCTACCTCACATAGGCAAAGAAAATCATTGTTTCATTGTTGTTTTTTTTTTTTTTTCTAAATTGCCTATTTCTAGTCAGGATATGTAAGTGAAACATTGAAATACTAGTTCAAGGCAGTAATACAGAATCTATCATCCATGCAATTTTGTACATGCCTTTTCCTATGCAAGTAAGTTTTAACTTTTTTGGTTGGGGAAACCAAAATCACATAGCTAAATTTATAGTTTAGGTTTTTTTTTTTCTTTTGAATTTTTCTATTTAGATTAGAAATCTACCATACCATCCATTCTAAGAACAAGACTGCAACTAAAGTACCATAAACTGGACAGTTTTGCATGTTGGGACTTGTACTTGCTTTATTGTTTTGTAACAGAGATCACATGTGTATTAGTGTTACAGAGTCTGATATCCAGCATAACTTTTTCTTCTGCCAATTAGGTAAGCAATCACTATAACGATAATTAAGCCTGAAAGACCAGCACCAACTATAATGGGTATTAGAATGTTGTCATCATCCAGCGAACACTCCTGGGCTGTAGGTGAGAAAAAGTGTGTAACAAATAATGAGTATAATCAAAAAAAAAAAGGGATGACCCAAAGTAAAAGATGCTGATTTTAAAGAAAGAACTTTTCTTACAAAATCAACATCAACTAAGATAGGTATATTTTTTATGACAAAGCTACAGAAAATTACAGGTTACTAAAGTTAAAAAAAAAAACCCTAAAATGTATCCAGGTGTGCTGGCACACTCCTTTAATCCCAGCACTCAGGAGGCAGAAGTAGGAGGATCACAATGAGTTTGAGGCCAGCCTGGGACTACCTTGAAAAAAATAAACCTAGACTGCATTTGCCCTTTCATTTGTGAATATATGCAGAGATATTCATATATGTGAATAATATATATTCATTTATACTGCTAAACAAACATACAAATTACACAGTATATATACATACATGTACATATGTTTGTTTGTATTCTAAGTCCTTTCCAAGATAACAGGATTACTGCTTTATCAGAAGTAAAGAGACCCAATCTAGTCCATTTCTACAAACTACTTTAACCTCTCAGTGAGAGAGTCTTTGGAGAACCCGGGAACATGAGAGTATCACTGGGTAATAGTCAGGGGGGGCTCAGGAGTTCCTTTGTAGTGGGATCAACAAAGTAAGAAGACAGTATCTTGTGAAGCATGAAATCAACATTTTAATATCTAAAAATAAAGTGTGTGTGTGTGTGTGTGTGTGTGTGTGTGTGTGTGTGTTTGGGTGTTTTGAGCAGGGTATCACACTAGCCAAGGCTGACCTGGAACTTACTCTGTAGCCCAGGCTGGCCTGGAACTCACAGTGATCCTCCTACCTCAGCCTGCTGGGATTAAAGGCGTGTGCCACCCATACCCAGCCAAAAATAAAGTTTTATTGAAATAAGGCAACACTTATGTATATGTGTTGCCAATGGATTTTTCATACTATAATGACAGAGTTGAACAGTTTTAACATATACTATGACCTTAAAGCCTAAAGGAACTTGTCCAAAAAAAAAAAAAAAAACCTGAATATCCTTGACTTAGAATATGCATTTCAGTAGCTGCAAGTGTTAAAAATAAACTGAGACTTCTTGCTAATTTGAGCACGTTTACTACATTTCTTATCTGATCCAGAATAGCAGCCCAGAGGGGTTATTTCTGGGGTTATTTCTTCTATTTATAGAGAGTAGTCTGATGCAATAAAATCCCATCAACACTATTCAACATTACTGCAATTCTATTTCCTCCCTAAATACACTCAAGTATTACCTGTGTGTTATATTTATAGGTACCCACAGCCAAGAACCTAGTTCCACAAATAGGTTATGTATTCAGTATCAGTATTAAATGTTAAAACTCTCTTTGTCACCCAAAGTTTCAAATTAGACAACAACAGCTCAGCTCTACTATAGCTGACTACATAAATAGGTCTATGCTGACAATAACACTGCAAATGATTTTAAATTCTAAACACCAATTTAAAACTCTAATTAGGGTAATATGATGTAGGGGTGCTACATAAAGATTATCAAAATAAGCCAGGCATGGTGGCACATGCCTTTAATTCCAGCACTCAGGAGGCAGAGGTAGGAGGATCACTGTGAGTCTGAGGCCAGCCTGAGACTACATAGTGAATTCCAGATCAGCCTGGGCTAGAGAAGAGATCCTACCTCAAAGAACCATAAAAAAAGCAGCCCATCTCGGGAGGCAGAGGTAGGAGGATCGCTGAGAGTTCGAGGCCACCCTGAGACTACATAGTGAATTCCAGGTCAGCCTGGACCAGAGTGAGACCCTACCTCGAAAAACCAAAAAAAAAAAAAAAAAAAAAAAAAAAAAAAAAAAAAAAAAAAAAAAAAGCAGCCCAAGCCAATAGAAGAACATAATTAAGTGTGCTTGATTCTTACCTGTAGAATACTTTCCTTCCGTCACATTAAATGGTTGAACCCTTAGATTGAAGGTATTTATGCGAAATGTTCCAGACACTGTAACAACCTGCTCTTTGTTACACATATATGAACTTCCCAGAGGGGCATCCCAGGAGCTAAGGCTGTTATTTGCAACACTAAAAACTTTACAGAAAAAAAAAAAAACCACAGGTTAGTAACATCTTATTCTAGTACCATAAAAGACAAAAGAGAGACAGACAACCCTTGGGATTCGGTGAAGGATGAGACTTTAAGGGTCAGGGTCTCCCCATAGGAAGCAATTCTTAGGATCCCCACCTCTGGAGCCCCCTCCTCCGTGAGAAGTCTCTGTTCTCTCTGCTTCCTTTACCTTTGCTTTACAATAACCTTTGCTCTTTGAAAGTCTTACAAAAAGAAAAGGCAATTTTTCCGCTACTACATTCCCATATCTTGTTTGTTTTGTTTCGTTTTGGAGACAAAGCCTCATTGTGTAGCTCAAGCTGACCTGGAACTCACTATGCAGCCCAAGCTCATCTAAGACTTATACTCCTCCTGCCTCTACCTCCCACACCACCAAAGCCAGCTTTCCTGTATTTCTATAGATGTTTCTATAATCTAACAATTAGTCATATCCTTAGCTATTATCCACCATACTTTGGAAAGATAAGATATTGCAAAGGCAACACCATAGTACATTACAGACTTAACTTGTGGTCAAGGGACCTAGCATCTTTGGTTTCGGTATATAAGACATTATTCTGTTATAATTATAGCTTCTATTCCTTTGGTATAGCCCACATTCTTCTCCCTGAGGCCAAACGCTTTGCTTACCAGAGCCATTATCCAAATACATAGAGACATTCACTTCTTTCAGATAGAATCGGTTTTCATTTTTCTGTTTGAAAAACAGCTTTAAATTAACAACATTATCACAACTGTCTTAAAGGTACAGTTAATACCTATAGAAGAGGAGCAAAAGAGCGCCACTATGCAGAAGAGGAAACCATAGATAAGACTTGAACCAGCAGAATAAACTGCAACTAAGTTCTGTCACTGTCTCAAAACCCTTTCCTCTGAATTTCATTTCTGAATGGTTGGATCACCATAGTCATGTGTTCCTGGACACCTAATGATGCATGCCCTCTATTTTATTCCTCCTGACATGTGAGGAGTCCACACTAAGTACCATGGATCACAATGTCCTCTTAACCTTCTGCCTTTCAGCTCCTCCAGGTTTACCCTTTCCTATGAGCTCTAGCATGTACTCATTATTGATTTACATTGGCAGTTAAGGCACTTGCCTGCAAAGCCTAAGGACCCAGGTTCAATTCCCCAGTACCCAAATAAGCCAGATGCACAAGGTAGTGCATGCATCTGGAGTTCAGTTGTAGTGGCTGGAGGCCCTAGCATGCCCATTCTCTCTCTCTCCCACTTTCTCTCTGACAAATAAATAAATAAAAAATTTTTTTAAAAGGCTTGTGCCACCATACCCAGCTTATTTATTGATTTTTGTTTGCTTTGTTTTTTGAGGTAGGGCCTCAATTTACCCCAAGCTGACTTAGAATTAGCCTTGGCCTGGCCTCTAACTCACAGAAATCCTTCTACCTCAGCCTCCCAAGAGCTGGGATTAAAGGTGTGAGCCACCATGCCTGGGCTACTTACTTGATTTTTAATTTCTATTACCTTTTCAATTTTTTTATATTTGTGAGTGCATAGTAAGTATAACATAGTATGTCTGAATGCTCCAGGGAACTAACAAAATGAACCAGATTTGGGCCTTGCCCTAACAGTGCTTTCAATCTGCCAGGGAAGATAAGATAAATACTTAAGTGACTAAGAGTGTGGTGCTTGCCTAGCATACATGAGACCCACAGTTTGATCCCCACATGGGGGGGGAAACAAATACATTACCCTGCTACAAAAAGAAAGTGGGGCTGGGTGTGGTGGCACATGCCTTTAATCCCAGCACTCAGGAGGCAGAGTTAAAAGCATCAGCTGTGAATTTGAGTCCAGCCTGAGATTAAATAGTGAATTCCAGGTTAGCCTGGGCTAGAGTAAGACCCTATCAGAAAAAAAATGAAAGTGGGGAAAAATAAAGTGGGGGAGTGGCTAGAGAGATGGTTTAGTGGTTAAGGGTGCTTGCCTGCAAAGCCTGATGGCCTCATAAGAGGCACATACGTCTAGAGTTTGTTTTCAGAGGCAAGATGCTCTGGATTGCCAATATTCATTTTCTCTCACTCTCCCTTTCTCAAATAAATGATTTTTTAAAAGAAAGTAGGGGCTGGGGAGATTGCAAAGTGGTTACAGCTCTTGCTTACAAAGTCTGTTTGCCTGGGTTTGATTCCCCAGTATCCATAAATGCACAAAGCAGCATGTGCATCTGGAGGTTTTTTTTTGTTTGTTTGTTTGTTTTGTTTTTTTTGCTTTGGCTAGAGACTCCTAGAGACTCTGGCATGCCCTTTCTCTCCCTGATCTTTCATGTATAAGTAAATAAAAATGGTTTTTTTTTTGTTTTGTTTTTGTTTTTGTTTTTGTTTTTCGAGGTAGGGTTTCACTCTAGTCCAGGCTGACCTGGAATTAACTATGTAGTCTCAGGGTGGCCTCGAACTCTCGGCGATCCTCCTACCTCTGCCTCCCTAGTGCTGGGATTAAAGGCGTGCGCCACCACGCCCGGCAAACATAAAAATGTTTTTGAGCTGGAGAGATTGCTTAGTGGTTTAGGCACTTGCCTGTAAAGCCTAACGACCAGAGTTCTATTCCCCAGTGCCCACATAAAGCCAGACACACAAAGTGGCACCTGCATCTGGAGTTCATTTGCAATGGCTAAAGGCCCTGGCATGCACTTTCTCTTTCTCTCTCTTTCCCCCCTACTTTGAATTCCATTTCACTCTGGTGAGATTGGCTATCATCAAGCAATCCAATGACAACAAATGCTGGTAAGGGTGTGGGGAAAAAGAAACCCTTATTCACTTGTTGATGGGAGTGTAACCTAAGGCAGCCATTGTAGAAATCAGTATGGAGGATTGTCAAATAGCTAAAAATAGATTTATTAGATGATCCAGCTATAGCACTCCTGGGTATATATCCTAAGCACTCTACACTTTACTGCAGAGATACTTGCTCATCTATGTTTATTGATGTTCTATTCACAACAGCTGGGAAATGGAATCAGCCTAGATCCCCAAAAACTGATGAGTGGACAATGAAGATGTGGTATATTAACAGTGGAGTTCAGCTATAAAGAAAAATGAGGCCAGGCGTGGTGGCACATGCCTTTAGTCCAAGCACTCTGGAGGCAAAGGTTGGAGGATCACTGTGAGTTCGAGGCCAGCCCAGGACTACAAAATGAGTTCCAGGTCATCCTGGGCTAGAGTAAGATCCTACCTCCAAAAAGAAAGAAAGAGGGGCTGGGGAAATGGCTTAGTGGTTACAGTGTTTGCCTGCAAAGCCTAAAGACCCAGGTTCAGTTCCCCAGGACCCACGTAAGCCAGATGCACAAGGGGGTGCATGCATCTGGAGTTCATCTGCAGTGGCTGGAGGCCCTGGCATGCCTATTCTCTCTCTTTTTTTTAAAGTACTTTTAAAATTTTATTTATTTATTTATTTGATAGAAAGAGAGAGAGAGAGAATGGGTGTGCCATGGCTTTGCATGGGTACTGGGAAGTTTATAGATAGTTTTTTTTTTTTATGTGAGCTCATTCTTGATCCTACCACATAGTCTATATAATGGCAGAATGGCCACTTTCAATGATCTTTGATACAATAGTCCCGATCACAGGCAACTGTGAGAGATGAACAGAGTTCAGTAGACTATTTTATAATTGTGTAGTCCTGAAATGAAAATAAAGCTAAACATTGTCCCATACACATAGCCTTTCATATGTAGTTTTCAAAGAATGACCCTAACTTTAGAAAGCTCCGTTACTTACCACAGCAAAGACAAAGTCGAGATACTGAATCCTGCTGTTGTTCAGTCGAAGTTGAGCAGTTTGAGGTTGGCAGCTGCCAGTGAAGCTAGTTGTTTTGGGGTTGATATTAAAAACTGAAGAAACCTTCAGGGAAAGAAGCAGGAGGAAAGTACATATTAACTATGAACATCATCGGCAATGCCTTACGCTCCAATAAAATCAACTTCAGTGTTAGAACAAAAATTCTTCTGTTTGACTACTTGAATTCAAACAAACTTGGCCTGGGCCCTCAAGCTATGACTCAGAGGACTTTAACAACAACAATGACAAGCGGGAAGCTTCCTCAGTAATGAGCCAAGTGAAAACACATATTTGTAGGAAGCACAAGAAGCCATCTGTCTAATTTGTTTCAGTCACAGGATCCTGGAAATGGGATTTCTTCCCTGGCACTCCCTCTAGTGCCTCAGTGGAACAAAGCAACTAGAAGAGTACTTGAGCGTGTTCCTGATCTGAGTCATCAAATAGTAGAGGAAACAGATCACTGAACAACTCCCACACACCAACACACAGTGTGTTTCGCATCAAAGGGTGAAAGTTTTCTTTTCTTTGAATTTTTGAGGATGCTGGGGATAGAACCTAGGGCCCCACCCATGCTTGGCAAGTACTCTACTCTGAACTACATCTCAGCCCAAGACTTGTATTTTATTTGTTTTTAATCTTTTTGTGTTTTTTAAGAATTGTATTTTAAACTGACTGCTAAACTATGGGTATTCTTTTTTATGAGATATATATATATATATATAATTTGAAGAAAGAGAGAATGGGCATGCCAGGGCTTCTAGCCACTGCAAATAAACTCCAGATGCATGCACCACCTTGTGTATCTGGCTTTACATGGGTACTGGGGAATCAAACCTGGGTCTTTTGGATTTGCTGGTAAGCACCTTAACCACTAAGCCATCTCTCCAGCCCAAGTATGCATACTCTGAGCTACTGAGGGATACTAGGATCTAAACTAAGATGAGTGTTTTTTTTTTTCTTTCTTTTTTGTTCTTTTCAGGAAGAGTGTCATTCTAGCTTAGTATGACTACCTGGAACTCCCTGTAATACAGGCTGGCCTTGAACTCACATGAATCCTCCTACCTTAGCCTCCAGTATGATGGGATTATAGGTATGAACCTGGGACTACATAGTAAATTCCACGTCAGCCTCGACTAGAGTTCCTATCTGGAAAAATAACAAAAAACATCTAGCACCCGGGCATGGTGGCGCACGCCTTTAGTCCCAGCACTCGGGAGGCAGAGATAGGAGGATTGCCGTGAGTTCGAGGCCACCCTGAGTCTGCATAGTGAATTCCAGGTCAGCCTGGGCCAGAGTGAGACCCTACCTCAAAAAACCAAAAAAATAAAAAATAAAAATAAAAATAAAGAAATAAAGAAATAACGACAAAACAAGCCAGGCATGGTGGCACACGCCTTTAATCCCAGCACTTGGGAGGCAGAGGTAGGAGCATTTCTTTGAGTTTGAGGCAACCCTGAGAATACATAGTGAATTCTATGTCAGCCTGGGCTAGAACAAGACCTTACCTCAAAAAAAAAAATCTAACAGATGACATTAACTCTATGTTTATAGTCAGTCCAAACTAATCAAAGCCTAAATCACATCTAGGCTCATGCCTTTGAGCCAAGCACTTGGGAACGAGGTAGTAGGATCACCATGAGTTTGATGCCAGTCTGGAGCTACAGAGTAAATTCCAGGTCAGCCTGAGCTAGAGTGAGACCCTGTCTTGGAAAAGAAAACAAAATAATCTAAGTCAGGGACTAGGGAGATGGCTCAGTGGTTAAAGGTACTTGCTTAAAAAACATGCATGGGGGCTGGAGAGGTGGCTTAGTGGTTACGTGCTTGCCTTTGAAGCCTAAGGACCCTGGTTTGAGGCTCGATTCCCCAGTACCCACATAAGCCAGATGCACATGGTGGCACATGTATCTGGAGTTCGTTTGCAGTGGCTAGAGGCCCTGGTGTGCCCATTCTTTCTCTCTCTCCCTTTCTCTGTCTCTAATAAGTAAATAAATAAAAAAATTAAAAACTTTAAAAAAATAAAATAAAAAATAAAAAGAGCATGCATGCAGGGATTGATTCCCCAGTACCCAAGTAAAGCCAGGTGCAAAGTGGAGCGTGATCTGGCATTGTTTGCAGCAACAAAACTCCCTGGCACACCCACCCATCCATACATACACACGTAAATAAATATTTTTAAAAATACACTTAGGGCTTGCAATCCAAAATGAACTGGTACCATAGAAACCTTTATCCTTGGAGATAGACTAAAAGATATAACCCTCAAAAGGAGTAAGGGGGGAGTACCTGAAAAGAAGAGCCCTGGAGAGGGTGGGATGAAGCCTAAGCTTAAAAGAAATTGTTTTTTGTGTCTAAACTTCCTTTACCAGAAATTGGTTACTACCCACATTGAGCTGTTGATCTGAAAGACCTATGAGGTCCCCAACTCAATAAAGGTTTCTGCCAAAGCATTTGGTTACCCACCTGAGGCAAAAGGTAATACCCTATTGCTGAAGACATCATATGCTGCCAACACAGAGCATGGAGAGACCTGGCTAAAATCTGGAAAAAGCCAGTCCCCAGACAGCCCATCTAGTGCTGGAAAGCGCTACATGAGCTACTGGGGGGAAATGGCCAACAACAGTCTGAGCAAGCAGAGGTCTAAGCTACTCAGAAGCAAACACCCTGACAGGCTGTAAATGTCAGTGCAACAGTGGCCCACAGCCTTGGTGAATAACCAATAGCTTTCTGATTGGCTAAGAGATCCACTCAGGATAAAGGAACACATATCTGGAATTGGAAGCCAGAGTAGAATCCTATAGAGACAAAGATGATTCCCTTCAGTGTCAGGCTCTCATTAGTCTTTGGCTAAAAGAAGGCTTACATACATCAAATTCTCCCTAAATTAATAATGCTTATCCCATTTAAACAAGGCTAACTTCACTCTCCATTGGAGAATCTGTTCTTTTCAAAGGGGAGTGAGACCTGAGGTGATAAACTACCTCTCACACTTTAGCCAAGCCACAGCTGAAACCACAGAGGAACTGGGGAGATGAACAAGAGTGCTGCTTCCATGCTGAACCTGATAATCAGCACCAGGGTGAAAGAGACAGACCCTGATGATACTCAACACCCTCCAAAGCAGAGATCCAGAGGCTCCTAAGAGCTCATCACTGAAGTAGACTTAAAACTCACCCACCATGGCTCAGGGCATTTTGTGGAAGAGGAGGGAGCAGAAAGATTATAAGAGATATACATATATATGGAGAGAGAGAGGGAGAGAGTGTGGTGGTTTGATTCAGGTGTCTCCCACAAACTCAGGTGTTCTGAATGCTAGGTTCCCAGCTGATGGAGATTTGGGAATTAACACTTCCTGGAGGCAGTGTATTGTTGGGGGCGGGCTTATGGGTATTATAGTCAGTGTCCCCTTGCCAGTGTTTGGCACACTCTCCTGTTCCTGTTGTCCACCTGATGTTGGCTAGGGGGTGATGTCCATCATCTGATCATGCCATTGTTTTCCCTGCCATCATGAGGCTTCCCCCTTGAGCCTGTAAGCCAAAATAGAACTCTTTTTTTCCCCACAAGCTGCTCTTGGTTGGGTGATTTCTACTAGCAATGGGAACCTGACTGCACCATATATAATCTTTCTCTCTCAAATAAGTAAATAAATATTTTTTAAAATGAAATCATTATAACACTATTCTTGGTGAGTAGTAGGATACAATATTGGAGAGGAAATACCAAAACAAAAGGATGTATTGGTAAAAACAGACAACTTTACCTTCTCCTGAGTAATGTTCAGCTGCAGCCCCATGGTAGCCAGCAGACAAGTGTCATTGCCATGACTAACCGTGTAGTTTCCAATCTCTGGTTTTCCCTTTGGAGTGGGTGTTGCAGTAGGAGATGGTATGGTGGTGTGAATAATGGGTGCTACTGTTGTGGGAGATTTGTCTTCCTTGCATACATATGCTAAGGCAAAGGACAAAATAAATTAGAGTAGTGGTCTTCCTAATTCATTATGCAATGGAAAAGCAAATATTTCTCATGGATAGAAGTCTGAGAGGGTGAATCAGAAGAAAAGAAGATCATGCTACCATTTTTGCATATTATAAATCAGTTGAGGAAGATGTTTTGGGGGGAGTGGGGGGTAGGGGTTTAAGGCAAGGTCTCACTCTAGTCCAGGCTAACCTCACTTCATAACCTATTTGAACTCACAGCAATCCACACAGCTCAACATGTAAAGTGCTAGGGTTATAGGAGTGAGCCAACACACCTGGTGAGCAAGAGGTTCTTAAACTACTGCTTCTTGTACAGATACTGTCTGCAAGTTATAACACAGCAAACAAAATCAACATCCAAAGTTTGAACTACTCACATGTGGCCACATGGTTTTTTCCAGGCCTTCAAATGCCCTCATCTCAAAGAACTTCATTGCCTCTGATGTGAAATTCAGAGATAAGTCTGAAAACACCCTCCCCAGCTAGCATGCTTTCTTCCTTTCCAAATACAACCATTATAAGGAATTAACACTGCTTACTAAAAGTAAGTTTGAAGCCAGATGTGGTGGCACAAGCCTTTAATCCCAGCACCCAGGAGGCAGAGGTAGGAGGATCGCTGTGAGTTCAAGGCCATCCTGAGACTACATAGTGAATTCCAGGTCAACCTGAGCTAGAGTGAGACCCTACCTTAAAAAACAAAAACAAAAACAAAAAAAAATTAAAATTAAAAAATTAAAAATAAGTTTGAAATCATTAAAGGATTTAAAAACAGAGGAACCTTTTATTTCCATCACCCTATAGCAAATTCTTAGGAAGTTAGTAGTTTTCCAGAACTGATGAATGAAAAGTTACTACATTCCCATAAAGGCACACAAACGTTATAGAAAAACTCATAAAAGTCAAGATTAGAACACAAAATTAGAAAATATTTTTTGTTGTTGTTGTTGTTGGTTTTTTCAAGGCAGGCTCTCACTCTAGCCCAGGCTGACCTGGAACTCTTTAGTCCCAGGCTGGTCCCCAAACTCACCATGATCCTCCTACCTCTGTATCCCAAGTGCTGGGACTAATGGCATGCACCACCATGCCCAGTAACAGAAATCTAATTTCTAAACTTTGGTATTGGGATTACTAAGTGGAAATAACTAAACTCTTTGAGGATCTGTTTGGCAGTTAGGCTTCTATCGCATGAGAACATAGGAAGGGAAGTCTTCTAAAAGACCACTCCACGTGTAAATCATCAATACTACAAGTCCTACTTATAATTAGCAGTAAGAAGTGCTATTACTTTAAAATTTTTATTTTTATTTATGTATTAGAGAGAGAAATAGAGGAAGAATGGGTGCTCCAAGGCCTCTAGCCACTGCAAACGAACTCGACACATGCTCCACCATGTGCATCTGGCTTACGCGGGATCTGGAGAAGGGAACCTGGATCCTCGGGATTCACAGGCAAGCACCTTAACTGCTAAGCCATCCCTCTAGCCCAAGAATTATTATTAAAAAAAAAACTGCTAGAAGCTGGGCATGGTGGCGCACGCCTTTAATCCTAGCACTCAAGAGGCAGAGGTAGGTGGATCACTGTGAGTTCAAGGCCACCCTGAGACTACACAGTGAATTCAAGATCAGCTTGGGCTAGAGTAAGACTCTACCTCAAAAAACAGCTAGAAGCTACAGATAAGCCTTAATAAATGCTCTCAGATAATCACCTCAATGAAAATCACTTGATAGACTCTGCCCCTAAATTAGGACCCACATATACAAATACATACTTCAAGAACTCACCGTTTTTGCTCAGTGTGCCATTTTGGACAAAAGCTTGTACAGAAACATCCCAATAGTTCTGGACAACATCATTCTCGTTGCGAGTTAGTAAACTCTTGCACCTAAAGATGTTATTCAGTGGTACTTCAAGTGCCGCAGTGTAATTAACAGTAACAATTTCTGTAAGACAAGATTAAAAATGGTTGTTTCCAAGAAGGCAGGGGAAAATGTGAATATAATTGTAAAGAGTTTCTTGTCTTCTCAGCCTGCCCCACCCCACCCCATGTGACAAAGTATGTGGCATGTTGAAGGGATGACAAATTCACTGTGACTGCAACACAGCGAGCAGGGAAGAGGAAGTAATGAAAGTTAAGAAGGAAAGGAGTTGTATGTGGTAGTTCTTTGAAGCACTTTCTACCATCTAAGGACAGTATATGGGCTTCGCTAGAAATATGTAGGCAATATGCAGAGGAGAAATGATTTAAGGAAGAAGCAAATCAGAAGGCCAGTGGTCTCATTACGGTGACAAGTAAGGGGGTTGCATACATTAAGGTGAAGGAAGCCAGGTGTGGTGTTACATGCCTTTAATCCCAGCACTTGGGAGGCAGAGGTAGGAGGATCGCCATGAGTTCAAGGCCACCCTGAGACTACATAGGGAATTCCAGGTTAGCCTGGGCTAGAGTGAGACCCTACCTCAAAAAAACAAAAACAAAAAAAAAGAAAGAGAAGAGAAGAGAAGAGAAGAGAAGAGAAGAGAAGAGAAGAGAAGAGAAAGGAAGGGAAGGGAAGGGAAGGGAAGGAAGGGAAGGGAAGGGAAGGGAAGGAAGGGAAGGGGAAGGGGAAGGGAAGGGAAGGAAAGGAAGGGAAGGGAAGGAAAGGAAAGGAAAGGAAAGGAAAGGAAAGGAAAGGAAAGGAAAGGAAAGGAAAGGAAAGGAAAGGAAAGGAAAGGAAAGGAAAGGAAAGGAAAGGAAAGGAAAGGAAAGGAAGCCGGGCATGGCACACACCTCTAATCCCAGCACTCAGGAGGCAAAGGTAGGAGGATGGCTGTGAGTTTGATGCCACCCTGAGATTACACAGTAAATTCCAAGTCAGCCTGGGCTAGAGCAAGACCCTACCTCCAAAAAACAAAATCAAAAATCCCTCCACAAACGTTATAGAAAAACTCATAAAAGTCAAGATTAGAAACACAAAATTAGAAAATATTTTTTGTTGTTGTTGTTGTTGGTTTTTCAAGGCAGGCTCACTCTAGCCCAGGCTGACCTGGAACTCTTTAGTCCCAGGCTGGTCCCCAAACTCACCATGATCCTCCTACCTCTGTATCCCAAGTGCTGGGACTAATGGCATGCACCACCATGCCCAGTAACAGAAATCTAATTTCTAAACTTTGGTATTGGGATTACTAAGTGGAAATAACTAAACTCTTTGAGGATCTGTTTGGCAGTTAGGCTTCTATCGCATGAGAACATAGGAAGGGAAGTCTTCTAAAAGACCACTCCACGTGTAAATCATCAATACTACAAGTCCTACTTATAATTAGCAGTAAGAAGTGCTATTACTTTAAAATTTTTATTTTTATTTATGTATTAGAGAGAGAAATAGAGGAAGAATGGGTGCTCCAAGGCCTCTAGCCACTGCAAACGAACTCGACACATGCTCCACCATGTGCATCTGGCTTACGCGGGATCTGGAGAAGGGAACCTGGATCCTCGGGATTCACAGGCAAGCACCTTAACTGCTAAGCCATCCTCTAGCCCAAGAATTATTATTAAAAAAAAAACTGCTAGAAGCTGGGCATGGTGGCGCACGCCTTTAATCCTAGCACTCAAGAGGCAGAGGTAGGTGGATCACTGTGAGTTCAAGGCCACCCTGAGACTACACAGTGAATTCAAGATCAGCTTGGGCTAGAGTAAGACTCTACCTCAAAAAACAGCTAGAAGCTACAGATAAGCCTTAATAAATGCTCTCAGATAATCACCTCAATGAAAATCACTTGATAGACTCTGCCCCTAAATTAGGACCCACATATACAAATACATACTTCAAGAACTCACCGTTTTTGCTCAGTGTGCCATTTTGGACAAAAGCTTGTACAGAAACATCCCAATAGTTCTGGACAACATCATTCTCGTTGCGAGTTAGTAAACTCTTGCACCTAAAGATGTTATTCAGTGGTACTTCAAGTGCCGCAGTGTAATTAACAGTAACAATTTCTGTAAGACAAGATTAAAAATGGTTGTTTCCAAGAAGGCAGGGGAAAATGTGAATATAATTGTAAAGAGTTTCTTGTCTTCTCAGCCTGCCCCACCCCACCCCATGTGACAAAGTATGTGGCATGTTGAAGGGATGACAAATTCACTGTGACTGCAACACAGCGAGCAGGGAAGAGGAAGTAATGAAAGTTAAGAAGGAAAGGAGTTGTATGTGGTAGTTCTTTGAAGCACTTTCTACCATCTAAGGACAGTATATGGGCTTCGCTAGAAATATGTAGGCAATATGCAGAGGAGAAATGATTTAAGGAAGAAGCAAATCAGAAGGCCAGTGGTCTCATTACGGTGACAAGTAAGGGGGTTGCATACATTAAGGTGAAGGAAGCCAGGTGTGGTGTTACATGCCTTAATCCCAGCACTTGGGAGGCAGAGGTAGGAGGATCGCCATGAGTTCAAGGCCACCCTGAGACTACATAGGAATTCCAGGTTAGCCTGGGCTAGAGTGAGACCCTACCTCAAAAAAAAAAAACAAAAAAAAAAAAAGAAAGAGAAGAGAAGAGAAGAGAAGAGAAGAGAAGAGAAGAGAAGAGAAGAGAAGAATCGAAGGGAAGGGAAGGGAAGGGAAGGGAAGGGAAGGGAAGGGAAGGGAAGGGAAGGGAAGGGAAGGGAAGGGAAGGGAAGGGAAGGGAAGGGAAGGAAAGGAAAGGAAAGGAAAGGAAAGGAAAGGAAAGGAAAGGAAAGGAAAGGAAAGGAAAGGAAAGGAAAGGAAAGGAAAGGAAAGGAAAGGAAAGGAAAGGAAAGGAAGCCGGGCATGGCACACACCTCTAATCCCAGCACTCAGGAGGCAAAGGTAGGAGGATGGCTGTGAGTTTGATGCCACCCTGAGATTACACAGTAAATTCCAAGTCAGCCTGGGCTAGAGCAAGACCCTACCTCGAAAAAACAAAATCAAAAATAAAAAAATAAAAGAAAAAGAGCTGGGAATGGTGGTGCACACATTTAATCCCAGTACTTGCGAGACCAAGCTAGGAGGATCACTGTGAGTTTGAGGCCAACCTGAGACTACATAGTGAATTCCAGGTCAGCCTGAGCTAAAGCAAGACCCTACCTCAAAAAAAAGAAAGGCCGGGAGGCAGAGGTAGGAGGATCGCCGTGAGTTCGAGGCCACCCTGAAAGTGAAAAAAAAAAAAAAAGAAAGAAACGCTAAGCATAGTGGTGCATGTCTTTAATCCCAGCACTTGGGAGGCAGAGGTAGGAGAATCACCATGAGTTCAAGGCCATACTGAGACTACATAGTGAATTCCAGGTCAGCCAGTGTCTCTCTCTCAAATAAATAAATAAGTATTAACTAAAAATGTGCATGTAAAGAAGTCATCTGGAGTTTGCAGTGGCTAAAGGCCCTGGTGTGCCTATTCTCACTTTCTCTGTGTCTCTCTCTCCCTCTGTCTCTAATAAATAAATATAGAAAAAATCTTAAAGAAGTCATTTTAAATTTCAAATAGTTTCAACAAATATTTTTATTATATAGAAAATAGTAATAGAAAAAGTAATCATTCCTTTATTTTTTAAATATTTTTATTTATTAGCAAGCGGGGGGGGAGAGAGAAAGGAGAGAGGGAGTATGGGCTCACCAGGGCCTCTTGTCACTGGAAATGAACTCTAGATGCATGTGCCACTTTGTGCATCTGCCTTTACATGGTTGAGCCTGGGACAGCAGGCTTTGCATTTGCAAGCAAGAACCTTTAACCACTGAGTGCTGTCCTTGGCCCCTCATTCCCTTATAAAATATTTAAAATATATCAGATTAAAGCATTCTTGCTTTAACTGCAGCCCATGTGGTCTGGGCATGTATTACACCATCCCTTAGTTAATGTAACAGCTTCTACAACTGGCATCTCTGCTTGTAGTTGCCTCACTTCCAAATTATTATTATCCTATATATATTCTCTCTCTGCTTTTCTTGTAGCGTTCTCTGGCTTCAAAAGCCCAAGACAGTTCCCCTGTGCCTTCCCCATCAAGCTAAATGCCTTTTCTTGGCTTCCAAAACCCCCTATAATTTAGACCCACTGCACTCAGCCAACTTTCTTTGCCTTCCGCTATACATAGTCTGCATTTGAATCCAGCAGCTCTCCAATGACAGCTGCTCATACAGTGCTCCCCCTGGTGGAAGCTTACTGCTAGATCCTCAGCTGACTCCAATTCTATTAGCCCAGTTGCAGCTCAGGTCCCACTTGCTGGTCAGACCTTTTCACTCCCCCTTGGCATAGTGACCTCTCCTTTCAGTTCCTAATCAGGACCACTGGGAGAACACTTTGCGACTCTGAGACTCTGGGGTTCACAGGTGGGATCAGAAAATACATACTACACACCAACTTAGTACTTTTTCTTTTCTGAGAAAGCGGGTCTAGAGCGTTCCTCATGCTGTCAAAAAAAAGATTTATGAACCCTTTACCTTCTTCAAATAATAACATCAGACTTGGGAGCTAGACGGTTCAGCAGTTACAGGGACTTGCTTACAAAGCCTGATGGCCTGGGTGCGATTCCCCAGTACCCATGTAAAACCAGATGCACAAAGTGGTCGTTGTGTCTGGAATTTGTTTGCAGTGGCAAGAGGCCCTGGCACACCCATACTTTCTCTTTCTCCTATCAGTCTATTTCTGTCTCTGTCTCTCTCCTTTCAAATAAATAAAAACATTTTTAGAAATATCAGACTGAGTTGGGTATAATGGTGCACACCTTTAATCCCAGCACTTGGGAGGCAGAGGTAGGAGGATTTCTGTAAATTCAAGGCCAGCCCAAGACTACTTAGTAAATTCCAGGTGAGCCTGGGGTAGAATGAGACTTTACCTCCAAAAAAAAATCAGACTGAGATCAATGTTCTCCAATTTTTCCACATTACTCTGGAACACAATTTAGCTTTTTCTCCCTGAAAAGTTCTAAGCTCCTTGAAAGTGAAGGGCAAATCTCACCCTCCTTCTCAAAGACAATGCTGCATGTAGGGCATAATGATCAATATCTACGATGTCCAATAACCTCTGGCTTCAGTTATTTTCTCAATCTAAGAGATTAGGAAAAATATAAAACTAGTATTTGATGTTCACACCTCTGTCTGTACTAGCTCCCAAGACTGATGGTTTTCAAGGTAAGGTCTCACTCTAGTCCAAGCTGACCTAGAATTCACTATATAATCTCAGGCTGGCCTTGAACTCACGGAAGTGCTTTTACCTCTGCTCCTGAGTGCTGGGATTGAAGGTGTACACCATCACGCCTGGCTTTAGTAATCCTTTTATTCATTTATTTGCAAGCAGAGAGAGATAGGGAGAAAGAATGAGTATGCCAAAACCTCTTGCCACTACAAATAACTCTAGACACATGCACACTTTGTGCATCTGGCTTTACATGGGTACTGTGGAATTGAACCTGGGCCAGGAGGTTTGGCAAACGAGCGCCTTTAACTGCTGAGCCATCACTCAAGCTCAAATTTAATAATTTTTAACTTTGTTATTTACTTTCCAGGCAAAATTCCATCTACATGGTAAGAAGATCTGAAGATGAGCATTCTTTGTAATATTAAATTACTGAACTTATACACATTTTAAAGTTATTAGTGGGCTGGAGAGATAGCTCAGAAGTTAAATGTGATTGCTTGCAAAGCTGGATAGCCTTGGTTCCATTCCCCAGTACCCACGTCAAGCCAGATGCAAAGTGATGTATAGATATGGAGTTTATTTGCAGTGGCAGGAGGCCCTGGCATACCCATAATCACTCTTCTCTCTCCCTCTCTCTGCTGTCTGCCTCTTTGTCTCTCTCAAATAAATAAATTATACATATATATATTATTAGTAGGTCTGAAGAGATGGCTCAGCTATTGAGGTGCTTGCCTGGAAAGCCTAATAACCTGAGTTTGATTTCCCAGTACCCACATAAAGCCAGATACACAATGGTGCATGCATCTGGAGTTTGTGTGCAATGGTTGGAGGCCCTGGTGCATCCATTCTCATCCTACCCCCTGCCCTGCCAGGTATAGTGGCATATGCCTTTAATCCAAGCACCACTTGGGAGACTGAGGTAGAAGGATCGCTGTGAGTTTGTGGCCAGTCAGATTAATTCTAGGTCAGCCTGGGCTAGAACAAGACTTTACATCAAAAAAAAAAAAAAAAAAAAAGAGGCTGGGCGTGGTGGCGCACGCCTTTAATCCCAGCACTCGGGAGGCACAGGTAGGAGGATCGCCGTGAGTTCAAGGCCACCCTGAGACTACATAGTGAATTCCAGGTCAGCCTGAGCTAGAGAGAGACCCTACCTGGAAAAAACAAAAGAAAGAAAGAAAGAAAGAAAGAAAGAAAGAAAGGAGGGAGGGAGGGAGGGAGGGAGGGAGGGAGGGAGGGAGGGAGGGAGGGAGGGAGGGAAGGAAGGAAGGAAGGAAGGAAGGAAGGAAGGAAGGAAGGAAGGAAGGAAGGAAGGAAGGAAGAAGTTATTAGTAAATGATTTTCTCAATCATTGAACATTCACTATGTCGTCTCAGGCTGGCCTTGAACTCACAGCAATCCTACGTTGGTCTACCAAGTGCCAGGATTAAAGGTGTGTGCAACCATGCCCAGCAAACATTCACTATTGAATAAATAATAGCAGTTAAGTATAGGAATTCTACAGTAAACTTTTGCTCAAACACCAACTTCTCACTCACTAAGTTTGTGACCTTTGGGAAAAGTACATAATCTCACCCTTTTATCTGTAAAGCTGAGATAATAGCTACCTCCCAGGGCTGCTGCAAATTAAGGGTTATGTGAGATGGTGCATGCACCAACCTCAGAGTAATAAATAGTGCCGAGTAAAATACTCATGTGATGACAGAAATATCACTACTGTGTCCAACACTGTTCTATGCATGGGGTCAAGGCTGCAGTGGGATACCAAGATTTGATTTTCCATTCCAGTTAGGAGAAAAAAATGTGTATAATGATGTTTTTCTTCATTGTTTACGTTTTTATAACTAATGAAAAGCAAGAGAACATAATACAAAGCCAGTCTTTAAGGTTACCTTTTTCTTTGGCATCAGGAAATAGTGTGTTATCACTAAGATTGTAGGAAAACAAGATGTTGTCAATTAAATAATTAGGTGCTTTCTTGATAAAATTCACAGTCCAGGTTAAAGTGGATCCAAACTGTAACACTATTTTGGCAGCATTCTTGTCATCCCCACAATGGCTTCCATTGTGTGTTGCATTGTCAGGGTCTGGAATGGGTACAGTTTTCTAAAAGAAAAGAAGTTTGGGGTGAGAAACAGGCAGCAGTGAGCCCCAACCCTGGGCAGCCTAGTTTGGTATGCCACTTCAGCCTAAATCACATATTCCCAATAAACAGATGGTCCTCTGCCTGACACAGTATGAACCATCTCAGCTATATACCAGTTGTCTGAAAAAATTCATTATGCTGGAAAGACAGCACTCGGGAAGCAGAAGTAGGAGGATCACAGTGAGTTCAAGGCCACCATGAGACTACATAGTGAATTCCAGGTCAGCCTGGGCTACAGTGAGACCCTACCTCAAAAAAACAAAATATATATATATATACATATATAATGCTGAAAGAAAGAAAGGGGGAGAGAGACCCTGAACTACTATTTTTTTGAGGCAGGGTCTTAAGCTAGCCTGGGCTGACCTGGAATTCACTCTATATCCCAGGTTGGCCTTAAACTCATGACAATCCTCCTAACTCAGCCTCCTGAATGCTGGGATAAAGTGTGAGCCACTATGCCTGGCTTCCTGAACTGCTGTTCTTTAGCTGCCTGTCTGTTTGCTTATGTGGTGCTACAGATGGAAGCCAGGGCTTCATGCTGGGCAAGTACTCTACCACAAAATCCACAGCTCCTAAGTTGATTTTTTTTGGGGGGGGGAGTGAGTTTGAAGGCAAAGTCTCACTCTAGCCCAGGCTGACCTGGAACTCACTGTTGTTCCAGGATGGCCTAGAACTCACAGTGATCCTCCTACCTCTGCCTCGCAAGTGCTGGGATTAAAGGCGTGCGCCACCATGCCTGGCCCTAAGTTTATTTTTTTTTTAATTATTTATAGCCGGGCATGGTGGCACACGCCTTTAATCCCAGCACTCGGGAGACAGAGGTAGGAGGATCATCGAGAGTTTGAGGCCACCCTGAGACTACATAGTTAATTCCAGGTCAGCCGGGACCAGAGTGAAACCCTACTTCGAAAAACAAAAAAATATATATATTTATTTATAAGCAGAGACACATAGAAGAGAGACAGAATGGGTGCACCAGAGCCTCCAACTGCTGCAAACAAACTCCAGATGCATGTGCCACTCTGTGCATCTGGTTTTACATAGGTACTAGGGAGTTGAACCCAGGTTGTTGGGCTTTGCAGGTAACTGAGCCATCTCTCCAGACCCATAAGTTGGTTTTTCAAGCTAAGCTGTAAATAACAAAATGAAAATAAGGCAAAGGACTGGAGAGATGGCTTAGCGGTTAAATGCTTGCCTGTGGAGCCTAAGGATCCCGGTTTGAGGCTCGATTCTCCAGGACCCACGTCAGCCAGATGCACAAGGGGGTGCACGCATCTGGAGTTCGTTTGCAGTGGCTGGAGGCCCTGGCGCACCTATTCTCTCTCCCTCTCTCTCTCTCTCTCTCTACCTGCCTATTTCTGTATCTCCCTCTCTCTCAAATAAATAAACAAAATAAAATATATTTTAAAAAAATTTTTTAATAAATAAATAAGGCAAAAATACTAAGAAAAGAGAGCATCCAAAAGGCAGATTGTAAGAGCAAGCTATTTCTTGGAAATGCAGGCTATCACTGTATTGTGTTTTAGTTAGTTAATTAGTTGGTTCCAAGGTAGGGTCTCACTCTAGCCCAGGCTTTGTGGAACTCACTCTCAAGTTCCAGGATGGCCTCGAACTCACAGTGATCCTCCTACCTTAGCCTCCCAAGTGCTAGGATTAAACACATGTGACACCACACATTTTAAATACATTTCCAAAGTGGTTAAACCATAACACTATGAAGTCTTCTCTCATTTGCCTGCAAAGCATCTAAAAAAAAATTCCAAAGAACCAATAAATTAGGAGAAATATTCATTCCCATGCTAAACAGAATAACTTATGAGTGTAATATTTTGAAAGCCCACAAAATTTATATTAATGAATATAAATTGTATTTGTGTTCATGTAGCTAAATGATAAAAGTAGTCAGAATTAGCCAGGCATGGTAGTACACACCTTTAATCCCAGCACTCGGGGCGGGGGGGGCAGAGGTAGGAGGATCTCTGGGAGTTCGAGGCTACCCTGAGACTGTCAGCCTGGGCTAGAGTGAGACCCTACCTTAAAAAAAAAGTCAGAGCTGGGCGTGGTGGCACATGGCTTTAATCCCAGCATTCAGGAGGCACAGGTAGGAGGATTGCCGTGAGTTCAAGGCCACCCTGAGAAGACAGAGTGAATTCCAGGTCAGCCTGGACTAGAGTGAAACCCTACCTCAAAAAAACCAAAAAAAAAAAGTCAGAATTAAAATCCCTACTGTAAAACTAAACAAACAAACAAAAAAAAAAAGGATTTACTTACCTGAGTTTTGTTTGTAGTTTCATACGATATTGTGAAATTCATATGCCATTTTGCATAAAGGCAAGTAGCATTTTCTGAGTTTGTCAGATTAAGTTCCAATGCATAAGACTGGAAAGATCCTGGATTTAAAAATATATATAAAAATTATTGGCATCTTACCCAGAAAGGAGCTTCTCTTTTCAGATGGTGGTGACTCTGGGATGATTCAAAATCACCACAGTGCAGAGAAGTCACAGGGGAGTGCTCGGCACTGAAACATCTCTATCACACCTTCCAAGACTTCAAGTGTCCATTGCAGAAGAGGTGGCAGGAAGAATGTAAGAGCCAAAAGAAGGACAGGACTCCTTACAATGTGCCCTCCAAACACAAAATGGCCTGGATATACATGACCTCACAGTGCCTGGTAATACCTATACAAGACCAGTATAATAGGAAGAAAAGATGATGACATCAAAATAAAAGAGACTGATTGAGAGGGGAGGGGGTATGATGGAGAGAGGAGTTCCAAAAGGGAAAGTGGAGGGGAAAGGAATTACCATGGTTTATTGTCTATAATTATGAAAGTTGTCAATAATTTTTTAAAAGCATGACTAGATCTCATATATATATATATATATATATATATATATATATATATATATGACTACAAAGTATATAAGGTAGAAATGGATTCTATCCACCAGCAAAGTTCAAACAGCTGTAAACGAAACAATTTTTTTTTTTTTTTTTTTTGGTTTTTTTGGTTTTCGAGGTAGGGTGTCACTCTAGCTCAGGATGACCTGGAATTCACTATGTAGTCTCCAGGCTGGCTGGGGAAATATAGCAATCTGCCTACCTCTGCCTCCTGAGTGCTAGGATTAAAGACGTGTGCCATCACGCCTGGCTTGCATAGTGATTTTTTGGTCAGACTGGCTGACCAGCAAATCCCAGCGATACTCGTGTCTCTGCTCCCTTAACAGCAGGGATTACAAGAGTGTGCCACCATACACAGCTTCTTACCCACTGAACCATCTCCCTGGCCTCCTCTTAATTTTTTTAATGTTTTTATTCATTTATTTGAGAGAAAGAGAGGCAGAGAGAGAATGAGCATGCCTGAGCCTTTAGCTGTTGCAAGTGAAGTTCAGACACATGCACTACCTTGTGTATTTGGCTTATGTGGGTACGGGGGAATTGAACCTGGGTCCTTTGGCTTTTCAGGCAAGTACCTTAACCACTAAACCATCTCTCCAGTGCAGATTTTTTTTTTTTGAAGTAACTGAGGTAAGCAAAAAGCTTGAAAGGAATTTTAAATACTTTTTTTTTTTTTATTTGAGAGAGAGGAAGAAAGAGAGAAAGGGAGCAGGGAAGAGGATAGGTGTCCCAGAACATCCAGCCACTGCAAATGAACTCCAGACACATGTGCCACCTTGTACATCTGGCTTACGTGGGTCCTGGGGAATCAAACTTGGGTCCTTTGGCTTTGCAGGCAAGTGCCTTAACTGCTAAGCCATCTCTCCAGCCATTGAAAGGAATTTTAAACTCCTGTTTCCATCTATTTGTTGAAACTTTCTCTGTAAAAATAATGATAGATCAGATAGTCTATGGTTTAAAACTCTGTTGCAAGCTACATGACCTAGAGTATGTGGAAGTCTTAGAGCCAAGTGATTGTATTCTGCTGTGATAAGATGTGAGCTAGGCCGGGTGTGGTGGCGCACGCCTTTAATCCCAGCACTTGGGAGGCAGAGGTAGGAGGATTGCCGAGAGTTCGAGGCCACCCTGAGACTGCATAGTTAATTCCAGGTCAGCCTGGAGGACCAGAGTGAGACCCTACCTTGCAAAACCAAAAAATAAAAAAAATTAAAAAAATTTTTAAAAAGTTGTGAGCTAGTTCTTCTAAGCATGTGTATCACATGTCCAAAGAAGAAGCATCACAAAGGGCTATTAGATCCATAAGAAATAGGTTTATATTTATTAATTTATTTTATTTATTTATTGATTTTTCTAGGCAAGATCACACTCTAGCTCAGACTAACCTGGAACTTACACCATAGCTCCAGGCTGGCCTTGAACTCATAATGATCCTGTACCTCAGTGCTGGGATAAAAGGTGCATGTCACCACACCTGGCTAGATTGATCTTTAAAAATGCAAAGTTCATCACTTTGAAAGAAAGTAAAATACTTGAAGCCTGGTGTGGTGGCACATGCCTTTAGTCCCAGCACTCAGGAGGCAGAGGTAGGATTGCTGAGAGTTCGAGGTCACCCTGAGACATAGTGAATTCAGGTCAGCCTGAGCTAGAGTGAGACCCTACCTCAGAAAACCAATACTAATACTAATACTAATACTAATACTAATACTAATACTAATACTAATACTAATACTAATAAAGCTGATAAATATTTCACATGGGTCCAAAATTGTCTTCTATACGCTCAAGCTCTTTAGTGGAGAAACCTTTCAGACTGAAAGACTTTTTGTACTTTTCACCTAACTTGAATCTGATCTACATTTAAGCTTTACTTAAACATTGCCTACTAAACTAAAAGCCCAACACCTCAATATTCCAATGTAGATGGAGAAAATATGCCATTAAATACACCTGTCGCATAAATGAGCAATCATTTGAGAATTATCTTCACTATCTCACACATTACCTAAGACATAAGCTGTTTCTGGTCAAAATGGCTACACATCCTTCAATGATATCTGAGCAACCCAGTGTCATCCACAGGACAGGACAAGCTACAGACTGTGGGAAAAACCTCCTAAGAGGAATACCAAGCAGGCGTGCCTCAGCAAACTTTCAGCTGTACACAAAAAGCTTCCCTACAGTCATGCTCCAAAGACCTGGCTGCCTTCAAGCCCAAACACTATGCTATAACTTATAGTTTCTGGCAATGACCAAGAGCTTTTGAGACCTACGCAAGGTTTACTGCGCGTGTGTGTGGGTGGGTGGGTGTACGTACACACACCCACACAGTTTTTCTAGGTAGGGTCTCACTCTAGACCAGGCTGACCTAGAATTCAATATGTAGTCTCAGGCTGGCCTCAAACTCATGACAATTCTCCTAGCTCTGCCTCCAGAGTGGTGTAATTAAAGGCACACACTACCACACCAGGCACCACCAATTTTTTTTCTCTTTCTTTCTTTCCTTCTTTCTTTCTTTCTTTCTTTCTTTCTTTTAGTGTTTTCTTTTTTGGTTTTTTTAAATATTTTATTTATTTATTTATGTGTGTGTGAGAGAGAGAGAGAGAGACAGGCAGACAGACAGAAAGAGAAGCAGATAGAAAGAATGAGAGAATGGGCATGCCAGGGCCTCCAGCCACTGCAAACGAACTCCAGATGCATGTGCCACTTTGTGCATCAGGCTTTACGGGTCCTGGGGAATTGAACCATGGTCTTTTGACTTTGCAGGTAAGCACCTTAACCACTAAGCCATTTCTCCAGTCCACCACCATCTTTTCTATGCACAATATGGAATGGAACTGTACAGCAGATCCAAGTCTACCCTGCAGTCTACTAAGAATTCGAGCATACAATTTTTCCTAATCAACTTAGGGCCCTGATGTGCCCATTTTCTCTTTGTTTCTTTCTTTTTCTCTCTCTCTCTCTCTCTCTCATCAGGAGTTCAATTGCAATGGCTAGAGGGCTTGCAGTGCCCACTCTCTCTCTCTGCTTGCCAATAAATAAATAAAATAAAATAAAATAAAAAAGCTTTTCATGTATTAATCATTTTCTTCACAGAAGACATTAAAGTAACAGGAGGAGGGCTGTATAAAATGGTATTTGTGGGCTGAAGAGATGGCTTAACAGTTAAGGCGCATGCCTGTGAAGCCTAAGGACCCAAATTCAATTCTCCAGAATCCCACATAAGCCAGATGCACATGGTGGCGTATGCATCTGGAGTTCATTTGCAATGGCTAGAGGCCCTGGTGTGTCCATTCTCTCTCTCTCTCTCTCTCTCTCTCTCTCTCTCTCTCTGTCTCTAATAAATAAATAAATAATAAAATCTAAAAAAATAAAGCCGGGCATGGTGGCGCACGTCTTTAATCCCAGCACTCAGGAGGCAGAGGTAGGAGGATCACCATGAGTTCGAGGCCACCCTGAGAATACCTAGTGAATTCTAGGTCAGCCTGGACTAGAGGGAGACCCTACCTCAAAAACAAAACAAAACAAAAAAATAATAAAATAAATAAAATAAAATAGTATTTGTGCCAAGGTGGGAGAATTAATCATTTATAAAGAGAAGGAACAGGTTGTGTACATTTATTACTTGCAATCAAACTCAAAGAGAGTCTACCCTGTGGCCTGAGATGGAGAACAGAGAAATACCCTGAGGGCCCCAACACACCTGTCTATTTTCCTCTCGGTCTTTCTGGGTCCCCCCCCGGACTGTTTTTTTCAACGTAGGGTCTCACTCTAGCTCAGGCTGACCTGGAATTCACTATGTAATCTCAGGGTGGCCTTGAACTCACGGCAATCAAGTGCTGGGATTAAAGGCATGCATCACCACACCCAACCTCAGCCTTCCTGCCAGAAAAATTCATTCCTCTCTGGGCATCCAACTGCACAGAGATTACTTTTACTCAAATGGTTCTCACTTCAAACTCAACAATTCCCAAAGAAAAATTTACTTTCTCCTCCAGATGGGCTACTTTCTAGGCCCCAATACAACTAAATAAAAGGCAGGGCAGGTACCCTTGGGCCCAGAAGCTTTGGAAATACTGCTTCTTTTTGAAATCTTACCTCATTCTCTTCATGAAATCCTGTTGACTTTATCATTCAAATTCTCTTTACACCAATCTTTGCCTTTTATTTCTATTCCCAATCTACCCTTCTACCCTTAAATTATACAGACCCCTCTGAGCTGTCCCTAAAAGCACTGCCAGTCTAGTAATCTTTAAATGCTACTTTTTCTGCAGACATTCTCTTGTCCAAAACCTTATATTGGCTCCAAGGTTTCCATATTAAACAAATTCCTCTGTCTTTCAAAATCTTGTCCCAACCTATTCCTATACAACATCTCTCGGTTTTCCCAGAACACACCCTTTAATTTGGTTAAGCTTGTTTCCACTAGGTCTAACTTTACCCCTAGGCTTCTGCAGTTTGCAACACGTGAGATATACTTTCTTCTACTGGCTTAAATAATCATCGCCTTCAGGACTGTCCCTATTTTGGACTACTCAAAATCTGAAAGAACTGCATCCAACTAAATTCCAACTTCTGGCCTATATTGCTGACTGCTCAATACAGATGTAATCTTCTTCCCTAATGTTTTTAATTCTATGATAGGTTCAAGGAACCACAATGAATGAACCTGTGGGTAAAGAAGGTTGCTTCCCTGTCAGTTACTATTCCTCTTCCAAGAACTGCCAACCTTCTCTTTAATATTTTATTTATTAATTTACTTATATATTCATTTCAGAGAAGGGGGATATAATGGGTGCACTAGGGACTCCAGCCACTGCAAATGAACTCCATAACTAGCAACCTTGTGCATCTGGCTTTATGGGGGTACTGGGGAATCAAACCTACGTCATTTGGCTTTGCGGGCAAGTGTCTTAACTGCTAAGACATCTCTCCAGCCCCTCTTTAATTTTTTTTTCATTTTTCAAGATAGGGTCTCACTCTAGCTCAGGCTGACCTGGAATTCACTCTGTAGTCTCAGGGTGGCCTTGAACTCAAGGCGATCCTTACCTCTGCCTCCCAAGTGCTGGGATTAAAGGTGTATGCCACCATACCTGGCTCGTTCTTTAATGTTAATATTTTATTTATTAATTAATTAACTTAAGAGAGAGATAAAGAGGAGGGGGAATAGAGAGAGGGGTGAGAGAATGGCCACCCTAGGACCTCTAGCCATGACAAACAAACTCCAGACACATGCACCACCTTCTGTATCTGGCTTATGTAGGTACTGGGGAGTCGAACCTGGGTCCTTAGGCTTTGCAAGCCAGTGTCTTAACTGCTAAGCCATCTCTCAAGCCCTCTTTAATAATTTATTCATTTATTTGCAAACAGAGAAAGAGAGAATGGCCACAGCAGAGCCTTTGCCACTGCAAACTCCAAATGCATGTGCCACTTTGTGTAGCTGGCTTTACCTGGGTGCTGGGGAACTGAACCAGGGCTAGCAGGCTTTGCAAGCAAGTACCTTTAACCACTGAGCAATATATCCAGCCCACATCCTGATCTCTAACAATATAGATTAGTTTTATCTATTTTTCAACTTGATATACTTTGAATTATTTACTATGTACTCTTTTGTGTGTGGCATCCTTCACTGAATAGTATGAGCTGTGAGAATCATCCATGAGGTGTGTAACTGGTGGCACATGGCTTTAATCCCAGCATTCAGGAGGCACAGGTAGGAGGATTGCCGTGAGTTCAAGGCCACCCTGAGAAGACAGAGTGAATTCCAGGTCAGCCTGGACTAGAGTGAAACCCTACCTCAAAAAAAAAAAAAAAAAGTCAGAATTAAAATCCCTACTGTAAAACTAAACAAACAAAAAAAAAAAAGGATTTACTTACCTGAGTTTTGTTTGTAGTTTCATACGATATTGTGAAATTCATATGCCATTTTGCATAAAGGCAAGTAGCATTTTCTGAGTTTGTCAGATTAAGTTCCAATGCATAAGACTGGAAAGATCCTGGATTTAAAAATATATATAAAAATTATTGGCATCTTACCCAGAAAGGAGCTTCTCTTTTCAGATGGTGGTGACTCTGGGATGATTCAAAATCACCACAGTGCAGAGAAGTCACAGGGGAGTGCTCGGCACTGAAACATCTCTATCACACCTTCCAAGACTTCAAGTGTCCATTGCAGAAGAGGTGGCAGGAAGAATGTAAGAGCCAAAAGAAGGACAGGACTCCTTACAATGTGCCCCTCCAAACACAAAATGGCCTGGATATACATGACCTCACAGTGCCTGGTAATACCTATACAAGACCAGTATAATAGGAAGAAAAGATGATGACATCAAAATAAAAGAGACTGATTGAGAGGGGGAGGGGGTATGATGGAGAGAGGAGTTCCAAAAGGGAAAGTGGAGGGGGAAAGGAATTACCATGGTTTATTGTCTATAATTATGAAAGTTGTCAATAATTTTTTAAAAGCATGACTAGATCTCATATATATATATATATATATATATATATATATATATATATATATGACTACAAAGTATATAAGGTAGAAATGGATTCTATCCACCAGCAAAGTTCAAACAGCTGTAAAACGATACAAGTTTTTTTTTGTTTTTTTTTTTTGGTTTTTTTTTGGTTTTTCGAGGTAGGGTGTCACTCTAGCTCAGGATGACCTGGAATTCACTATGTAGTCTCCAGGCTGGCTGGGGAAATATAGCAATCTGCCTACCTCTGCCTCCTGAGTGCTAGGATTAAAGACGTGTGCCATCACGCCTGGCTTGCATAGTGATTTTTTGGTCAGACTGGCTGACCAGCAAATCCCAGCGATACTCGTGTCTCTGCTCCCTTAACAGCAGGGATTACAAGAGTGTGCCACCATACACAGCTTCTTACCCACTGAACCATCTCCCTGGCCTCCTCTTAATTTTTTTAATGTTTTTATTCATTTATTTGAGAGAAAGAGAGGCAGAGAGAGAATGAGCATGCCTGAGCCTTTAGCTGTTGCAAGTGAAGTTCAGACACATGCACTACCTTGTGTATTTGGCTTATGTGGGTACGGGGGAATTGAACCTGGGTCCTTTGGCTTTTCAGGCAAGTACCTTAACCACTAAACCATCTCTCCAGTGCAGATTTTTTTTTTGAAGTAACTGAGGTAAGCAAAAAAGCTTGAAAGGAATTTTAAATACTTTTTTTTTTTTTATTTGAGAGAGAGGAAGAAAGAGAGAAAGGGAGCAGGGAAGAGGATAGGTGTCCCAGAACATCCAGCCACTGCAAATGAACTCCAGACACATGTGCCACCTTGTACATCTGGCTTACGTGGGTCCTGGGAATCAAACTTGGGTCCTTTGGCTTTGCAGGCAAGTGCCTTAACTGCTAAGCCATCTCTCCAGCCATTGAAAGGAATTTTAAACTCCTGTTTCCATCTATTTGTTGAAACTTTCTCTGTAAAAATAATGATAGATCAGATAGTCTATGGTTTAAAACTCTGTTGCAAGCTACATGACCTAGAGTATGTGGAAGTCTTAGAGCCAAGTGATTGTATTCTGCTGTGATAAGATGTGAGCTAGGCCGGGTGTGGTGGCGCACGCCTTTAATCCCAGCACTTGGGAGGCAGAGGTAGGAGGATTGCCGAGAGTTCGAGGCCACCCTGAGACTGCATAGTTAATTCCAGGTCAGCCTGGAGGACCAGAGTGAGACCCTACCTTGCAAAACCAAAAAATAAAAAAAATTAAAAAAATTTTTAAAAAGTTGTGAGCTAGTTCTTCTAAGCATGTGTATCACATGTCCAAAGAAGAAGCATCACAAAGGGCTATTAGATCCATAAGAAATAGGTTTATATTTATTAATTTATTTTATTTATTTATTGGATTTTTCTAGGCAAGATCACACTCTAGCTCAGACTAACCTGGAACTTACACCATAGCTCCAGGCTGGCCTTGAACTCATAATGATCCTGTACCTCAGTGCTGGGATAAAAGGTGCATGTCACCACACCTGGCTAGATTGATCTTTAAAAATGCAAAGTTCATCACTTTGAAAGAAAGTAAAATACTTGAAGCCTGGTGTGGTGGCACATGCCTTTAGTCCCAGCACTCAGGAGGCAGAGGTAGGATTGCTGAGAGTTCGAGGTCACCCTGAGACATAGTGAATTCCAGGTCAGCCTGAGCTAGAGTGAGACCCTACCTCAGAAAACCAATACTAATACTAATACTAATACTAATACTAATACTAATACTAATACTAATACTAATAAAGCTGATAAATATTTCACATGGGTCCAAAATTGTCTTCTATACGCTCAAGCTCTTTAGTGGAGAAACCTTTCAGACTGAAAGACTTTTGTACTTTTCACCTAACTTGAATCTGATCTACATTTAAGCTTTACTTAAACATTGCCTACTAAACTAAAAAGCCCAACACCTCAATATTCCAATGTAGATGGAGAAAATATGCCATTAAATACACCTGTCGCATAAATGAGCAATCATTTGAGAATTATCTTCACTATCTCACACATTACCTAAGACATAAGCTGTTTCTGGTCAAAATGGCTACACATCCTTCAATGATATCTGAGCAACCCAGTGTCATCCACAGGACAGGACAAGCTACAGACTGTGGGAAAAAAACCTCCTAAGAGGAATACCAAGCAGGCGTGCCTCAGCAACCGCTTTCCAGCTGTACACAAAAGCTTCCCTACAGTCATGCTCCAAAGACCTGGCTGCCTTCGCAAGCCCAAACACTATGCTATAACTTATAGTTTCTGGCAATGACCAAGAGCTTTTGAGACCTACGCAAGGTTTACTGCGCGTGTGTGTGGGTGGGTGGGTGTACGTACACACACCCACACAGTTTTTCTAGGTAGGGTCTCACTCTAGACCAGGCTGACCTAGAATTCAATATGTAGTCTCAGGCTGGCCTCAAACTCATGACAATTCTCCTAGCTCTGCCTCCAGAGTGGTGTAATTAAAGGCACACACTACCACACCAGGCACCACCAATTTTTTTTCTCTTTCTTTCTTTCCTTCTTTCTTTCTTTCTTTCTTTCTTTCTTTTAGTGTTTTCTTTTTTGTTTTTTTTAAATATTTTATTTATTTATTTATGTGTGTGTGTGAGAGAGAGAGAGAGAGACAGGCAGACAGACAGAAAGAGAAGCAGATAGAAAGAATGAGAGAATGGGCATGCCAGGGCCTCCAGCCACTGCAAACGAACTCCAGATGCATGTGCCACTTTGTGCATCAGGCTTACGTGGGTCCTGGGGAATTGAACCATGGTCTTTTGACTTTGCAGGTAAGCACCTTAACCACTAAGCCATTTCTCCAGTCCACCACCATCTTTTCTATGCACAATATGGAATGGAACTGTACAGCAGATCCAAGTCTACCCTGCAGTCTACTAAGAATTCGAGCATACAATTTTCCTAATCAACTTAGGGCCCTGATGTGCCCATTTTCTCTTTGTTTCTTTCTTTCTCTCTCTCTCTTTCTCTCTCTCTCTCATCAGGAGTTCAATTGCAATGGCTAGAGGGCTTGCAGTGCCCACTCTCTCTCTCTCTGCTTGCCAATAAATAAATAAAATAAAATAAAATAAAAAAGCTTTTCATGTATTAATCATTTTCTTCACAGAAGACATTAAAGTAACAGGAGGAGGGCTGTATAAAATGGTATTTGTGGGCTGAAGAGATGGCTTAACAGTTAAGGCGCATGCCTGTGAAGCCTAAGGACCCAAATTCAATTCTCCAGAATCCCACATAAGCCAGATGCACATGGTGGCGTATGCATCTGGAGTTCATTTGCAATGGCTAGAGGCCCTGGTGTGTCCATTCTCTCTCTCTCTCTCTCTCTCTCTCTCTCTCTCTCTCTCTGTCTCTAATAAATAAATAAATAATAAAATCTAAAAAAAATAAAGCCGGGCATGGTGGCGCACGTCTTTAATCCCAGCACTCAGGAGGCAGAGGTAGGAGGATCACCATGAGTTCGAGGCCACCCTGAGAATACCTAGTGAATTCTAGGTCAGCCTGGACTAGAGGGAGACCCTACCTCAAAAAACAAAACAAAACAAAAAAATAATAAAATAAATAAAATAAAATAGTATTTGTGCCAAGGTGGGAGAATTAATCATTTATAAAGAGAAGGAACAGGTTGTGTACATTTATTACTTGCAATCAAACTCAAAGAGAGTCTACCCTGTGGCCTGAGATGGAGAACAGAGAAATACCCTGAGGGCCCCAACACACCTGTCTATTTTCCTCTCGGTCTTTCTGGGTCCCCCCCCGGACTGTTTTTTTCAACGTAGGGTCTCACTCTAGCTCAGGCTGACCTGGAATTCACTATGTAATCTCAGGGTGGCCTTGAACTCACGGCAATCAAGTGCTGGGATTAAAGGCATGCATCACCACACCCAACCTCAGCCTTCCTGCCAGAAAAATTCATTCCTCTCTGGGCATCCAACTGCACAGAGATTACTTTTACTCAAATGGTTCTCACTTCAAACTCAACAATTCCCAAAGAAAAATTTACTTTCTCCTCCAGATGGGCTACTTTCTAGGCCCCAATACAACTAAATAAAAGGCAGGGCAGGTACCCTTGGGCCCAGAAGCTTTGGAAATACTGCTTCTTTTTGAAATCTTACCTCATTCTCTTCATGAAATCCTGTTGACTTTATCATTCAAATTCTCTTTACACCAATCTTTTGCCTTTTATTTCTATTCCCAATCTACCCTTCTACCCCTTAAATTATACAGACCCCTCTGAGCTGTCCCTAAAAGCACTGCCAGTCTAGTAATCTTTAAATGCTACTTTTTCTGCAGACATTCTCTTGTCCAAAACCTTATATTGGCTCCAAGGTTTCCATATTAAACAAATTCCTCTGTCTTTCAAAATCTTGTCCCAACCTATTCCTATACAACATCTCTCGGTTTTCCCAGAACACACCCTTTAATTTGGTTAAGCTTGTTTCCACTAGGTCTAACTTTACCCCTAGGCTTCTGCAGTTTGCAACACGTGAGATATACTTTCTTCTACTGGCTTAAATAATCATCGCCTTCAGGACTGTCCCTATTTTGGACTACTCAAAATCTGAAAGAACTGCATCCAACTAAATTCCAACTTCTGGCCTATATTGCTGACTGCTCAATACAGATGTAATCTTCTTCCCTAATGTTTTTAATTCTATGATAGGTTCAAGGAACCACAATGAATGAACCTGTGGGTAAAGAAGGTTGCTTCCCTGTCAGTTACTATTCCTCTTCCAAGAACTGCCAACCTTCTCTTTAATATTTTATTTATTAATTTACTTATATATTCATTTCAGAGAAGGGGGATATAATGGGTGCACTAGGGACTCCAGCCACTGCAAATGAACTCCATAACTAGCAACCTTGTGCATCTGGCTTTATGGGGGTACTGGGGAATCAAACCTACGTCATTTGGCTTTGCGGGCAAGTGTCTTAACTGCTAAGACATCTCTCCAGCCCCTCTTTAATTTTTTTTTCATTTTTCAAGATAGGGTCTCACTCTAGCTCAGGCTGACCTGGAATTCACTCTGTAGTCTCAGGGTGGCCTTGAACTCAAGGCGATCCTCTTACCTCTGCCTCCCAAGTGCTGGGATTAAAGGTGTATGCCACCATACCTGGCTCGTTCTTTAATGTTAATATTTTATTTATTAATTAATTAACTTAAGAGAGAGATAAAGAGGAGGGGGGAATAGAGAGAGGGGTGAGAGAATGGCCACCCTAGGACCTCTAGCCATGACAAACAAACTCCAGACACATGCACCACCTTCTGTATCTGGCTTATGTAGGTACTGGGGAGTCGAACCTGGGTCCTTAGGCTTTGCAAGCCAGTGTCTTAACTGCTAAGCCATCTCTCAAGCCCTCTTTAATAATTTATTCATTTATTTGCAAACAGAGAAAGAGAGAATGGCCACAGCAGAGCCTTTTGCCACTGCAAACTCCAAATGCATGTGCCACTTTGTGTAGCTGGCTTTACCTGGGTGCTGGGGAACTGAACCAGGGCTAGCAGGCTTTGCAAGCAAGTACCTTTAACCACTGAGCAATATATCCAGCCCACATCCTGATCTCTAACAATATAGATTAGTTTTATCTATTTTTCAACTTGATATACTTTGAATTATTTACTATGTACTCTTTTGTGTGTGGCATCCTTCACTGAATAGTATGAGCTGTGAGAATCATCCATGAGGTGTGTAACTGCAGTTTAGTAATTCTACTATTGTACAACTTTTCATTGTTGAGTGAATGCTACACTACTTATCTATGACAATACTGAAAGACATCTGGATAGTTCCCAGTTTGGCTCTATTATAAATGTTGCTATAAACATTCTTTCATGTACTCATAAACTTGCAAATATTGGGCATTTAAAAAATATTTTGACCGGGCGTGGTGGCGCACACCTTTAATCCCAGCACTCAGGAGGCAGAGGTAGGAGGATCGCCATGAGTTCAAGACCACCCTGAGAATACAGAGAGTGAATTCCACGTCAGCCTGGGCTAGAGTGAGACCCTACCTTGGAAAACCAAAATATATATTTTGGGGGGGGGGATGGAGAGATGGCTTAGCAGTTCAGGTGCCTGCCTGCGAAGCCTAAGAATGCCCATTCGATTTTCCAAGTCCCACATTTAGCCAGACACAAAAGTGACACAAGCGCACAATGCCACACATGTGCACAAGGGGGTGCACACGTCTGGTGTTCTTTCAGAGCAGTTGAGAGGTAACTGGCGCGCCCATTCTCTTTCTCTGTCTCTCTCAAATTAAAAAATATACATATCTTGCCAGCTGTGGTGGCACATGCCTTTAATCCCAGCACTCAAGAGGCAGAGGTAAGAGGATCACTAAATTTGAGATCACCCTGGGACTACAGAGTGAGTTACAAGTCAGCCTGGGTGAAAGTGAGACCCTACCTTCAAAAAAGATTAAAATGTTCTTAATTTATTTATTTATTTATTTATTTATTTATTTATTTATTTAAGAGGGAAAGAAGCAAGAGCACTCGGGCCTCTTGCCGCTGCAAATGAACTACAAATGCATATGCCAATTTGTGTATCTGGTTTTATGTAAGTATTGTGGAATCAAATCTGGATCAGCAAGCTTTGCAAACAAGCACCTTTAACTGCTGATCCATCTCTCCAGCACAGAATATTGGGTTTTTTATCTAGGAATGAGTATGGGGTTCAAAGGATATGCAAGTATATCCACTAACGTTTGATTTGGTCTTGTTGTTGTTGCTGGAGAGGGACATTATTTTTTGGTATTTTGTTTGTTTGTTTGTTTGTTTTGTTTTTTGGAGGAAGGGTCTCACTCTGGGCCAGGCTGACCTGGAATTAATTATGTAGTCTCAGGGTGGCCTTGAACTCACAGCGATCCTCCTACCTCTGCCTCTCGAATGCTGGGATTAAAGGCATGTGCCACCATGCCTGGCTTTTTGACATGTTTTTGATGGGTTTTCTTGGCTTTTATTTTGCTTGGACAGTGTCTTGGTATATATCCCAGAATGGCCTTGAACTCACTATGTATCCCAGGCTGGCCTGGAACTCATGATCATACTACCTGGGATTACAGGCATGCCTCACACCACATATGGCCCCATTATGTTTTCTTGTTTTTAAGGTTTAAAGAGACTTTATTTTTTTAAATATTTTATTTATTCATTTATTTATTTATTTGAGAGAAAGAGGCAAATAGAGAGAATGGACACACCAGGACCTCTAGACATTGGAAATAAACTCCAGACGCATGTGCCACCTTGTGCATCTGGCTTATGTGGGTACTGGGGAATTGAACCTAGGTCCTTGGGTTTGCAGGCAGATACCTTAACTGCTAAGCCATGTAAAGAGACTTTATTCAATTAAGAGAAGGAAATAGACTGGGTATGGTGGTAAACACCTTTGATCCCAGCACTAGGGAGGCCAAGGTAGGAGGATCGCTGAGTTGGAGGCTAGCCTGAGATTCCATAGTGAATTCCATGTCACCCTGGGCTACAGCGAGATCGTACCTCAAAAAACAAAACAAAACAAAACAAAAAGATAGCTGCTGCAATGAGAAGGCAGAAAGGTATAAAGCCTGCCCCTACCCTGTTTTCAATAAATTCCTTATATGCTTAAAATCCATCTGATTTTGGGACTAGAGAGATGGCTCAATGGTTTTGCATGTAAAACCTAACAACTAGAGTTCAATTCCCCAGTACCCACATAAATCCAGATGCACAAGTGGAGCATGAATCTGGAGTTCATTTGCAGTGGCTAGAGGCAATGGTTCGCCCATTCTGTGTGTGTGTGTCTGTCTGTCTGTCTGTCTGTCTATCTATCTCTGCTTGCAAACAAATAAATAAATAAAACTTCAAAAAATCCATCCCATTTTGTTTCTCTTGCTTGCAATTGAGAATGTGGACTGAAGCTAGGCATGGTGATACATTCCTATAAGCCTGGCACTTAGGGGGCTGAGGCAGAAAGATCACAAGTTAAGGCCAATCTGGGCTAGTGAACCCTGTCTCAAAGAATAGAACCTGGTTTAGTATGCTATACATTTTTCAGCACCCATTTTCTCCACAGAGCAGACATAAGGCATCTATCTCCACACATTTCCATATATTTTATACTATCTTGAATTATTTGAATTTTCTTAACTTTCCCAACATTTTATTATTACATGGGTAAATGAACTAAACAGATTTCTCAAATGAAGAAACACAAATGGCCAATAAAAGCAGGAAAAAATGCTTAACATCATTAGCCCTTAGGGAAATGCAAATCAAAGTTATTTTATGCCAATAAATCCTGTCTTTCCTACTGTCAAAAGCTCCAAAACAGTAGCTCTAAACTGTCACTTCACAGCAAACGAGGCTGCCTTGGGAATTCATGTATATAACAGGTAATTTGTTGGAAATAAAGTATCAAAACCTGGAAATAAATGACATATGTAGATAAGGAACCCATTTTGCTAATGTTTGTGTCACTCATTTCAATTCCAATATGATCCCTTAATCACACGACATTATCAATGCTGTGGCCCCTAGTAGTGTGTCATTTATACGAATGTCATCTATCATGGATGTTATGGTAGAGGAGACCAGGTATATTACTTTTCCTCTATCTTCTATCATTCTGAGTAGTTTCAAATATATATTCGATTTTCAATAAATACGGATTATATATCAACCAGAAGATAGCCTGCAACATAGACTTGAAATATAGCTTACTCTAATTACAGAAAGGCCAGTCCTTTTGTGATTCCAAATCATGAACCGATCAGTGTTCTGACATGCCCCTCATGTTAGTTTTCAATAAATCCTGACACCATTTTCAAGCTAGGAATAAAGCTTTTTCCACAAGGTAAGATTACAATGGAAATATTTCATTTGAATAGAAAGTCTCTAGCAAGGAATTTCCACACTTGCTGCCACACATCATTTTAGAATGGCCAAACTATTTTATTTTTTCTGTTTTTCAAGGTAGGGCCTTGCACTAGCCCAGGCTAACCTGGAATTCATTATGTAGTCCCAGGGTGGCTTTGAACTCACGGTGATCCTCCTACCCCTGTCTCCTGAGTACTAGGCATGTTCCACCACTCCCAGCTAGAATGGCCAAACTATTTTAAAGGGTATAAAAGCCTACTTAAATTCCACAGGTGAATATATTCTAGAATATGTGATTATATAGCTGAGAGTTTATTCTCTTCTTTTATTTTTTTTCTTATTTATTTACTAGAGACAGACAGACAGACAGACAGACAGACAGACAGAGAGAAGGGGAGGGAGAGAGAGGGAGAGAGAGAGAGAGAGAATGGACATGCCAGGGCATCTATCCACTGCAAGTGAACTCCAGACACATGTGCGACCATGTGCATCTGGCTTACGTGGGACCTGGAGAATTGAACCTGGGTCCTTAGGGTTTGCAGGCAAGTGCCTTAACCACTAAGCCATCTCTCCAGCTTGAGAGTTTATTCTCAAAAGTAAAGGCCATGCCTCAAAATCAGCATTCTCAAATTCAATTACCTTCTCAATCCTGTTTTCCAAAAAGGTCATTTATACGTTCTTTAGGAATTCAGACATTTCTCTAAGCATGGGACACTGCAAAAAAGTAGCTAAGTTTTTACCAGTCTGTTTGACCTAAAGTGTACCTGAAAAGTATGCACAAAACTGAAGGAGGTGGAGCCGGGCGTGATGGCGCACGCCTTTAATCCCAGCACTCGGGAGGCAGAGGTAGGAGGATCGCTGTGAGTTCGAGGCCACCCTGAGACTACATAGTTAATTCCAGGTCAGCCTGGACCAGAGTGAGACCCTACCTCGCAAAACCAAAAAAAAAAAAAAAAAAAAATGAAGGAGGTGGGAGAAGGTACTGCTAGTAATAAAATAAACTCCATAAGCCGGTGATAGTGATCTAAGGAAGAACATAATGGAGTGATTAAGAGCATCTGCCTGTGGAGTTCAAAAGCTAGAATTCAAATCAGGCAGTCAAGTTTACTAGCCAGAAGTCGGTGGGCAAGTTATCCTTACTGAGAATTGCAGCGTGGGCTTTGTCTAACAGTGTTTTCCAAAGCAGGTAAACCCTTCAGAGCTAAGAAAAGTTTACAAGCCTTTCTCTTAGAAAACTGGGCATGGTGGTGTGTGCCTTTAATTCCAAAACTCAGGAGGTAGAGGTAGGAGGATCACTGTGAGTTCAAGGCCAGCCTGAGACTACATAGTGAATTCTAGATTAGCCTGGGCTAGAACCAGATCCTACCCGCCACCCCCCCCAAAAAAACTAATCTGCACCATGTGGCTGCCATCTTCTGCTTAAAGGCTGGCTTCAGCTGTTTCAGTTAGCTTATTGTCATCAACACTGCTACATAGTGGGAGAATGGCCGGCTGTGGTGGCACACACCATTTCCAGCACTCAGGAAACAGAGATAGGAGAATTGCTGTGAAATTGAGGCCAGGCTAGGACCACAGAATGAATTCTAGGTCAACCTGGGCTACAGTGAGACCCTGCATAAAAAAGGGGGGTCTGGAGAGATGGCTTAGCAGTGAAAGTGTTTGCCTGAAAAGCCTAAGGATCCAGGTTTGATTCCCCAGTACCCACATAACCCAGATGCACATGGTAGTACATGTGGCTGGAGTTCGTTTGAAGTGTCTAAAGGCCCTTGGTGTGCCCATTCTCTCCCCGTCTCACTCACTCTCCCAATAAATAAATTAAAATGAGTTACTAAAAGGGGGACTGGAAAGATTGCTTAGTGGCTAAGGCACTTTCCTGTAAAGCCAAAGGACTCAGATTCAATTCCACAGGACCCAAATAAAGCCAGATGCACAAGTGGTGCATGTGTCTGGAGTTTGTTTTCAGTGGCTAGAGGCCCTGGTACACCCATTCTCTCTCTCTCTCTTTCAAATAAAATAAAATCAAATATTAAAAAATAAGTATTTAAAAAAATAAGAGATGGTTTAGTGGTTAAGGCACTTGCCTAAAAAGCTAAAGGACCCAGGCTTGATTCCATAGTACCCATGTAAGCCAGATGTACATGGTGGTGCATGTGCCTGGAGTTCGTCTGCAGTGGATGGAGGCCCTGGCACACCCATTTTCTCTATCTCTCAAATAAATAAAATAAATATGTAAAAAAATAGAGGGCTAAAGAGATGGCTTAGTATTAAAGCGCTTGCCTGCAAAGCCTAAGAAATCTCCAGGTCCCACATAGCCAGAGGCACAGTGATGTAAGCACACAACACTACACATGTGCACAAGGGGGCACATGCATCTGGAGTTTGTTCCCAGTGGCTAAAAGGCCCTCTCTCTCTCTCTCTCTCTGCCTCTTTCTCTGTCTCTCTCTCAAAAAAAAAAAAAATAGGGCTGCAGAGAGATGGCTTAGCTGTTAAGGCGCTTGCCTGCAAAGCCAAAGGACCCAGGTTTGACTTCCCAGGACCCACGTAAGCCAGATGCACAAGGGGGCGCATGCATCTGGAGTTCATTTGCAGTGGCCGGAAGCCTTAGTGAGCCCATTCTCTCTTTCTCTCTCTCTCTCCCTCTCTCTCTCTGTCTCTCTCTCTACCTGCTATTTCTGTATCTCTCTCAAATAAATATTTTAAAAATATTTAAAATAAAATAAATAAATAAAATAAAGCCAGGCGTGGTGGCACATGCCTTTAATTCCAGCACTCTGGAGGCAGAGGTAGGGAGGACTGCTGTGAGTTCAAGGCCATCCTGAGACATAGTGAATTCCAAGTCAGCCTGAGCTAGAGTGAGACCCTACCTCGAAAAACCAAAAACTAAAACTAAAAATAAATAAACAAAACATGTGTCATCTAATAGGCTCAGGGAACATCAGGAGTCAGCAGAATAAATGTAAGAGCCGGCTGGAGGATGAGGAGGAGTGCTGCAAATGCTGTCTTGCAGGCAGGACATGGCCTACACTCATGATCCCACAGCACTTACCTGACAAGACTAAGCCCACCAACATCACATCACAGGTAAGAGGGGCTCACGAGACCCCAATTTCTCCCAGAAAAGCTACTGGCAGCTGATGCTTGCTGGGGCAAAAGGAGTCATATCTTTCTTCAGCAGTGTATCCACTGGTAAATTGCACACGCTCCAGTAAATAAACCCTACTTATTCTCATGTCAGCAACCTTAAACTCCAGCGGATCACCAAAAAGAGAGGGGGGTTGAGAAGTTGGCTTGGTTGATAAAATGCTTGCTGCTCAACCTGAATATCCAAACTTGATCCTCCTTAGGCCCCATGTTAAAAGTGGCCAGGTATAAACTGGGCATGGTGGTGCACGCCTTTAATCCTAGCACTTGGGAGGCAGAAGTAGGAGGATTTCTGTGAGTTAGAGCCACCCTGAGACTAGAGTGAATTCCAGGTCAGCCTGGGCCAGAGTGAGACCTTACCTCAAAAAAAAAAAAATTAAAAAGTGGCCAGGCATGGCTGGACATGCCTTTAATCCCAGAACTCCAGAGGAAGAGGTAGGATCACCATGAGTGCTAGAGCGAGACACTACCTAGGAAAAAAAAAGAAGTGGTACTGGAATGAATATACTCAAGATACATTATATACATAGTATGAATTTTTCAAAAATAAATTTAAAAGCTGGGCATAGTGGCACATGCCTTTTAATCTCAACACTTAGGAGGCAAAGATAGGAGGACTAGCCAGGCATGGTGGTGCACACCTTTAATCCCAACACTCGAGACAGAGGTAGGAGGATCGCCGTGAGTTCAAGGCCACCCTGAGTCTATGTAGTGAATTTCAGGTCAGCCCGGGCTAGAGTGAGACCCTACCTTGAAAAACCAAAAACAAAACACAAAAAAAAAAAAAATAGGAGGACTGGTATGAGTTTGAGGCCAGCCTAGCACTACAGACTGAGTTCCAGGTCAGACTGGGCTAGAGTGAGACCCTACCTAAAAAAGAAAAAGAAAAAAAATAAAAATAAAAATTGCAAGCCAGGTGTGGTGGCGCACGCCTTTAATCCCAGCACTCGGGAGGCAGAAGTAGGAGGATCACCGAGAGTTCGAGGCCACCCTGAGACTACATAGTTAATTTCAGGTCAGCCTGGACCAGAGCGAGACCCTACCTTGCAAAACCAAAAAAAAAAAAAAAATTAAAATTGCGATCCAGGTGTGGTGGCACATGCCTTTAATCCCAGCACTTGGGAGGCAGATGTAGGAGGATTGCCATGAGTTGGAGGCCACCCTGAGGCTTCATAGTGAATTCCAGGTCAGCCTGAGCTACAGCAAAACCCTACCTCAAAAATAAAATAAAATAAAATAAATTTTAAAAATAAAAAATAAAAGCCGGGCGTGGTGGCACACACCTTTAATCCCAGCACTCAGGAGGCAGAGGTAGGAGGATCACTATGAGTTCATGGCCACCCTGAGACCACATGGTGAATTCCAGGTCAGCCTGGGCTAGAGTGAGAGCCTACCTTGAAAAACCAAAAATAAAAATAAAAATAAAAAATAAAACACTCGGGAAGCAGAGGTAGGAGAATCACGGTGAGTTCGAGGCCAGCGTGAGACTGCATAGTGAATTCCAGGCCAGCCTGGACTAGAGTAAGACCCTATCTCAAAAAACAAACAAAAAAATTAAAATTGGGCTGGAGTAATGGCTCAGCAGTTAAGGTGCTTGCTTGCAAAGTCTAATACCCCTGGTTTGATTCCCCAGTACCCATGTAACGTCAGATGCACAAAGTGGCATATGCATCTGGAGTTTGTTTGCAGTGGCTGGAGGCTCTGGCACACCCATTCTATGTGTGTGTCTCTCTTTCCTCTGTCTCTGCTTATAAATAAATAAATAAAAATATTTTAGCCAGGCATGGTGGCACATGCCTTTAATCCTAGCGCTTGGGAGGCAGAGGTAGGAGGATCGGCATGAGTTCAAGGCCACCCTGAGACTATAGAGTGAATTCCAGGTCAGCCTGAGCTAGAGTGAGACCCTACCTCGAAAAACCAAAATAAAAATAAAAAAAAAATAAGGCCGGGTGTGGTGGCGCATGCCTTTAATCCCAGCACTCGGGAGGCAGAGATAGGAGGATCGCCGAGAGTTCGAGGCCACCCTGAGATTGCATAGTTAATTCCAGGTCAGCCTGGGCCAGAGTGAGACCCTACCTTGAAAAACCAAAAAAATAAAAATAAAATAAAATAAAAAATAAAAACCCAGGTGTGGCGGCACATGCCTTTAATCCCAGCACTTGGCAGGCAGAGGTAGGAGGATCGGCATGAGTTCAAGGCCACCCTGAGACTATAGAGTGAATTCCAGGTCAGCCTGAGCTAGAGTGAGACCCTACCTCGAAAAACCAAAATAAAAATAAAAAATAAAAACCCAGGTGAGGCGGCACATGCCTTTAATCCCAGCACTTGGCAGGCAGAGGTAGGAGGATCGGCATGAGTTCAAGGCCACCCTGAGACTATAGAGTGAATTCCAGGTCAGCCTGAGCTAGAGTGAGACCCTACCTTGAAAAAACAAACAAAAAAAAAGGATGTAACTTGGGGCTCGAGAGATGACTCAGCAGTTAAGATGCTTGCCTGCAAAGCCTAATGGTCAGAGTTCAATTCAGCGGCTGGAGGCCCTGACACACCCATTCATTCCCTCCTCCCCCCTTCCCTCTGTGTGTGTCTCTGTCTTCTCTCAGCTTTAAATAAATAAATAATTTTTTTTTAAAAGAGAGGTGCTGAGCCAGGCATGGTGGTACATGCCTTTAATCCCAGCACTCAGGAGGCAAGAGGTAGGAGGATTGCTGTGAATTTGAGGGCACCCTGAGACTACATAGTGAATAACAGGTCAGCCTGGGCTAGAGCGAGACCCTAACTCCAAAAAAAATAAATAAAATAAAGAAGGAGAGAGAGGAAAAAAAAAGAAAGAAGAAAGAAAGAAAAAAGAAGGGCTGAGCCGGGCGTGGTGGCACACACCTCACTTGGGAAGCAGAGGTAGGAGGATTGTTGTGAGTTTGAGACCACCCTGAGACTAGAGAGTAAATTCCTGGTCAGCCTGGGCTAGAGTGAGACCCTACCTTGAAAAAATAAGGAGGGGCTGAAAAATACGGATGGCTTAGCAGTTAAGGTTCTTGCCTGTGAAGCCTAAGGACCCAGGTTCAATTCCCCAGTACACACATAAACCAGATGCACAAGGTGGCACACATGTGTCTGGAATTCATTTGTAATGGCTAGAGGCCCTCACACACCCACTCATTCTTTCTCTCTCTCTCCTCTTTCCCTAATATATAAACAAAAATAAAAATATTTTTTAAAATTAAAAAAATTGGGAATTTATTTATTTTTATTTATTAATTTATTAGAGACAGAGAAAGGGGGAGAGAGAGTGTGAGAATGGGCGTGCCAGGGCCTCTAGCCACTGCAAACAAACTCCAGACACATGTGCCACCATGTGGATCTGGCTTACATGGGACCTGGAGAATCAAACCGGGGTCCTTAGGTTTCACGGGCATGTGCCTTAACTGCTAAGTGAGAATTTATGTAAAAATAACAACAGGAAGCCGGGCATGGTGGTGCACACCTTTAATCCTAGCACTCGGGAGGCAGAGGTAGGAGGATTGCCATGAGTTCAAGGCCAGCCTAAGACTACATAGTGAATTCCAGGTCAGCCTGGACTAGAGTGAGACCTACCTCGAAAAACCAAAAAAATAAAAAATAAAATAAAAACAGCCAGGTGTGGTGGCACACGCCTTTAATCCCAGCACTCGGGAGGCAGAAGTAGGAGGATCACCTAGAGTTCTAGGCCACCCTGAGACTACATAGTGAATTCCAGGTCAGCCTGGGCCAGAGTGAGACCCTACCTCGAAAAACAAATAAAAATAAAAATAAAACAAAACAAAACAAAACAAAACAACAACAGGGCATATCCTACAATGCCAGCACTCAGGAGGCTCAGGCTGTGTGATTGTCATGATTTTAAGGCCAACCTGGGCTATGCGCGTGAGTTCCAGGACAGCCTAGGCCAAAGCAAGACACTACCTCAAAAAAAAAAAAATCCAAATAAGGTTTACTTGCTATTCAGTGGCTTACAAATATGATATTAAGGTATGAATCAGGTATGTGGAGAGAGACATTTAGAATTATAAAACACCAGGGGGGTTGGGTGTGGTGGTGCACAACTTTAGTACTAGCACTCAGGAGGCAGAGGTAGGAGGATCACTGTGAGTTCGAGGCCAGCCTGAGACTCCATAGTGAATTCCAGGTCATCCTGGGCTACAGTGAGACCCTACCTCGAAAAAAAAAAAATTCAAGGCCAGGTGTAGTGGCTCACGCCTTTAACCCCAGCAATAGGGAGGCAGAGGTAGGAGGATCACTGTGAGTTCAAGGCCACCCTGAGACTACATAGTGAATTTCAGGTCAGCCTGAGCTAAAGTGAGACCCTACCTCAAAAAAAAAATTGAATTCTACAGTACCCATACAAAGGTAAAAGCACAAAGTGGCCATGTATCTGGAGTTCATTTGCAGTGGCTAGATGCCCTGATGCAGCCATTCATATCCCCCCCCCCTCTCTCCTTGCAAATAAATAAACATATATTATTTAGGAAAAAAGGCTTGAAAGATGGCTCAGCAGTTAAGCACTTGCCTGCAAAGCCTAAGGACCCAGGTTAGATTCCCCAGTACCCAGATAAAACCAGATGCACTAGGTGGCACATGCATTTGGAGTTCGTTTATAGTGGCTAGAGGCCCTGGTGTGCCCATTCTCTCTCTCTTAAATAAATGAAAATATGAATTAAATTCTTTTCTTCTTTTTTGATTTTTCAAGGTAGGTTCTCGCTCTAGCCCAGGCTGACCTGTAGTCTCAGTCTCTGTGGTCTCAGGCTGGCCTTGAACTCATAGAGATCCTCCTACCTCCCAAGTGCTAGGATTAAAAAGGTGAGCCACCACACCTGGCTTTGAAAAAAAAAATTTAAAAAACATAGCACTTGGGCTGGAGAGAAATGGCTTAGTGGTTAAGGCACTTGCCTGTGAAGCCTGAGGATCCAGGTTCGAATCTCCAGTATCCTCGTAAACTAGATGGACATGCTTATTGGAGTTCATTTGCAATAGCTAGAGGTCCTGGTGCATCCATTCTCTCTATCTGCCTCTTTTTTTCTCTCTCATAAATAAAGAAATAAAAATATCTGTTTAAAAAAAAACACAGCACAAGCCGGGCGTGGTGGCGCACGCCTTTAATGCCAGCACTCGGGAGGCAGAGGTAGGAGGATCGCCTTGAGTTCAAGGCCACCCTGAGACTACATAGTTAATTCCAGGTCAGCCTGGGCCAGAGTGAGACCCTACCTCGAAAAAACAAAACAAAAAAAAAACCCACAGCACAAGCCAGGCATAGTGGCACACACCTTTAATGCCAGCACTCGAGAGGCAGAGGTAGGAGCATCACCGAGAGTTCGAGGCCACCCTGAGACTACATAGTTACTTTCAGGTCAGCCTGGACCAGAGTGAAACCCTACCTCGAAAAAAAAAAAAAAACAGCACTAGAGAGGCAGAGGTAGGAAGAGTGCCATTGAGTTCAAGGCCACCCTGAGACTACACAGTGAATTTCAGGTCAGCCTGGGCTAGAGTGAGACCCTACCTCGAGACACCAAAAAAGATAGATAGATGAATGGATGGATGGATGGATGGATAGATGGAAGGAAGGAAGGAAGGAAGGAAGGAAGGAAGGAAGGAAGGAAGGAAGGAAGGAAGGAAGGAAGGAAGGAAGGGGGAAAGGAAGGAGAAAAAGTGACAGGCCCAGCACTCGGGAGGCAGGGGTAGGAGGATCACTGTGAGTTCAAGGCCACCCTGAGACTACATAATGAATTCCAGGTCAGCCTGGGCTAGAGTGAGACCCTACTTTGAAAAAAAAAAAGAAAGAAGGCAGTGGCGATGGCAGCTAACAATCTGGGTTCAATTCCCCAGTACCCACGTAAAGGGAGATTCAAAGAACGGTGCATGCAGCTGGAGTTCATCTGCAGTGGCAAGAGCCCTGGCATATACACACCTCTCTCTCCCCCTCTCCTTTCAAATAAATAAATAGAAATACAGAAAAAAATATAAAACATATGGTTTGAAGCCATAAAATGACAGATGTGTAAAGTCAGGGAAGGAGGGAGTATGGAAACAAGACTCAACTCTCTTCAAGTCATGGAAAGTGCTCATTGCTCAGTGTGTTTGGCAGGCCTCCAGAGTTCTTTTGCAATGCAGTCGTATACCAACAAGTATTTTAAAAGTACACATTTAGAACGGAGGCATCTCTGATCACTTTAATATGAAATTAGGAACTGGAAGAACAGCCTTCCTGAACCACAGGTAAGTTAAGTTAGCTCTAGTACTGTGAAATGTTTGAGCACAGAAAAATCCACTCAAAGATATAGTGAAGAAAGGCACACACATAGGAAATATTTAAGTCTTTATAATCCTATCAGAAATGATAACCAATAACTAATGGACTACTGACAACCTGTCCTTTCAAGAATCTCCATTTCAGCTAGATTAGTTATGACAAAACATTTAAGTCAAAGTTAGCACTTAATCAAAATATGGCAAGGCTACAGAAAATTTGTGCATACATTTTCCTTTTCAAGTAGCCCTCAGGAGGAGAGATGATGGTTCTTTGAGAAAACCTACCTCTCTTCACCAAGGACTTCTTAGAATCTGAAGGTAAGAAGAGACTAGCATTATTATATGGGATTATCTTTTGCAAACTTGGTCTATAATTACCTTCAATCTTAGCACTGACTTTTTTTGGTTTTTTTACTTTTTTGGTTATTTATTTATTTAATTAAGAGTGGGAGAGGGAGGGAAAATGGTTGGGCCAGGGCCTGTAGGCACTACAAACAAACTCCAGAAACATGTGCCACCTTGTGCATCGAACTTACGTTTGTTTGAGTCCTGGGGAATCAAACCTGGATCCTTTGGCTTTGCAGGCAAGTGCCTTAATGGCTAAGCCATCTCTCCAGCCCTTTTTTTTTTTTTTTTTTTTTTTTTTTTTTTTTTTATCAAGCAGTGTTTCACTCTAGCCCAGGTTGACCTGGAACTCACTCTATAACCCTAGGATGACCTTGAATTCACAGAAATCCCCCTACCTCTGCCTCCTGAGTGCTGGGACTAAAGGCATGTGCTATCATGCTGGCTTTAACCCTGATTTTCAAGTTCTCTATCCAAAGACACAAAAGAACTTCTTGATTTTTAAACTTATTTTTATTTTATTTGAGAGACAGAAAGAGAGGAGGAGAATGGGCCTGCTAGGGCCTTCAGCCACTGTAAATGAACTCCAGACACATGTGCCACCTTGTGCATCTGGCTTACAGGGGTCCTGGGAAATCAAACCTGGGACCCTTGGCTTCACAGGCAAACACCTTAACCTCAACAGCTAAGCCATCTTTCCAACCCAGAACTTCTTGTAAAACACCATTTAAGGTTCACAGAAGAAAAAATAAAGGGACCAAGTTTAATCTAGTTCACTATCCCATTCCCAGTGCCCACTAATTAATACTATCAACAAAAATTACTGAAGTTCAACCACTAGGCCTGGTGCTAAGTAGGTCATGAGAAATAACAGCAGTTAACATGAGCAACACTTAAAGACTCATATCCATGCTGGGCATGGTGGCGCACGCCTTTAATCTCAGCACTCGGGAGGCAGAGGTAGGAGGATTGCCATGAATTCGAGGCCACCCTGAAACTACAGAGGGAATTCCAGGTCAGCCTGGGCTAGAGTGAGACCCTACCTCGGAAAACCAAAAAAAAAAAAAAAAAAAAAAAAAAAAAGACTCATATCCTATCATATCTAAGAGAGACTTGACTAGAACTAGCAGAATGAAAAGAACAGAAAATAAGATAATATAATAATAACAACAACAACAGGGCATATCCTACAATGCCAGCACTCAGGAGGCTCAGGCTGTGTGATTGTCATGATTTTAAGGCCAACCTGGGCTATGCGCGTGAGTTCCAGGACAGCCTAGGCCAAAGCAAGACACTACCTCAAAAAAAAAAAAATCCAAATAAGGTTTACTTGCTATTCAGTGGCTTACAAATATGATATTAAGGTATGAATCAGGTATGTGGAGAGAGACATTTAGAATTATAAAACACCAGGGGGGTTGGGTGTGGTGGTGCACAACTTTAGTACTAGCACTCAGGAGGCAGAGGTAGGAGGATCACTGTGAGTTCGAGGCCAGCCTGAGACTCCATAGTGAATTCCAGGTCATCCTGGGCTACAGTGAGACCCTACCTCGAAAAAAAAAAAATTCAAGGCCAGGTGTAGTGGCTCACGCCTTTAACCCCAGCAATAGGGAGGCAGAGGTAGGAGGATCACTGTGAGTTCAAGGCCACCCTGAGACTACATAGTGAATTTCAGGTCAGCCTGAGCTAAAGTGAGACCCTACCTCAAAAAAAAAATTGAATTCTACAGTACCCATACAAAGGTAAAAGCACAAAGTGGCCATGTATCTGGAGTTCATTTGCAGTGGCTAGATGCCCTGATGCAGCCATTCATATCCCCCCCCCCTCTCTCCTTGCAAATAAATAAACATATATTATTTAGGAAAAAAGGCTTGAAAGATGGCTCAGCAGTTAAGCACTTGCCTGCAAAGCCTAAGGACCCAGGTTAGATTCCCCAGTACCCAGATAAAACCAGATGCACTAGGTGGCACATGCATTTGGAGTTCGTTTATAGTGGCTAGAGGCCCTGGTGTGCCCATTCTCTCTCTCTTAAATAAATGAAAATATGAATTAAATTGTTTTCTTCTTTTTTGATTTTTCAAGGTAGGTTCTCGCTCTAGCCCAGGCTGACCTGTAGTCTCAGTCTCTGTGGTCTCAGGCTGGCCTTGAACTCATAGAGATCCTCCTACCTCCCAAGTGCTAGGATTAAAAAGGTGAGCCACCACACCTGGCTTTGAAAAAAAAAATTTAAAAAACATAGCACTTGGGCTGAGAGAAATGGCTTAGTGGTTAAGGCACTTGCCTGTGAAGCCTGAGGATCCAGGTTCGAATCTCCAGTATCCTCGTAAACTAGATGGACATGCTTATTGGAGTTCATTTGCAATAGCTAGAGGTCCTGGTGCATCCATTCTCTCTATCTGCCTCTTTTTTTCTCTCTCATAAATAAAGAAATAAAAATATCTGTTTAAAAAAAAACACAGCACAAGCCGGGCGTGGTGGCGCACGCCTTTAATGCCAGCACTCGGGAGGCAGAGGTAGGAGGATCGCTTTGAGTTCAAGGCCACCCTGAGACTACATAGTTAATTCCAGGTCAGCCTGGGCCAGAGTGAGACCCTACCTCAAAAAAAAACAAAACAAAAAAACCCACAGCACAAGCCAGGCATAGTGGCACACACCTTTAATGCCAGCACTCGAGAGGCAGAGGTAGGAGCATCACCGAGAGTTCGAGGCCACCCTGAGACTACATAGTTACTTTCAGGTCAGCCTGGACCAGAGTGAAACCCTACCTCGAAAAAAAAAAAAAAACAGCACTAGAGAGGCAGAGGTAGGAAGAGTGCCATTGAGTTCAAGGCCACCCTGAGACTACACAGTGAATTTCAGGTCAGCCTGGGCTAGAGTGAGACCCTACCTCGAGACACCAAAAAAGATAGATAGATGAATGGATGGATGGATGGATGGATAGATGGAAGGAAGGAAGGAAGGAAGGAAGGAAGGAAGGAAGGAAGGAAGGAAGGAAGGAAGGAAGGAAGGAAGGAAGGGGGAAAGGAAGGAGAAAAAGTGACAGGCCCAGCACTCGGGAGGCAGGGGTAGGAGGATCACTGTGAGTTCAAGGCCACCCTGAGACTACATAATGAATTCCAGGTCAGCCTGGGCTAGAGTGAGACCCTACTTTGAAAAAAAAAAAGAAAGAAGGCAGTGGCGATGGCAGCTAACAATCTGGGTTCAATTCCCCAGTACCCACGTAAAGGGAGATTCAAAGAACGGTGCATGCAGCTGGAGTTCATCTGCAGTGGCAAGAGCCCTGGCATATACACACCTCTCTCTCCCCCTCTCCTTTCAAATAAATAAATAGAAATACAGAAAAAAATATAAAACATATGGTTTGAAGCCATAAAATGACAGATGTGTAAAGTCAGGGAAGGAGGGAGTATGGAAACAAGACTCAACTCTCTTCAAGTCATGGAAAGTGCTCATTGCTCAGTGTGTTTGGCAGGCCTCCAGAGTTCTTTTGCAATGCAGTCGTATACCAACAAGTATTTTAAAAGTACACATTTAGAACGGAGGCATCTCTGATCACTTTAATATGAAATTAGGAACTGGAAGAACAGCCTTCCTGAACCACAGGTAAGTTAAGTTAGCTCTAGTACTGTGAAATGTTTGAGCACAGAAAAATCCACTCAAAGATATAGTGAAGAAAGGCACACACATAGGAAATATTTAAGTCTTTATAATCCTATCAGAAATGATAACCAATAACTAATGGACTACTGACAACCTGTCCTTTCAAGAATCTCCATTTCAGCTAGATTAGTTATGACAAAACATTTAAGTCAAAGTTAGCACTTAATCAAAATATGGCAAGGCTACAGAAAATTTGTGCATACATTTTCCTTTTCAAGTAGCCCTCAGGAGGAGAGATGATGGTTCTTTGAGAAAACCTACCTCTCTTCACCAAGGACTTCTTAGAATCTGAAGGTAAGAAGAGACTAGCATTATTATATGGGATTATCTTTTGCAAACTTGGTCTATAATTACCTTCAATCTTAGCACTGACTTTTTTGGTTTTTACTTTTTGGTTATTTATTTATTTAATTAAGAGTGGGGAGGGAGGGAAAATGGTTGGGCCAGGGCCTGTAGGCACTACAAACAAACTCCAGAAACATGTGCCACCTTGTGCATCGAACTTACGTTTGTTTGAGTCCTGGGAATCAAACCTGGATCCTTTGGCTTTGCAGGCAAGTGCCTTAATGGCTAAGCCATCTCTCCAGCCCCTTTTTTTTTTTTTTTTTTTTTTTTTTTTTTTTTTTTTTTATCAAGCAGTGTTTCACTCTAGCCCAGGTTGACCTGGAACTCACTCTATAACCCTAGGATGACCTTGAATTCACAGAAATCCCCTACCTCTGCCTCCTGAGTGCTGGGACTAAAGGCATGTGCTATCATGCTGGCTTTAACCCTGATTTTCAAGTTCTCTATCCAAAGACACAAAAGAACTTCTTGATTTTTAAACTTATTTTTATTTTATTTGAGAGACAGAAAGAGAGGAGGAGAATGGGCCTGCTAGGGCCTTCAGCCACTGTAAATGAACTCCAGACACATGTGCCACCTTGTGCATCTGGCTTACAGGGGTCCTGGGAAATCAAACCTGGGACCCTTGGCTTCACAGGCAAACACCTTAACCTCAACAGCTAAGCCATCTTTCCAACCCAGAACTTCTTGTAAAACACCATTTAAGGTTCACAGAAGAAAAAATAAAGGGACCAAGTTTAATCTAGTTCACTATCCCATTCCCCAGTGCCCACTAATTAATACTATCAACAAAAAATTACTGAAGTTCAACCACTAGGCCTGGTGCTAAGTAGGTCATGAGAAATAACAGCAGTTAACATGAGCAACACTTAAAGACTCATATCCATGCTGGGCATGGTGGCGCACGCCTTTAATCTCAGCACTCGGGAGGCAGAGGTAGGAGGATTGCCATGAATTCGAGGCCACCCTGAAACTACAGAGGGAATTCCAGGTCAGCCTGGGCTAGAGTGAGACCCTACCTCGGAAAACCAAAAAAAAAAAAAAAAGACTCATATCCTATCATATCCTAAGAGAGACTTGACTAGAACTAGCAGAATGAAAAGAACAGAAAATAAGATAATATAATAATAACCTATGAGACTGGGTGGGGTGGTGCACGCCTTTAATCCCAGCACTCGGAAGGCAGAGGTAGGAGGAGCACCGTTCCAGGCCACCCTGAGAATAAAGAGTGAATTCCAGGGTCAGCCTGGGCTAGAGTGAGGCCCTACCTCGAAAAAATAAATGAATAAATAAATAAAGAAATAAACCTGAGAGTTTTAGAAGAACAAGATGTATTCTTCCTAAATGGTCATAACATGGCTGGTTTCCTTCTAGCACCTAGGTCTCTGACCAAATGTCAATCAACAATGAACTTCATAACACAGGTCCACAGCCAGCACCCATCCATACCATTGTCCTCATTATCTGCTTCATTTTGTTTTCCAAGATAGGGTCTCACTCTAGCCCAGGATGACCTGGAATTCATTATGTAGCCCAGGCTGGCCTCTAACTCCCACATCAGCCTCCCAAGCGCTGGGATTAATGGCGTGCATGTAAAGCCCAGCCACTCTCTGAAATTCTGTTATTTACCTGTTCGGCTATCTTCTGATACTCCTATCTCTGCTTCCCAAGTGCTGGGACTAAAGGTATATTCGGGAATGCTTCATATTCTTTGGTGTTGATCACTATCTGAAATTCTTTACTTTTGTTTGTTTGTTTTGTTTTTTGGGGTAGGGCACTACCACTCCCAGCTAAAATGTAAATTCTATGCAAGCAGGATCTCAACTCTCTTGTCCATTGCTTTCTCCCTGTCTTTTTTGTATTGTCTTAATTTTTTTTATTTTTTATTTTTTTATTTTTCATTTTATTGTTTTGGGTTTTTGAGATAGGGTTTCACTCAAGCCCAGGCTGACCTGGAATTCACTATGTAGTCTCAGGGTGGCCTTGAACTCATGGCAATCCTCCTACCTCTGCCTCCCGAGCGCTGGGCCCGTCACTTTTTCTCCTTCCTTCCTTCATCTATCTTTTTTGGTGCCTCGAGGTAGGGTCTCACTCTAGCCCAGGCTGACCTGAAATTCACTGTGTAGTCTCAGGGTGGCACTCTTCCTACACCTCTGCCTCTCTAGTGCTGTTTTTTGTTTGTTTGTTTGTTTTTCGAGGTAGTGTCTCACTCTGGCCCAGGCTGACCTGAAAGTAACTATGTAGCCTCAGGGTGGCCTCGAACTCTCGGTGATCCTCCTACCTCTGCCTCCAGAGTGTTGGGATTAAAGGCACATGCCACCACACCTGGCCCGGCTCAATTTTTTAAAATATTTTATTTATTTATTTATTTGAGAGAGAGGGGCAAACAGAGGGAAAGAGAGACAATGAGCACACCAGTGGGCCTCTAGTCACTGCAAACACACTCCAGACAGACTCATGTGCCACCTTGTGTATTTTGCTCTATGTGGATGCTGGGGAATGGACCCTGGGTCCTTTGGCTTTGCAGGCAAGTGCCTTAACTCCAGCCTTCTTTCTCCCTTTCGTCTAGCATAGGCCGGGCCACAATAGGTATTCAATAAACAGGCGTGGGAAGAAGAGACTCCACCAGTGAACACTTATCAGAGGTTTTTCTCTCCAAGAAGAACCAAAAAACTTTTTTTTTTTTTTTTTGGTTTTTCGAGGTAGGGTCTCACTCTAGCTCAGGCTGACCTGGAATTCACTATGTAGTCTCAGGGTAGCCTCGAACTCTCGGCGATCCTCCTACCTCTGCCTCCCGAGTGCTGGGATTAAAGGCGTGCGCCACCACGCCCGGCTCCAAAAAACTTTAAAACCAAGTCTCATCCAACCCTTTAAAGAACAAAAAGTCAAGCCCAGCTTGATGGTGCATACCTATAATCCCATCACTAGGGAGGCAGAGGTAGGAGGATCACCATGAATTTCAGGTCAGCCTGGGACTACAGAGTGAGTTCCAGGTCAGCCTGGGCTACACTGAGACCCTACCTCAAAAAAAAAAAAGGCTACTGGTGGAGCTGGGTTAGAGTTCTGAGGTTTTACAAAGTGAGGATGACAGTACTAGAACACTAGTAGTAATAAGAGCATAAATACAGGGGGCTGGTTGGTTTAGCAGTTAGAGGCACTTTGATTTCAAAATCAGCCAGCCTGGGTTCACTTCCCAAGCCACTCACATAAACCAGACACAAAAACTGGCACAAGTGTCTGGTGTTCATTGGCCATAGGCTCTGGCAAGCAAGCGTGCATGCATGCACGCCCATATACACAAATATTTTTTTAAAGCATAAATTCAAAGAGGTAGGATCATCATGAATTCAAGGCTACCCTGAGACTACATAGTGAATTCCAGGTCAACATGGGCTCAAGCGAGATCCTACCTCAAAAAGCCAAAAAATAAAAATAAAAATAAAAGCATTAATTCAGGCTGGAGATATGGTTTAGCAGTTAAGGCGCTTGCCTGCAAAGTCAAAAGGACTCTGGTTCATTTTCCCAGGACCCCCGTAAGCCAGATGTACACGGTGGCACATGCATCTGGAGTTCATTTGCAGTGGCTGAAGGCCCTGGCCCACAAATTCTCTCTCAAATAATTTTTTAAATATATTATATTTATTTATTTGAGAGAAAGAGGCAGAGAGAGAGAGAATGGGGGCGCCAGGGCATCCAACCACTGCAAACAAACTCCAGATGCATGCGACCCCTTATGTATCTGGCTTATGTGGGTCCTGGAGAATTGAACCAGGGTCCTTTGGCTTTGCAGGCAAACACCTTAACCACTAAGCCATCTCTCCAGCCCTCAAATAAATTTTTAAAAGAGCATAAATTCAGGACAGACCTTCCCCTTTACTGGCACCCAGAAACACTAAGTAGACACAAGTAGGTATTTTACAAATACCTACTGAGTTTTCAAAACCTATTTTTGATGTCCAGTTTTGTGACTCCCCCCCCCTCAAAAAATTAAAGCTGGGCATGGTGGCACACGCCTTTAATCCCAGCACTCAGGAGGCAGAAGTAGGAGGATCACCATGAGTTCGAGGCCACCCTGAGAATAGAGTGAATTCCAGGTCAGCCTGAGCTTGAGTGAGACACTACCTCGAAAAAAAAGAAAAAGAAAGAAAGAAAGAGAGAGAGAGAGAGAGAGAGAGGGAGGGAGGGAGGGAGGGAAGAAAGAAAAGAAAAGAAAAGAAAAGAAAAGAAAAGAAAAGAAAAGAAAAGAAAAGAAAAGGTTAAAGTCCAGGGCCTGAAGAGATATCTCAGTGGTTAAAGGCACTCGCATGCAAAGCCTGCTGGGCTGGGTTCGATTCCCCAGTAACCATATAAAGCCAGATGTACAAAACGGCACATATCTGGGGCTCATTTGCAGCAGCTAAAGGCTCTGGCATGCCCATACTTCTCCCCCCTCTCAAATCAATGAAAATATTTTTTTTTTTAAGTAAAGCACAAAATCCACTAAGGAACTGGACACTTGCTAAATGCCTCAGAGTAAATGGCACTTGGGACGACACATCAAACCAAAAGCTAACAGAAATGGAGGCAGCTGTACAAAGAATTTTCATGTATCCTGCAACCTTTTAAAAATTGGAATCTTAGCCGGGCGTGGTGGCGCACACCTTTAATCCCAGCACTCGGGAGGCAGAGGTAGGAGGATCACCATGAGTTCAAGGTCACCCTGAGACCACATAGTGAATTCCAGGTCAGCCTGGGCTAGAGACCCTACCTCGAAAAAAACAAAATAAAATAAAAATAAAAAAAGGAATGTAGCCAGGCGTGGCAGTGTATACCTTTTATCCAACACTGGGGAGGCTGAGGTAGGAAATTGCCAAGAGTTCCTAAACCAGCCTAGAGCTATAGAGTGAGCTCCAGGTCAGCCTAGGCTAGTGAAACCCTGCCTAAAAAAAAAAAAAAAAGAAGCCGGGCGTGGTGGCGCACGCCTTTAATCCCAGCACTCGGGAGGCAGAGGTAGGAGGATCGCCGAGAGTTCGAGGCCATCCTGAGACTACATAGTGAATTCCAGGTCAGTCTGGACCAGAGTGAGACCCTACCTCGAAAAACCAAAAAAAAAAAAAAAAAAAAAAAAAGTAAAGAAGCCGGGCGTGGTGGTGCACACCTTTAATCCCAGTGCTTGGGAGGCAGAGGTAGGAGGATTGCCATGAGTTTGAGGCCATGTTGAGACAACATAGTGAATTTCAGGTCAGCGTGAGCTAGAATGAGATCCTACCTTGAAAAAAAAAAAAAAAAAAAAAAGTAAAGAAAACAAGACCTAGCTAGTGTAATAAAATTTCATCTTGCAGTCTTTCTGAATTGGTAGGTGGAAGAATCATTCTTGGATATACTCCAAGGGAATGGATGCAGTTAGTCCAGATCAATAAATAGCAAACTAGCAGATGAGCTCCTGGCTTCTTTCTGTGCTAAGTTTTGCCTTCGTACTTCTGCAGTGAGCAAGAGCTGCTTTTTTGTTTTAACCGCTAAGTCATCTCTCTAGCCCAAGAGCTGCTTTGTTGTAAAACAACAACAACAAAAAAAAATCATTAAAATAAAAAAATCATTTAAAAATTTAATGAAACAAAAGCCAACAAGGGAGGCCCACTCCACAGAAAGGAGTACATGCCTGAAAACCTAGTCAAATGCCTATGGCCGGGGAGGTCATAAACCCTGGGGAGTAACTCCTGCTGTCTGGCTAAATGCATATATTATGCCCACCAAACTGCTCTGTAAGGACGTTTCTTAATGTTTATTACCATATATTAATGCTACTCTTACTTTTGGTTAGAGAAGCTTCTTTTCAGATGACAGTGACCCCTGAATCACCATAGTGTTGAGAAGTGACAATGGAGTATTCAGCACTGAGACATCTTGATCACATCTTCCAAGGCTCAGGGTCCATTGCAGAAGAGGTGGTGGAAAGAATGTAAGAGCCAAAGGAAGGGTAGGGGCAGGACTGCATACAATGCACTCTTCCAGACACAAAATGAGTTGAATGTCGATGACCAAGCAGTGCCTGGCACTACCTGTACACAAGACCTTCACAATAGGAGGAAAAGAGGATGACATTGAAATAAAAGAGAGACTGATTGAGAGGGGAAGGGTTAAGATGGAGGGTGGATCTGTCAGGGGAAAACTGGAGGTGAAGAGGGAATTATCAAGGTTTATTGTCTATAATTATGGAAGCTGTCAATAAAAAAGTTTTTTAAAAGCCAATAAGTATGACAACTGTGAGTTTTCCTCACTTTCTCTAAACAATCACAGTGTTGTGTTTGTCCAGAGATACAACTGGCAGGGAATTACTGCTTAAAGGACGCCTTTGTCAGATGTGTTCCAGTCACTGAAAAGGTGCTTTCCACTGTAAACAAGCCTCTCTGAGGGTCTGTCAGCCTTCAGTAAGTACTCCACAGTACCAGTGAGGCTTAGAAGGAAGTGTTCACACAAAGCCTCATAGTCCAAGTTCAGAAATACTACAGGTGAGTTCCTTATATTATGTGGTCACCTAGTCCCTTTACCATCCTATCCACAGAGTTCCTCACAGAGTTTTGACTTATGTGAATTAGTTTTATTTTTATTTAATTTGTTTGTTTATTTGAGAGAGAGAAAGGGAGATAGAAAAAGAGAGAGAGAGAGAATGAGCATGCCAGGGCCCCTAGCCACTGTAAAAGAACTCCAGCCATCTCTCCAGCCCTGCCTTATGTGAATTCTATCTATTGGCAGTCACTGTTTTAGAAATTAAAACCGAGGGCTGGAGAAATGGCTTACCAGTTAAGGTGCTTGCCTGCAAAGCCTAAGGACCCAGGTTCAATTCCCCAGTGCCCATGTAAGCCAGATGCACAAGGGTGATACATCGGTCTGGAGTTCGTTTGCAGTGGCTAGAAGCCCTGGCATACCCATTCTCTCCCTTTCTCTGTCTCATAAATAATTTAATTTTTTTGAAAAAAAGGAAATTAAAACTGAGAAATGAATGAATAAAACACAAGTGCATCAGAGTCACCAGGGTGGTGATGTCATCACAGAGCTTCTGGAAAATGATACTGTACACAAGTGAAAGGGAGAAAGTAAAAAGGAGAACCATCAGGCTGGAGAGATGGCTTAGCGGTTAAGCGCTTGCCTGTGAAACCTAAGGACCCCAGTTTGAGGCTCAATTCCCCAGGACCCATGTAAGCCAGGTGCACAAGGTGGCCACATGCATCTGGAGTTCATTTGCAGTGGCTGGAGGCCCTGGTGTGCCCATTCTCTCTCTCTCTGCCTTTCTCTCTCTCTCTGCCTTTCTCTCTCTCCCTCTCTCTCTCTCTCTCTCTCTCTCTCTCTCTGTCACTCTCAAATAAATAAATAAAAATAAACAAAAAAATCAAAAATAAAATAAAAGCAAGGTGTGGGCTGGAGTGATGGCTTAGTGGTTAAAGCACATGCCTGTGAAGCGTAAGGACCCAGGTTCGATTCTCCAGGTCCCACGTAAACCAGATGCACATGGTGGCACATGCATCTGGAGCTCATGTGCAATGGCTAGAGGCCCTGGCATGCCCATTTTCACTCTCTCTCCCTCTCTCTCTCTCTCCTCCTCACTGTCTCAAATAAATAAATAAATAAGCAAGGTGTGGTGGCGCACACACCTTTAGTCCTAGCCCTGGGAGGCTGAAGTAGGAGGATCCCTGAGATAAGACTGTCAGAATCAAGTCCTGGTCAGCCAAGGTCAGAATGATACTTGGCCTCAAAAAAACAGACCAGCCGGGCGTGGTGGCGCACGCCTTTAATCCCAGCACTTGGGAGGCAGAGGTAGGAGGATAGCCGAGAGTTCGAGGCCACCCTGAGATTACATAGTTAATTCCAGGTCAGCCTGGACCAGAGTGAGACCCTACCTCGAAAAACCAAAAAAAACAAAACAAAAAACAAAAAACAAAACAAAACAGACCAGGGCTGGGCATGGTGGCGCATGTCTTTAATCCCAGCACTTGGGAGGCAGAGGTAGGAGGATCACTGTGAGTTCCAGGCCAACAGGTCAGCCTGGGCTAGAGTGAGACCCTACCTTAAAAAAAAAAAAGGGCTTGAGAGGTGGCTTAGCAGTTAAGGCACTTACCTGCAAAACCTAATGACCTGGGATCAAGTCCAGTACCCATGTAAAGCCAGATGCACAAAGTGATGCATGCACCTGAAGTTCATTTGTGGTGGCTGGAGACCCTGGCATGCCCATTCTCTTTGTCTATCTCTCTCTCTCTCTCTTCATGTAAATAAATGAAAAAGTATTTTAAAAATTTCTTGAAATACTATGGTTCTAAAAAGAGAGTTTGAGGGCTGGAGAGATGGCTTAGCAGTTAAGGCGTTTGTTTGCCTGCAAAGCCTAAGGACCCTGGTTTGACTCCCTATAAGCCAGATGCACAAGGGGTCACATATGTCTGGGGTTCGTTTGCAGTGGCTGGATGCCCTGGCATGACCATTCTCTCTCTCTCTCTGACTCTTTCTCTCTCTCAAATAAATAAATAAGTAAACCTTAATTTCTTTAAAGAGGGTTTGGGCTAGAGAGATGGCTTAGTGGTTAAGGCGCTAGCCTGCAAAGCCAAAAGACCCAGGTTTGATTCCCCAGGACCCACATAAGCCAGATGCACAAGGTGGCACATGTATCTGGAGTTTTGTTTGTAGTTATTTATGCCAATTTCTTTCTCTCTCTCTCTCTCTCTCTCTATCTTCTTCTTCCTCTCTCTCTCTCTCTAACAAAATAAACTAAAAAGAGGGTTCCTCACACTTGGCAGTTTGTGTGTGTGTGTATGTTTTACTTTTTATTTTATTTTTTAACAATTTTTATGCATGGATATAATGCATTTTGATCATAATCATCCCTCATTACCTTCTCTTCTCTGCCCCTCCCCCCCACGGAACACTGGCAGGGGAAACTGGTTGTTCTTTGTTGAGAGGGGCTGTCCTGTACCTGCAGTGAGTTTAGCAGCATTCTAGGTTTCTTCTATCCACTAGATACCAAAAGCAACCCCCAAGAGTGACTACCAAAAATGTCTCCAGATATTGCCAAATATCCCCTGGTTGAGAACCCAGTGTTCCCGGGTACTGACCTATTCTACTGAAATGTGAATTACAAAATGTTCGCCACTCTGACTTCTTAGACCGTTCCTAATATGTCTATTTACACCTCACTCCCATCTGGGTCTGTTCCTCCTGTTCATTTATTAAAAAAAAAAAAAAAAAAAAAAAAAAAAACTACAAGCTGGGCATGGTGACACATGTCTTTATTCCCAGCACTAAGGAGGCAGAGATAGGAAGATTGCAGTGAGGTCCAGGCCAGCCTGGGCTAGAGTAAGATCATGTCTAGAAAAAGACTAAAAAAGCCGGGTGTGGTGGCACACCCTTTAATCCCAGCATTTGGGAGGCAGAAGTGGAGGATCGTCATGAGTTCGAGGCCACCCTGAGACTACAGAGTGAATTCCAGGTCAGCCAGGCCTAGAGGGAAACCCTACCTTGAAAAACCAAAAAAAAAAAAAAAGACTAAAAAAGACTAAAGCAGAGACTGGCATGGTGGCACATGCCTTTAGACCCAGGCAGAGGTAGGAGGATTGCTGTGAGTTCGAGGCCACCCTGAGACCACATAATGAATTCCAGGTCAGCCTGGCCTAGAGCGAAACCCTACCTTGAAAAAAAAAAAAAAAAAAAAAAAAGACTAAAAAAGACTAAAGCAGAGACTGGCATGGTGGCACATGCCTTTAGACCCAGGCAGAGGTAGGAGGATTGCTGTGAGTTCGAGGCCACCCTGAGACCACATAATGAATTCCAGGTCAGCCTGGACTACAGTGAAATCCTACCTGGAAAAAAAGAAAAAAAACTACAAACAGAGGAGGGCTGCTCAGATGATCAAAGCTTGCCTTGAGGCCATAGTGGACTCACTGTCTATGGAAGCAGAGCATAATGAGCCAACATCCCACGCAATCCTTAGGATGTTACCTATCACTTAAGACACGAATAAACTAATTGTATGATGGAAGGGAAGAAAACAGCCTCCCATGACAAGCAAGACGCATACAAAACTCAGATACACAGCTACCAAAAACTCCCAGATCTGGGAAGTTCTCCCAACTTAAGCAACTGGGGATTTTTCGGTCCCAGTCTAACTGGGAGGAAGTAACAAAGCAGATAGAAAAATCGAGATCGTCGACACCTCCAAGTAAGGTATTTGTTGCCCACCAAAGTTCTCAACTCATTCCTTTAGTCTCCTGACGTTGGGTCCAAGTTTTCTCTTCTGAAAATTGCTCCAGTCACCGTACATTCCCTTCACCCTCGAAACTCTTTAGATCTAACACCCATCTTGCCTCATTACTCATTTCTTCAATCATCCTTTCTCCCCAGCCTGAAATTCCTAACTCCAGAACCCCCAACCCTATCTCTGCCCCTCGGGCTGCACCGTACTGCCCTCCTGCCGCCCATACCCTCGCCCACAACGATTACACAGGTAGAGTGTCTTCCGTTCCAATTTCCTTTCTCACCCCGTAGTTTTTTCCCCACCTTCAAAACTCTCGACTCACGAAGCCAAGCTTCCCCTCAGTCTGGCTCTGGCAAGTTGCTCTTTCCAGCCCGATCTCTTCCAGCCGACTCCCTGGGCGTCCGCCCCAGCTTACTTGCCCCGGGCGACTCTCGGGGGCCCTTCCTTCCCCGCCATCCCACGGTCAGGCTTTCTCTAGGTCACTGTCCGCCACCCAGGGACAAGCGCTGCCGCCCAGGGTCACCCGCTCAGTTGTCCCAACGCTTCCACGGGACCAGTCTTTCAGGTTGGGCCTTTGAACCCGAGCCGCGGGCCCAGCCGAAGAGACTAACCGAGAGGGCCCGACAACTCACCCTGGAGGAGACACAGCAGAATGAGCCCCAAGCCCGGAACGGGAGACAGGCGGAAGCACATCATGATCCCGCAGCGGACAAGGCGGCGAAGGCAGCGACGGCAGGAGCAGCAACACCGGCAGAAAGGCTCTGGCTGGAGCTGGGGCTAGAGCGCAGGTGACCACCGTCCACAACGCTGCAAAAGCCAGGAATCGCTGCTTAAGCCCGAGTCATAAGACCAGGGGCGGGGCCCTTTCTTGCTTTCAGCCAATCACCACGCTTGGAAGCAGTGAGAGGGGAGGTGATGCAGGGGCCGGTGGGCGGGGCGACCACGCCCTGGCTTTTTGGTTCGCAATCATTATGATGTTCCTAAGAGATATGCGCACAGGGTATTTTCTAAGACTGAGAGGAGGAACTTTTGAGGCCTGTAGAGAGTAGATTACTTCTATTACTGGCTCAATGAAAAATAAAAGAATATATTTTTTTTCTGGCATCCGAAAGGTTGCTGGTTATCTCAAGGTAACGCATATGAAAATATGGTACATGATTATTCTCTAAATACCATGGTTACCTGTACAGTTCATGCTTTGGGTGAAACAGGAAGCTAGGGGGTAGTATGGAGTCACTGACCACTAGAGCAGAATGTGCTTAAGTTCACCAAGTTACGACACCCTGTTTCTCAGATAGGGAAATCGAACCCAGAAAGAGGAAGTGTCCGTTTTTAAATACAAGGAGAGAAAAAATGAGAGAAATATAACAAAAATAAAGGGAGATAAAATAAAGACTATCCCTATTACTACCCACAGAGAGACAACGTTAACAAATTATATATATCAAGATATTTTTCCTAGGCATATACACAAATAATATCTAACAAGTTCAGACTAAATATAGTATTTGCCACACTTGCCAAGTGAACAGTAAACAAAACCTAAGTCAACAGATAAAAACATCCAAACATGAAAATCAAGAGTTGAAATAAAGCACTGACTTTCAAATGTTAGTTTTAAGAAAGTCCACTCAGGGGGTTTAAAATTACCGATTCTTACATCTTATTCTCCAGAGATTCTGAAATAGAATGCTTACAGTTGTTCTACAAATCTGTTCCTTTTTTCCCTGTTTTGAAAGTTCTAGGAACAGAATGCAGGGCCTCAGACATGCTTAGCAAGCACTGTACCCTTCAGCTACATCCCATCCCTTCTTTTAAAATTTTATTTTATTTTATTTTATTTTATTTTATTTTATTTTATTTTATTTTATTTTATTTTATTTGAGAGAGAGAGAATGACAGAGAGAGAGAATGGGTGTGCCAGGGCCTCTAGCCATTGCAAGCACCATAACCACTAAGCCATCTCCCCACGCACCCCCATCCTTTTTACAGTGTAATTTTTTGAGACAGGGGTTCACTAAGTTGTCCAAGCTGGCTGTGAACTCACACTGTAGCTCAGACAGACTTTAAACTTGTCAATCCCTTGCCTTAGCCTCTGAAACAGTTTGGATTATATTCCTGCACCACTAGTTCTTGTTTATTACTTTCCTTCTGTCCTTTTTTTTTTTTGGTTGTTTTTTTGTGGGGGTTGATGTAGGGTCTCACTCTGGCCTAGGCTGACCTGGAATTCACTATGTAGTCTCAGGGTGGCCTCCAACTCTTGGCGATCCTCCTACCTCTGCCTCCCAAGTGCTGGGATTAAAGGCGTGTGCCACCACGCCCAGCTTTATTACTTTCTTAAATGAGCACTCCAAGTAATTTTGATGCTATCAAATCATTTAGTCCAGGAGATATTAAAGTGCAAGGTCTGTCTAAATGAACTTGGTATTGGAGGGTGTGAATGCTCTGTGAATTCTCAGAAAGTACATGCAACATTTATGTGTATTTATCTGGACAACTTTATGCATTTAGCTAAGTCTCAAATGGGACTAGACATTCCCAGGTGGTCTAGTGGTGAGGATTGGGTGCTCTCAAATGTGACTGGTAACTCCTCGTTTTGGCCCGTACTTCAACTAAAATATTAAGAATCTCTGAGGCTGGAGAGATGGCTTAGTGGTTAAGGTGTTTGCTTGCAAAGCCAAAGGATCCTTGTTTGATTCTCCAGGACCCATGTAAGTCAGATGCACAAGGGGCGCACGCATCTGGAGTTTGTTTGCAGTGGCTGGAGGCCTGAGCTAAATAATAAGACCCTGGCTCAAAATATAATAAAATTGAGTCAATAAAATATAAAGAAACAAGGTGTTCCAATTAGTCAAATATCTGTTCCAATAAACTCTTGCCCCTTATCTCTTGAAAATGTTATGACATTATTTGAAAAAAAATGGAACCCAGAGGGCTGGGAATGTAACTTGGTGGTGAAGCATTTTGGAGTGGGGGTGAGAATGTGAATTCACAGAAATACACAGAAAAGGAACACCAGTGAAATATAAGCATTCTTTTTTTTAATATGAGCATTTTATAAGCCCAACCTTCCTATATCACAATCTTCCTCAGACGAAAACAAATAACTGGAGCTGGAGAGATGGCTTAGCAGTTAAGGTGCATACCTGTGAAGCCTAAGGACCCAGGTTTGATTCTCTAGGTCCCACATAAGCCAGATGCACATGGTGGTGCATGCGTCTGTAGTTCATTTGCAGTGGCTAGAGGCCCTGGTATGCCCATTCTCACTCTCTCTATCTCTCTATCTATCTCCTCTCTAATAAATAAATAAATAAATAAAAATCTTAAAAAATACTGGGTTTTTTTTTAGGGGGGAGCATTAAATGGGACAGACACCTTCACAAGAAAGAAACTTTTTTTTTTTTTTTGGTTTTTTCAAGGTAGGGTCTTACTCTAGCCCAGGCTGTCCTGGAATTCACTCTGTAGTCTCAGGGTGGCCTCGAACTCATGGCAATCCTCCTACCTCTGCCTCCCAAGTGCTGGGATTAAAGGCGTGCGCCACCACGCCCGGCTAAAGAAACATATTTTAGAGTTGTGCCTGGTGGTGCAGGCCTGTAATTACAGCTACTGAGGAGAATGACACAGAAGGATCAAAAGTTCAAGGCCAAACCAGACAAGGTGGAGCACACCTTTAATCCCAGCACTCAGGAGGCAGAGATAGGAGGAGGATCGTCATGAGTTCAAGGCCACCCTGAGACTACATAGTGAATTCCAGGTCAGCCTGAGCTAGGGTGAGACCCTACCTTGAAAAAAAAAAAGTTCAAGGCCTAACTGGGCTACATAACGAGGTCAAGGTCATCCTGAGAAACCCTGATTCTGTCTCAGAATAAGATATAGGATTGGGGAGATGGCTCAGCTCTTAAAAGCATTTGTATCCAGAGTCTGCTGGCCAGGGTTCAATCCCCCAGAACCCGTGTAAAGCCAGATGCACAAAATGGAGCATGTGCTGGAGTTTGCAGTGGCAAGAGGCCCTGGAGTGCCATTCTCCCTCTCTCTCTCTCTCTCTCTTTCTCTCTCTCCAATCACAAATAAATAAAATAAATACATTTTATTTATTTATTTATTTTTGGTTTTTCAAGGAAGGGTCTCACTCTGGCCCAGGCTGACCTGGAATTAACTATATAGTCTCAGGGTGGCCTCCCGAGTGCTGGGATTAAAGGTGTATGCCACCACGCCTGGCTTATTATTAGTTTTTTTAGGTAGCCCAGGCTGACCTGGAATTCACTCTAGTTTCAGGCTAGCCTCAAATTCATGGCAATCCTCCTACTTCTGCCTCCCAAGTGCTGGCATTAAAGGCATGTGCCACCACACCTGGCTTCCTTTGGTGTTTTTGAAGCAGAATCTCACTCTGTAGCACAGACCGGCTTCGAAGTCATAGCGATCCTCTTCCTATCTCAGCCTCCTGAGAGCTGAGATTAAAGGTGTGCACCACCACACCCACTCTATAATTATTTTCTATGAATGTACATGTTAAATGAAGAATACTATAAAATACTGCTAAGCTCTAAGCACAAAAAAAGAAAGTTAAAATAATCTCTCCCTACTTGTGCCTAGAACATTCTTTCTTGCATCTCACCCAAGTAGGTTGGATCCTGCTTCTTTAGTTGACATGAATTTCTCCAAAAAAATCCTCTTCAACCAGCCAAGGGGGAAAGAGGGATTCTGCCTATGTTTGCTCTTAGCACACTGAACTTCTCTCATGGAATCGTTCACTGGCCTTGACCCTTAGTAGCTGTGAGCTTCTTTAGGGCAGGGAACGGAATGTGTTCATGTTTTTCATCAATATCATCTCAAAATAAGTACTTGGTACATATTTTCTAAAGTAACAAATAAACAAAGGATATAAGAATGGTTTCTGGCTTTTGGAGACCATATGCTGAGCTGGTGGAATGAAATCCCCAGCATACTTCCTGGTTTTTTTCCGTCTGTGTCATATCAGGGAAAGTGGCTGGATAGTGATTTTTCCCCCCACTAGAATAACCAGCTGACATTGACAAACTACTGGCTTCTACTTTTGACCACTTTCTCCTTATCTACGTGTCCCTTTGTTGTTATGTTATTGAGGTAGCATCTTGTTATGTATTTTAGGCTGGTCTTGAACCTGTGATCCCTTACCTCAGCATCGTAAATGCTGAAATTACAAGTCTCCACCACGCCACTTAACATGTCTTACCTTTCTTTTGTCCTTTCTGATGAACCTTTGTTTCTTTGTCTCTTTAGGTCCATCTGTCTGTCTATCTCTCGCTCACACTCTCATATACACACATATTGCAGTCAGGTTCGCATTGTTGGCAGAAAACACCCGACCAAGAACAGCTTGTGGGAAAGAAAGGGTTTATTTTGGCTCACAGATTCAAGGCGAAGCTCCATGATGGCAGGGGAAAATGACGACTTGAGCAAAGGGTGGACATCACCTCCTGGCCAACATAAGGTGGACAACAGCAACAGGAGAATGTGCTCAACACTGGCAAGAGGAAGCTGACTATAATATCCATAAGCCCACCCCCAACAATACACTACCTCCAAGAGGCATTAATTCCCAAATCGCCATCAGCTGGGAACCTAACATTCAGAACACTTAAGTTTATGGGGGAACACCTGAATCAAACCACTACATTCTGCCCCTGGTCCCCATAAACTGATAACCATACATGATGTAAAATGCAATGCACTCATGCAACTTTAAAAGTGTCCCCATAGTTTTTAATCAATCCCAATTATGTTCAAACGTCCTCATAGTTCAAGGTCTTTTAACTGAGCCATAATACAGAAAAAAAAAAAAAACTCAAAAACCCATAATGGCACAGAATAAACATTCACACTGCAAAAGATGGCATTGGGTATAGCAAAGAAATATTCAACCAATACAAGATTTAAAACAACCAGGGCAGGCCGGGTGTGGTGGCGCACACCTTTAATCCGAACACTTGGGAGGCAGAGGTAGGAAGATCGCCGTGAGTTCGAGGCCACCCTGAAACGAAATAGTGAATTCCAGGTCAGCCTGGGCTAGAGCAACACCATACCTCAAAAAAAAAAAAAAAAGGCAAACATAGCTCCAAGTCCAACTCTAACCAGTGTCAAGTCTCCACATCCAATAATACTAATGATTCCCCAGGACCCACATAAGCCAGATGCACAAGATGGCGCATGCATTTGGAGTTCATTTGCAGTGGCTAGAAGCCCTGGTGCACCCATTCTCTCCCCCTCTCTCTCTCTTTCTCTTTCTCTCTCCCTCCCTCTCTCTGATTCTCTCAAATAATTTTTTTTTTAAAGAAAGAAAGAAACCAAGAAACCGATAATTCTAACCAACAAGTCTCTGGAGTTCTAATATCACTCCTCCAGCTAGGCTACTCATAGTCCCAGAAAACTTCATCCAGGGCTGGCAGCTCTTCTTGACAGCCATCCCATAGTCCTGGCATCTCCGTTGGGTCTCCACTGCAACCCACGGTTCATCCTCATGGCTCCATCAAGTTCTATGCAGGTAACCCAACAATCCTGCTTCACAATGCCCATGGGCATTTCCAAAATACAAAACTGTGTGGTAAATTCAATGACCCTCTTTTTCTTGTAATACCAGCTGGGCAGCCAACTTGTTAATCCAGGGGGAAATAAAGTTGGCTTTGAAGAACAAGACACTCCTTTTGCATTCAGGCCCCTTCAATAGCGTCTGCATTCTTCCTGTTGTCCCAATGCAGGTCAGCTGGCCCAATCCCAATGGTTGTAATCTCTCAAATAATTGTAGCTGAATGGGCAGAAGTTTGGGCCCAAAGATTTCATTTTTTCTGTGCCATATCCCTCTGCTCACACCAGTCCATTTCTATGGAATGCAACCATGCATAAGTTCCCAGGACACAGGCAAGCAGAACACAGCAAGCCTTTCACACAAACTGCTTCTAGCCCAGTCCAGGCAAAGCTCTTTCTCATCCTCACAAGCCAAACCTCACAGTCCATAGTTCTCACTGCATTCAGGTCTTTCAACTCTGACCAGAATAGTCCATCAGGCTGCACTTATAGCACTGCAAGGCATCTCTTAGGCCAAGGTTTCAAATCCTTCCACATTCCTCTCAAAAATCAGCTCCATATCAGGTGTGGTGGCACACACTTTTAATCCCAGTACTTGGGAGGCAGAGGTAGGAGGATCACCATGAGTTTGAGGCCACCCTGAGACTACATAGTTAATTCCAGGTCAGCCTGGGCCAGAGTGAAACCCTACCTTGGACAAACCAAAAAAAAAAAAATCAGTTCCAAAGGGCCAAAAGCCACACACTCAGGTGTTTAGCAGTAATGACACCACTCCTCTGGTACCAACTTTACTGTTGCAGTCAGGTTTACATTGCTGGCAGAAAACACCCAACCAAGAGCAGCTTGTGGGAAATAAAAGGTTTATTTTGTCTTACAGACTTTAGGGGAAGCTCCATGATGGCAAGGGAAAATGGTGACATGAGCAGAGGGTGGACATTACCTCCTGGTCAACATAAGGTGGACAACAGCAATAGGACAGTGTGCCAAACACTGGCAGGGGGAAGCTGGCTATAACACCCATAAGCCCACCCCCAACTATACACTGCCTCCAGGAGGTTTTAATTCCTAAATGTCCATCAGCTGGGAACCTAGCATTCAGAACACCTGAATCAAACCATCACAACACATAAACTTGCATGCCAGGCTTAGTTATCTCCTCTGTGATTTTCTTTCTTTCTTTCTTTCTTTCTTTCTTTCTTTCTTTCTCTATTTATTTATTTTGGTTTTTCGAGGTAGGGTCTCACTGTGGCCCAGGCTGACCTGGAATTAACTCTGTAGTCTCAGGGTGGCCTCACACTCACTGCGATCCTCCTACCTCTGCCTCCCAAGTGCTGGGATTAAAGGCGTGCGCCACCACGCCTGGCTTCTATTTATTCATTTTTGAGACAAGGTCTCCTGTAGCCCAGGTGTGGTGATTTGGTTCAGGTGCCCCCATAAACTTATGTGTTCTGAATGCCAGGACACAAGCTGCTGGCAATTTGGGAATTGAAGCCTTCTGAAGGCAGAGTATTGTTGGGGGTGGGCTTATGAGTGTTATAGCCATCTTCCCCTGGCCAGTGTTTGGCACACTCTCCTGCTGCTGTTGTCCATCTGATGTTGGACAGGAGCTGATGTCCACCTTCTGCTCATGCCATCATTTTCCCCTGCCATCTTGGAGCTTCCCCTTGAGTAAGCCAAAATAAAGCTGCTCTTGGGTGGGTGTTTTCTACCAGCAATACGAAGCTGACTGCAACACCAGGCTAGCTTTGAACTTGTTAAGAGGAAGAGGATTGCTTTAAATTCCTGTTACTTCTGTTTCCACCTCCCCAGTTCTTGGATTACAGGCATGTGCCACCACAATTTGCCAAACTGTGAAATGATGCATTGTGTAGGAAATGATTTCACATTGTCCTATTCCTTTGGAGTAGAATTTTGGAGGTGAGAGGTCATATTCAGAAACTCTTACCTCCCATTATATAGCAGTGTTGATGACAATAAGCTAAGTGAATCAGATGCAGCTAGCTTTTAAGATGGCAGCCACATGGTGCAGAGTCTTTCTTCCTTCCTTCCTTCCTCCCTCCCTTCCTCCCTTCCTTCCTTTCCTTCTTTCTTTCTCTTTCTTTCTTTCTTTCTTTCTTTCTTTCTTTCTTTCTTTCTTTCTTTCTTTCTTTTCGAGGTAGGGTCTCACTCTAGCCCAGGCTGACCTAGAATTCACCACTATGTAGTCTGAGGGTGGCCTTGAGCTCACAATGATCCTATGACCTCTGCCTCTCAAGTGTTGGAATTAAAAGGTATGCACCACCACAATTGGCTTTTTTAACTATTATTTTTTATTGAACAATTGGCTTTTAAAAATATTTTATTTAAAGCCGGGCGTGGTGGCACACACCTTTAATCCCAGCACTCGGGAGGCAGAGGTAGGAGGATCGCCGTGAGTTCAAGGCCACCCTGAGACTACATAGTTAATTCCAGGTCAGCCTGGGCCAGAGTGAGACCCTACCTCGAAAAACAAACAAACAAAAAAAAACTTTATTTAAACCGGGCATGGTGGCTCATGCCTTTAATCCCAGTACTCGGAAGGCAGAGGTAGGAGGATTGCCATGAGTTTGAGGCCACCCTGAGAATACAGAGAATACAGAATTCCAGGTCAGCCTGGGCTAAAGTGAGACCCTATCTTGAAAAACCAAAAAAAATTTATTTATTTATTTATTTATTTATTTATTTATTTATTTATTTCAGAGAGACAGAAAGAGGCAGACAAGAGAGACTGAGTATGGATGTGCAGGGCCTCCCACCACTGCAAATGAACTCCAGAGGCATGTGCCATCTTGTGCATCTGGCTTTACATGTGTACTGGGGATTCAAACCCTGGCCATGAGGCACAGCAAGCAAGTGCCTTTAACAGCTGAGCCATCTCTCCAACCCCATCATTTTTTATTCTCATGAATTGAAATATGTAATTTTCCTGGCAATTTAACTCTCCAGATTTTATTTCCTCAATGACTGATCACACATTTAGAGGTTTTAGATTAGGTTTTAAGGAAGACAGTCCATCTAGCCAATCTCATTATTAATTTAATAGAAGTTAATAAAAAAGAAGTCATCTAGGGCTGGAGGGATGGCTTAGTAGTTAAGGTGTTTTCCTGCAAAGCCAAAGACCCAGGTTCGATTCCCCAGACCCATGCTATCCAGATGCACAAGGGGGCGTACGCGTCTGGAGTTCATTTGCAGTGGCTTAGAGGCCCTGGCATGCCCATTTTCTCTCTCCCTCTTTCTCTGTCAACTAACTAAATATATAAAATATCTTTTAAAAGATATTTTAAAAAAGAAGTCATCTAGGGCTGGAGAGATGGCTCAGCAGTTAAGACATTTGCCTGCAAAGCCTAAGGACCTAAGTTTGATTCTCCAGTACCCACAGAAATCCAGACACACAGGTGGCTCATGCATCTGGAGTTTCTTTGCAATGGCTACAGGCTCTGGCTTGCCCATTCTCTCTCTCTGTGTATGTGTCTCTCTCTATATCTGCCTCTTTCTCTCACTCTCTCTCAAATAAATAAATAACATATTTTAAATGAAGTCATCTATTCATCATGTAGTACACCATAAATGTATACTATTTGGAGCCTAGTGTGGTGGTGGCAACTGCCTTTAATCTCTTCACTTAGGAGGCTGAGTTAGGAGAATCACCATGAATTCAATGGCAACCTGGGATACATAGTTCTAGGTCCGCCTGGGCTAGAAACCCCTGGTCCTGCCTTGAAACCCCTCCCACAAAATATGAATTTCTTCTTTTGAAAAAATAGCCGGGGAGCCAGACTTGGTGGCACACACCTTTAATCCCAGCACTCAGGAGGCAGAGCTAGGAAGATCACTGTGAATTTGAGGCCAGCCTGGGACTACATATTGAGCTCCAGGTCAGCCTGGGCTAGAGTTAAGACCATACCTTAAAGGGAGGGGGGCTGGAGAAATGGCTTAGCAGTTAAGCGCTTGCTTGTGAAGCCTAAGGACCCTGGTTGGATGCTCGATTCCTCAGGACCCACATAAGCCAAATGCACAAGTTGGCATGTACATCTGGAGTTCATTTGCAGTGGCTGGAGGCCCTGCTGCACCCATTCTCTCTCTCTCTCTCTCTCTCTCTCTCTCTCTCTGCCTCTTTCTCTCTCTGTCTGTCATTCTCAAATAAATAAATAATTTTTTTAAAAAAATTTAAAAACATTTTAAAAACTACATCTCTAGAACTCTTGGCCCAATTTGCACATAACTCCATGGGAAACTGGCCCCATCTCCCTTCCCCCTCCAACTGTTTACTACTTATAAACTCAAGAGCAGCTTTCTGGGTTTCCTAAACTCATACATTTTACTAGCTTCCTGAGTCTCATGAGCCACTCTCTTCCCTCCCAAGAGAGAATGCTTCAATTTGAAGGAAATAGCTACCACACAAAATTAAACAGCAATTAATTTTCCTATGTCAAATATAACATGTGGCATTTTTTTTTTCGAGGTAGGGTCTCACTCTGGTCCAGGCTAACCTGGAATTCACTATGTAGTGTCAGGGTGGCCTTGCACTCACGGTGATCCTCCTGCCACTGCCTCCTGACTGCTGGGATGAAAGGCGTGCACCACCACGCCTGGCAATAATATGTGGAATTTATTCACTCTCTACATTAGGGTACTTTTTTGACATAGGTCTCATATAGCCTAGGCTGACCTCAAGCTCATTGTGTACCCAAAGCTGTCCTTGAACTCTTGATCCTTCTGTCTCTATCTCCTGAGTGCTGTGAATACAGGCATGCACTACCACACTCAGACAAATTTAGCTTTAAAAAATATAATTTAAAGCCGGGTGTGGTGGCACACGCCTTTAATCCCAGCACTTGGGAGGCAGAGGTAGGAGGATCGCTGTGAGTTCGAGGCCACCCTGAGAGTACATAGTGAATTCCAGGTCAGGCTGAACTAGCTTGAAACCCTACCTCAAAACACCAAAATAAATAAATAAATAATAAATAATATAATTTATAGCTGGGCATGGTGGCGCACACCTTTAATCCCAGCACTTGGGAGGCAGAGGTAGGAGGATCACCGTGAGTTCGAGGCCACCCTGAACTCAGGGCAATCCTCCTACCTCTGCCTCCCCGGTGCTGTGATTAAAGGCATGCGCCACCACGCCTGGCAACTTATTCTTTATTGTTAAATTAGCTTACAAAGTAATAAACTTCCTTATTGCATTTTCTTTTTTTGTTGTTTTGTTTTGTTTTTTTGGTTTTTTTGTTTGTTTGTTTTGTTTTTCAAGGTAGGGTCTCTCTCTAGCTCAGGCTGACGTGCAATTCACTCTGTATTCTCAGGGGTAGCCTGGAACTCATGGCAATCCTCCTACCTCTCCCTCCTGAGTGCTGGGATTAAAGGCGTGCGTCACCACGCCCGGCCCTTATTGCATTTTCATGCATATTTTGTTTTCCATGCCTCCTTTTCTTGCTATATCTTTTTGCTGTTAGTGCTACCCCTTCTTGGTTGATTTATTTCCCTTTTGACTTTTTTTAAACTTTTGATAGAAAATCTGTAGCTGGTATAGTCAGATATGGGTTTATAGCTATTTGCTCTAAAGAAAGGAAAAAGAAAATTACATTTTATAGTTGGTGTGTGTAAGACAGGATGTCACTGTGCAGCCCCGGATAGCCTTGAACTCACCTAGAACTTGCAGTCCTCTTGACTTATCCTCCCTAGTGCTAAGATGACAAGTGGGGGTCACCATGCCTGGATAGTAAATTACATCTATGATAGAAACATTTTCCTCTAAAGTAAAAACTCATAAATTTTGCAAATGAACCAAATTTAGGAGGGTAAGCTAGTCAGATGCTCCAGATTCAAATGACTGGAGAGTTCTAGTTATTTGACAGGGTGTGGAGGTGCATGCCTGTAATTCCAGGGTTTAGAAGTTCTGGTTCATCCTGGGCTAAATGTAGAGATTGAGGCCAGACTGGGCTGCATTAGGTTCCATCTTAAAAAAAACAAGGAGTTTGGTGCACGCCTTTAATCCCAGCACTCAGGAGGGAGAGATAGGAGGATTGCCGTGAGTTCAAGGCCATTGTGAGACTACATAGTTTATTCATTCCAGGTCAGCCTGGACCAGAGTGAGACCCTACCTCAAAAAAACAAACAAAAACAACAACAACAACAACAAAACCAGGCCGGGTGTAGTGGCGCATGCCTTTAATCCCAGCACTCAGGAGGCAGAGGTAGGAGGATTGCTGAGAGTTCGAGGCCACCCTGAGACTACTTAGTGAATTCCTGGTCAGCCTGGACCAGAGTGAGACCCCACCTTGCAAAACCAAAAAAAAAAAAAAATGGAGTTTGGAGTTTGGCTGGACGTGGTGGTGCACACCTTTAATCCCAGCACTCAGGAAGCAGAGGTAGGAGGATTACCGTGAGTTCGAGGCCACCCTGAGACTACATAGTGAATTCTAGGTCAGCCTGGGCTAGAGCAAGTCTCTACCTTGGGGGAAAAAAAAAAAACAAGGAGTTTGAAGCCGGACATGGTGGCACACACCTTTAGTCCCAGCACTAGGGAGGCAGAGGTAGAAGGATCACTGTGAGTTCAAGGCCACTATGAGATTATATAGTGAATCCAAGGTCAGCCTTGGCTAGAGGGAGACCCTACCTCAAAACACCAAAAACAAACAAACAAAAAAGGAGTTTGGGGTAGAGAGATGGCTCAGCAATTAAGGCACTTGCCTATAAATCCTAAAAACCTGGGTTTGATTATCCAGTACCCACATAAAGCCAGATGCACAATGTGGTGCATGCATCTGGAGTTTGTTTGCTGCAGAGTGGCTAGAGGCACTGACAGGCCTGTTCTCTCTGTATCTCTTTTCTCTGCTTTCAAATAAACAAATAAAATATTTTTAAAATATTTTATTTATTTATTTATTTATTTGAGAGAGAAAGTGTGTGTGTGTGTGTGTGTGTGTGTGTGTGTGTGTGTGTTAGAAAAAGGCAGATAGAGAGAGAGAGGAAGGAAAGGCCAGGGTCTCTAGCCACTGCAAACGAACTCCAGACACATGTACTGCCTTGTGCATCTGGCTTTAAGTGGATACTAGAGAATTGAACCTAGGTCCTTTTGCTTTGCAGGCAAACACCTTAACTTCTAAGCCATCTCTCCAGACCATAAAAATATGTTTTTTAAAGGTGGATGAGCTGGGCGTGGTGGCACACATCTTTAATCCCAGCACTTGGGAGGCAGAGGTAGGAGGATTGCCCTGAGTTAGAGGCCACCCTGAGACTACATAGTGAATTCCTTGTCAGCCTGGGCTAGAATGAGACCCAACCTCAGAAAAAAAAAAAAAAAAGGTGGATGATGGCATACCTGAGTAATGGCATCCAAGGTTGAGCCATCTCCCCAGCCCTCATCTGAATTATTTTTTTTATTTATTTGAGAGAGGGAATGAGGCATGTATATATATATATATGGAGAGAGAGAGAGAGAGAGAGAGAGAGAAAGGGAGGGAGAGAATGGGTGCACTAAAGCCTCCAGCCACTGCAAACGAACTCCAGATGCATGTGCCACCTTGTTTATGTTTTCTTTCATTTAACAAGATTCCTGGAATCTGGCACATGCTGGTTTTCTCATCCTCCATGAATGTGCACGTCTGGACAACAATTTTGGGACAGTTTGAGGCTCTGGCTCCATTTTACAGCCCCCTGGTACCCTCCTCTTGCCCTCCCTTCCATGACTCAAGTTTTAGGAAGTAGGCCTAGTGGCATCTGGTAACTTCTTTCCACCTCAGCATCTGCTTAAGTGCTCCTTCAGGCTGTAGCCTTGTTGGAGCTTTGGATCACAAACCCAGTCATTTGTTTATCTGTTTACTTATTTAGAGACAGGGCCTCCAGGGGTAATTTAGACTGACTTCAAACCTCATCAAACTCAGTTCTAGGATTATAGGTATGAATCACCACACCTGGCTTCCAGTCATTTTTGTTTCTTTTTTCTTGTTTTTTTTTAATTTTAATTTTTTTTATTTATTTGCAAGCAGAGAAAGAGAGAGAGAGAGAGAAGAGAGACAGACAGAGAGAGAATGGGCACGCCAGGGCCTCTAGCCACTGCAAATGAACTCCAGATGCATGTGCCTCTTGTGCATCTGGCTTACGTGTACTGAAAAATCAAACCTTGGCTTCACGGGCAAACGCCTTAATCGTTAAGCCATCTCTCCAGCCCCCAATTTTTCTTTTTTTTATTTAAGCAACCAGCTTGGCTTTGTGTACACTAGCGAGCTCTGTGCTGTTCTTCAGGTACGCTTCCACTGGCTGTTTTGTGTTTTGTCTACCTGGAATATTCTTCCTCAGATATCCAGGTGGCTAACTCATTTCCTCCAGGTCTTTGCTTAACTGGCACTTTTTTTTTTTTTTTTTTCAGTTTTTTGAGATAGGGTCTCCTTCTAACCCAGGCTGACCTGGAATTCACTATGTAGTCTCAGGATGGCCTCAAACTCACAGCAACCCTCCTGAGTGTTGGGATTAAAGGAGCACGCCACCACTGCCGGCTTTTCAGACATTTTTATTGACAGGGTCCATAATTATAGATCATAAACCATGATAATTCCCTGCCCTCCCCACCCCCACTTTCCCCTTCACAAATGTACCTCCATCGTATCCCCTCCCCCTCTCAGTCTCTCTTTTATTATGATGTCATCATCTTTTCCTCCTGTTATGAGGGTCTTGTGTAGGTAGTACCAGGCACTTCGAGGTCTTAGATATCAAGGCCAATTTGTGTCTGGAATATTGCATTGTAAGCAGCCCTACTCTTCCTTTGGCTCTTACATTATTTCTGCCACCTCTTCCACAATGGACCCTGAGCCTTGGAAGGTGTGATAGAGATGTTTCAGTGCTGAGCACTCCTCTGTCCCTTCTTCTCAGCACCATGGTGCCTTCTGAGTCATCCCAAAGTCACTACCATCTGAAAAGAGAAGCTTCTCTAACCAAAAGTGAGAGTAGCATTAACATATGGTTATGAATGTTAAGTGCTTACAGGGCAAGTTGGTGAGAATAATATATGCATTTAGCCAGACAACAGCAGGTGTCACACCCCTAAGGGTCCCAAGTGTCATTTTCTTTCTTTTCCTTTTCTTTGTTTTCTTTTTTTTTATTTTTGCGAGGTAGGGTTTTACTCTAGCTCAGGCTGACCTGGAATTCACTATGTATTCTTGGCTGGCCTTGAACTCATGGCGATCCTCCTACCTCTGCTTCCCAAGTGCTGGGATTAAATGTGTGTGCCACCACGCCGGCTTGACTGTCACTTTCTTAAAGCTCACTGACTACTCTGTTTAATACTGAATCTCCAACACACACACACATACTTTCAAGTTCACTGTTCCTGCCTAGTTTTCATAGCACCACTTATCTCCTTCTAACATAAAATATCACTTTATATTTAGTATGTATCTTCTCTCATTAAAATTCAAAGTTAGTTGTCAATAATAAAAAAAAAAAAATTACCCAGGCGTGGTGGCACACGTCTTTAATCTCAGCACTCGGGAAGCAGAGGTAGGAGGATTGCCGAGAGTTCTAGGCCACCCTGAGACTACATAGTGAATTCCAGGTCAGCCTGAGCTAGAGTGAGACCCTACCCCCAACCCCCCCTCCAAAAAAAAATTAAGGGCTCTCCGGAGAGATGGCTTAGTGGTTAAGGCGTTTGCCTACAAAGCCAAAGGATCCCAGTTCGATTCTCCAGGACCCACGTAAGCCAGATGTACAAGGGAGGGCATACATCTGGAGTTCGTTTGCAGTGGCTGGAGGCCCTGGCACGCCCATTCTCACCCTCTCTCTTTCTATCAAATAAATAAATAAAATATGTATTAAAAATTTTAAAAACCTCAGTGTTAATCCTAACACTGGGGAGGCTGTGGTAGGAGGATCACCATGACTTCAAGGCCAACCTAAGACTACAGAGTGAGCCAGGCGTGATGGCGCACGCCTTTAATCCCAGCACTCAGGAGGCAGAGGTAGGAGGATCGCCGAGAGTTCGAGGCCACCCTGAGACTTACTACATAGTTAATTCCAGGTCAGCCTGGACCAGAGTGAGACCCTACCTTGCAAAACAAAACAAAACAAAACAAAACAAAACAAAACAAAACAAAACAAAAAGACTACAGAGTGAATACTTGGTCAACCTGGGCTACAACAAGACACTACCTCAAAAAACAATGGACTGAAAAGATTGCTCAGTGGTTAATGCTCTGGCCTGCAAAGCCTAATGACATAAAGTCAGATGCACAAAGTGGTGTATACGTCTGGAATTTGTTTGCTGCAACTGGAGGCCCTGGTGTGCCCATTCTTGTCTTGTCTCTCTCTGTGTATAAATAAATAAAAAATTTTTAAAAAGAAAAAAAAAACAGAAACTGAATGTCCACCAGATGTCATGGTGTAGTAGCACACTTCTTTAATCCCAGCACTCTGGGAGGCTAAGGTACAAAGATCACTGTGAGTTGGCCAGCCTGGGGCTACAGAGTGAGCTCCAGGTCAGCCTGAGCGAGACTGAAACACTGCCTCAAATTAAAAAAAAAAAAAGTTATAAGGGCTGGAGAGATGGCTCAGCAGTTAAAGGCACTGGCTTGCAGAGCTTGCTGGCCTGGGGTTCTATTCCCCAGTACCCACGCAAAGCCAGACTCAGAAAGTGGTAAAAGTGTTTGGAGTTTTGTTTATCTGAGAGAGAGAGAGAAAAAAAAAAGGAAAGAGAGAGAGGGAGTATGGGTGTGCCAGGTTCTCTTGCCACAGCAAATGAATTCTAGATGCATTAGATACTGAGGAATCAAACCAGGGCCAGTAGGATTTCCAAGCAAACACTTTTAACCACTGACCCATCTCTCCAGCATATATATATATATTGGTTTTTCAAGGTAGAGTTTCGCTCTAGCCCAGGACTTGGAATTCACTATGTAGTCTAGCTGGCCTTGAACTCACAGCAATCATCCTACCTCAGCCTGCTGAGTGCTGGGATTAAAGGCATGTGCTACCAGGTCTGGCAGAGAGAGAGAGAAAACAAGAATGGGTACATTAGGGCCTCCAGCCACTGCAAATGAAATCCAGGCACATGAACCACTTTGTGCATCTGGTTTTATGTGGGTACTGAGGAATCGAACTCAGGTCATTAGGCTTTATGGGTAAGTGCCTTAATCGCTGAGCCATCTCTTCAGCCCCAATATATATACTTTTTTTTTTTTTTTGGTTTTTCGAGGTAGGGTTTCACTCTAGTCCAGACTGACCTGGAATTCACTATGTAGTCTCAGGGTGGCCTTGAACTCACGGCGATCCTCCTCCTACCTCTGCCTCCCGAGTGCTGGGATTCAATATTTATTTTCATTTACTTATTTATTAATTATTAATTTTTGAGTTTTTGAGGTAGGGTCTTGCTCTAGCCCAGGCTGACCTGGAATTCACTGTTAATCTCAGGGTGGCCTTGAACTCACGACGATCCTCTACCTTGGCTTCCCAAGTGCTGGGATTACCCCTTTTTAAAAAAACAGGATGGGCTGGAGAGATGGCTTAGCAGTTAAGGCACTTTCCTTCAAAACCAAAGGATCCAGGTTCGATTACTCAGGACCCATGTAAGCAAGATGCTCAAGGTGATGCATGCGTCTAGAGTTCATTTGCAGTGGCTGGATGTCCTGGTGTGCCCATTCTCTCTTTCTTCCTCTCTCTCCCTCTCTCTGCCTCTTTCTCTCTCCCTCAAATAAATAAATAAAACATTTTTAAAAAAAGAGGAGCCAGGCATGGCAGCACGCAGCTTTAAGCCCAGCATCCGGGAGGCAGAGGTAGGAGGATTCCTGTGAGTTCAAGGCCACCCTGACACTACAAACTTAATTCCAGGTCAGCCTGGGCCAGAGTGGTGAGACCCTACCTCGAAAAACCAAAATAAATAAATAAATAAATAAAGATGGCTGGAGAGATGGATTAGCAATTCAGGTACTTGTCTGCAAAGTCAATGGTCCCAGGTTTGATCCCCAGTACCCATGTAAAGCCAGATGCACAAGGTAGCGTATGCATCTGGAGTTCATTTGCAGTGGCTGAAGCCCTCGCATGCCCATTCCCTCTATCTGTCTCTTTCACTCTCTCTCTCTCAAATAAATAAATAAAGTATAAAAAATAAAGAATTTAATTTAAAAACTCAATACCCAAAGGATTGGAAATTATACCTTTTATGCTCACTAATACTAATCCAAAGAACCATGAATGATGCCTGACGTATAGCTGATACTGATAAAAATCCTGTTGAATCCATCAGTTTTTCTTTTATTTTGTTTGTTTTTTTTAGAAGATGGCTCCATTTTTTAAAGATTTTATTTTTATTTATTTATTAGAGACAGAGAGAGGGAGAAAGAGAGAGAGAGTGAGAATGGGTGTGCCAGGGCTTCTAGCCACTGCAAACGAACTCCAGACGCATGCGCCCCCTTGTGCATCTGGCTTACGTGGGACCTGGAGAATTGAACCGGGTTCCTTAGGCTTCGCAAACATGTGCCTTAACCACTAAACCATCTCTCCAACCCGTGGAATTTTTTTTTTAATTTGAGAGACAGCGAGAGAGACAGAGAGGAAGAGGCAGATAGAGAATGGGCCCGTCAGGGCTTCTCAGCCGCTATGAACGTACTCCAGACGCATGCGTCCCCTTGTGTGCATGTGCGACATTGCGTGCTTGCATCATTTTTTTTTGCGTCTAGGCCCTGTTTTTGTTTGTTTGTTTGTTTTTGTTTTGTTTTGAACCAGGTTCTCACTTTAGCCCAGGCTGACCTGGAATTCACTATGTAGTCTCAGGCTGGCCTCGAACTCATGGTGATCCTCTTACTTCTGCCTCCTGAGTGCTGGGATTAAAGGCGTACACCACCACACCTGACTTTCTTTCATATATATATAAATAAATAAAATAAAAATTATAAATAAAAATTATATATATATATAATTTTTATTTTATTTATTTATATATTTTGGTTTTCTGAGGTAGGGTCTCACTCTAGCTCAGGTTGACCTGGAATTCACTGTGTAGTCTCAGGTCTTTTCTATATTTTAATTTATTTTTTTATTTGTTATTTTTTTTTTGAGGTAGGGTCTCACTCTGGCCCAGGCTGACCTGGAATTCACTCTGTAGTCTCAGGGTGGCCTTGAACTCACAGCGATCCTCCTACCTCTGCCTCCCAAGTGCTGGGATTAAAGGCGTGCACCACCACACCCGGCCCTTTTCTATATTTTAAACCGTGTCCAGTAGTAGGACTATAAAGGAATATGAAAACGAATGACTTAGAATCTGTCCAAATATTGCATACATGTTTGATTTCACTCTGATTCACTAGGCTATAAACACTTAGAGCAGATACCTTTCATTTTCCCTAAGTTCCCTGATGCTCAGACCCTTTGCCCCTCTCCTCACTAGTCAAATGGACACCCCACATACCAAATTTCTCCTCTCTATTTAGTAGGAAAGGAGTTCAATCTACTTTTACGCAATCCGAGCATTTATGGATTTCCACATTGTTGAAACACTATGGGAAAACACAAAAGATGCTTAGAACAATAATTGTGTTACTGTTTTTTAACCTACAATTGTAGGAAAACTTCAAACAATTGTTCAAAAGTAAAACTCAGGAGTTCAAGTGAACTCTGACTCCAATAAATAAGAACTCAAACTTGTAAAGGTAGACCGGCTTGGGAGTGGCTATTTGCATTTCAAAGGGTGCTTTGCTTCAAAGAATTCACTACAGAACTATTTAAAAGAGTTTGTTCAAGTGAAAAGAAAAATGGAACACAAACATCCTCGAATGGAGAAACTGGGATTAAATGATCCATGTTCAGTTCCTAACCTACACAATTAAATGGGCATTAAAAGTTATATCCTTAGAGCCAGGCTTGGTGGCACACGCCTTTAATCCCAGCACTCGGAGGCAGAGGTAGGAGGATCACTGAGAGTTCGAAGCTACCCTGAGACTACATAGTGAATTCCAGGTCAGCCTGAGCTAGAGTGAGACCCTACCTCGGAAAACCACCAAAAAGAAGTTATATACTTGGGCTGGGGAGATGGCTCAGCAGTTATGGCACTTGCAAAACCTAAAGACTAGGGTTCAGTTCCCCAGTACCCACCCACGTAAAGCCAGATTAACAAAGTGGTGAATGCATCTGGAGTTTGTTTGCAGTGGCTGGAGGCCCTGGTGCACCTATACTCTCTCTATATATATCTACCTCTGCTTGAAAATAAATGATCTATATTTTTTTGAGGTAAGGTTTCACTCTAGCTCAGGCTGACCTGGAATTCACTATGTAGTTTCAGGGTGGCCTCGAACTCACAGCGATCCTCCTACCTCTGCCTCCCGAGTGCTGGGATTAAAGGCATGCGCCACCACGCCCAGCTTAAATATATATATATAATACACTTATATACTTGAGGGCTGAAGAGATTGTTCAGTGGTTAAGGTATTTGCCTGCAAAGCCTAACAACCTGGGTTTAGTTCTACAATACCCACAACAAGCCAGGTGCACAAAGTGGCACATGCATCTGGAGTTACTTTGCAGTGGCTAGAGCCCTGGTGCACCCATTCTCTTTCTCCCTCTCCCTCCCTGTCTTTCCCTCTCCCTGTCTCTGTCTCTGCTTGCAAAATAAATTTAAGAAAAAATTGGGGGGGGGGGTTCGAGGTAGGGTCTCACTCTAGCCCAGGCTAACCTGGAATTCACTCTGTAGCCTCAGGGTGGCCTCGAACTCATGGCAATCCTCCCACCTCTGCCCACCATGCCCAGCTTAAAAAAAAACTTTTAAATTAAACTGGGGCTGGGCGTGGTCTTTAATCCCAGCACTCGGGAGGCACAGGTAGGAGAATCACCGTGAGCTGAAGGCCATCCTGAGGCTACATAGTGAGTTCCAGGTCAGCCTGGGCTAGAGTGAGACCCTACCTCAAAAAAAAAAATTAAGCTGGGCGTGGGGGGCACACCTTTAATCCCAACATGTGGGAGGCAGAGGTAGGAAGATTGCCATGAGTTCCAGACCCAGAAAGCCAAGCATCACATGTTCTCTCTCATATGTGGATCCTATTTACAAATGTTTAGACATGTGTGTGAGTTGGAGTAAAAATCGGTGGCAGAGGCCAATAAGTTAGAAAAAGGCTATAAAGGAGAGAGGAGAGGGGTAAACTTAAAGGGAGGATATTGTATATATGTAAGAAGATGAACAGATTACTGCGGGTAGAATGGCCTAAGTGAGGTCGAGGGTAAAAGAAGGTAAAAGAAGTAAAAGAAAGGTGGCAGAGGGTTAATCAAAATTCAGGATATTGTGAATAAGCCATATGATAACCCACTTTTTTGGATAATGGCACACCAGAAGCTATATATGGTTACTAGAAAAATTTCAGTGCCAGGGATGGGATACCTTCCAGTGAGTTTTTGGCCAGGGAGGTCTCTGATGCCCCGAAAACATTACAGGCTACTGCCAAGACTCTTGGTTTCCCACCAGGAATAGATGATAAGACCCTATTGCAGAAGACTCCACATGCCTGGGCTGCAAGGTCACCGAAAAATCAAACTGGGGCTGAGCTGAAAACTTTCTCCCTGCAGATCAGCTGACAGAAAGCTGGAAAAAAGCTGTACTGCATGCAGCCCTATGGGAGACAGAAGTCATTAGTGGTCAAACAGTGGACACTGCAAGCCTCAAGTTGGGCCAGCCAGGCCAAATGAGCCAACAGGTGCAATAATGACATGTCTGTTTGGGGGGAAACCAACTGCTCTCTAATTGGACTGGAGACCCTCTCTATGGGAGGGAATTCATGCCTGGTACTGAAAACCTAATCAAAAGTCTATGGCGAATGGAAGAGCCAAAGGAAGGGTACGACTCCTTACAATGCAACTGCCCAGACAGAAACTGGCCTCGATATCCATGACCTTGCTGTGCCTAGCAATACCTTCGCAAGATCCTCATAATAGAAGTAAAAGATGATGACATCAAATTAAAAGAGAGACTAATGGAGAGAGGGAGGGGATATGATGGAGCTTGGAGTTCTAAAGGGGAATGGGGCAGGGGAGGGAAATATCATGCACTTTTTGTATGTAAGTATAGAAGTTGTCAATACAAAATTATTAATAAAAATAAATAAATTTTTAAAAGTCTATGGCAGGGGAGGTCATGAGACTTAGGGATATAATGCCTGCTCTTGTCTGGCTAAATATCATGTTCACCAAACTGCCCTGCAGGCACTTTACTTAACGTTCATAGCCATTTATTAATGCTACTCTCACTTTTAGTAGAGAAGCTTCTCTTTTCAGATGGCAGTGGCCACTGGGATGATCCAAAAGGCACTATAGTGCTAAAAAGATGTGAAAGAGGAATGTTCAACACTGAAACATCTCTATCACACCTTCTAAGGCTCAGGGTCCATTGTGGAAGAACTGGCAGAAAGAATGTAAAAGCCGAAGAAAGGGTAGGATTGCAGTCGTCCGGAAAGGCAATGGCCTCAATATCCATGACCTCGCAGTGCCTAGCACTACCTTCACAAGACCCTCAAAATAGGAGGAAAAGATGATGACATCAAATTAAAAGACTAATGGAAAGAAGGAGGGGATATGAAGGAATATGGATTTGTGAAGGGGAAAGTGGGGGAGGGGAGGGAATTATCATGGTTTATTGTCTGTTAATATGGAAGCTGTCATTAAAAAATAAATTAAGCCGGGCATGGTGGCGCACGCCTTTAATCCCAGCACTCGGGAGGCAGAGGTAGGAGGATCGCCGTGAGTTCAAGGCCACCCTGAGACTACATAGTTAATTCCAGGTCAGCCTGGGCCAGAGTGAGACCCTACCTCGAAAAACAAACAAATAAATAAATAAATAAATAAATAAATAAATAAATAAATAAATAAAATAAAATAAGCTGAGTGTGGTGGTGCACATCTTTAATCCCAGCACTCGGGAGGCAGAGGTAGGAGGATCATCCAAGTGCTGGGATTAAAGGCATGTGCCACCACGCCTGGCTAAGTGCAGAGATTTTTTTTTTTTTTTTTTTGGTTTTTCGAGGTAGGGTCTCACTCTGGTCCAGGCTGACCTGGAATTAACTCTGTAGTCTCAAGGTGGCCTCGAACTCACGGCAATCCTCCTACCTCTGCCTCCCGAGTGCTGGGATTAAAGGTGTGCGCCACCACGCCCGGCTAGTGCAGAGATTTTTAAGTGCTTTCCAGTCTGTATTTTGAATTTTCTTTCTTTCCATTTTTGTTGCTGTTTGGTTTTTTGTTGTTGTTGTTTGTTTTTCAAGGTAGGGTCTGACCTGGAATTTGCTCAGTGGCAAACTCATGGCGATCTTCCTACCTCTGCCTCCCGAGTGCTGGGATTAAAGATGTGTACCACCACGCCCAGCTGTATTTTGAATTTTCAATTATGACCACATTATGTTTATTTAATTTATTTATTTGACAGAGAGAGAACAAGGCAGACAGAGAGAAGAAGAGAATGGGTTCTCCAGGGCCTCTAGCCACTGAAAATGAACTCCAGACACATGAGCCATGTTGTGCATCTGTCTGGCTTATGTGGGTCCTGAGGAATTGAACATGGGTCCTTAGGCTTCACAGGCAGGCAGTTTAACCACCAAGCCATCTCTCCAGGTCTGGATTGTTTTACTTAAACATAAAAATAAAGGGCCCTGAAACTCATTCTGTAGGCCAGGATGGTAGAGGCAAGGGGATCAAAAGTCCAAGGTTATAGCTGGGCGAGGTGGCACATGCCTTTAATCCTAGCACTCTGGAGGCAGAAGTAGGAGGATTGCCGTGAGTTCCAGGCCACCCTGAGACTACATAGTGAACTCCAGGTCAGCCTGGGCAGTGAGACCCTACCTTAAAAAAACTAAAAAGAAAAATAAAAATAAAAAATAAAAAAGTCCAAGGTTATCCTTAGCTACACAGAAAGTTTGAGGCCAGGGCTGGAGAGATGGGTTAGTGGTTCAGGTGCTAGCCTGCAAAGCCAAAGAACCTCAGTTTGAATCCCCAGCACCCACATAAGCCAGATGCACAAGGTGGCTCATGTGTCTGGAGTTTGTTTGCAGTGGCTGGAGGTCTTAGCATGCCCATTCTCACCATCTTCTCTGCCTTTCTCTCTCTCAAATACAGGTGTGGGCTACCCAATTTATGTGGTGCTGGGGATCAAACTCAGTGCCTCATGAGACACTCTACTCACTGATCTGCATTCCCAACCTTTAACCACTGAGCCGTATCTCCAGTCCCCCCCCTCTTTAAAAATATTTATTTTTATTTATTTATTTATTTGAGACAGAGAGAGGGAGAGAGAGAATGGGCATACCAGGGCCTCTTGCCACTGCAAACGAACTCCAGAAGCATGTGCCACCATGTGCCTCTGACTTATGTGGGACCTGGAGAATCGAACCTGGGTCCTTAGGCTTCGCAGGCATGCGCCTTAACGAGATGGCTTAGCCTCTCTCTCTCTTTTTAAGGCAGGGTTCCACTGTAACCCAGGCATGCACCACTATGCCTGGCTCAAGTGTTGATTTATATGTTTTAAAGTCAGTCATGGGCTGGAGAGATGGCTCAGCGCTTTAGGCCTTTGCCTGTGAACATAAGGACCTGGGTTCCATTCCCCAATACTCACATAAACCAGGTGCATACATCTGGAGTTTGTTTGCAGTGGCTGGAGACCCTGGCACACCCATTCTCTCTCTGCTTCTCTCTCTCAAATAAATTAAAATGTCAGAAGTCAGTCATTACCCTGAGAAGACATAGTGAATTCCAGGTCAGCCTGGGCCAGAATGAAATCCTACCTCGGGGGGAATAAAGTCAGTCATTTGTTCTTCATATCGAATGATAAAATTTAATTTAAATATTCCAAACTTGGTAGGCAGGACTGGAAAAGAAAAGAAGGCGGTGATGACAAACCAATAATTAAAGGAGGCTATTTGGAGAAATCGCTGAGTCAGGAGTCGGGCAATCACGTGAATAGTTGAATAAAAACGAAAGTTAACCGGCCGGGTTGGCTGGTCTCCTAGGCTGTCTTCCGGAGCTTGTTCCAGGGCGGGAGAGCGTCGCTTCTCCTCTGCCCTTTGGTTTCTCCACTGGGGGGAACCCTGATCCTGACCTTGACTCGGGGGGGAGCTGCCGGGCCTCTGGGCTCGTGGGTCGAGGTTGCAGGACCCGGGGGCAGCCTTGGCCTTCTCAGTTTCCCGCGTGGCGTGTGTGCTGGGCTCGCTGAGGCCGTGGGCCAGCGGTCACGGCGACCTTGGTCAGCAAAACGACGATCACACTTTAAGTTAGTGACTTAGGAGGCTTGGCCTCTTCCCAGGCGTTCTCCCCCTGGAGGCCCATGTGTTCAATGCACTTTGTTTTTCCACTGGGATGTTGGGCGCCAAGGGTAGCTTTCAGTCCACACCAGTTAATTATGGGCTTTTCGGAGAGAAAAGAACAGTAAAGTGCCGTGGCTGTGTGTTAAGCTGGTGATCTTGATTTTACTGGCGGGAGATCTTTGAAGTCTTTCTCAGATAGGACTCCTCGGCATCCTGTGGCGAATGCTGGGAAGCCCAGCGCCAGGAGTGCCTGGGAGCTGAGATGACTTCAAGGAACCCTGAAAAGACACCGCCAGCGTTTCCTGATGTACGTGCATGTCAAAACGTACCCAGTTGTACACTTGAAATATGTGTCTTAGTACATATCAATTATGCCTCCGAATTGGTTTCGAAAAAGCACACTAGGGGATGGAGAAATGGCTCTGCAGTTAAGGCACTTGCCTACAAAGCTTAACAGCCTGAGTTCAATTCCCCGGTACCCACATAAAGCCAGATGCACAAAGTGGTGCGTGTATCTGGAGTTCTTCATTTGCAGTGGCTATAGGTTCTGGCGCACCCATTATCTCTCTCCCCCCTCTTTGCAAGTAAATAAATAATTTTTAAGCACACTCTCAGAATTATATAATAAACATTAACAGATTCTAAGTAACACAAAGTACTAAAATGTATTTCTTTCCAACAACTAGTGAAAAAAAAACCCACAATTGTCTTTTCTTGAGGAAACTAATTTATCTTCAAACTTTAAAATTTTCTAAGTATAGGGATTTTTGTTTTTTTCTAGATAAGGTCTCACTCTAGCCCAGGCTCACCTGGAACTCACTGTGTAGTCCCAGGCTGGCCTCCAACTCACAGTGATCCTCCTACCTCTGCAGCCTGAGTGCTGGGATTAAAGGCATGTCCACCTTGCCTGGCTAGGCACATGGTTTTATGTGCAAAGTTTTTCATAGGGATATTTAATTAATGTTTAATTTGCTATTGATATGTTAACTCAAGTTCCTAGAAAACTACACACACACCCCTATGATAAAGATCTACAAGGTTAATTGATCAATGAGAACATCTTTTTTGTTTATTTTTATTTATTTAAGAGCGACAGACAGACAGAGAAAAGAGAGAGAGAGAGAGAGAGTGAGAGAGAGAGAATGGGCACACCAGGGCCTCCAGACATTTCAAACGAACTCAAAATATAAGCGCCTCCTTGTGCATCTGGCTTACGTGGGTACTGGGGAATCAAGCCTTGAACCAGGGTCCTTAGGCTTCACAGGCAAGCTAAGCCATCTCTCCAGCCCCACCAATGAGAACTTCTTGATTGTGGAAACTTGGAACGTTGCAGATCCAGAAGGGGATTATCATGTGCTATCTTTAGCCTCCATCATAGCTTAGCTTAGCTATCAATGATCTAATGTGGCTATCACCTGAAATATTTTGTGATTTATTAATTTAGACCATAGTTTCCACTAACCCAAATGCTAAGAATGTCGTCAGCTCAGATAGCACCTGAAACCTAGAGCAGAAATTTTCCTACTTTGCTGCAATCTGCCTGCTGATGTTTTTACCAATGTCTTTGAAAAGTGCCTTGATGTATGACTTTCTTTTTAAATTTTTTCACATTTTAAAAAATATTTATTTATTTATTTACAAGGGGAGAGAGAGAGAGAATGGGCACACCAGGGCCTCTAGACGCTGCAAAAAAGCTCCAGATGCATGCACCACTTTGTGAATCTGGTTTACGTGGACACTGGGGAATCAAACCCAGGATGTTAGGCTTTATGGGCAAATGCCTTAACCGCTGAGCCATCTCTCCAGCCTCACTTTCTTTTTAATTTATTTTTGGCTTTTCAAGGCAGGGTCTCACTTTAGCCTAGGCATACCTGGAACTCACTCTATAGTCCCAAGCTGGCCTTGAACTCACAGCAATCTTACCTCTGTCTCTCAAATGGACTTTCTTTTGGTTCTGCAACTATAAAAACTTTAGGAAACATTTGCCACACATGGAGCATACTGAATCTCTGTTCCTGGGTTGTGCTCATTCAGATTATTTATTCCCATTGAGGTAAGAACTTTATTTCTGCACTGATACCTGTGACACTGAAGAAAACATAAAGTCAGTATGCTTCAATAGAAAGAAAGAATGAGCTGGGTATGGTGGCACATGCCTGAGTTCAAGACCAGCCTGGACTATCCCCTCTTCAAGAAATAGAAGCCCTATTTGGAGAAATCGCTGAGTCAGGAGTCGGGCAATCACGTGAATAGTTGAATAAAAACGAAAGTTAACCGGCCGGGTTGGCTGGTCTCCTAGGCTGTCTTCGGAGCTTGTTCCAGGGCGGGAGAGCGTCGCTTCTCCTCTGCCCTTTGGTTTCTCCACTGGGGAACCCTGATCCTGACCTTGACTCGGGGGAGCTGCCGGGCCTCTGGGCTCGTGGGTCGAGGTTGCAGGACCCGGGGCAGCCTTGGCCTTCTCAGTTTCCCGCGTGGCGTGTGTGCTGGGCTCGCTGAGGCCGTGGGCCAGCGGTCACGGCGACCTTGGTCAGCAAAACGACGATCACACTTTAAGTTAGTGACTTAGGAGGCTTGGCCTCTTCCCAGGCGTTCTCCCCCTGGAGGCCCATGTGTTCAATGCACTTTGTTTTTCCACTGGGATGTTGGGCGCCAAGGGTAGCTTTCAGTCCACACCAGTTAATTATGGGCTTTTCGGAGAGAAAAGAACAGTAAAGTGCCGTGGCTGTGTGTTAAGCTGGTGATCTTGATTTTACTGGCGGGAGATCTTTGAAGTCTTTCTCAGATAGGACTCCTCGGCATCCTGTGGCGAATGCTGGGAAGCCCAGCGCCAGGAGTGCCTGGGAGCTGAGATGACTTCCAAGGAACCCCTGAAAAAGACACCGCCAGCGTTTCCTGATGTACGTGCATGTCAAAACGTACCCAGTTGTACACTTGAAATATGTGTCTTAGTACATATCAATTATGCCTCCGAATTGGTTTCGAAAAAGCACACTAGGGGATGGAGAAATGGCTCTGCAGTTAAGGCACTTGCCTACAAAGCTTAACAGCCTGAGTTCAATTCCCCGGTACCCACATAAAGCCAGATGCACAAAGTGGTGCGTGTATCTGGAGTTCTTCATTTGCAGTGGCTATAGGTTCTGGCGCACCCATTATCTCTCTCCCCCCTCTTTGCAAGTAAATAAATAATTTTTAAGCACACTCTCAGAATTATATAATAAACATTAACAGATTCTAAGTAACACAAAGTACTAAAATGTATTTCTTTCCAACAACTAGTGAAAAAAAAACCCACAATTGTCTTTTCTTGAGGAAACTAATTTATCTTCAAACTTTAAAATTTTCTAAGTATAGGGATTTTTGTTTTTTTCTAGATAAGGTCTCACTCTAGCCCAGGCTCACCTGGAACTCACTGTGTAGTCCCAGGCTGGCCTCCAACTCACAGTGATCCTCCTACCTCTGCAGCCTGAGTGCTGGGATTAAAGGCATGTCCACCTTGCCTGGCTAGGCACATGGTTTTATGTGCAAAGTTTTTCATAGGGATATTTAATTAATGTTTAATTTGCTATTGATATGTTAACTCAAGTTCCTAGAAAACTACACACACACCCCTATGATAAAGATCTACAAGGTTAATTGATCAATGAGAACATCTTTTTTGTTTATTTTTTATTTATTTAAGAGCGACAGACAGAGAGAAAGAGAGAGAGAGAGAGAGTGAGAGAGAGAGAGAGAATGGGCACACCAGGGCCTCCAGACATTTCAAACGAACTCAAAATATAAGCGCCTCCTTGTGCATCTGGCTTACGTGGGTACTGGGGAATCAAGCCTTGAACCAGGGTCCTTAGGCTTCACAGGCAAGCTAAGCCATCTCTCCAGCCCCACCAATGAGAACTTCTTGATTGTGGAAACTTGGAACGTTGCAGATCCAGAAGGGGATTATCATGTGCTATCTTTAGCCTCCATCATAGCTTAGCTTAGCTATCAATGATCTAATGTGGCTATCACCTGAAATATTTTGTGATTTATTAATTTAGACCATAGTTTCCACTAACCCAAATGCTAAGAATGTCGTCAGCTCAGATAGCACCTGAAACCTAGAGCAGAAATTTTCCTACTTTGCTGCAATCTGCCTGCTGATGTTTTTACCAATGTCTTTGAAAAGTGCCTTGATGTATGACTTTCTTTTTAAATTTTTTCACATTTTAAAAAATATTTATTTATTTATTTACAAGGGGAGAGAGAGAGAGAATGGGCACACCAGGGCCTCTAGACGCTGCAAAAAAGCTCCAGATGCATGCACCACTTTGTGAATCTGGTTTACGTGGACACTGGGGAATCAAACCCAGGATGTTAGGCTTTATGGGCAAATGCCTTAACCGCTGAGCCATCTCTCCAGCCTCACTTTCTTTTTTAATTTATTTTTTGGCTTTTCAAGGCAGGGTCTCACTTTAGCCTAGGCATACCTGGAACTCACTCTATAGTCCCAAGCTGGCCTTGAACTCACAGCAATCTTACCTCTGTCTCTCAAATGGACTTTCTTTGGTTCTGCAACTATAAAAACTTTAGGAAACATTTGCCACACATGGAGCATACTGAATCTCTGTTCCTGGGTTGTGCTCATTCAGATTATTTATTCCCATTGAGGTAAGAACTTTATTTCTGCACTGATACCTGTGACACTGAAGAAAACATAAAGTCAGTATGCTTCAATAGAAAGAAAGAATGAGCTGGGTATGGTGGCACATGCCTGAGTTCAAGACCAGCCTGGACTATCCCCTCTTCAAGAAATAGAAGCCGGGCGTGGTGGCGTACGCCTTTAATCCCAGCACTCGGGAGGCTGAGGTAGGAGGATTGCCATGAGTTCAAGGCCACCCTGAGACTACATAGCTAATTCCAGGTCAGCCTGGACCAGAGCGAGACCCTACCTCGAAAAACAAAAAACAAAAAACAAACAAAAAAAACCACAAAGAAATAGAAAGATGGAGCCGGGCGTGGTGGCACACACCTTTAATCCAAGCACTCAGGTGGCAGAGGTAGGAGGATCACTGTGAGTTTGAGGCCACCCTGAGACTACATAGTGAATTCCAGGTCAGCCTGGGCTAGAGTGAGACCCTACCTGGAAACAAACAAACGAACAAACAAAAAGAAATAGAAAGATGGGGGCTGGAATTATGGCTTAGCAGTTAAGGCACTTGCCTGCAAAACCCAAGGACCCAGGTTCCATTCCCCAGTACCCATGTAAGTCAGTTGCACATGATGGTGCATGCGTCTGGAATTCATTTGCAGTGGCTAGAGGCCCTGACACACTCATTCTCTCTCCCTCTCTCTCTCTCTCTCTCTCTCTCTTTCTCTCTCTCTCATCTGCCTCTCTGTCTCTCAAATAAATAAATATTTAAAAGAAAAAAGAAATAGAAAGATGGGACTGGAGAGATTGCTCAGTGGCTAAGGTGCTTGCCTGTGAAAAGGACCAGAGTCCACTTCACCAATACCCATGTAAAGCCAGCTTCACCAGGTGCTGCATGCATCTGGAGTTTGTTTGCAGTGGCTAGAGGCCCTGGTATTCTCATTCTCTCTCTGCTTGCCAATAAATAAGTGTAATTTTTTTAATTTTATTTTTTTATTTGCGAGAGAGATAGAAAGAGATAGAAAGAATGGGCATGCCAGGGCCTTCAGCCACTGTAAACAAACTTCAGACACATGGCCACCTTATGCATTTGGCTTACATGGGTCCTGGGGAATTGAGCCTGGGTCCTTTGGCTTCTCAGGCAAACACCTTGACCACTAAGCCATCTCTCCAGCCCAAATGTAATATTTTTATTTTTATTATTTATTTATTTATTTATTTATTTACTTACTTACTTACTTACTTATTTTTTTTGAGGTAGGGTCTAATTCTAGCTCAGGATGACCTGGAATTCACTATATAGTCTCAGGGTAGCCTCGAACCCATGGCATTCCTCCTACCTCTGCCTCCTGAGTGCTGGGATTAAAGGCGTGCGCCACCACACCTGGCTCTAAATGTAATACTTGAAAAAATACTTTTAAGAGCTGGAGAGGTGGCTAAGTGGTTAAGGTGCTTGCCTGCAAAGCCTAAAGACACAGGTTCAATTCTCCAGAACCCATATAAGCCAGATGCACATGTTGGCGCATGTGTCTGGAGTTCATTTGCTGTTGCTAAAGGCCCTGGCATGCCTATTTTCTCTCTTTCTCTCTCTCTCTCGATCTCTCTGTCAAATAAATGAAAATAAAATATCAAAAAAATATTTTTTAGGGCTGGAGAGATGGCTTAGCAGTTAAGGCACTTGCCTGGAAATCTTAAGGACCCATGTTCGATTCCCTAGATCCCATGTAAGCCAGACACACAAGGTGATACAGCACAAGGTGGCACACACGTCTGGAGTTCTATTGCAGTGGCTGGAGGCTCTGGAGTGCAAATTCTCTCTCTCTCTCTCTCTCTCTCTCACACACACACACACACACACAAATTTAAAATATAAATATAAAAAATATAATTAAAAAAAAATGAAATAGAAAGAGGGCCAGATATGGTGACAGAAGTAGGAGAATCACCGAGTTCAAGGCCAGCCTGAGACTACAGAGTGAATTCCAGGTCAGCCTGGGTTAGAACAAGACCCTACCTCCAAAAACAAAAAAGAAAGAAAGAAATAGAAAGAGGTCTGGAAGCCGGGCGAGGAGGTGCATGCCTTTAGTCCCAGCACTCAGGAGGCAGAGGTAGGTGGATTGCCATGAGTTCAAGGCCACCCTGAGACTACAGAGTGAATTCCAGGTTAGCCTGGGCCTGAGTGAGACCCTACCTCAAAAAAAACACAAACAAAAAAGAGGTGTGGAGAGATGGCTCAGCAGGACCCCAGTACCCATGTAAAGCCAGGTGCATAGAGTGGTACACCAATCTGGAGTTTGTTTGCAGTGGCTAGAGGCCCTGGCATGCCCATTCTCTCTCTTTCCCTCACAAATAGATAAAAATTAAAAGCCGGGTGTGGTGGTGCACGTCTTTACTCCCAGCACTCGGGAGGCAGAGGTAGGAGGATCCTTGTGAGTTTGAGGCCACTCTGAGAATACAGAGTGAATTCCAGGTCAGCCTGGGCTAGAGTGAGACCCTACCTCAAAAAAACGAACAAAAAAATAATTTAAAAATAAAATATTTGGACTGGAGATATGGCTTAGCGGTTAAGGCACCTGCCTGCGAAGCCTAAGAACATTCATTCAATCCTCTAGGTCCCATGTTTAGCCAGATGCAAAAGTGATGCAATGTCACACATGCGCACAAGGGGGCGCATGCATCTGGAATTTGTTCACAGTGGCTGAGAGGCCCTGGTGCGCCCATTCTCTATCGGTCTCTCTCTCTCTCTGTGTCTCTCTCAAATAGAAATAAATAAAATAAAATAAGATATTTTAAAAAAGAAAGAGGAGCCGAGCATGGTGGCACATGCTTTTAATCCCAGCACTCGGGAGGAAGAGGTAAGAGGATTGCCAGGAGTTTGATGCCACCCTGAGACTACATAGTAAATTCCAGGTCAGTCTGAGCTAGAGTGAGATCCTACCTCAAAAAAACATTCTCATTTGGAAGGGAGAAATAAGTCTCTCCAGACTTAGGATGTAAACAACTCCTGGAAAACTGAAACTTAAAAGAGTCACAACCCCCCTCTAGGGTTATGGAAGCAAAAAAAAAAAAAAAAAAAAAAAAACACCTGTGTGTGGGGGCAATCACAGACCCTCTGCGCTGCCTGAATTGTGCAGTGAGCTCTAGACATGTTGCTTCCATGAGTCAGTACCCATATTGGGATGGACTTTTCAGTGAGGCACCAGCCTTTAAGTCACCCATGCTTCTATAACAAATCCCAATAAACTCATTGGCTCACCAGGCTGGATTTTGGTATGATCATTACTTTGTTCTGCTATTGGTGGTGCCCTGTCTGGGGAAGAATAGAAATCTGCTTACATGTCTTCCAGGAAAAGTTAATGCAGCAATTACATAGCACTGTGTAATCAATGGTACTCATTTTTAAAAAAAAATATTCATTTATTTGCAAGGAAAGAGAGAGGGGAGAGAGACCCAGGGCCTCTTGCCACTGCAAATGAACCCCAAATGCATGTACCACCCTGTGCATCTGGTCCACATCAAGCCTGGGCTGGCAGGTCCCCGAAACAAGCCCCTTAAGCCACTAAACAATCTCCCTAGCCCCATGGTTTCATTTTTTTTGGGGGGGGAGGTTTCGAGGTAGGGTCTCACTCTAGCTCAGGCTGACCTAGAATTCACTAAACAGTCTCAGGATGGCCTCGAACTCATGGTGATCCTACTACCTCTGCCTCCCAAGTGCTGGGATTAAAGGCATGCATCACCACGCCCAGCTTTTATTTATTTATTTATTTATTTATTTATTTATTTATTTATTTATTTATTTATTTTTCGAGGTAGGGTCTCACTTTTAGCTAGGCTGACCTGGAATTCACTATGTAGTCTCAGGGTGGCCTCGAACTCACAGCGATCCTCCTACCTCTGCCTCCCAAGTGCTGGGATTAAAGGCGTGCATCGCCATGCCCAGCTATGGTTTCGTTTTTATTTTATCATTTTCATTGGTGGTGGAGCTAGGTACCTCACAGTAATACTGTGAGCAAAGCATGCGTTAGATTAAACACCATAGTTCCTAGCCAAGAGCCCAAGACATAAGACTCAGTTGGTATTAGTTCTCACGCCTTCCCTCTGCATTCTTTCAAAGTGTTCAGCCCAAATCCAGCCCACTTCATTAAGCAGTCCCTACTTAATGTCCCCCAACTCAACATATGGAGCCTTTTTTTTTGCCTGGTGGCTACGTATGGAAAGCATCATTGCCAAGTGCAGGTTGCTGTGGGAGACCTGGGTGCCTGACAACTGAGTTGCAGGAAGGTATCTAAGATTTCTCTGAAGGCTTTGTGTACGTAGGTTGTCACTCCTCAAAGGGGAGGAAGTGGGTTGTCACAAGTACAGTTTTGCAAAAGCAGATGCTAAGGTGAAGGTTGAGGTGTGACGTGTGTATTTAGAGATAAATACCCATGAAAGGAAAGAATGGGAGGCCAGCTTTGGCAGAGGAAACGTTAAATGGCAATGGCAGCTCAACAAGGACTTGGCCAAACTCAACAGGACAGTCTAGGATGAGTGTTCAGATCTAAACTTCTCACCACAGGCTGATAACACCAGGCCTGCACATAGTCTCCGTTAATCCTGGGATGCAGGCTGTCCTGGGAAGAACATGGCCTTCTGACCTAATGTGGAGGCCGACTCAGCAATAGCTGACAGCTGCTGGTTTAGCATGCGATTCCCAGCTGATTAGCAAGTCCATCTTTGAAGAGGGAATCCAAATGGCACATTTTCTGGGTCTACATTAGGGACACAGCAACCATGCAGTAACACATAGCAGATTAATTGCTCAGAACAGTGAATTATCTCAGCATGTTAAGAAAGAGGACTGGCAGTTGTCTTTTTATTTTTTTTCATTTTTATTTATTTAGTTGAAAGCAACAGACAGAGAAAGAGGCAGATAGAGAGAGAGAATGGGCGCACCAGGGCCTCCAGCCATTGCAAATGAACTCCAGATGCATGCGCCACCTCGTGCATCTGGCTTATGTGGGTCCTGGGGAATCAAGCCTTGAACCGGGGTCCTTATGCTTCACAGGCAAGCACTTAACCGCTAAGCCATCTCTCCAGGCCTTTTTTTTTTGTTTGTTTGTTTTTGTTTTTGTTTTGTGAGGTAGGGTCTCACTCTGGTCCAGGCTGACCTGGAATTAACTATGTAGTCTCAGGGTGGCCTCGAACTCTCGGCGATCCTCCTACCTCTGCCTCCCGAGTGCTGGGATTAAAGGCATGTGCCACCACGCCTGGCCTCCTTTTTTTTTATTTTTTAACTTGCACAGTTGTCTTTACATCTGGTTACAGAGGAACTCTGAACACAGTTCTGTCCTTGAAGTCTATCTAGTCAGCATAGAATAAGCTTTTTTTTTTTTTTTTTTTTTTTTTTTTTTTTGGTTTTTCAAGGTATGGTTTCGCTGTATTGCTGTTGTCTCTTAACACAGGGTACAAGTGAAAATGAAGCAAACTGCCATGGCATTAGTCCCCAGTTTTTTTTTAATTCTTCTTCTTCTTCTACTACTACTACTACTTTTTATTTTTGGTTGTTTTTGTTTTTTCTTTCAAGGTAGGGTCTTGCTTTAGCCTAGGCTGACCTGGAATTCAAGGGTGGCCTTGAACTCATTACGATCCTCCTACCTCCTGAGTGCTGGGATTAAAGGCATGTACCACCAAACCTGGCAAATCTTTTTTATCTTTAAAAATATTTTATTTATTTATTTTTATTTATTTTTAGAGAGGGAAAGAGGCAGATATATACACAGGGAATGGGAGCGCCAGGGCCTTCAGCCACTGTAAATGCACTCCAGATGCATGTGCCATCTTGGGCATCTGGTTTACATGGGTCCTAGGGAAATGAACCTGGGTCCTTTGGCTTCACAGGCAAATGCCTTAACTGCTAAGCCATCTCTCCAGCCCTCTTTTTATTTTTATTAGAGAGAGAGAGAGAGAGAGAGTCAGAGAGAGAGAATGGGCACTCCAGGGCCTTCAGCCACTTAAAACGAAGTCCAAACACATGGGCCACCTTGTGCATCTGGCTTACACGGCTCCTGGGGAATCAAACCTAGGTCCTTTGGCATTATAGGCAAGTGCCTTAACCTCCAAGTCATTTCTCCAGTCCTAAAATATTTTATTTTTATTTATTTATTGAGAGAGAGAAAGAGAGAGAGAGAGAAGGGGTGTGCCAGGGCTTTCAGCCACTCCAAATGAACCCCAGATGCATGTGCCACAATGTGCATCTAACTTACATGGGTCCTGGGAATCATTCCTGGGTCCTTAGGCTTCACAGGCAAGCACCTTAACCACCAAGCCATCTCTCCAGCTCCCTTCTTCTTCTTATTCTTCTCCTTCTCTTCTCTTCTTATTTTTCTTCTTGAGGTAGGATCTCATTCTAGCCCAGGCTAACCTGGAATTCACTCTGTAGTCAGCAGGCTGGCCTCAAACTCATAGAGATTTCAATGTCTATTATTAAAAATATTTTATTTTATTTGTTTATTTATTTGCAAGGGGGGGGAGACAGACAGAGAGAGAACGGGCACACCAGGGCCTCTAGCCACTGCAAATGAACTCCAGATGCATGTGCCCTGTTGTGCATCTGGCTTACATGGGTCCTGGGGAATCAAACCTGGGTCCTTTGGCTTCACAGAAAAGTGTCTTAACCATTAAGCCATCTCTCCAGCCCTTCTTCTTCTTCTTCTTTTTTTTTTTTTTTGAGTTAAGGTCTCACTCTAGCTCAGGTTGACCTGGAATTCACTATGTAGTCTTAGGGTGGCCTCAAACTCAAGGTGATCCTCCTACCTCTGCCTCCCAAGTGCTGGGATTAAAGGCATGTGCCAGCATGCCTGGCTCTTCTTTTATGAGATAGGGTCTCACTCTAGCCCAAGCTGACCTAGAACTCACTCTGTAGTCCCAGGTTGGCCTCGAGTCCACAGTAATCCTCCCTCCCACCTCTGCCCCCCAAGTGCTGGGATTACAGGCATGCACCACCATGCCTGATGCTCCAGTTTCTTAAATTATGGGCCATGGAACTCAATGTGGAAGCCGTAAAAAAGTTGGCATCTGCTGGGTGTGGTGGTGCAGACCTTTGATACCAGCACTTGGGAGGCAGAGGTAGGAGAATCAGCATGAGTTTGAGGCCACCCTGAAATTACATAGTAAATTCCAGGTCATTCTGGGCTAGAGAGAGAATCTAACTCAAAAAAAGGGGAGGGGGTTGGGCGTGGTGGCGCATGCCTCTGTTCCCCAGAATTCCAGAGGCAGAGTGTTGCATTCAGGTTTACATTGCTAGCAGAAAACACCCAACTAAGAGCAGCTTGTCGGCACAAAAAAAAAAAGGTTTATTTTGGCTTATGGACTCCAGGGGAAGCTCCATGAAGGCAGGGGGAAATGATGGCATGAGCAGAGGGTGGGCATCACCTCCTCACCAACATCAAGTGGACAACAGCAACAGGAGAGTGTGCTGAACACTGGCAAGGGGAAGCTGGCTATAACACCCATAAGCCTGCCTCCAACAATACACTGCTTCCAGGAGGCTTCAATGCCCAAATTTCCATCAGCTGCGAACCAAGCATTCAGACCACCTATGTTTATGGGGCACACCTGAATCAAACCACCACACAGAAGTAGGAGAATTGTGAGTTTGAGGCCAGTTTGAGGCTACATATTGAATTCCAGGCTAGCCTGGGCTAGAGTAAAGCCCTACCTTAAAAAAAAATCCCTATGCATATATTAGAGCAGAGAGAGAGAGAGAGACTGGGGGAGGGGGAGTGGGCATGTCAGGGTGTCTTGCCACTGCAAAGAAATGTGTCAACTTGGCCAGGAGTGGTGGTGCATGCCTTTAATCCCAGCATTCAGGAGGCTGAGTGTTACCATCAGGTTCACATTCCTAGCAGAAATCACCCGACCAGGCCTGGAGAGATGGCTTAGCGGTTAAGGCACTTGCCTGTGAAGCCTAAGGACCCAGGTTCAATTCTCCCATGTAAGCCAGATGCATGAGGTGGTGCATGCGTCTGGAGTTTGTTTGCAGTGGTTAGAGGCCCTGGTGTGCCCATTCTCTCTCCCTTTCTCTCTCTCTCTGTCTCTAAGAAATAAATAAAAATAATATTTTTTTTGGTTTTTCATGGTAGGGTCTTGCTCTAGCCCAAGCTGACCTGGAATTCACTCTGTAGTCTCAGGGTAGCCTTGAACTCATGGTGATCCTCCTATCTCTGCCTCCCGAGTGCTGGTATTAAAGGTGTGCGCCACCATGCCTGGCTTGAGGGGGAAGCTCCATGACGGCAGGGAAAACGATGGCATGAGCAGAGGTGGAAATCACCCCCTGGTCAACATCAGGTGGACAACAGGAACAGGAGAGTGTGCCAAACACTGGCAAGGGGAAACTGGCTATAACACCCATAAGCCCGCCCCCAATAGTACACCGCCTCCAGGAGGCTTTAATTTCCAATTGTCGTCAGCTGGGGAGTCTACCATTCAGAAGACCTAAGTTTATGGGTACAACTGAATCAAACCACCATGCCAAGATAGGAGGATTGCCATGAGTTCAAGGCCAGCCTGAGACTACATAGTGAATTCCAGGTCAGCCACATACACACACAAAAAAAAAAAAAAATAAAAAAAGCTGGAGAGATGGCTTAGTGGTTAAGGTGCTTGCCTGTGAAACCTAAGGGCCCATGTTTGACTCTCCAGGTCCCATATAAGACAGATGTACAAAATGACGTGAGCATGCAAGTTTGCACATGTACACAAGGGGGCGCCTGCATCTGGAGTTGGATTTCAGTGGCTGGAGGCCCTGGCATGCCAATTCTCTATCTCACTCTTACTCTGTCTCATTAAAAAAATGGCCAGTCTATTGGACCACCATGAGTTTGAGGTCACCCTGAGACTACATAGTGAATTCCAAGTCACCCTACACTAGAGTGAAACCTTACCTTGAAAAACTAAAAATAAAGTGCCACTTTATACATCTGGCTTTACATGGGTACTGGGGAATTGAACTCAGGCTGTTGGGCTTTCCTGAGCCATCTCTCCAGCCCAGTGTTTTCTTTTTCTAATTGAGAACTTTATTATATGAACATATTGCAAATTGGTCATAGTCCCATTTTATGTTCCCTCTCCCTTGTCACCATTCCACTGAGGGTCCATGGGATCCCAATGGGATTTTTGTAATCACTGAGGAGTCATGATTGCCCCAGACTCTGTTGAGGGGTCAATGTCTCAGAGTAAACCTTCCCACCTTGTGTCTCTTAAATTCTTTCTGCCCCCTCTTCCACAATGTTCCCTGAGCTTTGGATAAGCTTGTGATAAGTCTCCTTTAGTGTTGAACTCTCAGCAGCCTCTGATTCTTTGGCAAAAAGGTGAGGTTATGACTGTCAAAAAGTTCTCTAAGCCAGGCGTGGTGGCGCACGCCTTTAATCCCAGCACTCGGGAGGCAGAGGTAGGAGGATCGCCGAGAGTTCGAGGCCACCCTGAGACTACATAGTTAATTCCAGATCAGCCTGGACCAGAGTGAGACCCTACCTCGAAAAACCAAAAAAAAAAAAAAAAAAAAAAAGTCCTCTAAATGTTTAACCACCACTTTGATCCATGACATTCTCACTCTTGGTTTGAGAATATGCTTTTTACAGATGGTAGCAAAGACCAAAGACCCATTAGTACCAGAAAAGAAAGTCAACTGCCTAGCAAGACTGCCTATCTCTAACATCTGCCAGGGCCCAGGAAACTGTACAGAGAAAGTGGCAGATTAAACATGAGTACTGCTCTCACTGCTAGCCTGAGCACCTCCTCCAAGGGGAAACATGAGGAGACTCAGGACTCATGATGTTTCTACATGAATTATCATGTGATTTTGGGTAGAGAGTTTTATTTACTTCTCATTTTTTTATTTTTATTTATTTGTGTGTGAGAGAGAAAGAGGCAGATCGAGAGAGAAAGAATGGGCACACAAGGGCCTCCAGCTGCCCCAAATGAACTCCAGATGTATGCATCACCTTGTGCATCTGGCTTATGTGGCTCCTGGGGAATTGAACCTGGGTCCTTTGGCTTTTCAGACAAGTGCCTTAGCCAATAAGCCATTTCTCCAGGCCATTAATTTTTTTTATTGTTAACAACTTGCATAATTATAGACAATAAACCATGACAATCCCCCTTTACTTTGTCCTTTACAACTCTACTCTCCATTATATCCCTTCCCCCTCTCCATCAGTCTTTTTTATTTTGATGTCATCTTTTCCTTCTATTATGATGGTCTGTGTAGGTAGTGTCAGGCACTGTGAGGTCATGGATATCCAGGCCATTTTGGGTCTAGAAGAGTGTATTGTAAGGAGTCATACCTTTCCTTTGGCTCTTACATTCTTTCCACCTCCTCTTCTGCAATAGTCTCTGAGCCTTGGAAGGTGTGATAGAGATGTTTCAGTGCTGAGCCCCCCTCTGTCACTTCTTCTCAGCACCATGTTACCTTTTGAGTCATCCCAGAGGTCACTGCCATCTGAAAAGAGAAGCTTTTCTAACCAAAAGTGAGAGTAGCATTAATATATGGGTATGAACATTAAGAGAAGTGCTTACTGTGCAGTATGGTGAGTATAATATATGCATTTAGCCAGACACCAGCAGGCATTACATCCCCAGGGCTCATGACTTCCCCCATCATCGGTTTTTTAGTATCAGGCATTTATTCCCTCCTATGGAGCAGATCACCAGTCTAATTGGAGAGCAGTTGGTTTCCCCCATAACAGATATGCCACTATTGCACCTGTTGGCCCATTTGGTCTGGCTGGCCAAACCTAAAGCTTGCAGTGTCCACTGTTGTTTATCTCCACTGATGACTTTACTTTTTCCCAGGGAGCTGCATGCAGTGTAGCTTTTTCCAGTTTTCTGTCAGCTGGTCAACAGGAAGGAGGTTTTTAGCTCAGCTCCAGCAAGATTTCTCAGTGATCATCTAAATTCAAGATATTGTGAGTAAGACTTATGTAAACCTACTTTTTTTTAATAATGTCACATCTAGAAGCTGTAGACTGTTACTAGAAAATTTTCAGTGCCTGGGATGGGATACCTTCCAGTGAGTTGTTGGCCAAGGAGGTCCTGGTAGCCTCCAAAACATTAAAGGCTTTTGCCAAAGCCCTTGGTTTCCCTTGAGAAACAGATAGTAAGACCCTATTGCTGAAGACATCTCTTGCCTGAGAGGCAAGGTCACTGAGAAAGCAAGCTGGTGCGGAGCAGAAAACCTTTTCCCTGTAGACCAGCCAACTGAAAGCTGGAAAAAGCTGCACCGCATGCAGCCGTATGGGAGACAAAAGTCCTCAGCAGTGAAAACAGTGGACCCTGAATATTCAAGTTTGGCCATACAGGCCCAATGACTGAACGGGTGCAATAGTGGCATGTCTACTCTTGGGGTAACCAACTGCTCCATAATTGGACTGAAGGCCCTCTCTACGGGAGGGAATACATGCCTGGTACTGAAAAACCTAAGCAAAAGTCTAGGGCAGGTGAGGTCATGAGCCTTAGGGGTATAAAGCCTGCTCTTGTCTGACTAAATGTATATATTATTCCCACCAAGCTGCCCTGAAAGCACTACACTTAATGTTCATATTCACATATTAACGCTGCTCTCACTTCTGGTTAGAGAAGCTTCTCTTTTCAGATGGCGATGACCACTGGGATGACCCAAAAGGCAACATAGTGCTGAGAACAAGGGATGGAGGTGTGCCCAGCACTGAAACACCTCTGTCACACCCTCCAAGGCTCAGGGACCATTGCGGAAGACGGGGCGGATAGAATGGAAGAGCCAAAGGAAGGGCATGACTTCTTTTTTTGTTGTTGTTGTTGTTGTTTTTTTCGAGGTAGGGTTTCACTCTGGCCCAGACTGACCTGGAATTAACTACATAGTCTCAGGGTGGCCTTGAACTCACCTCGATCCTCCTACCTCTGCCTCCTGAGTGCGCCACCACGCCCGGCGGGTATGACTTCTTACAATGCAACTGCCCAGATAGAAATTGGCCTCGATATCCATGACCTTGCAGTGCCTAGCAATACCTTCGCAAGACCCTCAAAATAGAAGAAAAAGATGATGACATCAAATTAAAAGAAAGACTAATGGAGAGGGGGAGGGGATATGATGGAGATTGGTGTTCTAAAGTGGAATGGGGGAAAGGGAGGGGAGGAAAATATATGTTTTTTGTATGTAAGTATAGAAGGTGTCAATAAAAAATAATAATTAAAAAATAAAATAAATAAAAATATAGAAAAAAATAAACAGAGATTAGGAAAAAAAAAAGATTTCTCAGTGATCTTGCAACCCAAGTATGTGGCTCAACAATAGGGTCTTAGCATTGATTCCTGGTGGGAAACAAAGAACCTCAGCAATAGCCTGTAATGTTTTGGGGACATCATGGACCTCTTTGGCCAACAACTCACTAGAAAGTATCCCATCCCTGGCACTGAAACTTTTCTAGTAACACTCTATGGCTTCTGGGTGCGCCATTGTCCAAAAAATAGATTTCCATATGACTTATTCATACCCTCTTAGATTTTGATTAGCCCTCTCTCCACTGCTCCTTTTCCAGCTTTTTTTTTTTTTTGATGTAAAGTCTCACTTTATCCCAGGCTGACCTGGAATTCACTATGTAGTCTCAGGCTGGCCTTGACCTCAGGGCAATCCTTCTACCACATGTGCCACCAAACCAGGCAGAGTTTTATTTCTTTACAAAAAAAGAATGGCAAACTTTCACAAGAAAAGTCGGGGGCAACTAGTTGGGAAGAACTGGGAATGTGAAGGGGATAAAAGACAGTAATAGGGAGTGAATATAATCAAAATGTATTATGTACATGTATGAAATAATAATAATTATAATGATTTTTTTAAAAAATGAAGCTGGATATGGTTGCTCAGGCCTTTAATCCTAACCCTCAGGAGGCTAAGGTAGGAGGAGGAGGCTACCTCAGTTGAGAACTATGAGTTCAAGGTCACCCTGGAGTACAGGTGAGTTCTAGGTCAATATTGGCTAGAGTGAGACCTGAACTCAAAACAAATTTATCAACAGCAAACTGTTTCTGAACACACAATGACCAAAAATGAATGCAAATACAAGTGTGTAATCAATTCAAGGTGTTTCTGATGGTGTCCACCTATGTTGAATCATGACTTCACTGCAGCCTTGACCCTGAACACACATGTAGACTTCACACATACTGTTATGCTTCACAATTCCAATGAGTGCTTCCTGAAACACTTCAGCTTAGAGTTGAAAGTATCACATGTTATGAATTGCAGTGTTCTTACTGTGCAAACAAAGTTTTCTGCTCTTATGTAACCATAATGGTTTAACTATAGAAAAAGAAGACAATATTTTCCTACCACCAACTTCCTTTTAAAAATTATTTATTTATTTGAAAGGGGTAGAGAAAGAGAGGGAGAAAGAAAGGGAGAGAATATGGGTGCACCAGGGCCTCCAACCACTGCAAAAGAACTCCAGATGTGTGCATTTTGTGCATCTGGCTTTATGTGGGTCCTGGGGAATTCAACCTGGGTAGTTAAGCATTTCAGACACGTGTCTTCACTGCCAAGCCATCTCCCCAGGACCCCCTACCACCAACTTCTAAGAATCAAACTAGTATACTTTTAGATTGTATTGTGTTAGAATGTTTGTTTTTAAAATCATTTATTTATTTGAGAGAGAGGGAAGAGAAAATGGGTGCGCCAGGCCTCTAGCCACTGCAAATGTATTCTAGACACATATGCCACCTTGTGCATCTGGCTTTATGTGGATTCCAGAGAATTGAACCAGGGTCTTCAGGTTTTATAGGCAAGCACCTTAACCACTGAGCACTGCTCCAGCCCCTAAAAATTGTTGGGGGTTTGTTTATTTTGTGTTTTTTAATTAATTTTTTATTGAAAACTTCCATAATTGTAGACAATATCCCATGGTAATTCCCTCCCTTCCCCCCACTTTCCCCTTTAAAACTCCACTCTCCATCATATCTCCTCCCCCTCTCAATCAGTCTCTCTTTTATTTTGATGTAATGATCTTTTCCTCCTATTATGATGGTCTTCTGTAGGTAGTGTCAGGCACTGTGAGGTCATGGATATCCAGGCCATTTTGGGTCTGAAGGAACATGTTGTAAGGAGTCCTACCCTTCCATTGGCCCTTACATTCTTTCCACCACCTCTTCTGCAATGGACCCTGAGCCTTGGAAGATGTATTAGAGATATTTCAGTGCTGAGCACTGCTCCGTCACTTCTTCTCAGCATCACGGTGCCTTCTGAGTCATCCCAAAGTTGCCACCATCTGAAAAGAGAAGCTTCTCTAACCAAAAGTGAGAGTAGCATTAATATATGGGTATGAACATTAAGAGAAGTGCTTACTGGGCAGTTTGGTGAGCATAGTATATACATTTAGCGAGACACCAGCAGACGTTACATCCTTGGGGCTCATGACTATCCCTGTTGTAGGTTTTCAGTATCAGGGATATATTCCCTCCCATGGAGCAAGCCTCCAGTACAATTAGAGAGCAGTTGGTTTCCCCCATAACAGATATGCCACTATTGCACCTGTTGGTTCATTTGGCCTGGTAGGCCAAATTTAAGGGTTGCAGTGTCCACTGTTGAGTATCTTCACTGGTGATTTCTCTCTCCCATTGAACTGCATGCAGCATAGTGTTTTCCAGCTTTCTGTCAGCTGGTCCACATGGAGGAGACTTTCAGCTCAGCTCCAGCAGGATTTCTCAGTGATCTTGCAGCCCAAGTATATGGAGTCTTCAGCAATAGGGTCTTGCCATATATTCCTGGTGGGAAACCAAGGGTCTTGGCAGTGGCCTATAATGTTTTGGGGATATCAGGGAACTCCCGAGCCAACAACTCAGTGGAAGGTATTGCCGGGGATTTTTCCCTCCACCACCGGCAGGTAGAGCGGAACAGAGAGAGAACCGGGCCAGCCGCTTCTCTCGAGGCTGAGCGAGAAGGCAGGTGTCGGCGACTCAAACCCCTCCCCCCACTAAAACACCGGGGAGAAAAACCACATTGAGTCGCGGAGACCGTCTAAGGCGGGAATCTCTCCGTTTATTGTCAGGGGAGGTATTTATATATTTTGAGGAAGGGGGCGGGAAGAGGGGATGAGAGAAAGGTATAAGGGCCAATAGTATTTCATCACGTCAGCAGTAGCTGGGCGGAGGCAGTTTCAGCTTAGGTGCTGAGTCACTTCAAGGACACGTCACCAAACTCTACTCAGGCTCTGGAAGCTTGACTAGGCCTCACCGGGAGTAGGCCAAGACTGGCTGGGCTAACCACTCGGCTTCACACCAGGCAGGGCCCAACATCTCCCCCTTTTGTTTTTGTAAGAATGGTGGATGTCATAGCCTCTGTCCTAGGTTGTTCCCCTCTGGGAATCTTACCCGTCTCTGAGCACCATGCCTCTATCCCATTTACCACTCCACGCCCTGTCTTAGGTTGTCTCAGCCTGTCTGAGATCTTACCCGTCGTTGGTTCAATGGAGGGCGGGGGAGGGATGTTAGGTGGATAGCCAGTAAGTGGAAAAGCCATTGCCTTTGAGTCACAAACCTGTGGTGCCTTGACCTGATGAAGTTTAATTGCCTCAAGCTGTTGGTGAATGAATTGTGTAATCTTATTAATTACACAGGGCCCGAGAGTGAGGATAAGAAGAAGGAGGGGTTCAGGGGGAGGGAGAAGGTAGGGTAAAGAGCAAGAAGAAGGAGGGGTCCAAGGGGAGGGAGAAGGTGGGATAAAAAGCCATGTAAGCTCGTCTATAGCAGGTTGTCTTAGAAATCCCGACTCCTCTTCTGTAAATCTTTCTGGAGCTTTTCTGGTTTCATTTAGGTCTAGTATCATCCACACCTTCAGTTGTTCCTGGGGAAGAAACAGAGGCATAGTTCTCAGGGGTGGGACACTCCCTGGAGAATTGATTATTATCATCCCCTTGTTGGGGTAAATATTTTAAGTCTCTTGCCGGTACCCAAATAGGTCTTTTTTCCTCTTGAGGAAAGACACATCCAAATCCTCTCCCTGCTGTGAGGAGGGGGTCTGGTCCCTTCCAGGCCCCAGTTAATGGGTCCCTCCATTTGACCCAGATGGAGCTGTAGGTGACAGCTGAGGTCCAATGTTTTTGAAAAAGGGGACAAGTGTCTATCTTCTTTAGAAAAATTTAAAATATTTAGGGTTAATAATGCCTTTTTTAGTTGGTCATGTGGGGGTAGGGATTCTCCCTTTTGTTTTTGTAATTGAGATTTGAGAGTTTGATGATATTTTTCCACGATGGCCTGGCCCCGCGGGTTATATGGGATGCCTGTGGAAAGTGAGATTTTCCAGGTTTAGAGGAGATCTATAAAAGTTTTGCTTACGAAGCAGGGACCATTATCGGTTTTGATTTGATCTGGCAATCCAAGGGTGGCAAAGCATTGAAGTATATGGATAATAGCATGTTTAGTTTTTTCCCCAGCATGTGTCGATGCCCAGCAAGCATGGGAGAAAGTATCAACTGAGAGAAAAATATATTTAAGTTTTCTAAATGGAGAATAGTGAGTAACGTCAATCTGTCAAAGGTGATTAGGGCGTAGTCCTCGAGGATTGGCTCCTGTAGTTTGAAGAGGAGGTACCTGGAGGAAAGGCTGACAGGATTTGTAAGTTTGGACAATTTTTTTAAGGTCCTTGACTGTCACATGGGAATATTTATGTTTAAGGCCCCTCCAATTTATATGAGTTAATAAGTGGAAGTGTGTAGCTTTTGAGACTGTATTACATTGAGGCTGAGAGGCCAGTTTGTCAGCCAAATCGTTTCCTTTAGAGAGGAATCCTGGTAAATTTTGATGGCCTCTGAGATGTTGAAGGAAAATGGGGTTAATTCTTTGTTTAAGTAGGGAGCGGGCTTGAATCATCAATGGGGTTATAATATTGGAATCCAGTCTAATATGGGCCTCAATTAGGTTGGGTAACAGGTGAACAACATAAAGGCTGTCAGAAAATAAGTTAAATGGCTCCTGAATAGTGTCCAAAGCCAAAACGACAGCAAATAGTTCTTTAAATTGTGCTGATCCTGTGACCTCATGGGAGATTGACTTTATGGGCATAGGCTTTTCTCCCCTCCTTAGGGGAGGGTAAACAACTAGGGAAGCTCCCAAGCGCCCCCCATTAGTGAATACGGTAAGAAAATCAGGGTTGGGTTTAGATTAAAAAAAAAGTCTGGGGGGGTCTCCATTCCAACCTAGAGAAGGAGCTCATCCATTTATAAGGACCATAGTGACAATCAATTATACCCAGAAACCCCTCGAGGGCCATAGCAACCCTGTTGTTATTTCTCTGAAGCCAAGTGAAGTCTGTTACCTTAAAGGGGGTGACAATGACATGAGGCTCCGTGCCAAACAATTGGACAGAGGTGTCCCTGCCCTTCATAATGCAGTCTGCAATCTGGTTAGTTATAGAGTAAACTCTGGGGACTCCACCAAGGGAGAGGTGAATCCATTGGATGGGTTCTCCTTCCTGGGCTAACAGCGCAGTGCATAATGTTTCCCCAGAGAAAATACAGAGGGAGATAGGTAAGTTAGGATCAAACCTCTTTAGGATAGCAGCATCAATAGCCCGTTGTACCTTATGTAGAATTTGTTCATGACGAGGGGGCAAGGTTATCTGAGAGGAGAGAGTAAGACCCTTTAAGAGGTCAAATAAAGGGGACAGTTCCTCAGTAGTTATGGGTATCCAGGGCCTCATCCAATTAATTTCCCCCAGCACCTTTTGGAGTTGAGGCAAAGTATAGAATTTTTGAATATGGAGTTGGGGTTTGACAGGAGAAACAGTATCAAGGAATAACCTGGAGCCCAAAATCTTGAAGGGAGGGGCAGTTTGAATCTTTTCTGGAGATACCTGTAAAATGGCAAGGCATTTAGCAGTAAGGTCTTGGAGATCAGATGGGTTGGAATGACCTAAAATAATAATAAAATATTAGGATGATTAATCAAGGAAGAAAAGATATGAGACATGTATTGTTAGGGTCAATCCAGGGCTGACAGTTAGTAGTTTTTATGATGTTGAAGCTTATAGATCTAGGGGAAGTTCCATACTGGCAGAAAAAGTTGGCCTGTCTTTATAGAGCCATGAAAGAGAGAAAAAGAAATTAATTAGTCACATAGTACATACAGCAAAATTATTGTAGTCAAGTCACAGTAAGCTTTAGGAATTTTTGTTAGGCACATTTTGTATATCTTTACAATGGAATTTTAAATTATTATTACACCTTAAAATTGGTCCCCAGCGACATTGTCCTTAGTAAGGCAATTGTAGATGTAAACTATAAATTAATAAAATATTGAATATATTGGGGGACATATATTTAAATTACCACATTTTGTCCCTGGCTTTTAATAAATTTATAATAACAGTAACAATAATAATAAAATCAAATAAGTTAATTGGTATAAGGCATAGTAAGGAGAGACTAGAATAATTTAAATTTAACCACCATTAGCTGTTATTAAACTTTTGTAGTAACTAGAGACTGATAGTCTTTAGGTTTTTTAATTTTGTCCCTCTAGTTGGGCAGAGTTGTCAGGGAAAACTTTAATCCCAGGTTAACATTGTATTACCGATTGAGTTAGTTGGGCTTAGTCTTATATTTTATGAATTGAGTTAGGCGGGCAGAGAGAGAGAGAGAATGGGCGTGCCAGGCCTTTAGCCACTGTTTATATTGATATTGGAGATTTGAGCCTTGAATCGGGGTTCTTAGGCTTTACAGGCAAGCATTTAACCATTAAGCCATTTTTTTTTTTACGTTAAGGGGCAGGGACGGCGGTGAATGGGAAGGCAGTGATTTGCCTCATGGCGGACCGCCTACCCGTTCCTAAGATATTTTTAAAGCAAGTTAGGAGCCTGCCCATTTGCCTCCTTGCCGTTCGGTTGGTTTTTTTTTTTTTTTTTTTGGACAAAAGTGACGCTTGGAGGTGTGGGCGAGGCGGAGGCTCCAGGGCAGGGGCAGTGCCTGGGCCCAGGCCCGAGTCGCCGCTCAGGACGTCCCATTTATTCCGCTCCCCGCAGGGACGCCGGTAGAGCCTGGCTGTTGTGAGGGGGCGCCCAGAAGTCAGGGGCGTTTGGGGAACTCGAGTTTGTACTTGATCACAGTTTACATCCATAGAAAGCTACACGGAGGAGCTGTATGAGCAAGGTGTTTACTGAAGAATGTTAGTGTGGAAGAATTTTGACACGCCCATATCCTTCACTAGGGGTTTGAGCACATTTGCCTTAGGCAGTAGTTATGGGCTGAAAAGAGCTGAAAAGATAGCTGCCGGGTGGCGGCTTGGGTGGCGGCCTTGGGAGAAAGGAGATTTTAAAAGTCAGTTTTAGTTTTTTCTTACAGTTTTTGTTAAGGGCAAAAATGAACTTTTTTACAGAGATGTCTTTAAGGCCGGCAATTATGGCAAGGAGGATTGAATTAATCTATGGGGCTGAAACAAAAGTTTTGTCCCAAGAGCCACACTGTAGGAGGAGTAGGGCAATAGTAATATATATGAGTACAACATAAGCATAAAGTCTTAAAAAATAGGTAAACATGTTGTAGAATTGAGTTTAGATTTAGATTTATGATGACCAGTGAGCCTGTGTCTTTATGGGATGGCTCGATGAAATTAAACACAGTGTAGCTGGGAGTAGATCTCCCCATTAGGTTTGTATTGTCTTTTGGGACGGAGTTTTTATTTAAATGAGGAGGCAAAACGTTTAAAGTCTCCTCTAGGTCTACCCACGTGGTGCGTCCGCCATGAACTGGCATTTAGATATGGCGGCATTGCAGAAACCGGAAATGAAAGCAAAGAGAAAATGGTGAGTTTCCTCTAGGTCTGCCCACGTGGTGCGTCCGCCACGAACGTACACGTTTAGAAATGGCGGCGAACCGGAAATGAAAGGAAAGAGAAAGGAAGTTGAAGCAAGCACAGATTATAGAAGTAAAGGTTAGAATATTAAATATGAAGATTACCTCATAACTTATGAGGATACACCCGTCAGCAGTACGATTAGCCCGTCAGCTTAATTTTGAATTTTTCCTTTGTCACGTTGGCAGTCCGTAGTCCGTTTTGAATCCTCACACGTAGTTTTTTAGGTAGTTTTCTATCCTCACACGGGGCACCAGTTGTTGTGCCCCACGTTTGGGCGCCAGATGCCGGGGTTTTTTCCCTCCACCACCGGCAGGTAGAGCGGAAAAGAGAGAGAACCAGGCCAGCCGCTTCTCTCGAGGCTGAGCGAGAAGGCGGGTGTCAGCGACTCAAACCCCTCCCCCCCTAAAACACCGGGGAGAAAAACCACATTGAGCCGCGGAGACCGTCTAAGGTGGGAATCTCTCCGTTTATTGTCACGGGAGGTATTTATATATTTTGAGGAAGGGGGCTGGAAGAGGGGGATGAGAGAAAGGTATAAGGGCCAATAGTATTTCACCACGTCAGCAGCAGCTGGGCGGAGGCAGTTTCAGCTTAGGTGCTGAGTCACTTCAAGGACACGTCACCAAACTCTACTCAGCCTCTGGAAGCTCGACTAGGCCTCACCGGGAGTAGGCCAAGCCTGGCTGGGCTAACCACTCGGCTTCACACCGGGCAGGGCCCAACAAGGTATCTCATCCCTGGCACTGAAAATTTTCTAGTAACAATGTATGGCTCCTGAGTGTTCCATTGTCCAGAAAAGTAGGTTTCCATGTGACTTATTTATATCCTCTTAGATTTTCATTAGCCCTCTCTTCACCTTTCCTTTACTCAATCTCTTCCCTGACCTCATTTAAGCCTTTTCACCCCCATTAATCTGTTCTTCTATTTACATACATACAATACCATCCTATTAAGTACCCCCTCCCATTCTATTCCCTTTATATCCCCTTTCTAGCTTACTGCCTTCTGCTACTGAGTTTTATTCATACTCACATAGAAGTCCAATAATTTGTAGCTAGGATCCACACATGAGAGAGTGGTTTTTGGTTTTTGAGGTAGGGTCTCACTCTAGCCCAGGCTGACCTGGATTTCACTATGTAGTCTCAGACTGGCCTCAAACTCACAGTGATTCTCTGACCTCAGCTCCCCGAGTGCTGGGATTAAAGGCATGCGCCTCCATGCCCAGCATGAATTTCATTTAAATTTTTTTAAAAATTTATTTGTCAGTAGAGAAAAAGCATGGGGGCACCAGGACCTCATGCCTATGAGCTCCTGATGCATGCACCACTCTGTGCACCCACCTTTACATAGGTACTGGGGAATCAAATCTGGGCCAACAGGCTTTGTAAGCAAGTGCCTTTAACTATTGAACAGTCTCCCTAGCCTTCACATTCATTTCATTAAACATTGTTGAAATATGGGGGCTAGGGAGATGGTGATGGCTCAGCAGATAAAGGCTCTTGCTAGCAAACCTGATGGCCTAGGTTTAATTCCCCAGCAACACACATAAAGTCAAACACCAAAACGTGGTCCATGTACCTGGCATCCATTTGCAGGGACAAGAGACTCTGGCACACCTATACGCACAAATAAATCAATATTTTTTATTTTAAAATATATTTTATTTATTTATTTGAGAGAGAGGAACAGGCAGAGAGAGAGAGTAATTGGGTGCACAATGGTCTCCAGTCACTGCAAACGAACTCCAGATGCATGCACCCCCTGTGCATCTGGCTTATGTGAGTCCTGGAGAATTGAACTGGGATCCTTTGGCTTTGCAGGCAAATGCCTTAACCGCTAAGCCATCTCTCCATCCATAAATAAATAAATTTTAATATGTTAAATGCTGGAGAGATGGCTTAGTGGTTAAAGGCATTTACTTGCAATTCCTGATGACCTGGATTCCATTCCCCAGTACCCATGTAAAGCCAGATGCACAAAGTGGCACATGTGTCTGTAGATGATTTGTAGTGGCAGGAAGCCCTGGCACATCCATACTCTCTCTGTCTTAAATATAAATAAAACTAATTTTTAAGCCAGGCATGGTGGCACACACCTTTAATCTCAGCACTTGGGAGCCTGAGGTAGAAGGATCACTGTGAGTTCGAGGTCAGCCTGAGACTAATTCCAGGTCAGCCTGGACTAGAACAAAACCAACATGTATATAATTTTAAGCCGGGCGTGGTGGCACACCCTTTAATCCCAGCACTTGAGAGGTAGAGGTAGAAGGACTGCTGTGAGTTCGAGGCCACTCTGAGACTACATAGTGAATTCCAGATCAGCCTGAGCTAGAGTGAGACCCTACCTTGAAAAAAAAGTTAAATTTTAGATCCTAGCACTTGGGAGGCAGAGGTAGGAGGATCACCATGAGTTTGAGGCCACCCTGAGACTACATATGGAATTCCAGGTCAGCCTGAGCTGGAGTGAAACTCTACCTCAAAAAACAAAAAATTAATTAAATTAAATTAAATTAAGTTAAATTTTAGCTTGGGATTAGGACAGAATTTCCAACAACTTCAGAAATTGGCTGAAACATGCTTCTGCAATTTTGTACCATGTTGCAGCTGGTTTTTCTTTACTGGGGCAAAACACCCAACCAGAAATAGCTTAAAGAGGAATCTGTTTATTTCAGGCTTATAGTTTTGAGGAGAAGTTTCATCATGGAAGGGAAAAGCATGGCAGAGCAGGGAGCTGTCACATATCTGGGTGGAAGTCGTCTAAACATTGTGCTTAGAGTTCAGCTAATAAACCTCAAGGTCCACCCCCCAAATGACACACTTCCTCTAGCAAGTCTCCATCTTCCAAATTGCCACCATGTGGGGACCAAGTATTTAAGCAAGTGCCTTTAACCACTTAGCCATTTCCTCAGCTCTAGGGACCAAGTATTCAAAACACATGAGAATATGGAGCCATCTCATTCAAACCACCATATACTATATATTTATACAAAATGGGTTCTTAGCATTGACAATTATAAAATCCCAATTATGATCCACTCTGATAAATGATGAAGATGCTCTATGTCTTCCTGATATGTGAAATATTCAGCCATGATTCAACAAGCACATTATTTCACTGATATATGCAAATTTGTTTTTACCAGTAACAAATGGTAAAATTATATGTATTTAAATAATTAGGCCAGGCGTGGTGGCACACGCCTTTAATCCCAGCACTCGGGAGGCAGAGGTAGGAGGATCGCTGAGAGTTCAAGGCCAACCTGAGACTACATAGTAAATTCCAGGTCAGCCTGATCCAGAGTGAGACCCTACCTTGAAAACAAAAAAAAAAAATTAATATTGCTAAAGACTCCACATACTTGGGCAGCAAAGTTACTGAAAACTCTGCTGGAGCTGAACTGAAAACCTCCTCCTTGTAGACCAGCTGACAGAAAGCTGGAAAAAGCTACGCTGCATGCAGTTTAATGGGAGAGACAGAAATCACCAGTGGAGATAAACAACAGTGGACACTGCAAGCTTTAAGTTTGGCCAGCCAGGCCAAATGAGTGAATGGGTGCAATAGTGGCATGTCTGTTATGTGGGAAACCAACCACTCTCTACTTGGACTGGAAGCCAACTCCATGGGAGGGAATACATGCCCTAGGGGTGTAATGCCTGCTGGTGTCTGGCTAAATGTGTATACTATGCTCACAAACTGCCCAGTGAGCACTTCTCTTAATGTTCAGACCCATATATTAATGCTACTCTCACTTTTGGTTAGAGATGCTTCTCTCTTCAGATGACAGTAACCTTGGAATTAATCATAAGGCACCATGATGCTGAGAAGAAGAGACAGAGGAGTGCTCAGCACTGAAACATCTCTATCACACCTTCCGAGGCTCAGGGTCCATTGTGGAAGAGGTGGCGGAAAGAATGTAAGAGCTGCTGGGCATGGTGGTACACACCTTTAATCCTAGCACTAGGGAGGCCGAGGTAGGCTGATCACTGTGAGTCCAAGGCCACCCTGAGACTACATAGTGAATTCCAAGTCAGCCTGGGCTAGAGAGTAAGACTCTACCTTGAAAATCAAAAAAAAAAAAAAAAAGAGAGAGAGAGAGAGAGAAGGCCAAAGGAAGGGTAGGACTCCTTACAACGTGCTCCTCCAGACACAAAATGGCCTGGATATCCATCACCTCACAGTGCCTGGCACTACCTACACAAGACCATCATAATAGGAGGAAAAGATGATGACATAAAAATAAAAGAGAGACTGATTGAGAGGGGGAAGGGATATGATGGAGAGTGGAGATGCTAAGGGGAAAGTAGGGGGGAGGGAATTATCATGGTTTATTGTCTATAATTATGGAAGTTGTTAATAAAAAATATTTTCAAAAATATAATTAACTAATCCCAGCACTTGGAAGGCCATTGGTAGAAGGATCTCTGTGAGTTCAAGGCCAACCTGAGACTACAGAGTGAATTCCAGGTCAGCCTGGGCCAGAGTAAAACTCTACCTCAAAAAAAATAATAATAGGGCTGGAGAGATGGCATAGCAGTTAAGACATTTGCCTGAAAAGCCTGAGAACACATGTTTTACTCCCCAGATCCCTCTTAAGCCAGATACACAAGGTGATGCATGTGCAAGGTCGTATATGTGCACAAAGTGGAACACATGTCTGGCATTCAATTACAGTGGCTGGAGGCTCTGGCATGCCAATTCTCTCTCTCATAAAAAATATTATTTTAGCGGGCGTGGTGGCACACGCCTTTAATCCCAGCACTCGGGAGGCAGAAGTAGGAGGATCGCCGAGAGTTCGAGGCCACCCTGAGACTACATAGTGAATTCCAGGTCAGCCTGGACCAGAGTGAGACCCTACCTCGAAAAACCAAAAAAAAAAAAAATTATTTTAGAGCCGGGCGTGGTGGCACACGCCTTTAATCCCAGCACTGGGGAGGCAGAGGTAGGAGGATTGCTGTGAGTTCAAGGCCACCCTGAGACTACACAGTGAATTCCATGTCAGCCTGGACCAGAGTGAGACCCTACCTCGAAAAACCAAAAAAAAAAAATTATTTTAGAGCTGGTCGTGGTGGCGCACGCCTTTAATCCCAGCACTGGGGAGGCAGAGGTAGGAGGACTGCTGTGAGTTCAAGGCCACCCTGAGACTACATAGTGAATTCCAGGTCAGCCTGGGCTAGAGTGAGACCTACCTTGAAAAACCAAAAAAAAAAAAAATTATCTTATTTAATCCTAGCACTTGGGAGGCTGAGATAGGAGGATTTCTGTAAGTTCCAGGCCAGTCTGAAGCTACAGAGTGAGTTCTAAGTCATCCTGGGCTAGACCCTACCTTGGAAAACAAATTATTTTAAAGCCAGGCATGGTGGTGTGTGCCTTTAATCCTACCAATTAGGAGGCAGAAGTAGGAGAATCTCTGAGTTCAAGGCCAGCCTGAAACTGCACAGTGAATTCTAGGTCAGCCTGGGCTAGTGTGAGACACTACTTCGACAAACCAAATCAAACAAAAAACAAATCTTGGGCTGGAGGGATGGCTTAGCAGTTTAGCATTTGCCTGTGAAGCCTCAGGACCCCGGTTCGAGGCTTGATTCTCCAGGACCCTTGTAAGCCAGGTACACAAGGAGTTCATTTGCAGTGGCTGGAGGCCCTGGTGTACTCATTCTCTCTCTCTCTCTCTCTCTCTCTGTTGCTCTCAAATAAATAAATAAAAATAAAAATAATTTTTAAAATATTTGTTATATTTCCCACTGCCACCATGTACTCAGCAGCATCTTTGGGGTTGGAGCTTGTTTAACAGGTATCTCCACAGCTTCTTCTCGCAGCTCCACTTTGACAGCCCAACAGAGGATGGATCATCAAAGGACATGATTATACTCCAGGAGGCCAGCTGTAACACCCTCATTGTTGCAAACTCTGGAGGAAGAAATGCTCCAGTCAGTAATGGCAGAGGTAGCAATCTCAGTAGGAAAGGAATGAATGGTCCACACCATGAAGACATGTGTAAGAGTCTGCTCTTTAACACTTAGCAACATACAGAATGAATCATCCACTGTGTTGAGGAGATATAGCGAAGAAAGGGCAATATGATGAGCGGGGCCCTGAGTGACGGAAAATAAAATTGTGGCTTCTCTCAGGGTCCATAGAATTCAGAGAATGCACTAAGTATGGTGGGGAAATAGAGCACATTCACCTAACCTGTGAGAATACTTCTTATGGACCTTCCTTACAAATAACTTTTCTGGAAGTATTTCCTTGGGATACCTATGTTAAGTTCTTATCTTGACCCTATAACTAAGTTAAACTTATGCTTTGTAATTATTTACAACCAAGTACTCATCCTGCTTTAAACAATGTTTGCTTAGGCCACACACAGTCAGGTTGATAAATACTGATAAGGGGCGTCTGAGGAGATTTCTCAGTGGTTAAAGGGTCTTGCTTGCAAAGCCTGATGGCCCAAGTTTGATTCCCCATACCCATATAAGGCCAGATGCACAAAGTGACACGTGTATCTAGAGTTTGTTTGCAGTGGCAAGAGGCCCTAGTGTGCCCATTCTCTCTCTCTCTCTCTTTCTTTCTTTTATTTATTTATTTATTTTATTTATTTATTTATTGACAACTTCCTTAATTGTAGACAATATCCCATGGTACTTCCCTCCCTCCCCCCACTTTCCCCTTTGAAACTCCACTCTCCGTCATATCCCCTCCCCCTCTCAATCAGACTCTCTTTTATTTATTTATTTATTTATTTTGGTTTTTTGAGGTAGGGTCTCACTCTGGTCCAGGCTGACCTGGAATTAACTATGTAGTTTCAGGGTAGCCTCAAACTCACGGCGATCCTCCTACCTCTGCCTCCCAAGTGCAGGGATTAAAGGCGTGCGCCACCATGCCTGGCCCTCTCTTTTATTTTTATGTCATGATCTTTTCCTCCTATTATGATGGTCTTGTGTAGATAGTGTAGATAGGCACTGCGAGGTCAAGGATATCCAGGCCATTTTGAGTCTGGAGGAGCACATTGTAAGGCATCCTACCCTTCCTTTGGCTCTTACATTCTTTCCGCCACCTCTTCTTCAATGGACCCTGAGCCTTGGAAGGTGTGTTAGAGTTTCTCTCTCTTTCTATGTCTCTCTCATATACGCTCCCTCTCTGGTACAAATAAATAGCATATAAAATATTTAAAAATACACTCGTGAGGCAGAGGTAGGAGGGTCGCCATGAGTACGAGGCCATCCTGAGACTACAGAGTGAATTCCAGGTCAGCCTGAGCTAGAGTGAGACCCTACCTCAAAAAACCAAAAAAAAAAAAAAAATTAAAAATATTGACAAGAAATGTTGGGCATTCAGACAGCTTCTATGACCTTAAGCCATGCTCCTTGTTTGCCCAGAACAGTGTGTGTGTGTGTGTGTGTGTGTGTGTAAGAGAGAGAAAAAGACCAGTCTGCCGCAAGCAGCAGAGACATTGAAAGCAACAAATTGCCCACAAGAATGTTGGAAGCAACAGGTGGGCTTACAGTGATAACATCTATGAATAGTAAATGTATGTGTGTGTGTTCTGGATCCATACAGTTCACCAGTCCTGCCCTTAAGTCTCTTCTTTTGAACAAGTGTTTAAGGAACTTTTTGGAGACAAAGTCCCTTGTCCGTCCATCATGTATTATTCACTCCTTGCTCACGTATTGCTGTTTTTGCTATTCAATAAACACACCAGATGCGTGCTTGCCTCATGAGCAGCAGCAGCAGCAGGAGGCAGCAGGCTCATTGTTGGGTAAACAACTCTGAGAGTCAGTGTCTTTATTTCAGGATACTATCACACCCTCAGAGATTTGGGATTTCCTTAAATCATGAATATGGGCACAAACAAATGCAGGATTAGCAAATGCCCATGACTTGCTCTCCAACAGAAACCCTAGCTATGTTTTCCATAACATTATTATTATTGTGGGTCTTTTGAAATATGATTTGTGTTAATTAGTGCTTTAAATCCCATTTTTTTTTTTTTTTTTAGTTTTTCAAGGTAAGGTCTTACTCCAGCCCAGGCTGTCCTAGAACACACTCTATAGTATTGATACAGGGTCTATGGGATCAAATGGGCAAACTAAGGCAAGATATTTGGTCAACCTAAAAATTCCTAGGGGCTGGAGAGATGGCTTAGCAGTTAAGGTGCTTGCCTACAAAGGCTAACAACCCAAGTTCGATTCCCCAGTGCTCATGTAAAGCCAGATGCACAAGGTGACACATGCACCTGGAGTTTACTTGCAGTGGCTGGAGTCCCTGGCATGCGCATTCTCTCCGTCTGTCTCTCTTCTATTTCTCTCTCTGCTTGAAAATAAATAAATAAAAATATTTAAAACTCCTCAAATAAATGTTTCCCATCTGGAAGCTAAACAAATTGCTCAATGGTTAGAGGCACTTGTTAATAATTGTAAATGCTTCATATTTCCTGCTTTGCTTCTCAAAATGATGTTCTATATATAGGTTTCTATAATAAGGATAAAAAATTAAAATCAAACAGATAAAAAAAGATCAAACATAGTCAGGTGTAGTGGCACACACCTTTAATCCCAGCACTCGGGAGGCAGAGGTAGGAGGATCAATGTGAGTTCAAGGCCACCCTGAGACTACATAGTGAATTCCAGGTCAGCAGCCTGGGCTATAGTGAGACCCTACCTCGGAAAAAAAAAAAAGATCAAACAGATGTCTCAGTGATTAGAGATACTTGACAAAGGCTATACTCATTTGGTATTTTATGGTCTGCTCCTAATTTTAGGAATGTTTCACCTGGAGATTCCTATATCACATATAGTGATTTACAGATTTCTAAAGGTTTTGCTTAATGTTTTGGTTACATCCAAGGTTCCATTTTGTCTTGCTTCAGATTGAGACATGCTCAGAACCCAAAATGTGTGGGCTAAAAAGATCCCAGCCGGGCGCGGTGGCGCACGCCTTTAATCCCAGCACTCGGGAGGCAGAGGTAGGAGGATCACCGAGAGTTCGAGGCCACCCTAAGACTACATAGTGAATTCCAGGTCAGTCAGCCTGAGCCAGAGTGAGACCCTACCTCGCAAAAAAAAAAAAAAAAAAAAAAAAAAGATCCCATACAGGCCAATTTTTTTTTTTTTTTTTTTTTTTTTTTTTTTCGAGGTAGGGTCTCACTCTGGCCCAGGCTGACCTGGAATTAACTATGTAGTCTCAGGGTGGCCTTGAACTCATGGCGATCCTCCTACCTCTGCCTCCCGAGTGCTGGGATTAAAGGCGTGCGCCACCACGCCCGGCTCAGGCCAACTTTTCAAGGTCCTGTTCTCTGGCCATGGGAAGAGGTATAAGGGCCCATTAGTAAGAACTCAAATTTGTAGGTCCTGGGAAGCAAAAGGAGAACATTCCAAGGTTACACTGGACAGATGGCCTCAGCCCCAGGCAAACCTTTTAAGGATCTGTTTTCTGGCCATGAACACAGGTATATACAGGAGACAAGGCTACAAATAGAGTAGTTTAGGCTCAAGTTTCCGGTCCTATTGGTAAGAGTACTTACGTCCATAGACCTCAGGTTTCCAAGCACAAGTTTTAGGGTCCCACTGGGAAGAGTGAAACTCAAGGCCATGGACCCCAAGGTGAGGAAATACATGAGTCACACCGATGTCAGGTGGCCCCACACTGGTAGACTCTTTGTCCTATTCTCTGGCTACAGGAATGAGTACAGAAGATGAAGAGAGATGTCGCTTCATAAGGAGCTAAGGCTCTGCTACAGACATCTAGATTTAGTAGCTAGGCCAGTATTTCTCGCCATCACTCTAAAGATAGAAAGTCACCTCCAAAATTCCACAAGGGACCCCCCTCGCCTTTCTGTGATACCACTGGAAAAAATTAGACCCCACAATCTCATAACAAGAAACTAGTTTCTTTCTGTCATACAGACTGGTCACAATACCCTGTAACGTATAAAAATAAATGGCACCGGGCGTGGTGCCTGGTCAGCCTGGGCTACTGTGAAACCTGACCTCAAATAGACAAAAAAAAAAAAAAAAAAAAAGTGGCCACCACAGGACAGTTTTAAACACTACATAATTCTTCAACTTGATATTTTTCTTGAAAAATAAAAGTTCCTTAAATACAGCTATTCTTTTACCTCTGTGACTATCTATACTGGCTCCCTTGATCACCTAATGAGTCGTGAGACAACCATCAGACTTTCCTAAAGTGTATATCAGGGTAAAAACAGATATCACCGTAGAGATCAGATAAGTTCTTTTTTTTGTTTTGTTTTGTTTTGTTTTTGTTTTTCAAGGTAGGGTCTCACTCTAGCTCAGGCTGACCTGGAATTCACTATGTAGTCTAAGGGTGGCCTTGAACTCATGGCAATCCTCCTACCTCTGCCTCCCGAGTGCTGGGATTAAAGGCGTTCACCACCACGCCCGGCATTTTTTTTTTTGTTTTTTTTGAGGTAGGGTTTCACTCTAGCCCAGGCTGACCTGGAATTCACTATGTAGTCTCAGGGTGGCCTCGAACTGATGGCGATCCTCCTACCTCTGCCTCCCGGGTGCTGGGATTAAAGGCGTGCGCCACCATGCCCGGCATTTTTGTTTGTTTGTTTTTTAGGTTCAGATGATTAAGTTCTTAAAACACCTGCAACATAGGAGCAATCCAATCAGAGCAAAAACTCATCCAAGGCTCTCTAGCAAAGTGGAGACTGCAAAGATGGGCCAAAGCATTCCTGCTTCTTACTTTCAGGGCCTCAGTCACCCTAATTGCCTAACAAAGCTACCTGACTCCTCAGTCCCATGATTTTAACCATACATATCCACCATTATGCATATACATGAGATTATAAAAAGGGATTTTCCCTTCATGGGTCACTTCAGGGACAGGCTGGTCCTCACAGTGCTTCTGACTAATACTGGTTTAATCTTTCCTTGTTTATCTCTTTCTTTTTAACCAGGAAATGCCTTACCACAAACTAACAGAACAGAAAGGGGGGCCAATGGGAGGCCTGGGTCTCTGGGCTGTCCCTACCTCAACTTCCTCCTGAGAAACCTTTCTCCTTAATTCTTTTTTTATTTTTGGTTTTTCAAGTTAGGGTCTTGCTCTAGCCCAGACTGACTTGGAATTCACTCTGTATCCTCAGGGTGGCCTTGAACTCATGGCAATCCTCCTACCTCTGCCTCCCACCACCATATCCTGCTCTCCCTAATTCTTCAGGGGTGCAGAAGGGTGAAAATCTACCTTCTGTAACTGCTTCCTACTGAAATAGAGAAGTTGAAAATTAGGGACATCTTTCCTAGTACTGTCCCTAAGGAGAAACTCTCTAGGAGGGTTGGGGAGATGGCTCACTGGTTCAAGGTGCTTGTTCTGCAAGCCTGCCTTACCACAAACTAACAGACTGGAGTTCAGATCCCATCCCCAACACCCACATAATGTGGAACACAGACGGCATCTGCATCCGTAATCCTCACATAACTATGGAAATGGGAGGCAGAGTCAGTAGAATCCTGAAGCTGCCTGCCAGCTAGTCACCTTACCAGTGGCAAACAGCAAGAAGAGAAATCCTGTCTCAAATGAGGAAGAAGGTGAGGACCAATACTTCAAGATTGTCCTCTGGCCATACATGCTCCTTGGCTCGTGTATACTCCTACACACAAAATAAAAATAAATAAAGCTGGGTGTGGTGGCACACACTTTTAATCCAAGACAGAGGTAGGAGGATTGCCATGAGTTTGAGGCTAGTTTGGGACTATAGAGTGAGTTCCAGGTCAGCCTGGGCTAAAGTGAGTACCTACCTTGACAAAAAACCACAAACAAATAAATAAATTTTTAAAAAGCTGTCCATGCATTCCCTTGCCAGATGATTGAGTGGGAGCAAGGAGGTATTCTCCAGATCTCTGGGTCTCTTTTTGGAATTGGCTGCTGCAACTGAACTCCAGATGTATGCACCATTCTGTGCATCTGGCTTTATGTGGGTACTGGGAAACTGAACTCAGGCCATCAAGCCTTGCAAGGAAGCAACCTTAACACTGAGCATCTCCCCAGATCGAGAGTCATTTATTTACTTAATCGCTCTCTCTCCTATTCTTTTTTGTTTTGTTTTGTTTTGTTTTTTCGAGGTAGGATTTCACTCTAGCCCAGGCTGACCTGGAATTCACTATGTAGTCTCAGGGTGGCCTTGAACTCATGGTGATCCTCCTACCTCTGCCTCCCAAGTGCTGGGATTAAAGGCATGTGCCACCAAGCCCGGCTCTCCTACTCTTTTATATATATATTTTATTTATTTGAAAGCAGAGAGATAGAAGAGATAGAGTGGAGAGAGAGAGAGAAAGAGAGAGAGAGAGGGAATGGGTTCAGGGCCTCCAACCACTGTAAACAAACTCCAAATGCATGCATCACTGTTCATTTGGCTTTACATGGGCACTAGGGAATCAAACCTGAGTCATTAGCTTCCCTTTGTTTTGTATTTCCCTAAACAAATATAATTTAATAATTGTCCTTCTCAGCTTGATTTGCCTTTTTTTTTTTTTTTTTTTTGATTAACTACAAATATGAACTGAGGGTTTGGTGTTCAAGGACTTTCCTGGACTCCCCACAAACCCTGATCAGTATAAGCTGGTCTTAAATTCATGACAATCTCCTACCTCAGCTTCCTGAATTCTGGGGTTAAAGGCATTTGCCACCAAACACATTTAAGCCCATTTAACATTTTATTTACTCTGAGAATACATAACGAATTCCAGGTCAGCCTGTGCTACAGTGAGACCATACCTCAAAAAATCAAAAGATATGTTTATTTACTTATTATTTGCACATGTGTGTGATGGGGAGCATGCCAGGGCCTCTAGCTGGTACAAATGAATGCCCATTTAGCTTTGTGTATGTGGCTGGGGAATTCAGCTCTGGACTAGCAGGTTTTGCAAGCAAATACCTTTAACTGTCGAACCATCTCCTCAGCCTCCCAGTTGTTTAGTGCAGGGAATTGAACCTAGGGTCTCATGCATGCTATGGAAGTACTCTAACAGTGAGATTTATTGCCATCCCTAGGCGTATTACTTTCCAAATCTTCCTCTAGATCTTGGTATTTAATGTGTTAGTAGAGAAACACGTGCATTATTACATAACACATTTTAAGAGAGAAAAGAAGAGAGAGAGGCAGATAGAGAGAATGGGCGTGCCAGGGCCTCCAGCCTCTGCAAATGACTCCAGACACTTGCACCACCTTATATATCTGGCTTACATGGGTCCTGGGGAGTTAAAACTGGGTCCTTTAGCTTTGCAGGCAAGCACCTTAACCACTAAGCCATCTCTCCAGCACCATAACACATTTTTTAAAAAATATTTTTGTGTGTGTGTTGTGTATAGTAGGTGTGATGTGGTGTGTATATGTGTGCAGATGAGGTGCCCCATGTGTGCACAGAGGACAGAGAACGTTGGGTCCCCCTCCATCATTTAGCCACTTGTTTTTCTTCACTGATTCTGGTTCTTTGTCATGGGTTATGGCCACCTATGAAAGCACTATAGTTGAAATAGGCCCCAGCCAGGTGTGGTGGCACACGCCTTTAATCCCAGCACTTGGGAGGCAGAGGTAGGAGGATCACCATGAGTTCAAGGCCACTCTGAGACTACATAATGAATGTCAGGTCAGCCTGGACTACAGTGAGACCCTACCTGGAAAAAAAAACAAAATATAAAATAAAATAAAATGATAAAATCACATAGGATCCAACATACAGTAAGTGTTTCATACATTATCTAATTTTACTATTATATATGAATGCAGGGAAACTGAACTCAGGCCATCAAGCCTTGCAAGGAAGCAACCTTAACACTGAGCATCTCCCCAGATCGAGAGTCATTTATTTACTTAATCGCTCTCTCTCCTATTCTTTTTTGTTTTGTTTTGTTTTGTTTTTTCGAGGTAGGATTTCACTCTAGCCCAGGCTGACCTGGAATTCACTATGTAGTCTCAGGGTGGCCTTGAACTCATGGTGATCCTCCTACCTCTGCCTCCCAAGTGCTGGGATTAAAGGCATGTGCCACCAAGCCCGGCTCTCCTACTCTTTTATATATATATTTTATTTATTTGAAAGCAGAGAGATAGAAGAGATAGAGTGGAGAGAGAGAGAGAAAGAGAGAGAGAGAGGGAATGGGTTCACCAGGGCCTCCAACCACTGTAAACAAACTCCAAATGCATGCATCACTGTTCATTTGGCTTTACATGGGCACTAGGGAATCAAACCTGAGTCATTAGCTTCCCTTTGTTTTGTATTTCCCTAAACAAATATAATTTAATAATTGTCCTTCTCAGCTTGATTTGCCCTTTTTTTTTTTTTGATTAACTACAAATATGAACTGAGGGTTTGGTGTTCAAGGACTTTCCTGGACTCCCCACAAACCCTGATCAGTATAAGCTGGTCTTAAATTCATGACAATCTCCTACCTCAGCTTCCTGAATTCTGGGGTTAAAGGCATTTGCCACCAAACACATTTAAGCCCATTTAACATTTTATTTACTCTGAGAATACATAACGAATTCCAGGTCAGCCTGTGCTACAGTGAGACCATACCTCAAAAAATCAAAAAGATATGTTTATTTACTTATTATTTGCACATGTGTGTGATGGGGAGCATGCCAGGGCCTCTAGCTGGTACAAATGAATGCCCATTTAGCTTTGTGTATGTGGCTGGGGAATTCAGCTCTGGACTAGCAGGTTTTGCAAGCAAATACCTTTAACTGTCGAACCATCTCCTCAGCCTCCCAGTTGTTTAGTGCAGGGAATTGAACCTAGGGTCTCATGCATGCTATGGAAGTACTCTAACAGTGAGATTTATTGCCATCCCTAGGCGTATTACTTTCCAAATCTTCCTCTAGATCTTGGTATTTAATGTGTTAGTAGAGAAACACGTGCATTATTACATAACACATTTTAAGAGAGAAAAGAAGAGAGAGAGGCAGATAGAGAGAATGGGCGTGCCAGGGCCTCCAGCCTCTGCAAATGACTCCAGACACTTGCACCACCTTATATATCTGGCTTACATGGGTCCTGGGAGTTAAAACTGGGTCCTTTAGCTTTGCAGGCAAGCACCTTAACCACTAAGCCATCTCTCCAGCACCATAACACATTTTTAAAAAATATTTTTGTGTGTGTGTTGTGTATAGTAGGTGTGATGTGGTGTGTATATGTGTGCAGATGAGGTGCCCCATGTGTGCACAGAGGACAGAGAACGTTGGGTCCCCCTCCATCATTTAGCCACTTGTTTTTCTTCACTGATTCTGGTTCTTTGTCATGGGTTATGGCCACCTATGAAAGCACTATAGTTAAAATAGGCCCCAGCCAGGTGTGGTGGCACACGCCTTTAATCCCAGCACTTGGGAGGCAGAGGTAGGAGGATCACCATGAGTTCAAGGCCACTCTGAGACTACATAATGAATGTCAGGTCAGCCTGGACTACAGTGAGACCCTACCTGGAAAAAAACAAAATATAAAATAAAATAAAATGATAAAATCACATAGGATCCAACATACAGTAAGTGTTTCATACATTATCTAATTTTACTATTATATATGAATGCAAAACAATTTTAAAACAAACAAGCACCAGGCTTAGTGGCACACGCCTTTAGTCCCAGCGCTCAGTAGGCAGAGGTAGGAGGATTGCTGTGAATTGGAAGTCAGCCTGGAACTACATACTGAATTCCAGGTCAGCCTGGGCTAGAGTGAGACCTTACCTCAAAAACAACAACAAAGACAAACAGCAGTTGATCCATAATTAATGTTGGGGTGGAACATACATCAAAATAATAAAAGCTGGGCTGGAGAGATGGCTTAGCAGTTAAGGTCCTTGCCAGCAAAGCAAAAGACCCAGATTCAATTCCCCAGTACCCATGCAAAGCCATATACACAAGGTGGCGCATGTGTCTCAAATAAATTAATAAAATATTTAAAAAATAATAAAGGCTGTATATGACAAACCTATATGCAACATTATGCTCAGATTACAAGTGTGTGTCACCATGCCCAACATTTATATCATATAGTTCTAATGAACTACTTAGATAATTGTATTTTGGGGTTTTTATTTTTTTAATATTTTATTTTATTTATTTTTTTATTTCTATTATTCTGATTTTACATTCATAGTATTGGTTCCATTATCCTCCTCCCTGTCCTCCCTCTTCCAAAGGGACCCTCATCAATGGGGAATGTAAGGTTTTTTTTTTTTTTTTTTTTTTTTTTTTTTTGAGGTAGGGTCTCACTCTAGCCCAGGCTGACCTGGTGGAATTCACTATGTAGTCTCAGGGTGACCTCAAATTCACATCAATCCACCTACCTCTGCCTTCTGAATGCTGTGATTAAAGGTGTGTACCACCACACCTGGCTTTGATAATTATATATTTTTATAATTGGTTTGATTTTTTTTCTTTTCTTTCAAGGTAGGGTCTCTGTTGCAGTCAGATTCATGTTGCTGGCAGAAAACACTAGACCAAAAGCAGCTTGTGGGAGTAAAGGGGTTATTTTTGTGTACAGACTCAAGGGGAAGCTCCATGATGGCAGGGGAAATTGATGGCATGAGCTGAGGGTGGACATCACCTCCTGGCCAACATCAGGTGGACAACCTCCAGCAGGAGTGTGTGCCAAAGCTTGCAAGGGGAAGCTGGCTATAACACTCATAAGTCTATCCCCAACAGTACATCACCTCCAGGAGGCTCCAGTTCCCGAACTGCCACCAGCTGGGGACCTAGCATTCAGAACACATACATTTATAGGTGACACCTGAATCAAACCATCACAGTCTCACACTAGCCCAGGCTGACTTGGAACTCACTCTGTAGCTCCAGGTTGGCCTCAAACTCACAGCAATCCTACCTCAGCCTCCTGAGTGGTGGAACTAAAGGTGTGTGCCACCATGCTCAGACCTAATGGGTTTAATTTTATTTATTTGAGACACACACACACACACACAGAGAGAGAGAGAGAGAGAGAGAGAATGAGCACATAAGGGCCTTCTGCCACTGCAAATGAAATCTAAATGCATGCTCTACCTTGTGCATCTGGCTTTAAGTGGGCTATTGGGGAATTGAACCCTGGTCTTCAGGCTTTGCAAGCAAGTACCTTTAACCACTGAGCCATTTGCACAGCTCTCTCTTCTATTATTTAAATGTTTTATTTATTTATTTATTTGAGAGAGAAAGAGAGAGGCAAATAGAGTGAGAATGGGCATGCCAGTGTCTCTAGCTACTGCAAACAAACTCCAGATGCATGCACCACCATGTGCATCTGGCTTAATGTGGGTACTGGGGAACAGAACGTGGGGTTGGCTTTGCTAGCATGTGCCTTAACTACTAAACCATCTCTCCAGCTCCTTTCTTCTATTTATTTAATTTATTTATTTATTTGAGAGAGAGAGGCAGAGAGAACAAGAGAGAAAGAATGGGCATGCCAGGTCCTTTAGCCACTGCAAACAAATTCCAGACACATGTGCCACCTTGTGCATCTGGTATATGTGGGTCCTGGGGAATCAAACCTGGATCCTTTGGTTTTGCAGGCAAGCACCTTAACTGCTAAGCCAGCCCTTTTTCTTCTATTTTTGTCATCACTTGTAACCCTATTATGTATGTCTTGGGTAGGTAGTGTCAGCTAATGTGAGGTCATGAGTTATTTTCATTTTTAACCTAAATACTGCCATTAATAGTTGCATTGAATTAAAACATTAAAAGGGGGCTGGATAGATGGCTCAGTGGTAGAAGGTGCTTGCTTGTAAAGTCTGATAGCCCCAGTTCAGCGCCTAGTACCCACAGAAAGCCAAAGCACAAAGTGATGCATGTGTCTGGATGCATTTGCAGTGGCAGGAGGCCCTGGTGCACCCATTTTCTCTCTCTCTTTCTCGCAAATGCATACATTCATACATACTTACATGTATTAAAATAGGGATTAGGGATTAGGGGCTGAAGAGATGGCTCAGCAGTGAAAACACTTGCCTGCAAAGCCTAACAATCCAGGTTTGATTCCCCAGTTCTCACATAAAGCCAAATGCACAAAGTGGCATATGCAGCTGGAGTTAATTTGCAGTGGCTAGAGGCCCTAGTGTGCTCATTCTCTCTCTCTTTCTCTTATCTTGCAAATAAATAAATAATTATAAAATAATTTCATTAGTGATGGGAATACGACACAATGGTAGAATGTTTGTGTAGAATGCACAAACCTGAGCTCCATCCCTAGAACCACAAAAAATTGCATTAAATAATTTTGGTTTGATGAACACAGTGGCACATGCTATAATCCAAGTATTTGGGAGACTGAGGCAGGAGGATCACTAAATCAAAGCCAGTCTGGGCAAGTTAGCAAGACCTTGTCTTAAATAAAAATTAGAGCTTGCCTAACTTTTTGAAATTATGTCTTTGCCTTCAATTTTTAATAAATTTTCTTATGTTTTTTTTTTTTAAAATTAGAACTAGGCATGATGGAGCATGCCTTTAATCACAGCATTCAGAAGGCAGATGTAGGTGAATTGCCATGATTTCAAGGTCATCCTGAGACTACATAATGAATTCCAGGTCAGCCTAGACTAGAGTGAGACCCTACCTCAAAAAAATAATAATAATAAATGAATGAGATAAAAATTAAGCTCACTTCTTTAATTCCAGCACTTGGGAGGCAGAAGATCACTGTGAATTTAAGGCCACCTTGAGACTACATACTGAATTCTAGGACTGCCTGGAATAGAACGAGACCCTACCTTGAAAAACAAAAAAAGAATAGGGCTGGAGAGATGGCTTAGTGGTTAAACACTTGCCAGTGAAGCCTAAGGACCCCGGTTCAAGGCTCCATTCTCCAGGACCTACGTAAGCCAGATTCACAAGGGGGTATCTGGAGTTTGTTTACAGTGGTTTAGGCCCTGGCGCACCCATTCTCTCTCTCTTTACCTGCCTATTTCTGTATCTCTCTCTCTCTCTCAAATAAATAAATAATAAAATATGTTTAAAAACATAAATAAATAAATAAATAAATAAATAAATAAATAAATAAAATGAGCTGGGCATCATGACACATGCCTTTAATCCCAGCACTCAATGGGCAGAGGCAGGAGGATCACTGTAAGTTTGAGGCCAGCCTAGGACCACAGAGTAAGTTCCAGGTAAACCTGAGCTAGAATGATACCCTACAACAACAACAAAAAATAAATAAAACAAAACAAAATAAAACAACATGAAGTCAGGCATAGTGGTACACGCCTATTATCCCAGCACTTGGGAGGCAGAGGTAGGATTCCTGTTAGTTTGAGGCTGTGAATTCCAGGTCTGCCTGGGCTACAGCAAGACCCTACCTTGAAAATTAAAAAAAAAAAAAAACATGGGGGCTGAAGTGATGGCTCAGCGGTTAAGGCATTTGCCTGCCAAGCCTAACGACTGAGTTCAATTTCTCTAGAACCCACATAAGCCAGATGCACATGCTTCCGGAGTTTGCAGTGGCTGGAGGCCCTAGTTCGCCCATATACACACACTGTGTGTGTGTGTGTGTGTGTGTGTGTGTGTGTGTGTGTGTGTGTGTGTTTGCAAATAAAAAAAATTTTAAGCCGGGCGTGGTGGCACACGCCTTTAATCCCAGCACTCGGGAGGCAGAGGTAGGAGGATCGTCGTGAGTTCGAGGCCACCCTGAGAATACAGAACTCCAGGTTAGCCTGAACTAGAGTGAGACCCTTCCTTGCAAAAACCAAAAAAAAAATTAAAAAAAAAAACACAAAAAAAAGTTCTATTTGGGGGCTGGAGTGATGGCTTAGCAGTTAAGGTGCTTGCCTGTGAAGCCTAAGGATCCAGGTTCAATTCCCCAGTGCCTATGTAAGCCAGAATCACAAGGTGGCACATGTGTCTGGAGTTTGTTTACAGAGCCCCCATTCTCTCTATCTGCCTCTTTCTCTCTCTCTCCAATAAAAAAATAAATAAGTAAATTCTATTTTTAATTGAAAAATGTTAATTAGATAAATTTATATTTTGTACCTAAAGGGACTGGAATAGAGAAGCCCTATAATTTCTCCATCCAAATTTGGCATAGTTTGTTTTATATATATATATAATTTGAGGCAAGCCCAACAGACTGGGCTTTCTTTATGTGAGAGAGCAAAAGTGAGAGAGAGAATTGGTGTGCCAGAGCCTACAGCAATTGTAATCGAACTCCAGGTGCAAGTGCCACTTTGTGCATCTGGCTTTCATGGGACCTGGAGAATCAAACCTGGGTCCTTAGGCTTTCCAGGCAAGCTCTTTAACTACTAAGCCATCTCTCCAGCCCTAAAAAATAAATTTTTAAAAATATTTTATTTATTTACTTGAGAGAAAGAGGCAGAGATAGAGAGAGGGAAAGAATAGGTGCACCTTGGCTTCTAGCCACTGCAAAGGAACTCCAGATACATGTGCCACCTTGTGCATCTGACTTTACACGGGTACTGGGGAATCAAACCCGTGTCCTTAGGCTTTGCAGGCATACACCTTAACCACTGAGTGATCTCTCCAATCCTGTTTTTTCCGAAGTAGGGTCTCACTCTAGCTCAGGCTGGGCTGGAATTCACTATGTAATCTCAGGATGGCCTCAAACTCTTGGTGAACCTCCTCCCTCCCTCCTCCTGAGTGCTGAGATTAAAGGTGTGTGCCACCACGCCTGGCCTATTTTACTTTTTTGTTTTGTTTTGTTTTTGTTTTCTGAGGTAGGGTCTCAATCTAACCCAGGATGACCTAGAATTCACTCAGTAGTCTCAGGGTAGCCTTGAACTCATGGCAATCCTCTTATCTCTGCCTCCCATGTGCTGCCTATTTTACTTTTTTAAAACTTTAAAAATTATTTACATATTGCTAGGCAAGGTGGCACATGCCTTTAATCCCAGTACTTGAGAGGCAGAGGTAGGAGGATTGCTGCGAGTTCAAGGCCAGCCTGAGACTACAGAGTGAATTCCAGGTCAATCTGGGCTAGAAGGAGACCCTACATTGAAACATCCCCCCCAAAAAAAAACCCTAAAACAAACACAATATATTGTTTGATTAGAGAGAGAGTGAGTACAGACGTGCCAGGGTCTCTAGCTGCTGCAGATGAGCTCCAGACACATGTGCTACTTTGTATGTATGGCTTTATGAGGGTCCTTGGGACTTGAACTGGGCCTGCAAGCTTTGCAAGCAAACACCTTTTGCTGCTGAGCCATCTTCCCAGCCCTACATTTTGAAACATAAATATATAAAGACTATGCTTTCAGAGATCATTTATGTAATTCATTACTAGAGAAGTTTCTCTGGCTGGGGAGAGTACCAGAAACTATAAGAAGCAGGCATAGTGTTCTCTCTTGAGCAAGAAGCCACTCTTGCTGTTGCTTTACTCCAACCACCATTTGCATTGACAATTGCCCTTGCTTTCTGTGGGAGAACTAGAGGGAGAGAACATAATGTGATCGGCTTCCTTTTTATACTGTGCATAATGAAAGAACCACAACTTCCTTAAACTTTTGTTTGAAGCATGCAAGTTCACTTTTAGGGGTTTACTCAATACTAACCTTTTATTTAAAAATATTTTTAGGGGGCTGGAGAAATGGCTTAGTGGATAAGGCGTTTGCCTGCAAAGCCAAAGGATCCCAGTTCGATTCTCCAGGACCCACATAAGCCAAATGCGTGAGGGGCACATGCATCTGGAGTTCGTTTGCAGTGGCTAGAGGCCCTGGCACGCCCATTCTCTCTCTCTCTCTCTCTCTCTCTGCTTGCAAATAAATAAGTAAATAAAAAGTTTAAAAATATTTAAAAAATATTTTTAGGGCCTGGAGAGATGGTTTAGTGGTTAACCACTTCCCTATAAGGCCTAAGGACCCCGGTTCAAGGCTCGATTCCCCAGGACGCATGTAAGCCAAATGCACAAGGTGGCACATGCATCTGGAGTTTGTTTGCAGTGGCTGGAGGCCCTAGCACTCCCATTCTCTTTCTATCTATCTGCCTCTTTCTCTCTCTGTCACTCTCAACTAAATAAATAAATAACAATAAAAAAGTATTGATTTAAAAAATTTTTTATTTATTTGAGAGAGAATGGGCATGCCAGGGCCTTCAGCAGCTGCAATCAAACTCCAGATTCATGCACCACCTTGTGCATCTGGCTTAATTGGGTACTAGGAAATTGAATCAGGGTCCTTAGACTGCTAAGCCACTCTCCAGACCTAAGGGTTTTTTTTTTTTTTTTTGAAGTAGGGTCTCACTCTGGCCCAGGCTGACCTGGAATTTACTATGTAGTCTCAGGGTGGCCTCGAACTCATGGCAATCCTCCTACCTCTGCCTCCCGAGTGCTGGGATTAAAGGCATGTGCCGCCACACCTGGCCTCCTAACTTCTTTTTTAATGTCAAAGATTTTATAATCTATACTTTTAAAAAAATATTTTATTTTTCTTTATTTATTTGAGAGAGAGAAAATGGGCATGCCAGGGCCTCTAGCCACTGCTAATGAACTCCAGGTGCATGTGCCCTCTTGTGCATCTGGCTTCCGTGGTTCCTGGTGAGTTGAACTGGGTCCTTTGGCTTTGCAGGCAAGTGCCTTAACCAATAAGCCATCTCTCCAGCCCTTGTAACCTATACTTTTAACCTATACCTTTTTGGTTTTTTTTTTTTTTTTCTTTTTGAGGTAGGGTCTCACTTTAGCTCAGGCTGACCTGGAATTCACTATGTAGTCTCAGGGTGGCCTCGAACTCATGGTGATCCTTCTACCTCTGCCTCCCGAGTGCTGGGATTAAAGGTGTGCGCCACCACGCCCAGCTCCTTTTTGGGTTTTTTTCCATTAATATTGTAATACTTTACTTTTAGAATTCCTATCATTTCATTACAACAGGGATTACCGTGGCCTGCTTTCATTTAACATTTTTATTTATTAGTAAGCAGAGAGAGAGGGAGGGAGAGAGGAGAGAGGGACAGAAAGAGAGAGAGAAAAAATGGGCATGCTAGGGTCTCTTACCACTGCAAATGAACTCCAGACACATGTGCCACTTTGTATAACTGGTTTTATGTGTGTAGTGGGGAATTGACATCAGGTCATCAGGCTTTGCAAACAAGCACCTTTTTTTTTTTTTTAAATATTTTATTATTTATTTATTTGAGAGAGAGAGATACAGAAATAGGTAGAGAGAGAGGGAGAGAGAATGGGTGCGCCAGGGCCTCCGGCCACTGCAAACGAACTCCAGATGCATGCACCCCCTTTGTGCATCTGGCTTACGTGGGTCCTGGAGAATTAAGCCTCGAACCGGGGTCCTTAGGCTTAATAGGCAAGCGTTTAACCGCTAAGCCATCTCTCCAGCCCCACCTTTTTTTTTATTTTTCAATTTTTTATTGATAAAATTTTTTTCATTGACAAAAATCATAACATGCATGCATGGGGTGCCATGTGATGTCATTCCTGGAATTTTTATTTTTATTATTTATTTATTTATTTATTTATTTATATATATATATATTTTTTATTTATATTATTTTGATTTTACATTCATAGTAAAGGATCCATTGTCCTCCCTGTCCTCCCTCTTTCAAAGGGACCCTTGTCAATGGGGAATGTGGGTCAAGCATTGTGAGGTTGGTTAAGAGTTCTGGGGGGTTGGCCCCAGTCTCTGTGCATGATGCCCCAACTATGGCTCTAACAATCTTTCCGCCCCCTCTTCCGCAAGTTTCCCTGAGCCACATTGGGGTCATTTTAGTTCTGCTTCAGTGATGCGGTTTTGGGAGCCTCTGTGTCTCTGGATCTCTGGCTTAGTTGGAGTTGGATGTTCTCTGTGTTTATCTCCTTCGGCCTTTTGCTGGTGTCATGATCGCCATGAATACTGAACTCTTGCCCTTCTCCTGCGTTGTTCTATGGTTTCAGCTGGGGCCCTGGTGAGGTGTGGTTAGCTGATCCTCCCTTCAGGTTCGATGTCCACCTGAAAAAAGATAAGCAAATTCTCCATCGGAGAGAAAAGTTAGTACTAGGTAGAAGGGATGACCATCTATGTTTTGGAGGGAAATTTATATGCGTTGGCTCTCTTCTAGCCCACATTTGGTGGTATCTTGATCTTGGAGACTGAGCTCATTTTTTGTACCTGGTTTTGACTTATTTCCCAGTTCCAGCAATGAGTTCCATTCCACTGAGTGGATCTATTAGCCAAATCAAGAGCAGTTGGTTACCCACCATGGCTGATTGCCACTACTGCACTTGTATGAGCATTACGTCTAGTTGTTTCCAGCTGGGTATCTTAGACTGCCAGTTGTTTGGACAGATGTCGGTCATTTTCCCCCAGTTGCTTGTATAGCACCCTCTGGTACTAGACTAGCTAACTGTCTGGGGACTGACCCTCTTCCAGATTCTGAACATATCTCTTCGTGTTTGGTCTCACACACGTAAGCTGTCTTCAACAGTAGGGTCTTGCCATTAACCTTTGGTGGGTCACCAAGAACTCTGACAGAAGTCTGTCTATTTTGGGAAACCTTGTAGGTGTTTCAGATCAACAGCTCATTGTGGAAGTTCACCCCATGCTGGCACTGGGAGTTATAAGTCTGCACCTAGGAAGATGAGGGAAGAAAAAGATAATATAGAGGAGAAAGTGAGTATAGAGAGGGGAGGGAGAGAGAACGAGAGAGAGAGAGAGAGAGAAGAGAGAGAGAGAGAAGCAGGACAAGATTAAGGTTGGCCTTCATGATGCTCTCTCCAGGTTCCTGTGGTTCGGGTGTTCCCTCTGCGGGCCTGCTGAAGGATCAATGTTTTAACCTGTTGTTCAGAATAAAGGGTTTTATAGTGTCTTTTCCTTTTGGGTCCCAATTTGTATCCCCCTTGTTCTCCCTCCCACCCTCTCGTTCCCTCCCACCCTTACCCTCCCTCCCTCCCACCCTCCCTTTTGTCTGGGCTTCAGAGTGTTTATTTGGGCAAACAAGCACCTTTAACCACTGAGCCATCTCTCCAGCCCAGCAGCAAAAATTTTTAAGAAGAAAATATTGGATTGGAGAGATGGCATAATGGTTAAGACACTTGCCTGCAAAGCCTAAGGACCTGAGTTTGATTCCCCAGTACCAACATAAAGCCAGATGCACAAAGTGGCACATGAATCTGGATTCTGTTTGCAGTGGCAGGAAGCTCTGTCACGACCATTCTCTCTGTCTCTCTCTCTGCTTGCAAATAAATAAATACATTAAAAAAAAATTTTTTTTGGTTTTTCGAGGTAGGGTCTCACCCTAGTTCAGGCTGACCTGGAATTCATTATGTAGTCTCAGGGTAGCCTCGAACTCATGGTGATTCTCTTACCTCTGCCTCCCAAGTGCTGGGATTAAAGGCATGCGCCACCACGCCCGGCTCCATTTTAAAATATTTTTAAAAAGAAAAAATATAAACAACATTGTGAGTGAGATTGTGGGGAGGGTTTTTTTTTTGTGGTAGGGTTTCACTCTATCCCAGGCTGACCTGGAATTCACTATGTAGTCTCAGGCTGGCCTCAAATTCACAACAATCCTCCTACCTCTGTGTCCCAAGTGCTGGGATTAAAGGCATGCGCCACCACACCTGGCAGTGAGTGAGTTTTGTCTCCTGAAGATACTTGTTGAAGAATTATATTTTAAGTACTCAGTTTCTGCAAGATATTTTTATTTAACTTATTTATTTGAGAAACAGAAAGAGGCAGAGAGAATAAAAAAGAGATAATTGGGGCTGGAGAGATGGCTTAGCAGTTAAGGTGCTTGCCTGCAAAGCCAAAGGACCTAGGTTCAATTCCCCAGGACTCACGTAAGCCAGATGCACAAAGTGGCGCATGTGCACCTGAAGTTCTCTCTCAAATAAACAGATGAAAAATAAAAGCCGGGCGTGGTGGCATACCCTTTAATCCCAGCACTTGGGAGGCAGAGGTAGGAGGATCACCATGAGTTTGAGGCCACCCTGAGACTACATAGTGAGTTCCAGGTCAGCCTGCTAGAGTGAGACCTTATCTTAAAAAACCAAAATAAATAAATAAAGATATTTTTAAAAACAAGTTATTAAAAATAAAAGAAAGAGAGTCGGGTGTGGTGGTGTATGCCTTTAATCCCAGCACTTGGGAGGCAAAGGTAGGAGGATCACCGTGAGTTCAAGGTCACCCTAAGACTACATAGTGAATTCCAGGTTAGCCTGAGCTAGAGTGAGCCCCTACCTCAAAAAACAAAAAAGAAAAGGAAAGGAAAGGAAAGGAAAGGAAAGGAAAGGAAAGGAAAGGAAAGGAAAGGAAAGGAAAGGAAAGGAAAGGAAAGGAAAGGAAAGGAAAGGAGGGAAGGAAGGAAGGAAGGAAGGGAATTGGTGCACTAGGGCCTCCAGTCCCTTTTTCCCATTTATCCTTATTTATTTATTTAAGAGAGAGAAAGGCAAAGAGAGAGAGAATGAGAGAGAGCGAGAGAAAAAGAGACAATGGGAACGCCAGGGCCTCCAGCCTCTGCAAACAAACTCCAGATGCCTGTGTTGCCACCTTGTGCATCTGGCTTACATGGGTCCTGGGGAATCAAACCTGGATCATTTAGCTTTGCTGGTAAGCACCTTAACTGCTAAGCCATCTCTCCAGTCCTGCAAGAATATTTTGAATTAAATACATATTTTGATATCTAAAAGAAATAGTTAGAGCCAGGTGTGGTGGTGCATACCTTTAATCCCAGCACTCAGAAGGCAGAGGTAGGAGGATCGCCGTGAGTTCAAGGCTACCCTGAGACTACAGAGTGAATTCCAGGTCAGCCTAGGCTAGAGTGAGACCCTACCTTGAAAAACAAACAAAAAAAATAGTTTTAAATATTTTCCATTTTGTAGAAATTGATGATTATCAAGGTACCTCAGCACTTGAAGACATATTTTCTTTTTTTAAGACATAATATCTTCTAAAGTAAAAATACTATGGGGAAGCTGGATGTGGTGGTACACACCTTTAATCTCAGCATTCAGAGGCTGAGATGGGATTGCCACGAGTTTGATGCCAGCCTGTGCTAGAGTGAGACCCTTCCTCAAAAAACATATACTATAAAAAATACTATGGGGATCGTTAGGTACATATCAATGGTAGAGTGCAGCATATTCACAGTAGCCAAGAAATTGAATCAATCCAAGTACACATCAACTGATGAACAGATAAGGAAAACATGGCCTGTATGCACAATGAAATACAAGCAATAAGAGAATAAAGTTCTGTCATTTTCAGAAACATGGATGGGACTGAATGAGTTTTTTATTGTGAAGCCTCCATAGTCTCTAGGACTCACTCAGGGTCTCTGCTCATTGTCCTTAAGCAGGAACCACAAACCACAGAAATGGAACATGTTATCTTGTAGTGACAGGAGATGAATGCCAGAGGGCAGTATTTCCTATGCCACAGCAATTTACATTTCACCTGCACAGAAAGGAACAATAATCAGGTTGTTGTTTTTTATTATATATATATATAGAGAGAGAGATGGTTTTTCGAGGTAGGGTCTCACTATAGCTCAGGCTGACCTGGAATTCACTCTGTAGTCTCAGGGTGGCCTCAAACTCACGATGATCCTCCAACCTCTGCCTCCCGAGTGCTGGGATTAAAGGTGTGCGCCACCACACCTGGCAAAATTTATTTTATTTATTTATTTATTAGAGACAGGGAGGGAGAGGGTGAGAACGGGCGTGCCAGGGCCTGTAGCCACTGCAAATGAACTCCAGATGTATACACCACCATGTGCAACTGGCTTACATGGGACCTGGAGAATCGAACCTGGGTTCTTATGCTTTGCAGGCATGTGCCTCAACCACTAAGCCATCTCTTCAGCCCTTTTTTTGGTTTATTCGAGGTAGGGTTTCACTCTAGTCCAGCTGATCTAGAATTCACTCAGGGTGGCCTCGAACTCACAGCAATCCTCCAAACTCTGCCTCTCAAGTGCTAGGATTAAAGGTGTGCACCATTACATTCAGTAAGAATCAGGTTTTAATCAATGAGACTGAAGAAGAAAGAAGACTGTCTCTTTCGAAGCATAATGTTTAACAGGCAGGGAGTGGTGGTGCGCGCTTATATTCCCAGCACTTGGGATGACAGAGTAGGAGGATTGCTGTGAGTTCAAGGTCACCCTGAGACTACAGAGTGAATTCCAGGTCAGGTCAGCCTGGGCCAGAGTGAGACCCTACCTCAAAAAAAAAAATATTTAACAGGCCAGGCGTGGCCTTTAATCCCAGCACTTGGGAGGCAGAGGTAGGAGGATCGCTGTGAGTTCAAGGCCACCCTGAGACTACATGGTGAATTCCAGGTGAGCCTGGGCTAGAGCGAGAACCTAACTCGAAAAACCAAAAACAATATATATATATAATATTAATCACCAAGAGTTCAAGGCCACCCTGAGACTACATAGTAAATTTCAGGTCAGCCTGGGCTAGAGTGAAACCCTACCTTGAAAAAAGAGAGAGAGAGAGAGAGAGAGAGAGAGAGAGAGAGTATGGGCATTCCAGGGCTCTTGAAACTGCAAACGAACTCCAGAGACATGTGCCCCTTGGTTCATCTGGCTTTATGTGGATACTGGGGAATATAACCCAGACTGTTAGGTGCTGCAAGAAAGCACTTTTGGGCTGGAGAGATGGCTCAGCGGTTAAAAGTGCTTGCTTGAAAGCCTGATGGTCAGAGTTCAATTTCCCAGTACCCACATAAAGCCAGATGCACAAAGTGGTGCATGCATCTGGAGTTCATTTACAGGAGCAAGAGGACCTGGAATGCCCACTCTCCCTCTCTTTCTCTCTTTTCTGACAAATAAATATTAAATAAGATACTAAAAGAAAGCACTTTTAACTGCTGGTCCATCTCTCTAGCCCAATTTTATTAGTTTTTTGTTTTTTATCTTCTTTTGCTATTTGTTTGGTTTTGGTTTTTAAGGTAAGGTCTCACTTTAGCCCAGGCTGACCTGAAATTCACTATGTAGTCTCAGGGTGGCCTTGAACTCATGGTGATCCTCCTACCTTTGCCTCCTGAGTGCTAGGATTAAAAGCGCATGCCATCATGCCCTGCTAATTTTTTTGTTTTATTGAGGTAGGGTCTCTCTCTCTCTAGCCCAGGCTGACCTGTAATTAACTATGTAGTCTCAGACTGGCCTCAACTCACAGTGATCCTCCTACCTCTACCTCAAGGTATGCACCACCACTCCTGGCAGAGAGAGGGACAGAAAAAGAGAGGAGAGAGAGAGACAGAGAGAGAATGGGCACTTCAGGGCCTCTATCCCCTGCAAACAAATTCTAGTTGCATGCACCACTTTGTGCATGTGGCTTTACACAGGTACTGGGAAATCAATCTCCAGTTGTTAGGCTTTGCAGCCAAACACCTTAACTGCATAGCCATCTCTCTAGGCCTTTATTAACCCTTGAGATGATCTAGCCTAGGTTGGCCTAGACTTAATATGTAGCTGAGGATGGCATTGGACTTTTGTCCTCTTGCCCCCACTTCCCAAGTGCTCAGATTACAGGTGTGTGCAACAGGTTTATGTGGTGCTGGAGGGTCAAAAGCAGGGCTTCGTGCATGGTAAGCAGTCTACCAATTTATTTGGTTTCAGACCTCAAACAAGTAATTTTAAACGTATACTTTTTGTTGTGTGTGTCCTTATGGTATATGCATCTCTGTGTGCAGATGTACATGCCATGTGCATGTTACAGAGGCCAGAGGAAGATGTTGGGTGTCTTCCTCTATTCTTTGATCTTATTTCGAGCAAGAGGACCTGGAATGCCCACTCTCCCTCTCTTTCTCTCTTTTCTGACAAATAAATATTAAATAAGATACTAAAAGAAAGCACTTTTAACTGCTGGTCCATCTCTCTAGCCCAATTTTATTAGTTTTTTGTTTTTTATCTTCTTTTGCTATTTGTTTGGTTTTGGTTTTTAAGGTAAGGTCTCACTTTAGCCCAGGCTGACCTGAAATTCACTATGTAGTCTCAGGGTGGCCTTGAACTCATGGTGATCCTCCTACCTTTGCCTCCTGAGTGCTAGGATTAAAAGCGCATGCCATCATGCCCTGCTAATTTTTTTGTTTTATTGAGGTAGGGTCTCTCTCTCTCTCTAGCCCAGGCTGACCTGTAATTAACTATGTAGTCTCAGACTGGCCTCAACTCACAGTGATCCTCCTACCTCTACCTCAAGGTATGCACCACCACTCCTGGCAGAGAGAGGGACAGAAAAAGAGAGGAGAGAGAGAGACAGAGAGAGAATGGGCACTTCAGGGCCTCTATCCCCTGCAAACAAATTCTAGTTGCATGCACCACTTTGTGCATGTGGCTTTACACAGGTACTGGGAAATCAATCTCCAGTTGTTAGGCTTTGCAGCCAAACACCTTAACTGCATAGCCATCTCTCTAGGCCTTTATTAACCCTTGAGATGATCTAGCCTAGGTTGGCCTAGACTTAATATGTAGCTGAGGATGGCATTGGACTTTTGTCCTCTTGCCCCCACTTCCCAAGTGCTCAGATTACAGGTGTGTGCAACAGGTTTATGTGGTGCTGGAGGGTCAAAAGCAGGGCTTCGTGCATGGTAAGCAGTCTACCAATTTATTTGGTTTCAGACCTCAAACAAGTAATTTTAAACGTATACTTTTTGTTGTGTGTGTCCTTATGGTATATGCATCTCTGTGTGCAGATGTACATGCCATGTGCATGTTACAGAGGCCAGAGGAAGATGTTGGGTGTCTTCCTCTATTCTTTGATCTTATTTCCCTGAGACAGGGTCTCTCACAGAATAAGTGCTCCTCAATTTTTTTTTTTTTTTTTTTTTTTTTTTGGTTTTTCAAGGTAGGGTCTTGCTCTCCAGCCCAGGCTGACCTGGAATTCACTATGTAATCTCAGGATTCCCTCAAACTCATGGTGATCCTCCTGCCTCTTTCTCCCAAGTGCTGGGATTAAAGGTGTGTGCCACAATGTCTGGCTCCAATCGTCACTTTTTTTTTTTTTCCTGAGGCAGAGTTTCCCTCTAGCCCAGGCTGACCTGGAATTCACTATGTGAATGAATGTGGCCTTGAACTCACAGCAATCCTTCTACCTCTACCTCCTGAGTGCTGGGATTAAAGGCATGGGCCACCATGCCAGGCTTCTAATCCCCATTTTATTTATTTTATTATTTTCGAGGTAGGGTCTCACTGTAGTCCAGGCTGACCTGGAAGTCACTCTATATTCTCAGGGTGGCCTTGAACTCATGGCAATCCTCCTACCTCTGCCTCCTGAGCGCTGGGATTAAAGGCGTGCGCCACCACACCCAGCTTAATCCCCATTTTTTTTATTAGGCTGGCAGACCAGGGAGTCTCTGGGATCCTCCTGTCTCTGCCACCCTCAGTGGTGGGGTTACAGACATGTATGGTCACGCCCACCTTTTTCTTTGGGTACTGAGGATGGAATTCAAGCTTTTAGCAGTAAGCACTGTTACTTGCTGGGCCATCTCTCTAGCCCCCAATATTTATTTTATTGTTTGGTTTTTTGAGGTAGGGTCTCATTCTAGCCCAGGCTGACCTCAAACTCACCTCCTACCTCGGCCTCCTGAGTGCTGGGATTAAAGAAGTGTGCCATCACACGTTTTTGTTGTTTTGGTTTGGTTTTTGTTTTTAAGGTAGGGCCTCACTGTAGCCCAAGGTGACTTGTAATTTACTATGTAGTCTCAGGCTGTCCTCAAACTCAAAGTGATACTCCTACCTCATCCTCCTGAGCACTGGGATTAAAGGTGTGCACCACCATGCCCAGGCCAGTATTTACTTTTTTCCCCCTGTTGATTTCTTTTACTTACTTATTTGTGAGAGAAAGAGAGGCAGATAAGAGAATGGGCACACCAGGGCCTCCAGCAGCTGCAAACGAACTCTAGACATATGTGCCACTTTGTGCAGCTGGCTTTACGTGTGTACTGGGGAATTGAACCTGGGTCCTTAAGCTTTGCAAGAGCCTTAACTGCTCAGCCATATTTCCAGCCCTGTAATAAGTTTTTATATAGTTTTTTTTCTATATTTTATTTTATTTTTATTTATTTGACAGAGAGAGAGAGGGGGAGAATGGGTGCGCCAGGGCCTCCAGCCACTGCAAACACTTGCACCACTTTGTGCATCTGACTAACGTGGGTACTGGTCAATTGAACCTGGGTCCTTTGGCTTTGCAGGCAAACACCATAACTGCTAAACCATCCCTCCAGCCCAAGTTTTTATATATTTTTGGAGCCAAGTTGGCATTCATTCAGACTAGCTTGTAAATTTGAAGAGGCCAATTGCAATCCCCGTTGTAACTTTTAGAAAAGTATTTATTTGCACATGTGTGTATGGGTTTACCAGGGTCTCATTGCCGCAAATGGAACATCAGACACACGTACCACTTTTTGCATCTGGCTTTATATGGGTGCTGGGGAACTGAACCAGGGTCAATAGGTTTTGCAAGCAAGAACCTTTAACCACTAAGCTCTCTCTCGAGCTAGAACAGAAATGAGAATGAGAAAGCCAGGCGTGGTGGCGCACGCCTTTAATCCCAGCACTCGGGAGGCAGAGGTAGGAGGATCGCCATGAGTTCGAGGCCACCCTGAGACTTCAGAGTGAATTCCAGGTCAGCCTGGCCATACCTCGAAAAAACAAAAACAAAAAAAAAGAGAATGAGAAGGGAATCAAAAAGATATCCTCCCCAAAAGAATAAGCATAAAGGGGAGAGTTATTCAGTACAAATAATAATAAGCTTATGGTTTTCTCATTAGCCTGCCCCTTGTTACAGAGATTCATCCAAATTAAGAACTGTAAAAGACAGGGGCTGGAGTTAAGGTACTTCCCTGCAAAGCCAAATGACCCAGGTTTAATTCCCCAGGTCCCACGTAAGCAAGATGCACAAGGTGGAGCATGTGCCTGTTTTTTTTTTTTTTTTTTTTTTGCAGCTGAAAGCCCTGATGTGTGCATTCCCTAGCTACCTCTATTTCTCTCTAATAAATAAAAATAACTATAAAAAAGGTTAAGACAGGCTATCCAAGACTAAGGCCTAAGAAGGGTAGAGAGAACATTGGTTTTTCTCCCCTATGTTGCAGGTCCTGACGGGTTAGGCCCTTGTTCATCCTAGAGATTATTAAAAGCCCTGGAAATATTGGCAGAGGTGAAGGGTAAGGATTAGCACCAAAGTACCATTCAGATTGCTGCCTATTGTGCCTAGTTAAAACAGTCAGTTTTCTTGTCTCTTCCTTTCCCACTTTAGATCATTGGGAGGAAAACCTATAAAAATTAATTCCTTGGATTGTGCCTCTGGTTTGGAAATAACCATTACATCTCCCCACCCCAAAGACACATTTATTTCCTATTTGTCTCATTTCATGTATCAGAGCTTACTACATTTCTTAAGACCATCACAGGTTATCAGAACTTCAACCACTGAGCAATCTCCCTAACCCGATTCTGTAATTTCAAAAGGCAGAGATTGGCAAAACAAATTTTAAAATATTACCTAACCACCTTACCTAAGTTCTTAATTAAAGCCAGCAAGTCACAAAAATAAAATAAAATAAAGATGGCCAGGCTGGACGTGGTGGCGCATGCCTTTAATCCCAGCACTTGGGAGGCAGAGGTAGGAGAATCGCCATGAGTTCAAGGCCACCCTGAGACTACATAGTGAATTCCAGGTCAGCCTGGGCTAGAGTGAGACCCTACCAAAAAATAAATAAAAATATAATCTATGAAGAAGTTACAAGTTGGGCTGAAGAGATCGCTCAGCAGTTAAGGCACTTATCTCTAAGGCCTAACAACTCTGGTTCAATTCCAGATGCACAAAGTGGCACATGCATCTGGAGTTCATTTGCAGCAGTTAGAGGCCCTGGCAAACCCATTCTTTCTACTTCTCCCTCAGCTTGCAAAAAAATATTTAAAAATGAAGCTACAAGTCAAGTGTAGTACTAGGTTAATGATCCAACAATATAGATGAAAGCAATGGAATTGAGGGTCCAAAAATAAAAATACAGGTGGGCATGGTGGTACACACCTCTAATTCCAGCACTTGGGAGGCAGAGGTAGGAGGATTTCTGCAAGTTCAAGGCCATCCTGAGACTACATAGTGAATTCCAGGTCAGCCTGAGCTAGAGTGAGACCCTACCTCAAAACAAACAACAATAAAAACACAGATGTTAGCAACTGATTTATCTTAAAATATTTTATGTATGAACAGAGAGAGAGAGAGGGAATGGGTACAACAGGGCCTCCAGTCAGTGCAGATGCATGTGTCACTCTGAACATCTAGCTTTATGTGGGTACTGGGACTGGGGAAATGAATCCAGACCAGCAGGCTTGCTAGCATCTTTAACCACTGAATCATATCCCCAGAGCTCAATTTAAAACAAGGATGGTAACTCAACAGTCTCTTTTGCAAATAGTGTTGGGACAATTGAATATCCACATGCAAAAGAATGAAGGAAATTTACCTCATGACAATTTACTCAAAATAAACCAAAATCTAAATGTAAGGAATTTAAGTACAAAATCTTTAAACATACAGCTAAATATAAAATGTTAAGGAGCTCAGATTTGCCAATTGTTTCTTAAATACAGCACTGAAATCACAAGCAAAAGAAGTTAAAAACAGATTGACTGGATTTCATTAAATTAAAAACTTTTTCACAGGGGGCTAGAGAGAGATTGCTTAGCGGTTAAGGCTGTTGCCTGTGAAGCCTAAGGATCCCGGTTCGATTCACCAGGTCCCGTGTAAGCCAGATGCACATGGTGGCACACGTGTCTGGAGTCGGTTTGCAGTGGCTAGAGGACCGAGTGCGCCCATTCTCACTCTCCCTCTCTCAAATAAATAAATAAATAAATAAATAAATAAATAAATAAATAAACAAACTTTTACACAAAGGAAACTACCAAGTGAGTGAAAAGACAACTTACATAACTGGAGAAAAATATTAGCAAATGATTCCATCTGATAAGGGACTATCTAGTATCTGAATATGAGAACCATTATAATTCAGTAAGAAAAGATAAACAATACTTAAAAACGGCCAAGCCAGGACTATTGTTAGACTTTTCAAGATTCTAAAGCGAAGTTGGACATAAGAGCATGTGTGACAATATCACAACAACCCCCATTAATTTGTACAATTAGTACATGTTAATAAAAAATTTGAAAAGCCAGGCGTGGTGGCGCACACCTTTAATCCCAGCACTCGGGAGGCAGAGGTAGGAGGATTGCTGTGAGTTCAAGGCCACCCTGAGACTACATAGTTAATTCCAGGTCAGCCTGGGCCAGAGTGAAACCCTACCTCGAAAAATCAAAAAAGAAATTTTTTTGAAAAAAGATGTGTTTGGTGGCGCACATATTTAATCCCTGCACTCAGGCGGCAGAGGTAGGAGGATCACTATGAATCTGAGGCCAGCCTGGGCTACAGTGAGACCCTACCTTGGAAAAACAAAAGGCCAAACAATGATATATGGTGGCACATGCTTTTAATTCCAGCACTCAGGAAGCTAAGCTAGGAAGATCACCATTAGTTTCAGGTCAGTGTAGGTTAGAGTGAGACTTTGCCTCAAAAAAATGCCCATAACAATATGAAAACATTTCTCAAAGAAATGTACAGTGTCCAACAAGCACATGTCCTTTAAGAAATGAAATCCCAAACCTTAATTAACTACCACTTCACAGTCCCTAGAATGGCAATATTAGTAATAATAATAATAATAAATAGAAGGCCAGGCATGGTGGTACATGCCTTTAATCCCAGCACTTGGGAGGCTGAGATAGGAGGACTGCTGTAAGTTTGAGGGCAGCCTGAGCCTAATTCCAGGTCAGCCTGGGCTAGAGTGAGTCTACCTCGAAAAACCAAAAAAATTAAAAAATATTCCCAAACGTTCTGAAACAGGGAACTCAACAATTATTTTATATATAAATCTTCACAGCAGTACTGTAATAGTCAAAAAGTAGAAACAACCCAAATGCTTAACACTTGAATGGATAAACTATAGTGTATATAAATACATGATCGTCATAAAAGAACTGATATTTACATATATACATATATATGAATGAATCTTGAAAATGCCATGTTAGATGAAAGAATTCTGATATAAGAAATCACATGATTCCATTGATGTAAAATATCCAGACTAGGCAAATTCCCAAAGATATTAGTGGTTTCCAAAGGCTCAGTAAAGAAAAAAATAGGAAATAACCACTTAATGGTTACTGGGTTTCCACCAGAGTTGATGTAAACGTTCTCAAAGTACACAGTGGTGACGGCTGCACAATGCTGTAGATGTACTAAATGTTGAAACTGTATACATTAAAATGAAGCCGGGCGTGGTGGCGCACGCCTTTAATCCCAGCACTCGGGAGGCAGAGGTAGGAGGATCGCTGAGAGTTCGAGGCCACCCTGAGACTACATAGTGAATTCCAGGTCAGCCTGGACCAGAGTGAAACCCTACCTCGAAAAATCAAAAAAAAAAAAAAAAAAAAAAAAAAAAAGAGCAGTGTTAGATTTTAAGTTATGTGTAGTTTATCTGAGTAGAAAGTTAATAATTGAAATGTCTGAAATGATTTTATTGTAAGAATTAAATGAATGAAAAGATATGTTTATTTTATTTTATTTTATTTGGTTTTGCAAGGTAGGGTCTCTCTCTCTGGTCCAGGCTGACCTGGAATTCACTATGTAGTCTCAGGGTGGCCTCGAACTCTCGGTGATCCTCCTACCTCTGCCTCCCGAGTGCTGGGATTAAAGGCGTGCGCCACCACGCCCGGCTCATGTTTTTTAATATATGTCTCAGGGTGGCCTTGAACTCACAATGGCCCTCCTACCTCTGCTTCCCGAGTGCTGGGATTAAAGGCGTGCACCACCACGTCCTGCTAAAAATATATTTTATTTATTTATTTGAGAGAAAGAGGCAGAGACAGAGAGGGAGAGAATGGGTGGAACAACGGCAAACAAACTCCACATGCATGTGCCCCCTTGTGCTTTGCAGGCAAACACCTTACCTTAACAGCCATCCCTCCAGCCCAGGAAATACTTTCTACTAACAAACAAGGAAAAAAGAAAAATAAAGTATATAATTTGAACCAGTTCATGATTCAAATATAAAGGAAGTTTTCTGTAGGCAACTGAAAAATACTCATTAATGAAGCTTTTTTTTTTTTTTTTTTTTTTTTTTTTTTTGGTTTTTCGAGGTAGGGTCTTACTCTAGCTCAGGCTGACCTGGAATTCACTATGTAGTCTCAGGGTGGCCTTGAACTCATGACGATTCTACTACCTCTGCCTCCCAAGTGCTGGGATTAAATGCATGCCTCACCACCATCCAGCTACAAATGGCATTTTTAATACAGTATAAGTATGCAAATTCCCACTAACTCACTAACTGTGGTCTTTTCTTTTCATCTTCTTCTTTTTTTCTTTTTTCTTGTTTCACAAGATAGGGGGTCTTGCTCTAGCAGGCTGGCTGACCTGGAATTCACTATGTATGTAGTCTCAGGTTGGCCTTGAACTCATAGCTATCCTACTTACCTCAGCCTCCTGAGTGCTGGGATTAAATGTGTGCACCACCACACCTGGCTTGGTCTTTCTTTCTTTTTTGTTTTTAGGTAGGGTCTCGCTTTAGCCCAGGCTGACCTGGAATTCACTCTGTAGTCTCAGGGTGGCCTTGAACTCACGGCGATCCTCCTACCTCTGCCTCCCAAGTGCTGGGATTAAAGGAGTGCACCACCATGCCTGGCAGGCTTGGTCTTTTTAAATGAGCAATTTTATACAAAAGGGAGAATGAAATATGTTCATAACACTCTTGCCACGGGCAACATTAAACAAAGTGCTCACTGAAACAAAAAAGATGTATGGAGCAAAACACGTGGTATAACATATCTGTAATCCCAGCATTCTAGAAGCTGAGGCAGAAGGATCACAAATTCAAGGCTGGCCTAGATTGCATGTGAATTTCAGGCCAGCCTAGAATACATACCAAAACCTTGTTTCAAATGAAGAAAAAATATGGATACTAAGACTAAGTAATAAATTTCTTAATCTGATAGACATAGACATTTTCACAGAATAAACTGATTTCCTGAACTGTATAGACACAAATATCTTTTTTTTTTTTTTTTTTTTTGGTTTTTCGAGGTAGGGTCTCACTCTGGCCCAGGCTGACCTGGAATTAACTATGTAGTCTCAGGGTGGCCTTGAACTCTTGGCGATCCTCCTACCTCTGCCTCCCGAGTGCTGGGATTAAAGGCGTGCGCCACCACGCCCGGCTTAGACACAAATATCTATAGTATGAAGTTCCAGACCATGGCAAGACATCACATTAAGACCATACTGCAGACTCAGGAACAGAGTTACAAAAACATACAGAAACATTTAGTCAGCATTTTGCCCAGAACACAAACTATTGACAGAAAAAGATCAGTGCCCAAAATAAAAAAGCATATATTTTTATTGTCCTCTCAATTTGAATACAGACTAGTTCCATCTTGACATCATGAAACCATTTGACCCGAGGACTTAAAGAAACAATGTTTATACTTGTAATTGATTTTTCTAAGATAACATTCAAGAATAATTACCTACCTTGAGGATTTTAGGAAATTTAATCTTTTAACTATTCCCTCCCCCTCACAGTTATCCTCAAAACTATGACAAAAAAAGAGAAATTATAAAAATACACAGACATGAATTTTCAAAAGTGAAATAAGGAATTAAGGAAATCAGTACAAAGATTTTAGTTAAATCCTGTTGTTTTATAACTTTCTTGCAATATCTGGACTTTAAAGATCTTCCCCAGAAGTCTTTTTTTAAATAAAAGTTTTATTGGAGAAAAATAGAACCACCACATACACAGGGAAAAGAACACAAAATTCAACTGTTACAGAAACAAATGAAACTCACAATTATCAAATGTTGTTTGCAATTACTTTTCAATTTCTTACAAAGAGCTTCCCTTAATAGTCTTGCTAATTTTTCAGCTGAAATAGCATCAAGTTTCCAAGGAATTAAGGGAAAGGAACCCGCTTTTCAAGACAATGAAGGTGATATCAAGAGCCTCCTAGTAGGAACAACTCTATGTAAAAATGAAGAGCAACTCGTGAGTGGTGTAATATTCTGATAGCCCACAGACCATCAGGGCTGAGTTAGAACACTGATATAGATGGTCCAGTAAACAAAGGAACCACATTTCCTTGTCAGATGAGCTCCTGTAGGGAAACCAGGGAGGAGCTGAGAAAATATACGCACTGGCTGCTCAAAAAGAATTAGGCTGGATTCTAAATACTACATATACTTAGATAACAGTGTGCAAGTGGATGCCATTAGAGAGAAACAGGCAACTTTAAAAAAATATAACAGCTGACCACAGGTCTTTGAGAACTCAAGAAAACAATCAACAGTAGACATAAGAGTCCCAAGTCTCCTAAGCTAAAGGTTTGAACCCAGGAATTGTCCCAAATGGCTCCAAAGAGGCAAGGAAATATGTAGTTGTAAAAAGCATTAAATTCTAATTACAAAAAAAAAAAAACACACCAAAGTGTCTACTTCTCTTCCATGATCAATTCCCTTCATGAAAAAAAATACACCTGGAGACAAAGCAAAACCCTACTGATGATAAAGAGAAGCCTTTAACTCACATTTGTAAGCTGAATAACAATACTTATTAACAATTTGGGGACATTTTCCTCAAAAGCAGGTGTCCAGTGGCTATGAGAACTCTTAAATTCAAGCAACTTGAAATTTTCAAATAAATGAGAGAAAAATCTTTAGATGTTGGGTTTCTGGAAGTTAGAACAAGGACAATAGTTCCTTATTTAACAAAGACAAAAGTTGGGATGCTTCCAAGAAAAAAAAATGTAGTAGAGGAAACTGGAATGCAAATCCTAGGAAGCTTGTAACATTCTATGATTGGTCCAAGTTAGACAAAACTATCCAAACAATGTTGAATGACTAAAGCATGTTGAAAACTAGTTGGTAAATTTTTTCTCATGTAATTTAAAAAACATAAATTTTGGTCTCTCATGGTTTTCATTTTGTATTCATTTTTTAAAATAAACAGTTGGTTTTATTCCTTCTTCTTATGTTCCTCTAGGATAGCAATTTTTGTTTCTAGTTATTTTTTATAAGTACCTGTTAATCAGCACAGTAAACTTGGTGCTAATCCATATATGCACATCCCATACTTACAAGTGGAAAATTTTAGGATGTGAATATACAAGGTATTATGTAAGTAACTGTCGCCCTACTTGAAAACTTGTTTCCAAAGAAGTTTTTTTTTTTAAATATCCCTTTCAGTGTAACAGAATGTTATTAAGTAAAATATCAATGCCTATGACAACATATGTTTCTTTCCAAGGGAAACCACGAAACAGGTGAACAACCAAGTCCAGGGTGGTTTTTCTATGATAAATACATCCAGAACTCTGTACAGTAAATAAAGTTTGCATGCAGTTTAAGTATCTTTAAATGACTTTTAAGCAAATAAACCTTTTGCTTCATTAATGGTGTATAAGAATCCCTCCCCCCACCCTGTTTAATAGCCATAGGGATCTCTTCCCCAGTTCCAAAAAGGAATCATGAAGACCGAGTACTTTCTTAAAAAGTGTTCTGCACATCATACTAAGTAACATGCAAAGAGTTCAACAACATTCTTCTTAAAGTATTACTCTTTAAAATGGGCATGTTAACCACTGAGAAAAGTCCACTCAACTATTTCCATTACACTGCTTCATTTGGTCATCGGAAGTATAAAAGAAGTCAAATAATATAGGATCAACAAGTTAGTTTATCCACTGGCTACTGCATATGACAACAAATGCTCCAAGGCCAACTTTCTATGCAATATAGTTGTACTGGTTTGGATTTTCTTTATCTCTTTCCATGTAGTCCCGGTCAATTAAGGATTCTATTCTCTTCTTAAGGTCAGCAGGCTATAAAAGAAGACACATTTTCAATGCAAAGCTCACAATCATTAGCATAAACCCACTTCTCAATGCCCCACTAAAAGAGAACAAGGGTCAAGTGTTGTAGCACCTATAATTCTAGCTTAGGAGGCTAAAGTAGGGTCACAGTCTAAGGCTGGCCTGTGTTACAGTTTTACAGTGCTATATAATATTACCTATTCTTATTTATTTTTATTTTTTTGTTTTTCAAGATAGGGTCTTCTAGCCCAGGCTGACCTAGAATTCACTATGTAGTCTCAGGGTAGCCTTGAACTCATGGCAATCCCCTACCTCTGCCTCCTGAGTGTTGGGACTAAAGACATGTGCCACTATTCCTGGCTGCCTATTCTATTTTAAAGAGACCTGATAACCAGCTACTTTCTGTACAATTAAATACAAAAGACTAAACTTATAACCTCAAATGAAGAAAATAATGCAATTTAGTTCAATGAAGACAGTTTAAAAAGTAAGTACACCTTTGCTGGCAAAAGGGGAAAGTTAGTTCTCCAAGTGAGTTTTCTTTTTTTTTTTTTTTAAATAGATTTTATTTCTAATTTGAGAGAGAAATAGGCATGGAGAGAGAGATGGAGAATGGGCATGCCAGAGGCCCATTCTCTCTCTCATTTTCATTCTCTCCCTCTCTGCCTCTTTCTCTCTCAAGTAAATAAATAAATGTATAAAAGAGGCCGGGTGTAGTGGCACACGCCTGTAATCCCAGCACTTGGGAGGAAGAGGTAAGAGAATCACCAAGAGTTCAAGGCCACCCTGAGACTACATAGTGAATTCCAGGTCAGCTTGGGCTAGAGCAAGACCCTACTTAAAAAAATGTATAAAGGAAATTACTACATAAAAGTATAGTTACTATACTGAGCCTGGTGGCACAGGCCTGTAATCCCCACTCTTTGAATGGTTGAGGTAGGAGGATTGTTGGATGTAAGGCCTACCTGGACTACAGAGTAAGTTCAAGGACAGTCTGAGGAACTTAATGAGATCCTGTCTCAAAAAGAGGGGAGCAAAGCCGGGCGTGGTGGCGCATGTCTTTAATCCCAGCACTTGGGAGGCAGAGGTAGGGGGATCACAATGAGTTCAAGGCCACCCTGAGACTATGTAGTAAATTCCAGGTTAGCTTGGGCTAGAGTGAGACCCTACCTCGAAAAAACAAAACAAACAAACAAAAAAAGATGGGAGCAGAGCCTAGCATAGCTCCTTAGTAGTAGTAGACTTTCCTAGCTTGTGTGGGGGGCCCTGGCTTACATCCCCAGCACCATACACACTTGCGCAAAACACACCACATGTAATGACTTTATAAATGAACTATTGTTACATGGTAATTCATATCTGTATGTTTCTAGTTTAATGTAAGATTTCACTGTTACTTACTTAAGTGATTTAAATTTCAGAATCTTCAGGATCAAATTTCATTTAAGAAGTTTAGCATCAGGTGTGATGGCCCATGCCTTTAATCTCAGAATTTACATAGTACATGTGGAAAGATCATGAGTTCAAGTGTAGACTCAGTTACCTAGTGAGTTCTAGACCAGCCTGGGATACACAGACCCTGTCTCAAAAAACCGAAAGTAGGGGCTGGGGAAATGGCTTAGAGGTTAAGGTGTTTGCCTATGAAGCCTAAGGACCCCGATTTGATACCGCAGGATCCATGTAAGTCAGATGCACAAGGGGGCACATGCATCTGGAGTTCGTTAGCAGTGGCTGGAGGCCCTGGTGTGCCCATTCTCTCTTTCTCTCTGCCTCTTCTTCTCTCTCAAATAAATAAATATTTTTTTAAAAAGCCAAAACTAAACCAAAACAAAAAGCCTTGCCTTCTCAATTACACCATCTCTTGGATGAGAAAATTCCACTGTGGGTCTTATGTATCAAACCCCTATAAAGAATATAGTCAGGAGCTGGAGGGATGGTTTAGTGGTTAGGCACTCACTTGTGAAGCCTAAGAATCCCGGTTTGAGGCTCGATTCCCCAGTACCCATGTAAGCCATATGCACAAGGTGGCACATGCATCTGGAGTTTGTTTGCAGTGACTAAAGGTCCCTAGTGTTCCCAGTCTCTCTTTCTCTCCCTATCTCTCAGTAATAAATTTTAAAAAAGCAAGCTAAAATTTCATGTAGTCATCTCAAAGTTGAAAAATCAAATGACTGTGGGTTCTTTTTTTCTGTCCAAAAATATTTTCTTAGCCAGGTGTGGTGGTGCATGCCTTTAATGCCAGCATTTGGTAGGCAGAGGTAGTAGGACTGCCATGAATTGGACGCCACCCTGAAACTATAGAGTGAGTTCCAAAGTGAGCCTGTGCTAGAGTGAAACCCTACCTCAAAAAGAAATAATTTTATTTGTGAGAGAGAGAATATGGGCACACCCGGGAAAATGAACTCCAAATGCATGCACCACCGTGTGCATCTGGCTTATGTGGGTCCTGGGGAACAGAACCTGGGTCCTTTGGCTTTGCAGACAAATGCCTTAACCACTAAGCCATCTCCCCAGCCCTGATTGAGTTTTAATTACAAAGTCCTAGATTATCAGCAGGGTGCTTATTACAGTAATCCCTTAACTTCCAGCATGAGTAAGGTCTTTGGCTGAAGGTGAAAAGGTATTGAGTGTGATAATGGGAGGCAGTATTAGGCCTGGAGAAAAAGCCTACCTTATTAGAATTAATATCTGCTGAATACTTATATGCTAAATTCAATGCTAAGTTTATTATATTCACTATTTCACTTAAGTCTCAGAGTAATCCTATGTAGTAAGTATAATTATCTCTATTTTACAAAAGTACAAAACAAGCTGAACAAGGTTAAGCAGCTTACCAAAGTCCAAAGCTCTTGGGAATGAATCCTAATAGCCAGGAATTTACCTAAACTTATGTTAGATGTTTATTATCATAAGTTTAGGACTCTTTTAAAGCTTGGAAAATAGTCCAGTACAACCTCACATTATTATTATTATTATATTACTATATATAAAATTATAATTATTATATATGTAATTATTAATATAATAATAATAGCCTTTATTACTGGGTATTTATATTGTAATGATGACAAAATGGTGAATTTCAATTTATTGGAACTATCATGAAGCTTTTTTGAAAGATACTAAAGGGAAGTTGAACATAAGAGCATGTGTATAAATATCACAATGAACTCCATTAATTTGTACAATTAGTACATGTTAATAAACATTTTGAAATAAGTCTAGACCAGAGTGAAACTCTACCTCGAAAAAAACCAAAACCAAAACAAAACAAAACAAAATTTGAAATAAGCTAGGCAATTGATGGTGCACATCTTTAATCCTAGCACTTGAGAGGAAGTAGGAGGATGGCTATGAGTTTGAGGTCAGCCTGGGACTACAGAGTGAGTTCCAGGTCAGCATGGGCAAGAATGAGACCCTACCTTGAAAAAAACAAAAACAAATCTGAAGTAATATAAAAAGACAGTTATTAAGCTGGGGAGATGGCTCAATGGTTAAAGGTGCTTGCTTGCAAATCCTGCCAGCTTTGATTGCCCATTACCCACGTAAAGCCACATGCCAAAGTGGAACATTTTCGCTTGCAGTAGCAAGAGATCCTGGCATGCCCGTATTCTCTCTCTCTCACATAAATAAATATTGTTTTAAAAATATTTTATATACTTATTTGAGAAAGAAAGGAAAGAAAGGTGAGAAAGAGGCATATAGAGAGAATGGTTGTACCAGGGCCTCCAACCACTGCAAATGAACTCCAAAGGCATGTGTGCTATCTTGTGTATCTGGCTCATGTGGGTCCTGGGGAATTGAACCTGGGTCCTTTGGCTTTGCAGACAAGCACCTTAACTGCTAAGCCATTTCTCTAGCCCAACAAATGTTATTTTTAAGATACTTATTACTAGTTATGTGAATACACTTTTTTTTTTCAAGGTAGGGTCTCACTCTAGCCCAGGCTGACCTGGAATTCACTATGGAGTCATCTCAGGGTGGCCTCAAACTCACAGTGACCCTCCTACCTCTGCCTCCCGAGTGCTGGGATTAAAGGCGTGCACCTGGAGCCGAGGAAGCAGAGGTAGGAGGATCACCACAAGTTCGAGGCCACCCCGAGAATACAGAGTGAATTCCAGGTCAGCCTGAGTTAGAGTGAGGCCCTACCTCGAAAAACCAAAAAAATAATTTAAATAAATAAATAAATAAATAAATAAAGGCATGCAGCACCACGCCCAGCCCAAATATACTTTTTTTTTTTTTTTTTTTTTTTTTTGGTTTTTCGAGGTAGGGTCTCACTCTGGCCCAGGCTGACCTGGAATTCACTATGTAGTCTCAGGGTGGCCTTGAACTCACGGCAATCCTCCAACCTCTGCCTCCCGAGTGCTGGGATTAAAGGCGTGCACCACCACGCCCGGCTTCAAATATACTTTTTTTGCACACTACTGAGGATAGAACCCAGAGCATCATGTATGCTAGTCAAGTGCTCCATTCCTGAGCCACACCCCCAGAATCTGTACACAGGTTTTGTTTGTTTGGTTTTTTTTTTTTTTTTTTTTTTTTTTTTTTTAGGTAGGGTCTTGCACTAGCCCAGAATAACCTGGAATTCACTATGAAGTCTCAGGCTGGCCTAGGTCCTTCGGTGATCTTCTTCCTCCTACTACCTCCTGAGTGCTGGGATTAAAGCATGCACCGCCATGCCCGGCTCTAGCCATTTATTTTTTTATAGGCAAGCCCAACAGACTTGCCTTTTTATTTTAAAATATATTATTTCTGTTTATTTATTTATTTGACAGAGAGAGGGGAGAGAGAGAGAGAGAGAGAATGGGCACATCAGGGCCTGCAGCCACTGCAAATGAACTCCAGATGCGTGCACTCCCTTATGCATCTGGCTAATGTGGGTCCTGGGGAATCGAACCTGGGTCCTTTGACTTGGCAGGCAAATGTTTTAACTGCTAAACCATTCCTCCAGCCCCAGGCAAGACAGCGAGAATTGGCACACCAGGGCCTCCAGCCACTGTAATCAAACTCCAGATGTGGATTACCTTGTGCATCTGGCTTTTGTGGGATCTGGAGAATTGAACATGAGTCCTTAGGCTTTGCAGGCAAGTACCTTAACTGCTAAGCCATCCCTCTAGACCCCAGGCTGACCTGGAATTAGTCTCAGGGTGGCCTCAAACTCACAGCAATCCTCCCACCTCTACCTACCAAGTGCTGGGATTAAAGGCATGTGCCACCACACCAAGCTCCCCAGCCAGTTTTTTTTTTTAATTTTTAATTTTTATTTTATTTATTTGACAGAGAAAGAGGGAGAGCGAGAGTGAGAGAGAGTGAATGGGCGTACCAGGGCCTCCAGCCACTGCAAATGAACTCCAGACATGCCTCCTTGTGCAGCTGGCTAATGTGGGTCCTGGGGAATCGAACCTGGATCCTTTGGCTTTGCAGACAAATGCCTTAACCAGCTAAGCCATCCCTGCAGCCCCCCGTTTTTTTTAAATTTTTATTTATTTATTTATTTATTTGGTTTTGCAAGGTAGGGTCTCACTCTGGTCCAGGCTGACCTGGAATTAACTATGTAGTCTCAGGGTGGCCTCAAACTCTCGGCGATCCTCCTACCTCTGCCTCCCAAGTGCTGGGATTAAAGGCGTGCGCCACCACGCCTGGCCCCAGCCAGTTTTTAATAGACATTTATATAAGCCAGAAGATGAACTCAACCTAGTAAATTAATCAGTCACATACCAAGTTATTTCTAGGAGGAAAAAATGTAGGGTCCATAGGTACTTAATGGTGGCTGGAAAAGTGGAAGTTATTTTATGTAGTGTTATAGCCATTGGGAGGACCCACATGCTCTAGTAAATAGTCCCCAACCCATGTAGGCAACCCCAATTAAACTCAATGGGAGCCTGGCATGGTGGTGCACTCCTTTAATCCCAGCTCTTAGGAGGCAGAGGTAGGACAGCTGAGAGTTCGAGGCCACCCTGAGATTCCATAGTGAATTCCAGGTCAGCCTGGGCTAGAGCAAGACCCTACCTGAAAATAAAATAATAAAATAAAACTCAGTGGACCATACCCAAGAAAAAAAAAGACAAGTAGAACAGGGGGCTGGAGAGATTGCTTAGTGGTTAAGGCACTTGCCTGTGAAGCCTAAGGACCAAGGTTCATTCCCCAGTACTCACGTAAGCCATGGTGGCACATGGTGGTGCATACATCTGGAATTCGTTTGCGCCAGCTAGGGACCCTGTAACATCCTTTCTCTCCCTCTCTCTCTCTCCCTCTCCCTCTCTCTCTAATAAATAAATAAAAACAACTTTTGGGCTGGAGAGATAGCTTAGTGGTTAAGGTGCTTGCCTGTGAAGCCTAAGGACCCAGGTTCAATTTTCCAGGTCCCACGTAAGCCAGCTGCACAATGTGGCACATGCATCTGGTGCTCGTTTGGAGTGGCTAGAGGCCCTAGAGCATTCTCTTTTTCTACCCCATCTCAAATAAATAAATTAAAAATGTAAAAATATAAAAATAAATAAATTAATTTTTTTTAAGTAAAAGTGGAAGCCAGGCATGGTGGCACATGCCTTTAATCCCAGCACTCGGGAGGCAGAAGTAGGAGGATTGCCATGAGTTCAAGGCCAAGGCCACCCTGATACTACATAGTGAACTCTCTTAGGTCAGCCTAAGAGAGACTATACATTGAAAAACCAAAAAAGAGGTAGAAGAGGGACAAGGTAAGTTCTACTTCCAAAGTAGAAGAGAGACTAGGGATTTAATGGAAGGGGATGGGGATTATGATCAAAATACATTATATACATGTATAAAAATTGTCAATAAATTAAAAAGAAAAATTCAACTCATCATTTACTTACTAAACCTTCAGGTACAAGGGCTTATACAAACTGTTTTTCCTTCTTTTCACAGCTGACTACATGTGCCAACAAAGTTCTTTCAGGAATCATGTATATAAGTATAGGAAATTAAAACATTTCTTTAAATGGTTTTGAGGCTTTAATCTTTTTTTTGGGGGGGGGGTAGAGTTTGAGGTAGGGTCTCACTCCAGCCCAGGCTGTCCTGGAATTCACTCTGTATTCTCAGGGTGGCCTCGAACTCATGGTGATCCTCCTGCCTCTGCTTCCCGAGTGCTGGGATTAAAGGCGTGTGCCACTATGTCTGAAACCTTAATCTTATTTGTAAGATTAGTGTCTGAAAATCTAATATAGTAGCTTTCATTTATAATAAGCTCAATAGGAGAATCCAGAAATACCTACCTTTACTGGAAATTTTAGCTGGTTGTACACTTCTGAAACAAGGAGATTGTGGCTAAGTGTCTTTCTCATCTTCATAATTCGAACAATTGCAGCATCAATTTGATACTGCCTATCTTGAAATACTCTTTCTGTAGTGCTCGCTTGTTCTTCAACCTAAAGACAAAGTTTTAAAGTGAAGAATTTCATCTGTTAAGGACATGTCATTCTTGTTCCTTTAAGCCGGCTGAATTATCTAAATGGGACCTTAAAGACATAAGACGAAAAAAGCTACAAATTTTACAACTCCTTCCCGTTCTAATCAGACTCTCCAGCACCAATACAGCAATGCCAATTTTATTTAACAGTAAACACCACCTTTTTTTGTTTTTTCAAGGTAAGATCTCACTCCAGCCCAGATTGGCCTTGAACTCAAGGCAACCCTCCTACTCCTGCCTCCGAGTGCAGGGACTAAAGGCATGTGCCACCACACCCAGTTACAAACACCATCTTTGAATTAATTACTGCTTTGTGTATCTATTTTCCAGAAAACTTTGTTTTAAAAAATATTTTATTTAAGGGGGGATGGGTGTACCAGGGCCTTTTGCTGCTACAAACCAACAGATGCATACACCACATTGTACACCTGGCTTTGCATGGTGTGGTAGTTTGAATATATGTCCCCCAATATATTCAGTGTTTTATTAGTTATAGTTTGCATCTGCAATCACCTTGCTAGAGGCAATGTCACTGGGGGCCGGTCTTAAGGTGTGGGTTTGAGATTCCATTGTAAAGATATGCAAATGTGTCTAGCAGGAGTTCCTGAAGTGTGCTGTGTGACCTTTTGGCTGTAGTTTTGCTCTGTGTGCTGTGGTGGCTGGTTGGCTTTCTCTCTCTCTGCTTGGCCCTTTGAAAGCAGGCTGCTTTTCCTGCCTTTATGGAACTTCCCCTGGATCTGTAAGCTTCAATAAATAATATCCCTTCCTCCATAACTGTGCCTGGTCTGGAAGTTCATCTCAGCGAACCTGAAGCTGTCTGCTACACATGGCTACTGGGGAACTGAACCCAGGCCATCAGGCTTTGCAAGCAAGTACCTTTAAACAGGGTGAGCCATTTCCTCATCCCTGTTCCTGATATATTTGTATATAGATATAAGGGTTGTTGTTCAGACTCCTGCTTAATAGCTTAGCTATAAAGTGATTGGCTCTGACTTCTGTCTGAAAGCATGGTACTAATGAGTTAAGCAAACTGTGTTTGAAAATTAATTTTTTACTTTCTATCAGTGCCTTTAAGAATTACAGATTTAGGCCAGGCATGGTGCATGCCTTTGATCGCAGCACTGGGGAGATAGGGTTAAGAGTATCACTATGAGTTCAAGGCTAGCCTGAGACTACACAGTGAAGTCCAGGTCAGCCTGGGATAGAGAGACCCTACCTTGGAGGAAAAAAAAAAAAAAAAAACTTTTATAAGGCCGAAGAAATTGCTCAGTTGTTCAGACACTTGCCTGCAAACCCTAACTACCTGAGATCAATTCCCCAGTACCTATGTAAAGCAAGATGCCCAAACTGGTGCATGTGTCTGGAGTTCATTTGCAGTGGCTAAAGGCCCTGGCATGCCCATTCTCTTTCTATCGTCTCTGAAATTCTGAGCAGTTAAGTGCTTTCCTGTGAAGCCTAAGGTTCGAGGCTTGATTCCGCAGGACCCCCAGGACCCACGTAAGCCACAAGCACAAGGTGGCACATGCATCTGGAGTTTGTTTGCAGTAGCTGCGGGCCCTGGTGCACCCATTCTCTCTCCATCTGCCTCTTTCTCTCTTTGTCTGTCGGTCTCAAATAAATAAATTTAAAAAATAAAATAAACAAAAAAATATTTTAGAACTTCCACTCAGTAGGCTGGAGAGAGAGTCTCAGCAGTTAAAGTGCATACCTACAAAGCCTAACGACTGGGGTTCAATTCCCCAGTACCCATGTAAAGCCATATGCACAAAATGGTGCATGCATTTGGAGTCTGTTTTCAGTGGCTGGAGGCCCTAGTATGCCCATTTTCTATCCATTATTTATCTCTCTGCTTGCAAATACATAAATAAAATATTTTTAAAAAATAAAACTAAGCTAGGCATGGTGGCACATGCCTTTAATCCCAGCACTCGGGAGGAGAGGTAGGAGGACTGCAGTGAGTTCGAGGCCACCCTGAGACTCCATAGTGAATTCCAGATCAGCCTGGGCTAGAGCAAGACCCTACCTCAAAAAAACAAAACTAATAAATAAATAAATAAATAAACAAACAAACTTTTCTCAAAGGAATGTGTTCAACCTTGTTGGAACTGAAAATCAACCTACTTCAGGGAGTTAATCGTTGGTTTCCTCAGTTCTTCACAAATTATGGCATGGGGGTATAGCTCAGTGGTAGAGCATTTGACTGTAGATGTATCCTCACAAATTAAAATGCCAAAAATTAAAACTCAATGAAAATGTTAATCATAGAAATACTAACACAAATCACTCAGATATTTCACCAAACAAAAAAAATGTAAATTTTAGTGCTAGTGAGGCTACTAAAAATAAGCATTTATATGCTACTGGACAGTGGAAAATTTCTAGAAAACAATATGGTACTAATCACTAAAGCTTATGCTCATACCCCTTGACCCAAAAGTCTACTTCTATGAATTCACCACAATGGAAAGATTAATGAAATTAAGATTTACATAGAAAAAAAATTTTAATTATTTATTTATTGGAAAGAGAGAGGCAGATAGACAGAACAGGTGTGCTAAGGCCTTCCAGTCAAAACAAACTACAGATGCATGCACCACCTTGTGCATCTGGCTTACAAAGGTTCTGAGGAGTCCAATCTGAGTCCTTAAGCTTCACAGGCAAGCACTTTAACTGCTAAGCCATCTCTCCTACCCCGAAAAACATTATTTTCTTGATGCAAGGTCTCACTCTAGGCCAGGCTAACCTGGAACTCTATAGCCACAGGCTGGCTTTTTTTTTTCTTTTGAGCCAGACTGGCTTTGAACTCATGGTGAATCTCCTACCTCAGCCTCCTGAGTGTGGGACTAGAGGTGTGCACCACTATGCCAGGCTTCAAAAATGTTTCTTGTAGTTTTATGTACAGTACTAAAAGTCACAAATTTTATTGTCCAATAATAAATAGTGATTAATAGCCTTTTAAAAATATTATGGAAGCCAGCATGGTGGCACATGCCTTTAATCCTAGCACTCAGGAGGCAGAGGCAGGAGGATCAGAAATTCAAGGTCATCCTTAGCTCAGTGGGAGAGCACTTGGCTCACATATGCAAGGCCGTGGGGTTCAATCCCCAGTATTAAAAGAAAAAAATGTACTATGAACATGTATAATTCTAATACTAGGAGAAAGCAAAAAGTTTACCGTTTCTTTCATCTGGATTTGATTGATCTTTATCCTGAAAAGTTTGTGTTTGAAATCATCGTTGCAAATAAATTTGTCACCATCTTCAATATCTTTGCCCTTTGGGTTTTTTGCGAGAACTCTAGCTTTGCCACAGGCTAATGACTGCAGTGTTCTCCTTAATTCTCCATCCTCTGAAGAAGAAATAGCCATTTAGTTATTGTTAGCTCAATAGCATCAACACTATATTCAAACTCAATCTAACTCCTATCCTACCCTCTAATAAAAACTGTTGCTCTTGGGCTGGGGAGATGGGTCAGTGGGTAAAGTGCTTGCTATGCCAGCCATGAGGACCTGAGTTTTGAGTCCTGAGGACCCTTATAAAAGCTAGAAATGTTGGCACATGCCATAACCCCAGCACTGGGGAGGCGGAGACAGGAATATTCCTAGGGTTTGCTGGCAGACTAATTTAGCTAAATTGGTGAGCTCTAGATTTAATGTAAGACTCTGTTCCAAAAATAAGGTAGAGGGCTGGAGTGATGGCTTAGTGGTTAAACGCTTGCTTATGAAGCTTAAGGACCCCGGTTCAAGGTTCAATTCTCCAGGACCCACGTAAGCCAGATGCACAAGGGGCTGCATGCATTTGGAATTCATTTGCAGTGGCTGGAGGCCCTGGCGTGCCCATTCTCTCTCTCTCTCTCTCTCTACCTATTTCTGTTGTTCTCTCTCTCTCTCTCTCTCAAATAAATAAATAAATAAATAATAAAATATTTTTAAAAATAAGGTAGAAAGCTAGAAAAATGGCTTAGTGGTTTAAGGTACTTGCCTGCAAAGCCCAAGGACTCAAGTTCAATACCCCAGAACCCATGTAAGCCAGATGCACATGGTGGTACATGCATCTGGAGTTCATTTGCAGTGGCTAGAGGCCCTGGAATGCCCATTCTCTCTCTCTCTCTCTCTCTCTCTCACACACACACAATGAGGTAGAGAGCATAATGAGGTAGAAAGCAACTACATCTTGTAATTGCTTCCTTATAGATACTTCTCTATATTGTTACTGCCTCATCCTAGCCTAAACCATAATACTTTATCCAAGAATTGACCCTATAGCTTCTGAACTGGAATCTGCTCATCCTCCAAGTTGCCCTATTGATTCCAAGTTAAACTGCCTAAGTTATTTCTATTAATTCACACATTTGAGATGTGATAGCAAGTTTAATTTGTTATATTTACCAAAAAAAAAAATCAAGCTTTACTCACCTTATCTTTCTCAAATGCATATTTTTGTTTCTTCTGAAACAGGATCTCAAGTATCCTAGGCTAGCCTCAAACTTGCTCAGTATTCTGTATTATGACAGAACTTTTCATGATGTCTACCCACATTCTAACCCACTCCTACATCCAAACTGTTGTTTCTACTGTTTCTGCTAGCTTCATATATATAGTCACCCTCATCAAAACTTGAAGGTCCAGTGCATGAAGATTTTCTCAAAATGTACCATTCCACAGTGATCTCTTGTTTCCTTAAACTTGTAACACATTTCAAGCAAGTACCCTCTTTCTTTCTTTTCTTTTCTTTTCTTTTCTTTCTTTCTTTCTTTCTTTCTTTCTTTCTTTCTTTCTTTCTTTCTTTCTTTCTTTCTTCTTCTCTCTCTTTCCTTCTTCTTCTCTCTCTTTCCTTCTTTCTTTCACACCCACTGGCTATCTACTCAGCCTATTTAAAAAATACTGATTGTATTATTTATTTATGAGAGAGAAAGAGGCAGAGAGAGAGAGAGAGAGAGAGAGAGAATGGGTGCACTGGGCCTCTAGCCACTGCAAACAAACTCTAGACACATGCACTCCCCTGTGTATCTGGCTTATGTGGTCCTGGGGAATTGAACCTGGGTCCTTTGACTTCACAGGCAAGAGCCTTAACCACTAAGCCATAACTCCAGCCCCTTCTCCAGTCTTTATAACACATTCCTAGTAAGCATTATACACTGGTACTTAGTATTTTCAAAATTATAAGTATTATCTCCATTTTCCCCCTTGTTTTATTAAGAGTATGGAGGAAAGAGACTATTCTTTGAATCCCCCATAGTTCCTTTTTTTTTGGTTTTTTTGAGGTAGGGTTTCACTCTAGCCCAGATGGACCTGGAATTCACTCTGTAGTCTCAGGATGGTCTTGAACTCATAGCGATCCTCCTACCTCTGCCTCCAAAGTGCTGGGATTAAAGGCGTGCACCACCATGCCCAGCTCCCCCATAGTTCTTAAGATAGCGGAATACACAAAGCAGATACCTAAAAATTCTTTCTACTTGACTGACTCCATACAAACCTATTCCAGTAGCTTGCTTGATCTCTTCTAAACTGAACTCCTCTCCTTCATTAAACATTAGCAGCACCAGTGTTTGAAAAAGTGAGACTTGGAGTTCTTTTTTACCCTGTTGGGAGAAATAGCAGTGATTTGCCATCCTGTTTTTTTAAAGCACATGAAAATTTAATAAAACAAGTCATCCTTTACATGAAAAGCATTTTTTAATTAGTGGCTTTAGAAAGATTAACATTACTGAGAAAAACCACTTCAGGTGGTAATACAAATACAAGCAGTATCAGGATTGGTTAAGATTCTACAGAAAATGAGGTGAAGGATTAGGTAACAGGCCTTTTATAAGCCATATTAAAACAGAAAAGTAATAAAAATTACTCAGCCTTGTATATCATTATATATTTATCATAATCAACAGGAAATCATATTTCAAAAGCATTTTATTCCGAGGTACGGTTTCACTTTAGCCCAGGCTGACAGTGAATCCTCAGTGATCCTCCTACCGCTGCCACCCCAATTCTTGGATTAAAGGTATGCACCACCACACTCAGCCTCAAAAGCACTTTTCATGAGATAGGGTCTCATGTAACCCAGCCTTGCCTCAAATTCTCAATGTAGTTGAGGATGGCCATGAACTCCTGATCCTCCTACCTCTGCCTCCCAAGTGCTGAGATTACAGGCATGTGCTATCATGACTTGCTTTCAAATCCTTTTTTTGTTTGTTTTTGAGGTAGGGTCTCTAGTCCAGGCTGATCTGGAATTCTCTGTAGTCTCAGGCTGGCCTCAAAGTCAAGCTGATCCTCCTACCTCTGCCTCCCAAGTGCTGGGATTAAAGGCATGTACCACCATGCCCGGCTCAAATGCATTTTTGACTTGATTCAGATTAGTTGCAAAAAGCTGTAAGGATTTTTTGAAATTAGGTATGTACCCAGCTGCTCTTAAATCCCACTCTGTTCTCTAGCTCCCAGCAACAAGATTTCTAAAAAGAAGTGGCAGTGTGAACTCTGCACCCACTGGTGGGGAAAAGTTATTATATTTAATTATGGAGAAGGGCCAAATCAATTGTGGAAAGAGTGACAATTTAAAAATACACAAAAGCCTGCAACAAGTTATCACTGCTTTCATATAGATGTCTAGGATATACTTAAAAAATAATAACTTGAACTTCCAAGTCATGAAGAATGACCTCAATATTAAACAAGAAGGAGCCCAGCATGGTGGTGCACGCCTTTAATCCCACCACTTGGAAGGCAGAGGTAGGAGGATCAGCTTGAGTTTGAGGCCAGCCTGAGACTACAGAGAATTCCAGGTCAGCTCGAGCTAGAGTGAGACCCTACCTCGAAAAACAAAACAAAGCAAAACAAAACAAAAAAGCAAACAACAACAAAAAACCATGAAGCTGAAAACTGTTTGGGAATATTCACTTACCTCTTTAAATTCTGCTTTTAGCACACAGTGTCCTAGGGTCGACTGCCACTGGAGTTTCCTGCCACTATGTTTGCCTAGGTAAAATGTCTTGAAAATTTCCTGAAGTTTTACCATCTAAATAAAATAAAGCTTGATGTAAACTGCATATACAATACTACTACTAAGACTCTTTATACTTACCTCATCTGTAATAATTTCCAAAATTTTTTAAAGTCTCTAACTACCAGGTCCACAAATCACTCTGATGTAAAGTAAGGCTCTCCCAATGGTACTTGTCAGTCTTCATACTCTTTGATCTCTTTGCCCCATTTAATTATTCCCTCTTCTGAAAGATTCATCTCTGGTGGCTTTTGTGCCTCTATACTCTACTGGTTCTTTTATCTCATGGCTTCTAAACATGTTTCTTCCTTTGCAACAGGCTTCTTTTACTACCACCTGCCAAATGTGAGCCTTTTCCAGAAGTTTAATTATCATTTATTTATTTGAGAGACGGGAAGAGGATGGATGCAGCAGGACTGCCACTGAACTCCAGATGCATGTGCCACTTTGTACATTTGGCTTCATGTGGATACTGGGGATTTTTTTTGTTTGTTTGTTGTGTTTGTTTTTCAAGGTAGGGTCTTGCTCTAGCCCAGGCTGACCTGGAATTCACTATGTAGTCTCAGGGTGGCCTCAAACTCATAGCGACCCTCCTACCTCTGCCTCTCGAGTGCTGGGATTGAAGGTATGTGCCACCATGCCTGGTGATACTGGGAAATTTAACCCAGGCTTTGCAAGCAAGAAAGAACTTTTAACAGCTAAACTATCTCCCCAGCTTTGTTTTATTTTTTGTCTTTTCGTGTCAGTGCCTCACTCTCGTCCAGGGTGACCTCACACCTGAGCAATTTTCCTTAACCCCTGCCTCCCAAATCCTGGGATTAAGAGCATATAGCACCACATACAGCTCTGGTATTTTTCTTTTTGGTTTCTTTCTTTTGTTGTCCTCCCGACCCCAGGAAGAGTCTCGCTCTAGCCCAAACTAACCTGGAACTCACTCTGTTGTCTGAGGCTGGCCTCGAATTCACAGTGATTCTCCCACCTCTGCCTCCCTAAATTCTGGGATTAAAGGCATGCACAACCACACCCAGCTCCAACCTGCCTTTTTTAAAGTTCTCTCTTTGCCCTTGTTTCCCCTCCCACTTATGGAGGGAAATCTACTCTCAGAATCTCCTTCTCTATCCTTGTCCCCTTTACTAGGCCTCAGTCCTGAAGTAATGAAGACATTAGGGTGGATTTATTTATGCGCCTATCCTATTCCCAATCTCATCTTCAATTGAAATACGGGCAAGATGGGGCGGGGGAGATGGGTCTATGGTTAAAGGTACCTGTTTGCTTGAAATATGGGCAAGAATTTCTAATAGCTAGGGAGAGTGAGGGGTTATAATCTGGAGAAATGTTAGAATAATCGCATTCAATATAGAATTGTAGCATCATTACCAATATGCTACTAAAGTGGACTAAGAAAGTATAAGAATAAAATTTTAAATATTTAAAAAAGAATAAAATATCTAAAACACCTATCATTTGTTGTTTGTATGCTTGCTAACATAAGCTTTCAAAGGGCATATTTTTATATATTTTTTAAATTTTATTTTATTTACTTGAGAGTGACAGACACAGAGAGAAAGAGGCAGAGAGGCAGAGAGAGAGAGAGAGAGAATGAGAACGGGCCATCAGGGCCTCCAGCCACTGCAAATGAACTCCAGATGAATGTGCCACCTTGTGCATCTGGCTTACGTGGGTACTGGGGAATCGAGCCTTGAACGGGGCTCCTTAGGCTTCATAAGCAAGCAGTTAACCGCTAAACCATCTCTCCAGCCCCCAAAGGGCATTTTAAAAAAATATTTGAGAGAGACAGAGAAAGAAACACAGAGAGAGAGAGAGAGAGAGATTTGTTTGGCACATCAGTCTCTCCTGCAACTGCAAAAAAATTCCAGGAGCATGCGCCACTTTGTGCATCTGGCTTTACATGAGTACTAGGGAATTGAACCTGGGCCAGCAGGCCTTGCCAGCAAGCAATTTTAACCACTGAGCTTGGTCCCCAGGCCAAAAGGCATATTTTTCATATTTTTATTTATTAAGCAGGGAAAGAGAAAGGGAGGGAGGAAGAGAATGTACACATTTGCCCCTGTAAAAAACAGGCCACTTTCTGCACCTGTCTTTATGTGAGTACTGGGGAATTGAACCCAGGATGGAAGGCTTTGCAAGCATGTACATATAATCACTGAGCAATCTCCCAAGTCCAAAATGCATATATTTTTTAAAAGTAAAAAAGTACCACCATGGTTTCTATGCCTATAACTCAGAACATAAACAGTAAATCTTACCTCTGGTGGCAAATGGACTTCCATAGGCACATAGGTTGGCCAGTAACCCATTGTCAGGATATTCACAGTTAACTCAATATTCCCAGGTACATTCTGATTCTGCATATACTATAAGGAGATCAACATGTATACTTAGATTCCAAAATAAAAGCGCATACATTTCAAGTTATAATAGTGACTCAATTAAGAAATTCCTTATGGGGCTGGAGAGATGGCTTAGCAGTTAAGGAATTTGCCTGTGAAGCCAAAGGATCCCGGTTCCACTCTCCAGGACCCATGTAAGCCAGATGCACAAGGAGCGCATGCATCTGGAGTTCATTTGCAGTGGCTGGAGGCCCTGGAATGCCCATTCTCTGTCTCTCTCTCTCTCTCTCTCCCTCAAATAAATAAATAAAACATTAAAAGAATAAAAAAGAAAAAAAATTTAAAAAAAAAAGAAATTCTGTAGGGCTGCATAGAGGGCTCAGTACCTATAAAGCTTAAGGACTCGGGTTTGATTCCCCAGTACCCACATAAAGTCAGATACACAAGGTGGCACATGCATCTGGAGTTTGTTCCTTGTGGTGGCTATAGGCCCTTCCTTCCTTCCTTCCTTCCTTCCTTCCTTCCTTCCTTCCTTCCTTCCTTCTTCTTCCCTTCCTTCCTTTCTTTCCATCCATCTATCCATTCATCCATCCTCCCCCCACCAGCCAGTCCAAGTCACTGGTTTTTCACCTACTCTATTCCCTGTTTGAAAGGGGTAACCTGAAGTGGAAGAAAAGGGGGGGGGAGACAACACAGATAAACCCTATTCTGCAACTATAGACAGATCCATTAATCCTACTGACACTGAACCTTTTCTTGAGTTTTTCACTTTTATTTCCCACCTATTAATATAGTGGTTAAGGAGCCAGGCGTGGTGGCACATGCCTTTAATCCCAGCACTATTAGAGGCAAAGGCAGGAGGACTGCCGTGAGTTTGAGGCCACCCTGAGACTACATAGTGAATTCCAGGTCAGCTTGGGCTACAGTGAGACCCTACCTCAAAAAACAAAAACCAAAGCCAAAACACACACACACACACACACTCACTCTCTCTCTCTCTCTCTCTCTCTCTCTCCAGGTCAGACCCTAACTCGGAAAACCAAAAAAAAAAAAAAAAAAAAAATCTTATTTGTCATTACTGTCATCTATATTATTGATGCTGTTGTTTATTGAGATAGTGTCTTACTAAGTTCTCAAATATATATATATATATTTTTTTGGTTTTTGGAGGTAGGGTTTCACTCTGTCTCAGGCTGACCTGGAATTCACTATGTAGTCTCAGGGTCAAATATTTCATTTTTTTAAAGGTAGGATCTCACTCTAGCCCAGGCTGATCTAGAATTCACTATGTAGTCTCCAGGCGGCCTCAAACTCACATCAATCCTGCTACTTTTGCCTCCCAAGTGCTGGAATTAAGGGCATGTGCCACTGCACCCAGCAGTTCTGAAATGTTTCAAAGCTAGGGACTGAGGAGATTGCTCAGTTAGTGAAGTGCTTTCCTTGCAAACTAAGATCTTCAGCTCCGTCTCCAAAACCTACATAATAAAGCCAGACATGAGGCACATCATCCCAGTATAAGTTAGGGAGAGAGACAACTGGATACCTGGAGCTCACTGGGCATCCAGTTCAGCCTAATTGCTAAGCACTAGGCCAACGAAACCCCACCTCAAAAAGATGGACAGCATTCCTGAGGAGTGACACCATAGGTTGTCATCCTCTGGCCTCTACAAGTGTGAGTGTACACCTCCCCTCCAAACATGTACACATACATATACACACACACATTTCACAAAATTCAAAACTACTTTCTACCTTTAATCTTCTATTTATTTATCTGTGGAGGGGTGGGCATGATTAGGATCTCTTGCCACTACAAACAAACTACAGATGCAGGTGACACTTTGTGTATCTGGCTTTACATGAGTACCAAGGAATTGAACCCAGGCCATTAGGATTTACAGAAAAGTACCTTTAACCAATGAGCAATCTCCTCAACCCTTTTATCTTTTTTTCAAGGTAGAGTTTTGCTCTAGCCTAGGCTGACCTGGAATGGAGTCTCAGGGTGACCTCCAATTTATGGCAATCCTCCTACCTTTGCCTCTCAAGTGTTAGGATTAAAGGCATGCGCCACCACACATGGCTCCCTTTATGTTTAACATATAGATCTAGTTTTTCATCCTAAATGCCTCAGACTTCATATAACCACTTTGTCATTTTCTCTTTTCCTCCTTATAAGCTCTGATTATGAAAATCCCCAAGGGATTAGATGACGATTGTCTAGCTACCATTCTTCTCATAGGAACTCTAGATCAATGCATTTTATTTCTATTTGTATATTATTCTGGATGTTTATTAGATTAAATCCTAAAGTAAATCAAATATACTTACATTTCATTGATGATCCTCCTCTATTGTGAATATCATTTAAGTTGCTATGAAGCTTTTGTAACAAATACATGTTTCTAGTTATCCTCTTCAATACAAACTGCCACAAGGAGATAACTTAAATATATTTGAGTTTGGGGAATTAAGTAAGAGTTTAACTCACTTTTACCTGTTTGAACTGAATCATGATGTCTTTAGAAAGCTCCATGTCTTTAAACATTCCTTCAAGTTTGCTGGTGAAAGCAGCTCCACACTCTATTAAAGATGTTTGTATATTTATAATATTTTAACATTGTAAAAAAAGAATTTCAAATGGGAAACATGAACTGTAAACTTCCTTTAGCATAAAATATGATCTGTAACTACTCATAAGAATAAAAAGGAAATCCTTACCCCACAGTGTATGCCCCACTAATTCAAAATCTTTAATCCTGTAGTAACCTTAGCCACTATTCCAGAATAAGGTAAATGGAATTTTATTTTTCTTTTTTGGTTTTTCAAGGTAGGGTCTCGCTCTAGCCCAGGCTGACCTGGAATTCACTATGTAGTGTCAGGGTGGCCTTGAACTCACTGCAATCCTCCTACCTCTGCCTCCCGAGTGCTGGGATAAAAGGCATGCGCCACCACGCCCGGCTAATGGAAACTTTTATACAAACAAATACAAGAACAATGTTGTATCTTTATAAAAAGCCAACATCTCTGGATATGAACAACTGGATGGAAATTTCATGAACTTCTTCAGTTAACGTTTTAAAAACATGTATATAAAATGATTGGCAAACAAGGTGTTTAATTAACTTTAGTATGTCACAGTGAATAAATATCAATGTAAACTTTTAATGAAACCACCAAATGTAAAATAAAAATTAATTTAAAGCACATTTAGTCTTTGAATGTACATTATCTCTAATAAAAAGGTTATTTGAATACAAAAATATATATAAAAATTCTGCAAACATTTCCCCTCAGAAATCAAAGAAAAGAAAGAATGACCAAACATACCATGTTTGAGTTTGGACAGCATTGACTTTTCAGCATCTACAGATGCACTCTTCCCAACTAACAGGCGTTTGGCCAGATCCTTCTTATAGAAGGCCTCAAAAACATCTTTGCCTGAGTTAAATCAAAATACAACATTCATGATGTTCCAATGAAAGTTGACATAAATAACTTTAAATGGATTCATAAAGCACAGCATTATTTTCAATTATTTCACTTCATGTATTCTATACAAGCTTATTAAATGGAAGAACATTAGATGTCGTTCTTCTAGACAAAATGTTATATATTTTAAAGAACTAAGACTGCATTAACTTTTCTACAGACAAATTTCAGTTGAATGGTACTTTAAGCACCAAAATTTGAGATTAAAACAAGTAGCAGGGCCGGAGAGAGGGCTTAGTGGTTAAGGCCTGCACAGTCAAAAGATCCCGGTTTGATTCTCCAGGACCCACATAAGCCAGATGCACAAGGGTTAGATGCATCTGGAGTTTGTTTTCCAGTGGCTGGAGGCCCTGGCAAACCCATTCTCTCTCTCTCTCAAGTAAATAAATAAAATATATTTTTTAAAAAACAAGTAGCAAATTCCAGGTTCTTCATAGTGGAAAAGTAAAAGCACACAGCAATTTAGTAACATTCCTTAAGTATACTCAATGAATTAAACAAATTCAAGGAATAAGACAATTTTAATAACCTTTAATTCTCAAAGAGTCCCTCCAGGTTAAAAATACTTGCTAGTCTCTCCAGGAATGCTTTGCCTATTTATCTTGCTTGTTTGTTTTTTTGTTTGTTTGTTTTTGAGAAAGGCCCTTGCTAAGTAGCCTGGGCCTGGTATTTCGTAGTATAGGATGGCCTCAAGCTAACAGCAATCTTGCCTCAGAGATGTACAACCATACCTTGTTCAGAGTGCTGTTTTCAAAGAAAAACATTAGAGTAGTAAAGAACACTTACCATAGATAAATCTAAATATGATCATAATTTTATCTAACATTTTTTCAAGTTCTTCATCTGTAGCTTCTTTGTTGCCTGCACGAAGCTTTGAATCTACATACTTAGCTAAAATGGAGAAGGAAAAGATTATTAATGATCATGGGTATCTACAAGGTATTGGCCATGACACATAAACGGGAATATAAAATAGTGAGGATCTCAGTTTTGTGTATGTGCATGTATGTATATTCATTTATAAAAGTCTCTAAAGTAAGGAGCTTGAGTAACTTGTTCAATGCCAGTATCTAATCAAGTTAAACCTAAGTCTTCCAAATATTGACTGAGCCAGAACACAACTGCTCTAACAGTTATTAAAATGGGGTATGGAGGAATGGAGAGATTTCTTAGTGGTTAAGGCACTTACTTACCTGCAAAGCCAACGGACACAGGTTCAATTCCCCAAGACCCACATAAGCCAGATGCACAAGGGGGCGCATGCATCTGGAGTTCATTTGTAGCAGCTAGAGGCCCTGTTGTGCCCATTCTCTTTCTCTCTCTCAAATTAATAAGTAAAAATGGGGTATGGAGGGGTTTGGAGATATAGTTCAGTGGTATAATGCTTACATAGCATGCACAAGGCTCTGAGTACAATCCTCACTAATGTAGGGAAAAATGGAAAATGCATAAAATGGGGTGTGGACACCCATGGAAGAGGCTACATGAAGCCATGGTATACTGCTAATCAAAGCCACCAGAAAACATGAAGCATACTCTAGAGTTTTATTTATGTATTATTTTTGAGAAAGAGAGAGAGAGAGAGAGAGAGAGAGAGGGGAGAGGAAGGAGTAGTATGGGCATGCCAGGGTCTCCAGCCACTGCAAATGAACTCCAGATACTTGCACCACTTTGTGCATCTGGGTCCTGAGGAATCAAACTTTGGTCCTTAGGCTTTGCAGGCAAGCACGTTAACTGCTAAGCCATCTTAGAAACTCTAGAGTTTTCTATTCCACTGACGAAAGCATTCTTTTAAAATTTTTTAAATTTTAGTCGGGCGTGGTGGCGCACACCTTTAATCCCAGCACTCGGGAGGCAGAGGTAGGAGGATCACTATGAGTTCGAGGCCACCCTGAGACTACATAGTGAATTCCAGGTCAGCCTGGGCTACAGAGAGACCCTACCTTAAAAAAAAAATTAAATTTTATTTATTTGAGAGGGAAAGAGAAAGAGAATGAATGAGCATACCAAGGCCTTCAGCCACTGCAAAGGAACTCAAGACACATGTGCTATTCTTGTGCATCTCGCTTACAGGCGTCCTGGGTAATTGAACCTGGGTCCTTCGGCTCTGCAGACAAGCACCTTAACCACTAAGCAATCTCTCCAGCCTGGAAAGCATTCTTAGGCATTATTTTTCTTTCTTTTAAAATATATGATAGATTTTTGTTTTTAAAAATTATTTTTTGTTTTTCTGTTTTGTTTTCGAGGTAGGGTCTCTCTCTGGCAGAGGCTAACCTGGAATTCACTGTATAGTTTCAGGCTAGCCTCAAACTCATAGCAATCCACTCTCCTCCCTCTCCCTCCCTAGTGCTTGGATTAAATGTGTTTTTAATCTTTTAAATTTTTTTTAAAATTTATTTATCTGCAAGCAGAGAGAGAGAGAGATAGAAGACAGGCAGACAGAGAGAGAATGGGCACACCAGGGCCTCTAGCCACTGCAAATGAACTCTAGATGCATGTGCCCCTTGTGCATCTGGCTTACGTGGGTACTGGGCAATACAACTGGGATCCTTTGGCTTTGCAGGCAAACGCCTTAACCGCTAAGCCATTTCTCCAGCCCCGTTTTTAAGTTGTTTACTGACGATTTTCATCCATGTACATAATGTATTTTGATCACAATCCCCCCATTACCTTCTTTTATCTTCTTCCCAAATATTACTTTTTTCTTTTTTTTCAAGGCAGGGTTGCATCTAGCCCAGCCTGGCCTTAAACTCAAAGAAATCTTCCTACCAACCACAGCCTCCTGTAGTGCTGGGACTAAAAGCTTGCACCACACTTGATCCAAACGTTACTTTCCTATTCAAATAAATCAGATACACTACAGAGCAGAAGATAAAATATGTAATTTTTTGTTTTTGTTTTTTTTTGAGTAGGGTCTCATTCTAGCCCAGGTTGACCTGAATTCACTATTTAATCTCAGGCTGACCTGAAATTCTCAGTGATTCTCCTACCTCTGCCTCCCATGTGCTGGGATTAAAGGTGTGCATCACCATGCCTGGCAGAATTGTTTTTGATTTTTCAAGGTAGGGTCTCACTCTGGCCCAGGCTGACCTGGAATTCAACTATGTAGTCTCAGTGTGGCCTCGAACTCACGGCGATCCTCCTACCTCTGCTTCCCAAGTGCTGGGATTAAAGGCGTGTGCCACCAAACTCGGCTGTGGCAGAATTTTTAAATAATATTAGCATGTGTATATATGTGCCAGGATCCTTTGCCACTGCAAATAAATGTCAGATGCTTGCACCTCTTTTTGCACTTGGCTTTACTGTGGGTGCTAGGAATTGATTTTGGGCCAGCAAGCTTTGCAAGCAAGTGCTGAGCCATCTCCCCAGGCCCAAAATGTGTAAAAAATTTGAAGGGAAATGAAATAGACTTCAGTTAGACTTCATCCTTTTGACAGAGGACCCAGTCCTCCTCAGGGTATTTGTTCCATAACAGTAGTGAGTGAATGCATAGGAAAGCATGAGAAGTACTATATACACCACATCTGACATTAACTGGGTCCAGATTATTTGACTTATCTTCACCATTGACTTTATCCCCTTCACTATACCTTTAACTGTGAGCCTTAGGAAGTACCCTGCCTCAGGTCTAAATCAGTAGAGGCTTGAAAAGCAGATAATCAAGCTTACTATCATTAAAAGTACATAGAGTTTAACGTTCTAGCTCACAAAGTAAGCACATCATGTTTGAGATGGGGCTTTTCAGATGCTCTTTGGCATAAAAGACTCAACTCTCTACCTCCATGATCTTAACGACACTCTAGAGACTTGGTATTATCAGTTACACATTGCCAAAAAATGAGGTGTTGGTATGTCACAGCCTTGCTAAAATTTCAGATTGAGAGTTATCAATACAATAACATTAAATAACTGGAAAAAAAAGGCTGGAGGAATGGCTTAGCAGTTAAGACATTTGCCTGAAAAGCCAAAGGACCCAGGTTCGATTCCCCAGGACCCACATTAGCCAGATGCACAAGGGGGCACATGCATCTGGAGTTTGTTTGCAGTGGCTGGAGGCCCTGGTGCGCGCATTCTCTCTCTCTCTCTCAAATAAATAATAAAATAAATAACTGGAAAAAGAATTGAAAACTTACCTATAAGTTCAGCAGGTTTATTTGGCCTTTTATTAATGAATGTTTCAAATGCTTCTTTCATGGCATTGATAAATTTTTTCATTCTTCAGAAAGCAGATATCAATTATATGGTCAACCTTATCTTTAAAATCCAGCAATTCTTGAACCATCGTTTTATCCTTTTCAGGATTAATAACAATAGTGCTCCCAAAAGCCTAAAAGTAAAAATTGGCACTTTTACTTGATTACCTGCAATAAAACAATCCCCAAATCATATTCTAATTTAGCACATGTATGTAAAATATCCTAAAAGAGAACCCTATTTTTTTTTTTTTGAAGTAGGTCTTACTCTAACTCAGGATGACCTGGATCTCACTTTGTACTCTGCCTCCCAAGTGTTGGGATTAAAGGCATGTACCATCATGCCTGGCTGAAAAGCTATTTTTAAAATTTATTTACTTATTAGAGACAGAGAAAGGGAGAGAGGAGGAGGGGGGGAAGAATAGACATGACAGGGCCTCTAGCCACTGCAAACGAACTCCAGATTCATGTGCCACCATGTGCATCTGGCTTACATGGGTTCTAGGAAATCGAGCCTTGAACTGGGGTCCTTAGGCTTCACAGGCAAGCACTTAACTGCTAAGCCATCTCTCCAGCCCTGAAAAAGCTATTTTTTAAAAAATGAAAAGGGCTGGAGAGATGGCTCAGTGGTTAAGGGCCTTGCCTTGAAAGCCTAACGACTAGAGTTAGATTCCTCAGTACCCATGTAGAGCCAGATGCACAAAGTAGCATATACATACAGAGTTTGTTTGCAGAGGCTAGAGGCCCTGGTGTGCCTATTCTTTCCCTCCCTCTCTTTCTCCCAGGCACAGTAGTGCATGCTTTTAATCCCAGAACTTGGGAGGCAGAGACAGGAGGATCACTGTGAGTTAGAGGCCACTCTGAGACTACATGTGAATTCCAGAACAGTGTGGGCTAGAGCAAGACCCTACCTCAAAAAACCAATAAAAACAAAAGAAGATACTAGATTAGGTCAAGAAGCTAAGATAAAAACTCTTATTTCCCACATTCAGTGCTTTAAGTCTTAGAGCTAGAAATCACATCAAATATCACTCAGGTTTTTTTTTTTTTTCGTTTGTTTTTGTTTTTGTTTGTATGTGCTATTCTTGTGCATCTCGCTTACAGGCGTCCTGGGTAATTGAACCTGGGTCCTTCGGCTCTGCAGACAAGCACCTTAACCACTAAGCAATCTCTCCAGCCTGGAAAGCATTCTTAGGCATTATTTTTCTTTCTTTTAAAATATATGATAGATTTTTGTTTTTAAAAATTATTTTTTGTTTTTCTGTTTTGTTTTCGAGGTAGGGTCTCTCTCTGGCAGAGGCTAACCTGGAATTCACTGTATAGTTTCAGGCTAGCCTCAAACTCATAGCAATCCACTCTCCTCCCTCTCCCTCCCTAGTGCTTGGATTAAATGTGTTTTTAATCTTTTAAATTTTTTTTAAAATTTATTTATCTGCAAGCAGAGAGAGAGAGAGATAGAAGACAGGCAGACAGAGAGAGAATGGGCACACCAGGGCCTCTAGCCACTGCAAATGAACTCTAGATGCATGTGCCCCTTGTGCATCTGGCTTACGTGGGTACTGGGCAATACAACTGGGATCCTTTGGCTTTGCAGGCAAACGCCTTAACCGCTAAGCCATTTCTCCAGCCCCGTTTTTAAGTTGTTTACTGACAATTTTCATCCATGTACATAATGTATTTTGATCACAATCCCCCCATTACCTTCTTTTATCTTCTTCCCAAATATTACTTTTTTCTTTTTTTTCAAGGCAGGGTTGCATCTAGCCCAGCCTGGCCTTAAACTCAAAGAAATCTTCCTACCAACCACAGCCTCCTGTAGTGCTGGGACTAAAAGCTTGCACCACACTTGATCCAAACGTTACTTTCCTATTCAAATAAATCAGATACACTACAGAGCAGAAGATAAAATATGTAATTTTTTGTTTTTGTTTTTTTGAGTAGGGTCTCATTCTAGCCCAGGTTGACCTGGAATTCACTATTTAATCTCAGGCTGACCTGAAACTCTCAGTGATTCTCCTACCTCTGCCTCCCATGTGCTGGGATTAAAGGTGTGCATCACCATGCCTGGCAGAATTGTTTTTTGATTTTTCAAGGTAGGGTCTCACTCTGGCCCAGGCTGACCTGGAATTCAACTATGTAGTCTCAGTGTGGCCTCGAACTCACGGCGATCCTCCTACCTCTGCTTCCCAAGTGCTGGGATTAAAGGCGTGTGCCACCAAACTCGGCTGTGGCAGAATTTTTAAATAATATTAGCATGTGTATATATGTGCCAGGATCCTTTGCCACTGCAAATAAATGTCAGATGCTTGCACCTCTTTTTGCACTTGGCTTTACTGTGGGTGCTAGGGAATTGATTTTGGGCCAGCAAGCTTTGCAAGCAAGTGCTGAGCCATCTCCCCAGACCCAAAATGTGTAAAAAATTTGAAGGGAAATGAAATAGACTTCAGTTAGACTTCATCCTTTTGACAGAGGACCCAGTCCTCCTCAGGGTATTTGTTCCATAACAGTAGTGAGTGAATGCATAGGAAAGCATGAGAAGTACTATATACACCACATCTGACATTAACTGGGTCCAGATTATTTGACTTATCTTCACCATTGACTTTATCCCCTTCACTATACCTTTAACTGTGAGCCTTAGGAAGTACCCTGCCTCAGGTCTAAATCAGTAGAGGCTTGAAAAGCAGATAATCAAGCTTACTATCATTAAAAGTACATAGAGTTTAACGTTCTAGCTCACAAAGTAAGCACATCATGTTTGAGATGGGGCTTTTCAGATGCTCTTTGGCATAAAAGACTCAACTCTCTACCTCCATGATCTTAACGACACTCTAGAGACTTGGTATTATCAGTTACACATTGCCAAAAAATGAGGTGTTGGTATGTCACAGCCTTGCTAAAATTTCAGATTGAGAGTTATCAATACAATAACATTAAATAACTGGAAAAAAAAGGCTGGAGGAATGGCTTAGCAGTTAAGACATTTGCCTGAAAAGCCAAAGGACCCAGGTTCGATTCCCCAGGACCCACATTAGCCAGATGCACAAGGGGGCACATGCATCTGGAGTTTGTTTGCAGTGGCTGGAGGCCCTGGTGCGCGCATTCTCTCTCTCTCTCTCTCTCTCAAATAAATAATAAAATAAATAACTGGAAAAAGAATTGAAAACTTACCTATAAGTTCAGCAGGTTTATTTGGCCTTTTATTAATGAATGTTTCAAATGCTTCTTTCATGGCATTGATAAATTTTTCATTCTTCAGAAAGCAGATATCAATTATATGGTCAACCTTATCTTTAAAATCCAGCAATTCTTGAACCATCGTTTTATCCTTTTCAGGATTAATAACAATAGTGCTCCCAAAAGCCTAAAAGTAAAAATTGGCACTTTTTACTTGATTACCTGCAATAAAACAATCCCCAAATCATATTCTAATTTAGCACATGTATGTAAAATATCCTAAAAGAGAACCCTATTTTTTTGAAGTAGGGTCTTACTCTAACTCAGGATGACCTGGATCTCACTTTGTACTCTGCCTCCCAAGTGTTGGGATTAAAGGCATGTACCATCATGCCTGGCTGAAAAAGCTATTTTTAAAATTTATTTACTTATTAGAGACAGAGAAAGGGAGAGAGGAGGAGGGGGGGAAGAATAGACATGACAGGGCCTCTAGCCACTGCAAACGAACTCCAGATTCATGTGCCACCATGTGCATCTGGCTTACATGGGTTCTAGGAAATCGAGCCTTGAACTGGGGTCCTTAGGCTTCACAGGCAAGCACTTAACTGCTAAGCCATCTCTCCAGCCCTGAAAAAGCTATTTTTTAAAAAATGAAAAGGGCTGGAGAGATGGCTCAGTGGTTAAGGGCCTTGCCTTGAAAGCCTAACGACTAGAGTTAGATTCCTCAGTACCCATGTAGAGCCAGATGCACAAAGTAGCATATACATACAGAGTTTGTTTGCAGAGGCTAGAGGCCCTGGTGTGCCTATTCTTTCTTTCCTCCTCTCTTTCTCCCAGGCACAGTAGTGCATGCTTTTAATCCCAGAACTTGGGAGGCAGAGACAGGAGGATCACTGTGAGTTAGAGGCCACTCTGAGACTACATGTGAATTCCAGAACAGTGTGGGCTAGAGCAAGACCCTACCTCAAAAAACCAATAAAAACAAAAGAAGATACTAGATTAGGTCAAGAAGCTAAGATAAAAACTCTTATTTCCCACATTCAGTGCTTTAAGTCTTAGAGCTAGAAATCACATCAAATATCACTCAGGTTTTTTTTTTTTTTCGTTTGTTTTTTGTTTTTTGTTTGTTTTTCAAGGTAGGGTTTCACTCTGGTCCAGGCTGACCTGGAATTAACTATGCAGTCTCAGGGTGGCCTTGAACTTATGGCAATCCTCCTACCGCTGCCTTCCGAGTGCTGGCATTAAAGGCGTGCGCCACCACACCTGGCTCATCACTCAGGTTTTATTGCTGATGTGCCATACAGCTATCATTCTCAGGCCGATTTCTCAAAATTTTCATTAAAAGATTCTAAGCAGGCATGGCAGTTTAGATTTATAATCCCAGCACTGGAGAAGCTGGGGTGGGAGGATTGCCATGAGTTCAATTGAGATCAGCATGGGCTACAGAGTGAGTTCCAGTTGGGCATGGTGACACATGCCTTTAATCCCAGCACTTGGGAGGCAGAGGTAGGAGGATCACCGTGAGTTCAAGGCCACCCAGAGACTGCATAGTGAATTCCAGGTCAGCCTGAACTAGAGTGAAATCCTACCCAAAAAAACCAAAGCAAAAAAAAAAAAATGAGCCGGGCGTGGTGGCGCATGCCTTTAATCCCAGCACTCGGGAGGCAGAGGTAGGAGGATCGCCGAGAGTTCGAGGCCACCCTGAGAATACATAGTTAATTCCAGGTCAGCCTGGACCAGAGTGAGACCCTACCTTGCAAAACCAAAAAAAAAAAAAAAAAATGAGTTCCAGGTCAGTCTGGGCTAGAGTGAGACCCTGCCTCTAAAAAAGAAATCTTCCTTGCCGGGCATGGTGGTGCATGTATTTAATCCCAGCACTAGGGAGGCAGAGGTAAGAGGATGGTCATGAGTTCCAGGCCATCCTGATACTACATAGTGAATTCCAGGTCAGCCTGAGCTAGAGTGAGACCCTACATCGGAAAAAAAAAAAATCTTCCTTTAAGATACACTTGTGATTAACAAGAAATGCTTACTGATACTTGCTCTTGGCATGCAAATTATAAATCATGAGAGAGAAAAATCACTGGCAAATTGTATTTAATACCTTGATGTATTCAATCCACTGTTGCAAGAGAACCTGAACTCCTCCTCGAACTCTGCTGAAGAGCTGGTACAGGAGAGACAAATCCTGAATTCGGTTTTCATCAAGGAGATTATTTAAACCTGAATTTTGAAACATTTTGGCATTAAAATATGTATTCAAAAAGCAAACAGTTCCTGAGCTAGAGACCCTACAATAAAACAATAAAAGCAAACAGTTATGAGATATTTTAATGAAACATAAATAACATAAATTAAAATGCTACTGCATCACTAGTCTGAACTACAACTAAACTAGATGTGACTAAAATTCAAGTTATTCTGTAAAATTTCTGAGGATTAGAAGTGTTTTTTTGTTTGTTTGTTTGTTTTTGTTTTTCGAGGTAGGGTCTCACTCTCGTCCAGGCTGACCTGGAATTAACTATGTAGTCTCAGGGTGGCCTCGAACTCTCGGCGATCCTCCTACCTCTGCCTCCCGAGTACTGGGATTAAAGGCGTGCGCCACCACGCCTGGCTGAACTGTTTGTTTTTACATGCTAACAAGAAAACATCACACACTCACTCTTTGGACCAGGTGGTAGCTTAACCCCTGTAATTCCAGCATTTGAGGAATGCTGAATTAGGAAAATATAATGAGTTTAAGGCTAGGTCTGGCCTAAAGTGAGACCCTGTCTCAAGAATATAACAAACAGGGACTGGAGAGATGGCTTAGTGGTTAAGGCACTTTCTTGCAAAGCCAAAGGACCCAGGTTCAATTCCCCAGTACCCATGTAAGCAAGACACACAAGGGGGGCATCCATCTGGAGTTCGTTTGCAGCGGTGAAGGCCCTGGTACACCCATTCTCTCTCTCTTCTTGCCTATTTCTCTCTCTCTCTCAAATAAATAAAGAAAAATAAAACACACACACACACAGGGACTGGAGAGATGGCTCTGTGGTTAAGGCGCCTACCAACAATGCTTAATAAGCAAGGTTCAATTCCCCAGTGCTCATTCATATTCTCTCTCTCTCTCTCTCTCAATCCTAACAAATAAATAAAAAATACATATATAATAAAGAATCAACAACAACAAAAAACCCCTTGGGCCAGGCATGGTGACACATACCTTTAATCCAGCACTAAGGAGGAAGAGGTAGGAGGATCATTGTGAATTAAAGGCCATCCTGAGACTATATAGTGAATTCCAGGCCAGCCTGGGCTAGAGTGACACCCTACCTCAAAAAACCAAAAAAGCAAACAAACAAAAAAAACACTTTGAGGCAAAAAGAATGTCTTTCCTTACTAGACTTACATGTTAAAATTCAAAAATTGTCATTATTTCTGTTTTATGCTTCATAGTGTTAAGGATGATCTCAGGGTATTCATTCATATTGGCTAAGCACTCTTTTACTGAACCACACCCTAAGGCCCCCTAATTTCTCTACTCTTCTTTTCAGTTCTGCTGTCTTTCAGTTAACGAAATTGGCTCCCCCAAAGTTGAGTATAATGAATATGGGCAAAGAGTTGCCCAGCCTCAGAAATGTAGCCACATATTAGAAAGTGTTTTCAATGGTAGCATTCTTTTCAAAATAAAATTCCCCACCCTTTTGTCACTACAATTTTAAAAATAATTTACAAATTACTAGTTACCTTTCTGAAGAATTGCTGTTAAGTGTTCACCTAGAAGTTGTTTTTCTACAGTAGCAATTAGTGACTTCCTAAAAGAGAAAAAAATTAAATTATTGACATTTGACCGTCTTGAAAAATTAAAGACTCTCCCACAGGAGGAAAAATCAACTCATTTTACAATTTCAATATTCTTATCCTATATATAGCAATTTAATAGCATTCACAGTTACTCTATACCTAGAGAAGGAAAAACAGTTTTTATGTATTTTTTAATTTTTTATTTATTTGAGAGAAGAATAGAGTCAAAGAAGCAGACAGAGTAAGTATTGGCACACCAGGACCTCCTAGCACTGCAAACAAACTCCAGGTGCATGCACCACCTTGTGCATCTGACTTTACATGGGTAATGAACACAAGCCATCAGGCTTTACAAATAAGTGCCTTTAACTGCTGAACCACCTCCCCAGCCCCAGTGTGTATTTTAGAATTTGATTTATATCTTTAAGTGGTCTTGCTGTGACTGCCATGTTCTAAGTTTCTCTGTTTTTTATAAAGAAGGTAAAGAAGATTTTATGCTGTTTAATGAAACCTCTTGGTTGGTTAGATTTAACAAAGTACAGAAACAGTTTTTTCCTATAAACATCCACTCACTGATTTTCAATCAGTCTCAAGATTTTTTTTTTTTTTTGGTTTTTTGAGGTAAGGTCTTGCTCTGGCCCAGGCTGACCTGGAACTCACTCTGTATTCTCAGGGTGGCCTCAAACTCCCGGCGATCCTCCTACCTCTGCCTCCCGAGTGCTGGGATTAAAGGCGTGCGCCACCACGCCCGGCCAGTCTAAAGATTTTTAACTATGCATGGTGTTGCTCACCTATAATCCCAAAACTTGGGAGACTGGCATGGAGGATTATGAGTTTCAGGCCAGCTTGGGCTACATACTGAGTTCCAGGACAGCCTGAGCAACTTAACAAAACCCTGGTTCAGACAAACGAAAATATCCATAACATCAGAAAATAACATTTTAATGATCATATAAGTCCCTAATACTATTTTTAAAAATATTTTTATTTATTTGCTTGAGTGAAAGACAGAAAAAGAGAAAGTATGGGAATGCCAGAGCCTCTTGCCATTGTAAACCAATTCCAGATGTATGCACCACTTTGTGCATCTGGCTTTACATGGGTACTGGGGAATCGAACCTGGGCTGTCAGACTTTGCAAGAAAGTCCCTTTAACTGCTGAGCCATCTCTCCAGCCCTGTAATATTTTTTTAAAATTATATTCCAAATATACACACAACCAATAAACATATCCTTGATTAAATCTAATTAACTAAGGAAAATAGTAGGTTGAAGTTTGTATTATGAAACCAATTGTTAAAGACTACATCATACTTGAAAAATATTACTAACAGGTTTAAGATGCCTACAGTGCTTTAAAGTATTTTACCAACAGTTTTAAGACTACTAGACTACTTGTGAACGCTGTCAATAAAATGTTTAAAAATAAAATAAAACCAGCAAAAAAGACTATTAGGCTGAGTTTGTCATACTTACTGGGTAGTTTGATCTAAGTAAGTAATAAGTCTGTCTGCTTCTTCTTCTAGGCGTTTGTTAACATGATGAAGATACTCAGGAACCTACAAAGATAGTTTTTTTTTATATTATTGTTTTCCTCCCCTTAAATCATTCAGAAAATGTCAAGTCCAAAAGATCCTGGGAGCAGCCCTGTCAAATGTGACAGGGTTGAATCATATGTAAAATTAGAGGTAGTTTATGATCCAGAATTCTGGCCTTTAAGAAGAGAGAAAAGAAAGGAGCACCTAAGTGAGAGATGAGCACCATCATGTGGGGAAGATAAATGCAAAGGGCGTTTATGTTTTACAATGTAATGTCTACTAAAAGAGACAGTGGATTTATAAATCATGATTGGTAAATACCTCTCGTTCTTGCATTAATTTTTGACCTTCAGCTGCATAAAGCCGGTTAGTTTCTTCCAAAAATCGTTGCTCAAAAGAATCTTGGTAAATCTTAAAGGGAACAAAATGAAAGATTTCATTTGCTCTGTATTCAGTGAATATCTTGTATTTGAACAATACTATGAACATGCATTTCAAACATCAAACAAGGAACAGCAATCAGATCTGTAGGTAGCAAATGAAGGGACTTACTTGCAAATCAGACAGCATGCTTAAAAGGCTTCTGAGTAAACTTCTATCAATTGCTTCACCATTCCGTTCCCTCTCAATCAAGAGAAGAATTCCATCGATTGTTTTATTTTGGACTTTCTGGTCACTTATAATGTGAGCCCTAAATAACTCCAACCCCATGTCCCTAAAATTAAAAGAAAAAAAACCACCTATCATCTAAATTGATAATATTTCTTTTCTGAATAGGTTTGCTTAACTTATCACATGTTTACTAAGGCTCCAGGCTTTGAAGCAGCAATTGTAAAAGGGTAAAATCCACATTTAATTATGATTGACAGTATGAAAGCATACATGAACTCATTGTCTTTAATGAGATCTGAAACTGGATTCCTCTCTTTCTCCATAACTAAGTTTTGCTGGGTATTTTGTATTTTGTCTGGTGGAATCTTTCTTGGTTAAATCAAAAGATAAAATTAGTTCAAATACATAAAACAATTTTCACTGACTGGATAATAAAAGCTTAATGGATCATTTATGAACTTGCTTCAGAACTACAAAACCAGTGGTATCCAATCACTGCTGCAGGTATATGCTAGGCACAAAGTGAGGGATGAATTCGTTATACTACTTCACTTTTATGAACATACAGATTTTTTTCTTAACAGGGTTACAAGAAAATACATGAAATCTTTTTTTTAATTGCTAAATCTTGCTGATTTTATTCCATTCTTTTTTTAATTTTATTTATTCTTATATATATTATTCTGGTTTTACATTGATAGTGGTGACTCCATTATCCTCCTCCCTGTTCTCCCTCTTCCAAAGGGACCCTCATCAATGGGGAATGTGGTTCACACATTGTGGGGGTAGTGAGGAGCTATGGGGGACAGGCCAAGTCTCTGTGCATAATGCCCCAACTTGTGGCTCTAACATTCTTTCCGCCCCCTCTTCCGCAAATTTCCCTGAGCCACATTGGGGTCATTTTAGCTCTACTTCAGTGATGAGGTTTTGGGAGCCTCTGTGTCTCTGAATATCTGGCTTAGTGGGAGTTAGATGTTCTCTGTGTTTATCTCCTTCAACCTTTTTCTGGTGTCGTGATCCCCGAGAGCACTGAACTCTTGCCCTTCCTCCACATTACTCTGTGGTTTCAGCTGGAGCCCTGGTGAGGTGTGATTGGCTGATCCTCCCTTCTGGGTGATACATGAAATCTTAATGATCAGCCATTAACAGGTTTCAGTCACATAAATTCCAGGGCAAGCTTTAACCTTGCCTAACAAAAAGTTCTATATGCATTAATATATGCCAAGGAATGTTAGTTATCTTCAACATTAGCACAGACTATAAAAAATCAACTAGAACCTGCATGTGAGTGTTCAGGAGAATATTCCCAGCATGACTTATTTTATTTCAGTGAAATAACTGATTGACTATGATCTATAACAAATCTTTTCTTAACAATTTTCTGGAATCCTTACCAAATGGAGGGTAGCATAGAATTCTGAAGAACGTAAGTTCTATCCAGAAACAAAAATATGCTCCTGATCATTATCTGTCAAAAACACAAACAAACAATATTTGTATTTTGTAAAATGGAAATATCTGCTGTCAATAAAATAAGGAAAATGAAAGGTTTTATATTAGACTACAAAAAGCCAACATGCAGATAAACACGCCCATCTGAAAAAATGTACATACCATTCTCATTAAATTATTTATTTATTTATTTTTGGTTTTTCAAGGTAGGGTCTCATTTTAGCCCAGGCTGACATGGAATTCATTATTTAGTCTTAGGGTGGCGTTGAACTCATGGCGATCCTCCTACCTCTGCCTCCTGAGTGCTGGGATTAAAGGCATGCACCACCATGCCTGGCTTAAATTGTTTTACTGCAGCAGGGCGTGGTGGCGCACACCTTTAGTCCCAGCACTCCAGAAGCAGAGAGGTGGGAGGATCACCATGAGCTCGAGGCGACCCTGAGACTACACAGTGAATTCCAGGTCAGCCTGGGCTAGAGTGGGACCTTACCTTGAAAAAAAAAAAATAAAAAAAAAAAAATCAACCAGGATTAGTTCTGTGTGTGTGGTTTTAGTTTTTCAAGGTAGGGTTTTACTTTAGCCCAGGCTGACCTGGAATTCACTATGTAGTCTCAGGGTGGCCTTGAACTCACTGTAATCCTCCTACCTGTGCCTCCCAAGTGCCGGGATTAAAGGCGTGCACTACTACACACCTGGCTCCAGAATTAGTTCTTAATTCAGAAAGAGCAGTTGTTGCAATAATCTTTTCTATTACAAAATTTTTCTTCTTTTAATATATACTGATTGTGCAAAGTAATGGATTTCATTATAACTTTTTTTTTTTTTTTGGTTTTTTCAAAGCAGGGTCTCACTCTAGTACAAGGTGACCTGGAACTCACTCTGTACTCCCAGGCTGACCTCGAATTTACAGGAATCACAGCACCACTATGCCAGGCTGAATTTTTTTTAATTTTAATTTATTTGCAAGCAGAGATAGATAGAATGGGCATACCAGGGCCTCTAGCCACTGCAAATGAACTCAGGATGCAGGCATCACTTTGTGCATCTGGCATTATGTGGGTACTTGAGAATTGAACCTGGGTCATTAGGCTTTGCAAGCAAGAGCCTTTAACTGCTTAGCCACTTCTCCAGGCCTAAAGCTGGGGAATTCTAAGTTCAAGGTCAGTCTGGGCTACATAGGGAGATCCTGTTTCAGAAGAAATAAGCCAATAAAATAAAAGCACTGTAAAATACATATATGAAAATGATGTAATGGTGCTGAAGAGATTGCTCAGTGGCAAAGGGTGCTTGCTTGCAAAGGCTGATGGCCCAGGTTCAATTCATCAATTCCCACATAAACCACATGCAAAAAATGGCACATGCATTTGGATTTTGTTTGCAGTAGCAAGAGTCCTGTACTGCCCATTTTCTCTCTCTGCTTACAAATAAGTAAATAAAAATATTTTTAAAATGGTATTATTAAGGTAGGCAAGGTAGCTCACACCTTTAATCCCAGAACTTGGGAAGTAGAAGTAGGAGGATTTCTGTGAGTTTGAGGCCAGTCTGGGAGTACAGAGTTCCAGGTCAGCCTGGCTTAGAGTGAGACCCTACCATGAAAAGAAAATAATAATTCTACAGCCTCTGCATCCTGAATGCTTGGATTACAAATGTGCACTGCCATACCTTTTCTGTGCAGTGCCGAGGACAGAATCCAGGGCATCACACAGGCTAGACACTGAAGTGCTTTACCACTAAGCTACACTCCAAATCCCTCTAACAAAGTTTTCAAAACATTCTGGCACCTGAATTAAAAAAAAATACATTTATGAAGAAATGTAGTATCAAATACTGATTCCAACTTACCATTTGCCTACAATGATTTTGCCAGCATCTATCAATCTTCTTTAGAAAAAGAACACTATCCAAGGAATCCATGAGATATACATTAAGGTTATTTTTAAAAGCTTTGTACAAATAAATGTATATAAAACAAGGACATATTTGTCATAAAGAATACATACTCTATGTACTGAATGAAGCTGAATAGCAATTATAAAACAATGCTATTTCTTAAGCTACAAAACTACATCGCACTATATGCCTTTAAAAACTAATCTTAAGGGCTGGAGAAATGGCTTAGCAGTTAAGGAATTTGCCTGTGAAGCCAAAGGATCCCGGTTCGATTCTCCAGGACCCATGTAAACCAGATGCACGAGGGGCACATGCATCTGGAGTTGGTTTGCAGTGGCTGGAGGCCCTAGCGTGCCCATTCTCTCTCTGTCTGCCTAGCTTCCATCTCTCTCTCTCTCTCTGCTTGCAAACAAATAAATTTAAAAAAAAAAACTAATCTTAAAGCTGTGTGTGATGGTTCATGCCTTTAATTCCAGCACTTGGGAGGCAGAGGCAGGGAGGATCACCATGAGTTTGAGGCTACCCTGAGACTACATAGTGAATTCCAGGCCAGCCTGGACTAGAGTAAAACCTTACCACCAAAAAAAAAAAAATCTAGCCAGGCATGATGGCACACGTTCTTAATCCCAGCACTTGGGAAGCAGAGGTAGAAGGATTGCTGTGAGTTCGAGGCCACCTCCAGACTACGTAGATTATCCTTAGATTATCATTCCTCCAGAGGAAATGTGCTAGGATAATAGGGTAAAGACAGGGATATTGTACTCACATGACTACCACATGTAGATTTAGATTCTAATTAAAACTGAAAAGTCAAAATTTTGATTTTTTTTCATCTAGGAAACAGGACAAAATAAATATATAAATTCAATCATTCTTTTAAAGCTGGTTTATGAGGGGTAGAGAGGGAAGAGAAGACAAAAAAGAAGGATGTTTCATTTTGACAAGGATATTCTCTAAATTGATGAATCTGTGCTTTGATGTGATCTTCACAAATCTGCCTCAGCTGCTTGTACAAGTTTGCAGAAATCTTGTAGGAACAGAGATTTTCTACAGCCTGCAACATGAAACACATACTTTGTTACAGAGGATGAAGGCTTTCTCAATGACCTATAAAATTCCCATTAGATTGATCTGTGCCATATCAGCTCATTCAAAAGTAGTTATTCATTTAATACACAAAAGTATGGCAGCTATTTGGAAGGCTGAGGCAAGAGGATCCTAAATTTGAGGCTAGCCTATGCAAATTAGCCCCCCCAACAAAGACAGAATAAAACAACAAAATATGCCAATGTGGGTTGCAAACTTCTGATTTCTTCAAAATAAGTTATATGTAAATTTATTAACTTTTTCAAGCTTTTTAGGCTAAGAACAACTTACATTAAAATTTTAAGTATTATGAAAACACTTCAATGTTGTAATATTGTAGCCATTTTCAGGATCCTTAATGAGCTCAGTTGTCCTTAAGGCTCGCAACATGGCATCATTATTGTCAGCTTTTTCTAAATTTCTGCAGTCATGCATTCAGATAAGCAGATTAATTGATTGGCTTGACAAATTTTTTCATTACCAATATACTGTGCAAAAGATCCAAATTAGTGTGTTTATTATGGCTACGTATGTTAAGGTCAAAGAACTCAAGGTTTTCTCTACCTTTTGAGAATATCCAATTTCTAACAACTACTACATATAGAAGCTATCTTGTAAATGTTAATAATTTTCAAAACTGAAACTCTGCTAAATTTAAAAAAATTTAAAAATAATTTCTTGGAATAAATAAATAATAATAATAATTTCTTCAATTGTTTATCCCTCAGCTGCTATTACTGCTATTACAATTCAACCAAAACTTATTATACTTCCTTGAATTTTCCTGAACAGAATACAAAATTAATGCTAGAACTATTAAAATGATTATAATTAAATACCATGAAATTTTCTCCAACATTTCAGTTTAATAATAGTTAAAGTATAGGGTTTGGGGATTTGACCCGGTGGTAGAACAGTTCCCTAACTAGCTTGAGATTCAAGGTTCAAACGATTCCACTAGATTAAAAAATACACAAGAGGGCTGGAGAGATGACTTAGCGATTTAGCTCTTGCTGTGAAGCCCAAGGACCCCAGTTCGAGGCTCAATTCCCCAGGACCCACGTAAGCCAGATGCACAAAGTGGCACATGCATCTGGAGTTTGTTTGCAGTGGCTGGAGGCCCTAGCGCACCCATTCTCTATCTATCTGCCTCTTTCTCTGTCTCTTGCTCTCAAATAAACAAACAAACAAAAAAATTTTTTTTTTTTGGTTTTTCAAGGTAGGGTCTCACTCTGGCTCAGGCCTGGAATTCACTCTGTAGTCTCAGGGTGGCCTTGAACTCTCGACAATCCTCCTACCTCTGCTCCTGAGTGCTGGCATTAAAGGTGTGTGCCACCACGCCTGGCTCAAAAATACTTTTAGCAATGATTAGAGGCCCTGGTGCACCAAATATTTCTCTCTTATAAAAAATAAAATAAAGCCGGGCGTGGTGGCGCATGCCTTTTATCCCAGCACTCGGGAGACAGAGGTAGGAGGATCACCGTGAGTTCAAGGCCACCCTGAGCTAGAGTGAGACCCTACCTCGAAAAATCCCAAAAAAATTAAATTAAATTAAATTAAATTAATAAAGCCAGGTGTGGTGGTGCATGGCTTTAACCTGAGTACTCTGGAGGCAGAGGTAAGGGAATCACCAGGGGTTGAGGTTACCCTGAAACTACATAGTGAATTCTAGGTCATCCTGGGCAAGAGTGAGACCCTACCTTAGTAAAAAGATAAAGATAAAATAAAATAAAATAAGAAAGCTCGCCGGGCATAGTGGCACATGCTTTTAATACCAGCACTTGGGAGGCCAAGGTAGGAGGATCACTGTGAGTTAGAGGCCAGCCTGAGACTACATAGTGAATTCCAGGTCAGCCTGAGCTAGAGTGAGATCCTACATCAAAAAAAAAAAAAAAAATACAGAACTGGAGAAATGGCTTGGCAGTTAGGGCACATGCCTGCAAAGCCTAAGGACCCAGGTTCCACGTAAGCCAGATGCACATGGTGGTGCATACGTCTAGAGTTCGTTTGCAGTGGCTGGAGGCCCTAGCACACCCATTGTCTCTGTGTGTCTCTAATTAAAGGGCTGGAGAGATAGCTTAGCAGTTAAGGCATTGGCCTGCAAAGCCAAAGGATCCCGGTTCGACTCTCCAGGACCCATGTAAGCCAGATGCACAAGGGGGCACATGCATCTGGAGTTTGTTTGCAGTGGCTGGAGGCCCTGGTGTGCCCATTCTCTCTCTGCCACTTTCTCTCTCTCAAATAAATAAATATTTTTAAATGTTAAAAAAATAATAAATAGGGGCTGGATAGATGGCTTAGTGGTTAAATGCTTGCCTGTGAAGCCTAAGGACCCCGGTTTGAAGCCCAATTCTCCAGGATCCACATAAACCAGATGCACAAGGGGCGCATGCATCTGGAGTTCATTTACAGTGGCTGGAGACCCTGGCACACCCATTCTCTCTCTCTACCTGCCTATTTCTGTATCTCTAACTCTCAAATAAATAAATAATAAATTATTTTAAAAATAATAAATAAATAAATAAATAAATAAATAAATAAATACAGAAGAAATGAGTAAATTTTGTACTTCATTCTAATAGTTGAAATGGTCCCTTACTATACACAAATCCTAACAAAGGAAGTTCATATTTTGTGGGTTCCTTTTTTGCATTTTTCGAAGTAGGGTCTCACTCTAGCCCAGGGTGACCTGGAACTTACTCTGTAGTTCCACGCTGGCCTCAAATTCAGAGATCCTCTTACCTCTGCCTCCTGAGTATTGGGATTAAAGGTGTATGCCACCACACCTGGCTCTGGGAGTTTCTTATTATGTACATCAAAAGACTTTTGATGTTTAAAACAATAGGCATGGTAAAATTCTGATGTAATCTGACATCAATTCCTTTCTCACAATAACAGAAGACAAAAATCCCACTAAAGAGGCCAGATGTGGCAGTGCATGCCCTTAATCTCAGCACTTGGGAGGCAGAGGTAGGAGGATCAGCATGAGTTCGAGGCCACCATGAGACTACTTAGTGAATTCTAGGTCTGCCTGGGCTACATTGAGACCCTACCTCAAAAAAAATATATTTTATTCATTTACTTATTTTGAGAGAGAGACAGATAAAGAGAATGGGCATACCATGGCCTCCAGCCCCTGCAAAAGAACTCCAGATGCATGTGACACATTGTACATCTGGCTTATGTGGATACTGGGGAATCAAAACTAGGTCTTTAGCCGGGCGTGGTGGCGCACACCTTTAATCCCAGCACTCGGGAGGCAGAGGTAGGAGGATCGCCGAGAGTTCGAGGCCACCCTGAGACTACATAGTGAATTCCAGGTCAGCCTGAGCCAGAGTGAGACCTTACCGCGAAAAACCAAAAAAAAAAAAAAAAAAAAACAAACAAACTAGGTCTTTAGACTTTGCAGGCAAGCTCTGTAAGCACTAAGCTATCTTTCTAGCCCCGTAGTGAATTTTTTTTTCCGAGGTAGGGTCTCACTCTAGCTCAGGCTGACCTGGAATTCACTATGTAGTCTCAGGGTGGCCTCAAACTCATGGTGATCCTCCTACCTCTGCCTCCCAAGTGCTGGGACCATGCCTGGCTTCAATTGTTTTTTTGAGTTAGGGTCTCACTGTGTAGTTCAGGCTGTACTTGAACTCTCAATCCTCCTGCCTTAGCCTTCCAAATGCTTGGCATTACAGGTGTGCTTCACCACACCTGGCCTATCTGAAAGTCTTAAGCAATGACAGTATTTTGTGTTTCTTTTTTAAGACCCTATCTTGAAAATTACACACACACACACACACACACACACACATACATATATTTCTCTGTGTGTATGTGTGTGTTTGAACACTTCAGGGTGTCTTGTGGTTGGAAAAAAACTGCCAAGTCTTTATGCCACTTTAAAAAAATATTTTTTAATTTATTTATTTGAGAGAGAGATACAGAAATAGGCAGAGAGAGAGAGAGAGAGAGTGCGCCTCCAGCCACTGCAAATGAACTCCAGATGTGTGTGTCCCTTTGTGCAGCTGGCTTACGTGGGTCCTGGGGAATCGAACCTGGGTCCTTTGGCTTTACAGGAAAGCACCTTAACTACTAAGCCATCTCTCTAGCCCTATGCCACTTTTTGTGTCTGGCTTTACATGGATGCTGGGGGATTGAATCTGGGCCATCAGCCTTTTTGTAAGTAAGTGCCTTTAACTGTTGAACCAATTTCCTCAGCCTCTTTTATTTTTCTATACCAAATACCTAATAGGATGCAGAGTGCTTAGTAAACATTTCTTATTGACTCAGTAGCTGCTTACTATGTGTATAGCTGGACAGACACCTTGGGATTATAAAAATTACATAGTCCCTTTTCCTAAAATGCTTGTGAAATTCATAGTTTGTGGTCAGTTTTTGTTTTTTTTCCCCAGTGCTTGGGATCCAACCTAGCAGCTTGTACTTGCTAGGCTAGCACTCTTTTTTCTTTTTTTTGGGTTTTTCGAGGTAGGGTTTCACTCTGGTTCAGGCTGATCTGGAATTCACTGTGTAGTCTCAGGGTGGCCTCGAATTCACGGTGATCCTCCTTCCTCTGCCTCCCGAGTGCTGGGATTAAAGTCATGCGCCACCACACCCAGCTTAAGCTAGCACCCTTAAAACTACACTGAGCTACATAACAAACCCTTTATAGTCAGGTCAGAACTTATAAAAAGAAATAAAATAGAAAATATTAGCTTGCACCACACAAAAATGTGTAGTGTCCTAAAGATTTTGTTTTCAGTTACATATATATATATTTTTTTGGCTTTTCAAGGTAGGGTTTCACTCTAGCCCATGATGACCTGGAACTCACTATGTAGTCTCAGGGTGGCCTCAAACTCATGGCGATCCTCCTATCTCTGACTCCCAAGTGCTGGGGTTAAAGGTTTGTGCCACCACACCCGGCCCTCAGTTACATAAATTTATGTGAGGTAGATTGTGACATAAAATATATTTATTTGGCTTGGGGTCAGAAAGTTTTAAAATTCACTTCACTAGGCACATGTGACTGCTCAAAACAAACTTTGTTCCCAAATGAGGTAATCAGCTTGGCATGGTGGCAAACACCTTTAATCCCAGCACTCCAGATGCACAGATAGGATCATTGTGAGTTTCAGGCCATCCTGAGACTACAGAGTGAGTTCCAGGTCAGCCTGGGCTACAGTGACACCTTACCTTGAACCCCCCCCCACACACACCCAAAAAAATAACCAAAGTGAAGGAAGCAGAACCAGGCCTTGAGGCATCACCTTTAATCCCAGTGCTAAGGAGCCTGAGGTAGGAGGATCTTTGTGAGTTGGAGGCCAGCCTGGGGCTATAGAGTAAATTCCAGGTCATCCTGGGCTAGAATGAGGCACTACCTCAAAAAACAAAATAAGGTCTGGAGAGATGGCTTAGCAGTTAAGGTGCTTGCTTGCAAAGCCAAAGGACTTAGGTTCAATTCCCACGAGGTGGTGCATGCATCTGGAGTTCATTTCCAGTGGCTGGAGGCCTTGACACACTCATTCTCTCTCTCCCACTTTCAAATAAATAAATAAATAATCTTAAAAAAAATAAGGTGAGCTGGGTATGGTAGTGCATGCCTTTGATTCTAGCACTTGGGAGGCAGAGGTAGGAAGATAGCAGTGAGTTCAAGGCCACCCTGAGACTATACCAGATCAGCCTAAGCTAGAGTGGGTCCCTACCTAAAATAAATAAATAAATAAATAAATAAACAAACAAACAAATAAATAAATAAATAAATAAATAAATAAATAAATAAGAGGTGGAGAGTAACCTAGGAATATTTCTGGCATCAACCTCTTCCTATACACATGCATGTTTTCACACACCCAGCCCCTGCATAAATATGTGCAAAAATGAATCCTAGATGCTCCTCCCTTTCTCACCTCAGATTTCATTTTTTATGATGCTACAGTTTTTACCTATGGCCTCAAGTCTGCTAAGCAAGTGTTCTATCACTGAGCTATACCCTTAGCCCACCTAAAACTTCATTTACCACCTTCCAGCTAAATGTAGTTGGGATGGTAATATGTATAAACCTCAAGTTTAATTCTCTGCTTCTCATTCTCCCTAGCTCCTTATCTATTTCTTTCAGGACCTTTGGGATTCTGCATCTTTACCACTGTACAGGAAAGTTTGGCTATCTTGCCCTTTCCTAAATGATAACCTGTTCTCTCTACTTATCAGTGTGCAGCTAGTGAACACTATTGTAATTGTGTTTTCTGGCCATTTCTTTCTTTCTACCTGAAGTCCCTTCTAATGTGCAGGACACATTATTGTAGATATATCAGGGTTTTTTTGTTGTTGTTATGATTTTGAAGTAGTCTCACTCTAGCCCAGTCTGACCTAGAATTCACTGTGTAGCCTCAGGGTAGCCTCTTAACTCACTGCTATCCTCCTACCTCTGCCTCCCAAGTCCTGGGATTGAAGGTGTGTGTCATTGTGTCTAGCATGATATATTAGTTTTTGGGTACTGCTATATTCCTGGTTTAAAGCTCAAGAAGTATTAAATAACTTAAAGATATATGGCCACTTGATCACTATCATTAAGGAGAGTCAAGAAGACAGGATATACACATAAAAAGATAATATTTAGATATGGAGAGTGGAGTTTCAAAGGGGAAAGTTGTGTTAGGGAGGGAATTACCATGGGATATTGTCTACAATTATGGAAGTTATCAATAAATTTTTTTTTTTTTGGTTTTTCAAGGTAGGGTCTCACTCTAGCTCAGGCTGACCTGTAATTCACTATGGAGTCTCAGGGTGGCCTCAAACTCTCAGCAATCTTCCTACCTCTGCCTCCCGAGTGCTGGGATTAAAGGTATGCACCACCATGCCTGGCTAAATTTTTTTTTAAAAAGATAATATTTAGTAACAAGTCAGTGTGATATGATGAGAGGAAGTGCTACTTGAATTGGTGGCAGTAAGAGAAATGATGAGAAGAAACGAAGCCTATATGAGTACGAAGAAAATGTTTAGTATGTTGTGGGAGCAGATAAATTGATATGTTAAGAACTGTTATGGGAGAGAGGACTGGGGAGGTAGCTTAATGGTTAAAGGCACTTGTTTGCAAAGCCTGTAAGCCCAGGTTTGATTCCCCAGCACCCATGTAAAGTCAGATACAAAGTGACACATGCACTTGGAATTTGTTTGCAGCAGCAAGAGATTCTGATGCATGCACATGGACACACACCACACCAAAAAAATTTGGTGGCTGGAGAGATGTCTCAGTGGTTAAGGTGCTTTGCGTGCAAAATTAACAACCTGAGTTTGATTCCCCAGTACCAACATAAAGCCAGAATCATAACATAAAGTGGCCTACACATCTGGAGTTTGTTTGTAGCAGCTAGAGTCTGTGGAATGCCCATTCTCTCTGTTTTTCTCTCCTTGCCCCTTTCTTTCTTCTTGCAAATAAATAAGTAAAAACATTTGGTCAAATGTGGTGGTGCATACCTTTAATTCCAGCACTCAGAGACAGAGGTAGGATGATTACCATGAGTTCAAGACCATCCTGAGACTATATAGCGAATTCCAGTTCAGGCTGGGTTAGAGCGAGACCCTACTTTGAAAAAAAAATATGGACTAGGGTGATAACTCAGTAGTTCAAGGTGTTTGCTTAAAAAATTGTAAGAAAAAAAATTGTAAGAACTGTTAGGGGTGAAAGGAAAACACTGTATAAAGGAAGTGGGATAAGTAGGATTTAGGAAAGTACTAGGAGTAGGAAAAGTGGAGAATAATAAAGTATGCACAAAATTATATGACAGAATCTAAACAGAGAAATGAGAAATGTTTAAGAAAATGAGTCAGCCATTCAAAAGGAACACTGAGATATAGTGAAAGAAATAAGAGAAACAGGAACAAGCCATAGAAGATCCATGAACAGAGAGACACATGAAGTAAACATAAATGTACCCTTAGGCATTTATGACCTAACCCAAGGTTACATGGAATATAACTCTGTATCTCCAAGGGGAGGCACAGTTTTCCAGTTTTTCCATAGCTTCTGAATCTGACTGGCCTTCTCTTCCCTGGTGAGGTGTGATGACTTCCAATGGGTTCCATTAAGATTTTTTTCATTTACTAACTTGACTTGCTTATTGGCAATGTGACTTCTACTCTATACTTAAAAAATTTCACTACAGCTGGGCGTGGTGGTGCATGCCTTTAATCTCAGCACTTGGGAGGCAGAGGTAGGAGGATCACCGTGAGTTTGAGGCCACCCTGAGACTACATAGTGAATTCCAGGTCAGCCTGAGCTAGAGTGAGACCCTACCTCAAAAAAAAAAAAAATTAGCCGGGCGTGGTGGCGCACGCCTTTAATCCCAGCACTCGGGAGGCAGAGGTAGGAGGATCGCCGAGAGTTCGAGGCCACCCTGAGACTACATAGTTAATTCCAGGTCAGCCTGGACTAGAATGAGACTCTACCTTGAAAAAAAAAAAAAAAAAATTAGGTTGGAGAGATGGCTTAGCAGTTAAGGCATTTGCCTGTGAAGCCTAAGAATCCAGGTTCAGTTTCCCAGAAACCATGTAAGCCAGATGCACAATGTGGAACATGCATCTGGAGTTTGTGGCTGGAATCCTTGGCATGCCCATTCTCTGTCTCTCTTTCTCTCTACATTCCTCTTTCTCTCTCTCAAATAAATAAGTGAAATATTTTTAAAAGTCACGAGTTTGAGATAAGCTATATTTATCTTAAATCTCTGAAATGTAATTTTAGAAATATGTTAATTATTTCCCATTTCACTAAGTAACACTGTGGAAATCACTAGGGTTTGATTTAGTATAATTCTTCGAATAATACAAGTATCTATTTCTACTAAACAGATTCTCAATGGCTTCCTAACTCCTTTAAGTAAAATTGCATTTTAAAAAGGAAATATAGGGCTGGAGAGATGGCTTAGTGGTTAAATGCTTGACTGTGAAGCCTAAGGACCCCAATTCGAGGCTCAATTTCCCAGAACCCACGTAAGCCAGATGCACGAGGTGGTGCATGCATCTGGAGTTCGTTTGCTGTGGCTAGAGGCCCTGGTACGCCTGTTCTCTCTGCCTCTTTCTTTCTCTGTCTGTTGCTAATAAATAGAAATTTAAAAAAAATTAAAAAGGAAATATAGAAACTTTAAGTGGATACTTGTATCACCTAATTTATGTAACTTGGTTGGCTTCTACACAAGCTCACCTCATTATGCACTTTGTACTTACTAAAGTCTGCATTTTTAAAATTTACATATTTATTTGCAAGGAGAAAGATAGAGAGGAGAGCAAGAGAGAGAATGGGTGCACCAGAGCCTCCAGCCACTGCAAACCAACTCAGGATGCATGCTCCACCTTGTGCATCTGGCTTACGTGGGTACTGGGGAATCAATCCTGGGTCCTTAGGCTTTACAGACAAATGCTTTCACTGCTAAACCCTAAAGTCTTAATTTAGGGGCTCCAGCCCCTAAAGTCTGCATTTTTAAATGTTAAAAAATTATATTTTAAGCTCCTAATCACTAGAGGTAAAATGCAGGATCTTAAAGCCTTTGAAAGTAATCAGGTATAAAACAAACATTTTATCAACTTTTTAACTCTTATTCTTCCAAATCCTGGTGCCTATCTTCCTAAATCCATATAGCTCATTAAAAAGTGGGGCTGGGCCAAGCATGGCGGTGCATGCCTTTAATCCCAGCACTTGGGAGGCAGAGGTAGGTGGATCACCGTGAGTTCGAGGCTACCCTGAGACTACCTAGTGAATTCCAGATCAGCCTGGGCTAGAGTGAGACCCTACCACAAAAAAAAAAAAAAAAAAAAAAAAAAGTGGGGCTGGGCCGGAGAGATGGCTTAGCAGTTAAGATCTTGCCTGCAAGCCTAAGGACCCATGTTCTACTCCCCAGATCCCACATAAGCCAGACACACAAGGTGATGCATGCTCAATGTCTCATGTACACTTAAGGTGGCACACGTGTCTGGGAGTTCAATTGCAGTGGCTGAAGGCCCTGACACACCAAGTCTCTCTCTTTCATAAAAATAACAACAACAACAAGCAGGGCATGGTACTGCATGCTTTTAATACCAGCACTCAGGAGTCTGTGAGTACGTACTAGGCCAGCCTGGGACTACATAGTGAATTCCATGTTAGGCTGGGTTAGAGTAAGACCCTACCTTGAACCCCATGCCCCCCCCAAAGACAACAAAAAGGGGTGGTCTTGGGAGGTAGCTCAACCATTAAAGGTTCTTGCTACCAATGATTCCCATGTAAAGCCAGATGCACAAAGTGACACATGCATCTTGAGTTCATTTTCAAGGGCACGAAAACCCTGGCATGCTCATGTTCCCTCCCCCTCTTTGCTTACAAATAAATAAGTTAAAAAAAAAACTTGTTTGGGCCGGGCTGGTAGCACATGCCTTTAACTCCAGCATTTGGGAGGCAGAGGTACGAGGATCACCATGACTTCAAGGCCACCCTGAGGCTACTTAGTTAATTCCAGGTCAGCTTGGGCCAGAGTGAGACCCTACTTCGAAAAACCAAATAATAATAATAATGATAAAATAATAAAAGAGATACAAGCCTGGGCTAGAGTGAGACCCTACCTCGAAAAACCAAACTAAATAAATAAATAATAAAGGTACAATTCCCACCATGGAGCTGAACGCTTGTCATAGACCTAATAGGTTAGATCTTATTTTTCCAAACTCATGTTTATAGAACAAAAAACAAGCCAGAAGTGCTGGAGAGATGGCTTAGAGGTTAAGGTGTCTTCCTGCAAAGCCAAAGGACCCTGGTTTGATTCTCCAGGACCCACATAAGCCAGATACACAATGGGGCACGCGTTGGATGCCCTGGTACACCCATTCTCTCTCTTTGCCTCTTTCTGTCAAATAATAAATAAATACATAAAATATTAATATTATAAAGTGTATTTTGATTTCTCATGTGGACAGAAATGTACAGGAAAAAATTAAATTGTTTTAACACAAAAAAAAGCCAGATACAGTGTCACATGTCTATAATCCTAGCATTCAGGATATTAAAACAAGAAGGACCTTGAATCTGTGGATAACCTGGTTTATATACCATAATGAGATCTTGTCTCATAAATGGAAGACCAAAAGATGTGCCACAAAAAATTTCAACAATAATGCAATAAAATAGAAAGTTATCTGTACATCAAGTAAAAGAGGCTAAGATAATATATTAAATGTACTATACCTAACCATACCATGGAACTTGAATTACTTTTCTTTCTTTCTTTCTTTTTTTTTTTTTTTTTTTTGGTTTTTCGAGGAAGGGTTTCACTGTAGCCAGGCTGACCTGGAAGACTATTAGTCTCAGGGCGGTCTCCAAACTCACAGTGATTCTCCTACTTCTGCCTTCTGAGTGCTGGGATTGAGGGTGTGCACCACCACCTGGCTAAAAGTTCTCATTATTAATGGCAGATAAAATTATTTTAATCAAAATTAAAGTATGATCTAGGCTTGTTTTCAAAAATAATAGCTTTAGGGCTGGAAAGATGGCTTAGTAATTAAGGTACTTTGCCAGCAAAGCCAAGGGATCCAGGTTTTATTCCCTAGTACTCACGTAAACCCAGATGCTGAAGGTGGTACATGCATCTGAAATTTATTTGCTATGGCTGGAGGCCCTGGCTAACCCATTCTATCTGCCCCCCATAAATAAATAAATAAGTAAATAAATAAATATTTAAAACATAATAGCTTTATATGAAGAATAAATGCTAGGCTCTGATATATAAACTTCAAGCAGCTCTAAAAAAAGGTAGCTGATTTTAAAATACTACTCAGCTAGTCATACAAAGGCTGAAAATATAAGGATAATCCCATTACTTAAAATACTGCTTGGTAAAATTCACACCCATAACAAAATTCTACCCATAAGATAATCACATGTGAGATGAGGATATTTTCTTGAGAAGTGCAGAGGAATGTGTCGATCCTAGACAGTTTCTAATAACATTTCTCAATTTCTTAAGTGGTATCTACTGAAGCACATTTAGGATGTGATGTATTCATTAAGCATTGGTTCTGGCCTACTAAAATTTAAAAATGTATGTGGCTTTGTGACTGTAGAGTAAATACACTGTAATTTTAAAATAAAGATTTCACTATGTAGTTCAGGCTGTCCTCAAGCTCACAGCAATTCTCCTGCCTCAGTCTCCAGAGTGCTGGGATTATAGTTATGTGCTACCACATTTAGGTAAAGATTTCTTGATCAAAAGACTCAGGCTAACCACTATGTGCAAGGAGTATATTAAGTTTTTTTTTTCAGTATTTTATTTACCATTACAACCTGGTAATAAAAATAGTGATAGTTTCCCCATGTTACAAAGAAAGAAATCTTGACTCAAGGAAATAACTCACCCATAGTTTAAGGAGTGGCAGATCTAAGGCAAATCTATAATCTCAGCACAAGAGAGCCAGAGAAAGGAGGATCACAAATTCCAGGCTAGCCTGGGATTACATAGTGAGACCATAACATAGTGAGCTTCTAGCTCAAAAGAACAAGAACAAGCCAGGTGTGGTGGTGCACACCTTTAATCCCAGCACTTGGGAGGAAGAGATAGGAAGACTGTTGTTTATTCCAGGTCAGCCTGAGACTACAGAGTGAATTCCAGGTCAACCAGGGCCAGAGTGAGATCTTACCCTGAAGAAACAAAAAACAAACAAGCCGGGCATGGTAGCGCAAGCCTTTAATCCCAGCACTTGGGAGGCAGAGGTGGGAGGATCGCCATGAGTTCAAGGACACCCTGAGACTACAGAGTGAATATTCCAGGTCAGCCTGGGCTAGAGCGAGACCCTACCTCAAAAAACCAAAAAAAAAAAAAAAAAAAATTGAAAGCCTGGTATGGTAGTATATGCCTGTAATCCCAGCCCTTGGGTGGGGGGACAAGGCAGACTAATCAACCCAAGCAGTGTATTTAATCAAGATAACCATAGTCCCATTTACAGTCAACCAAAAACAAACAGGCGAACAAGAAACACCTTACTGCCTCATCATACCCTCACAGGATTTCAAAAGCTATCAGGAATTAATAGCTCCAAAATTTTGGAACACATAATCTCAAGTTACTTTTTTAAAAAGATAGTTGGCTGGGCGTGGTGGCGCACACCTTTAATCCCAGCACTCAGGAGGCAGAGGTAGGAGAATTGCCAAGAGTTCGAGGCCGCCCTGAGACTACATAGTGAATTACAGGTCAACCTAAACTAGAGTGAGACCCTACCTCCAAAAACCAAAATAAATAAATAAATTAATTAATTAAATTAAATTAAAAGATAATTGGTGATGCATGTCTTTAATCCCAGCATTCAGGACACTGAGGTAGGAGAATCAATGTGAGTTCGAAGCCACCCTAAGAATTCCAGGTCAGCCTGGGCTACAGTAAAACCTACCTTGAAAAACAAAATAATAATAATAATTATTATTATTATTGTGGTTATTGAAAATGTACTCAGAACAGTATGTCTTTTTCTAGAAATTAAAAACAGTATACAATAGCCGGGTGTGGTGGCGCACGCCTTTAATCCCAGCACTCGGGAGGCAGAGGTAGGAGGATCGCTGTGAGTTCAAGGCCACCCTGAGACTACATAGTTAATTCCAGGTCAGCCTGGGCCAGAGTGAGACCCTACCTCAAAAACAAAAAAAAAAAAAAAAAAAAAAAAAAAACAGTAAACAGAGCCAGGCATGGTGGCTCATGCCTTTAATCCCAGCACTCAGGAAGTAGGTAGGAGGATCACTGTGGGAGTTCAAGGCCACCCTGAGACTACATAGTGAATTCCAGGTCAGCCTGGGCTGGAGTGAAACCCTACCTCAAAACAAAACAGTATACAGTACGTGCAACTGAAACTACAAACTTCCATATTTAAGCTTTTAAGCAATATGGTTTTCATGAAGAAAATGTCATGGGTAGATATATACCAACAAGTGTTTACTTCACGGAAAGAAGATAGGTTGGGGTTTGGAGAACTTTAGTTCTATACAACTAGAACTTTCTATATTGCTGAATTTCAGTGATTTTTTTGAGACAGGATCTCACTCTAGCTGAAGAACTTTATACTTACAGGCTGGCCTTGAACTCATGATGATCCTCCTGAGTGCTGGAACTAAAAGCATGTGCCACCATTCCCAGCTAATTTCAGTGATTTTTAAAATTAAACAAGCACCTGTATTATGACATATTTTACCTCCTTTATCCTTGTTTTAATTAGTTCATGCAAAGAGATTATCTGTTCTGAACCTTAACATTTCAAAATAACCTTTTAGGAAAAACTTTCAAGGAGAATTTATAAAATTAAGGAATTAAAAAATAAACTAGGGAGCAAGGGAGATGGCTCAGTGGCTAAAGGCACTGCTAACAAAGACTGCTAGCTGGGTTTGATTCCCTAGTACCCATGTAAATCCAAATGCATCTAGAGTTCATATGCAGCAGCAAGAGGCCCTGGTGTGTCCATTTTCATTCTTTCTCTCACCTGGAAAATAAATAAGTATCAAGGTGTAGTGGTGCATGCCTTTAATCCCAGCACTTGGGAGGCCAAGGTAGGAGGATCACTGTGAGGTTGGGGCCAGCCTGAGACTACACAGCGAATTTCAGGTCAGCCTGAGTTAAAGATACCCTACCACAAAAAATGTAAAAATAAAAAATTTAAAAACAGTAATCTAGCTAGACACGTGTTTTAAATTTACTACAGCACAAACAGTAAGGTATTATGAAAAATGCAAACACTTGTGATTTTTATCTTTTGGGAGTGTTTATAGATGACACAGTCTCACTATGTAACCCATTCTTCATCTTGAACTCAAGATTCTCCTGCTTCAGCCTCCGAAGTGGTAGGATTACAGGCATGTGCACACCTGGCCACCTGTGACTTTAGACTAAAAAAATAGGGCTAGAGAGATGGTTTAGCAGTTAAGGCACTTGCCTACAAAGCCAAAGGACCCAGGTTTGACTCCCCAGGACCCACGTAAGCCAGATGCACAAGGGGCACAGGAACCTGGAGTCGGTTTGCAGTGGCCCATTCTCTCTTTCTCTCTTTTTCTCTCTCTACCTGCCTAGTTCTGTTTCTCTCGCTCTCACTCTCAAATAAAAATTTAAAAAATACAAGTGATCAGCATGTAAAACTTAAAAAAGACAAAGAAAGTAAAACCACAAAACCCATAAGCAATAGCGCTTGAAAAACACAATGATTTATACAATCAATATATCAAGAAAGGTATTTTCACATCAAAAGCTCAGGAAAGGGCTGGAGGGATCGCTCAGTGGTTAAGGCATCTGCCCGCAAAGCCAAAGGACCCAGGTTCGATTCCCCACGTTAGCCAGATGCACAAGGGGATGCAAACGACTGGAGTTCATTTGTAGTGGCTGGAGGCCCTGGCGTGCCCATTCTCTCTATCACATTAATAAATAAATAAAAATAAAAATATTTTTTAAAAAGCCAGAAGTGGTGGCACACACCTTTAATTCCAGCACTTGGGAGGCAGAGGTAGAAGGATCACCATGAATTCAAGGCCACCCTGCGACTACACAGTAAGTTCCAGGTCAGTCTGGATTTAGAGTAAAACCCTACCTTGAAAAACCAAAAAAAAAAAAAAAAATCAAAGTGAATTCAGCTCCTTAACAACTATAACCAATGTGTTATAAATATGAAATATAACAATATATTACTGAAATTAAATATGCTAAACAGCATATCCACAAAAATACTACATACCCAAATGATAACATATTACACCTGTTCTGATGACATTTATTTTCTAAAGTAAGACAATTTTACTCATTTCTTTGTTTGTGTTTTGAGGTAGCTTCTCACTCTACCCCAGGCTGAAGTGGAATTCACTATGTAGTCTCAGGGAGGCCTCGAACTCACAATGATCCTCCTAACCTCTGCCTCCCGAATGCTTGGATTAAAGGTGTGCTCCACCATACCTGGCCAATTTTACTCCTTTAAACACTGCACCACAGTGGCATTTTAAATACAGAAGTGTTGGGCTGGAAAATTGCTTACCAATTAAGGCACTTGCCTGCAAAGCCAAAGGACCTACATTCGATTCCCCAGAACCAACATAAGCCAGCTGCACAAGGTGGCATATATGTCTGGAGTTCATCTGCAGTAGTTGGAAGCCCTGGCGCATCCATTCTCTCTCTCGGTATCTTTCTCTCTCTCAAATAAATAAATTTTTAAAAATGTTTTTTAAAAAAAAAAAAAAACAGTCTAGCCGGGCGTGGTGGCGCGTGCCTTTAATCCCAGCACTCGGGAGGCAGAGGTAGGAGGATCGCCAAGAGTTCAAGGCCACCCTGAGACTACATAGTTAATTCCAGGTCAGCCTGGACCAGAGTGAGACCCTACCTTGCAAAACCAAAAAAAAAAAAAAAAAGTCTATTGGGCTTGCCACAAAAATAAAATTTGCCAGGCATGATGGCACATGCCTTTAGTCCCAGCACTTGGGAGGCAGAGGTAAGAGGATTGCCGTGAGTTTGGAGCCACCCTGAGACTACATAGTAAATTCCAGGTCAGCCTGAGCTACACTGAAACCCTACCTTGAAAAAAAAATGCAGTAGCTGGAGGCCCTGGCACACCCATTCTCTATCAAATAAATATGTAAATAAAAATATTTTAAAGACTTAAGTGTTATTAGCATAGCAGCATGGTGGTAAAAATGAATTCTAGCACTAGACATCTTAGTTTGAGTTCTTCTATACTTCCAATACATTGCTTGGGAAGGTCACAGTCTCCTTGTCAATAAAATAAAGACAATCAGGCTGGAGAAATAGCTTAGCAGTTAAGAGGCTTGCCTACAAAGCCAAAGGATACAGGTTCAATTCCCCAGCACCCACATTAGCCAGATGCACAAGGTGATGCATGTATATGGAGTTTATTTGTACCAGCTAGAGGCCCTAGGACACCCATTCTCTCTCTCTGCCCCCCAATAAATAAACAAAATATTTTTTAAATAAATAAAGATAATACTACTATTCTATCTACACAAGTCATTCAGTGATGCTCACATGAGATAAAAGAAAATGGATCTGCTTTGCAGGCTGTCACGTACGCTACAGAAAGATACTGGGTATTATGATCCCTTAAGGTCTTTCCCCCTCTAATTCCATAATTCTACTTGTATTATTATACAGTTTGAGTCATGTGTGTAATATGCCAAAAGAGCCAAATGAGGTGAACTTATCCTTAATAGCTTAGTAACACTACCAGCTGACACTTACATAGCATTATTACGTGTTTAATATTATTCTGAGTGTTTTGCATACACTGATTCATTTAATTTTCACAGAAATAGAAATTGGTGATCTTAATTTACATATTTAAAGTAAAAAAAGCTATCCCATGGTTTACAAAAAAGTTTTGACTAATGATAACATCATCTTAATTTACATATGCTAGTGCTCCATTGAGGTGGGTTTTTTTGTTGTTGTTGTCGTTTTTTCAAGGTAGGGTCTTGCTCTAGCCCAGGCTGACCTGGAATTGGTCTTGGGCTGACCTTGAACTCACAGCAACCTCCTACCTCGGCTTTCTGAGTGCTGTGATTGAAGGCGTGCCATCACCATGCCCGACCATCAAGGTGTTTTTTTTAAAACCCGGCTGGCCTTAAATTCATGGCAATCCTACTGCTTCTGCCTCCCAAGTGCTGGAATTAAAGGTGTGCACCACCATACCTGGTTACTTTTTGATCATTTTTAAAATTTTATTTATTTGCAAGGAAAGAGAACAAATGGATGTGATAGGGCCTCTTGCCACTGCAAACAAACTCCAGATGCATGTGCCTATTTGTGCATCTGGTTTTATGCGGGAATTGGGGAATCAAACCTGGGCCTTCAAGTTTTGCAAACAAGTGCCCTTAACCAACCTGTGTTTATTTGAGGCAGGGTCTCACTCTAGTCCACTCTGACATCTAACACACAACGATCCTCCAACCTCAGCCTCCCAAATTCTGTAATAAAAGGCATGTGCCACTATGTCTGGCAAGGTTATTTTTTAGTTTTCTCCACATAGGGTCTCACTCTAGGTCAAGCTAACCTGGATCTCAGCTCTAGTCCCAGGCTGGCATTGGACTTACAGAAATCCTCTTACCTCTGCCTCCCAAGTGCTGGGATTAAAGGCATGTACCTCCATGCCCAATCCTTGGCAAGGTACTTTTAATAAACATTTTACTTGAGTTATAAGCAATCCTAAGAGGAAGATATGGAAGGTACTGTTTCCCCCACTTATAGGGGAGGAAACTGAAGCTCAGTAAAGTTTACTATCTTGCCCAAGATTAAAAACAGGGTAACTGGGCTACAGAGATGGCTCAGCAGTTAGGGTACTAGCTTACAAAGCCTAATGACTCCAGTTCAGTTCTCCAGTATCTATGTAAAGCCAGATGCACCAGGTAGTGCATGCGTCTGGAGTTTGTTTGCAGCAGCTAGAGGCACTAGCATGGCCATTAATTCATCCTCTTCCCTCCCCCTCCCTCCCCACCCTCTCTCCACCCCCACAGGTGTGATGGCTGGCACACACCTTTAATCCCAGTACTCAGGAGCAGAGGTAAGAAGACCACTGAGAGTTCAAGGTGGCACATGCCTTTAATCCCAGCACTCGGGAGGCAGAGGTAGAAGGATCACTGTGAGTTCGAGGCCAGCCTGAGACTACATAGTAAATTCCAGTTCAGACTGTGCTAGAGTGAGGAGACCCTACCTCAAAAAACCAAAACAAGGGCTGGAGAGATGGCTTGGAGGTTAAGATGCTTGCCTGTGAAGCCTAAGGATCCAGGTTCGATTCTCCAGGTCCCATGTAAGCCAGATGCACAAGGTGGTGCATGCATCTGGAGTTTGTGTGCAGTGGCTAGACACCCTGACGTACCCATTCTTTCTCTCTCTCACTAATAAATAAATAAAATTAAAATTAAAAAAATTAAGTCTAAATCAGTAACAACTCTTGGTATTATCTGTAATATTTAAAAGTGTTTTAAAATATGTGATCCTCTTGCTACTGAAAATACTGAATGCTTGTGCCACTTTCTGCATCCGGGTTTGTGTGGGTGCTAGGCAACTGAACTTGGGCCAGTAGGCTTTGCAAGCAAGCACCTTTAACTGCTGATCCATCTCCCAGGGCTGAAGAGATGGCTTAGTGGTTAAGGCACTTGCATGATCATCTCCCAGCAACTTACCTGTAACATTTTATGTAGACTGTTTCTTAAAAGAATAGAAACAAATTTGAACCTCAGATTAAATTGCTGGCAATAATTGTTACTAAGGTGTGTCTTTTTATTTATTTGCAAATAGAGACTGAATGGGCAAGCTAGAACCTCTTGCCAAGGCAAATGAAATAAGACACATGTGCCATTTTGTGCATCTGGATTTATGCAGGCACTAGGGAATCAAACTAAGGCCATCATGCTTTGCAAGCAAGTGCCTTTAACCTCCGAGCCATCCATCCAGCCCTAGGTGTGTCGTTTAGACTAGGAAAAAGCAAAATGCAAGAAGTAAGCCAGGTGTGGTAGTGCACGCCTTTAATCCCAGCACTTGAGAAGCAGAGGTAGAAAGACTGCCATGAATTCAGGGCCACCCTGAGAATACATAGTGAATTCCAGGTCAGCCTGGGCCACAGTAAGACCCTACTTCAAAGCCCCCCCCAAAAAAAAAAACAAAAGAATGAAGCAGCTGGGCATGGTGGCCTTTCATCCCAGCACTCAGGAGGCAGAGATACAAAAATCACTGTGAATTCGAGGCCACTGTGAGACTACATAGTAAATTCCAAGTCAGCTAGAGAAAGATGCTACCTTGAAAAAAACAAATAATAAATAAATAAATTTAAAAAAGAAGCACAGCTGGAGAGATGGCTTAGCACTTGAGGTGCTGCCTACAAATCCTAGTGACCTAAATTAGATTTCTCAGTACCCATGTAAAGCCAGGTGCATAAAGTGGTACATGTATCTTGAGTTTATTTGCAACAGCTGAAGGCACTGGCACACCCATTCTCTCTTTCTTTTTCTTTTCCAAACAAATAAAAATAAAATTTTTTTAAATAAAATAAGGGCCAGCATAGCCAAGGCCCTTGGTTTCCCACCAGGAATAGATGGCAAGACCATATTGCTGAAGACTCCACATACTTGGGCTGCAAGGACACTGAGAAATCCTGCTGGAGCTGAGCTGAAAGCGTCCTCCAGGTGGACCAGCTGACAGAAAGCTGGAAAAAGCTATGCTGCATGCAGTTCAATGGGAGAGAGAGAAATCACTAGTGAAGATACTCAACAGTGAACACTGCAAGTTTAAATTTGGCCAGTCAGGCCAAATGAGCCAACAGGTGCAATAGTGGCATGTCTGTTATGGGGGAAATCAACCACTCTTTAATTGGACTGGAGGCCCACTCCGTGGGAGGGAATACATCCCTGATACTGAAAACCTACGACAGGGGTAGTCATGAGCCCTAGGGGTATAATGTCTGTTGGTGTCTCACTAAATGTATATACTAAGCTCACCAAGCTGCCCAGTAAGCACTTCTCTTAATGTCCACACCCACATATTAATGCTACTCTCACTTTTGGTTACAAAAGCTTCTGTTTTCAGATGGTGGTAACCTTGGGATGACTCAGAAGGCACCATGGTGCTGAGAAGGGACAGAGGAGTGCTCAGAACTGAAACATCTCTATCACACCTTCCAAGGATCAGGGTCCTTTGAGGAAGAGGGGGCAGAAAGAATGTAAGAACCAAAGGAAGAGTAGGACTCCTTACAACATGCTCCTCCAGACATAAAATGGCCTGGTATCCATAACCTCACAGTGCCTGACACTACCTGCACAAGATCTTCATCATAGGAGGAAAAGATCATGACATCAAACTGAAAAAGAGAGACTGATTGAGAAGGGGAGGGGCATGATGGAGAGTGGAGTTTCAAAGGGGAAAGTGGGGGGAGGGAGGGAAGTACAATGGGATATTGTCCACAATTAAGGAAGTTGTCAATTAAAAGAAAAATAAGGGCCGGGCATGGTGGCACACACCTTTAATTTCAGCACTAGGGAGGCCAAGGCAGGAGGATTGCCATGAGTTCAAGGTCACCCTGAGACTACATAGTGAATTCCATGTCAGCCTGGCCTAGCGTGAGACCCTACCTCAAAAAAAAACCACAAAAAATAATAATAATAAAATAAAGGGCTGGAGACATTGCTTAGTGGTTAGGCACTTGCCTGTGAAGCCTAACGACCTTGGTTCGATTCCCCAGTACCCACGTAAGCCAGATGCACAAGGTGGCACATGCATCTGAAGTTTGTCTACAGTGGCTGGAGGCCCTGGTGCGCCCATTCTTTTTCTCTCTCTCTCTCTCTGCCTCTTTTCTCTCTGTCGCTCTCAAATAAATAAATAAATAATAAAATAAACTGGAGAGTGACTGAAGAAGACACGTGATATCAACCTGTGGCCTTCACTGTGCCCACACATCTGCAAATACACATATAAACATGCCCACCACACACAAACACACAACTCAACAGAAATAATTTTTAGAATCTATATTACAGGATTCCGCTATAGGTAAAGCCTTTACTGTATAAAAATATAACTAAGAGCTGCAGAGATGGCTTAGTGGTTAAGGTGCTTGCCTGCAAAGCCAAAGGACCCAGGTTTGATTCCCCAGGACCCACGTAAGCCACATACACAAGGTGGCACATGCATCTCGAGTTTGTTTGCATCAGCTGAAGGCCCTGGCATGCTCATCCTCTCTCCCCCTGTCTGTATCTATCTGTCTCTCTCTCTGAAATAAATAAATAAAAATATTTTAAAAAAATATATAACTGGCCAGGCGTGGTGGCACATGCCTTTAATCCCAGCACTTGGGAGACAGAGGTAGGAAGACTGCCATGAGTTTGAGGACACCCTGAGACTCCATACTGAATTCCAGGTCAGCCTGGGCCAGAGACCCTACCTCAAAAAAATAAATAAATAAATAAATAAATAAATAAATAAAAATTAGTAACTGAATCTCCATCAGAACTGTGTAATTATGTTCCCACAATATATGTGAGAATATGTGGCCTAATTATAAAAGATGTCAATGAATTAAAAATTGTAGTAATAGAGAACCTAAAGTCTTCTTAATTGTTCATTTCATAACATAAAATAGATGTGATTCCACCACAATTTAAGTTAGTCAAATCTGGTTTTACACACCAATGCATACCTGGTAGAGTTCTTCCAAATTGTACTTAATTGAAGTACTGTTCTGAATAGCTTCCACTGCTTCTTTCAGTTTCTGCCACGTTTCATCTGTGTAGTTTTCTGGTAATTTAGGTTTATCTAGATAAATGTAAAACACTAGTATTAGAATAGGTAGGATATAATAACCAAATAGCCATAATATAACTAAATATTAAAGTCGCTACTGTATTTAAGCTCAGTATAAATAAAATCCAAAATACCAGAATAATGTTTAAGTCATTTTGACTCACCTCTTAAAACTGAAAGTGAGGTTTTTTTCTCCAATTGATTGTATGGCTTCAAAAATGACACAAAATTTAACAATCCTGACCTTATTCTATCATGTCTAAAACATAAGTTGACATGAATCTTGTACAGAAAATTTAAAAGTGTCTACTATGTAGAAATCATTTTATAAACTTGTTAGAAAACTTAATAAAATATCTTGTGGTAAATATTAAAATCCCTATTTAATAACTGAAGAAACTCAGCCTGGAACTCATTTGGTAAACTTGCCCAAGGTCACCATAAACAGTCAATGGCAAAGCTGGGATTCTAATCCAGGTCTATTTGACCCCAAAAATTTATGTAGCAACAACAAAAAATGGAGAAAATTTCTTAGGTTTTAAACTATTATGAGCAGAGTGAAAGTGCAAGGAAAATTTAACATCCAAATGACTCTAGAAGCAATGCAGCATTTTCAGAATTTAGAGAAGCACCTTAATATAGGCTCTAAACTTCACTGATCAGCAATAAGTGAAAAATATTAAAAATATAAATGCTTTAATGTGTTAACTCCAGGAGGAAGAGGAAAATAAAATCTCTGAAATTAATTTGCAAATGCAATTAGGATCACAGCTTATTTCTTTAAAAATAATTGCCTATTAAATCAATGTATCTTTAAGTGAAATTATGAACATATTAGCCAAATACAATTCATTTTCACTTTAGAAAAATCTACTATTAAATTAGAAAGAATTCAACACTCTTGAGCGCCAGAGGATGGAAAGGGGTGATATAAAAAAGAAAGGGTTAAAACAGACAATATCATAACCCTGTGCTTGAGACAAATAGCACAGTTCTGTTTTCCACACTAATGCTGCAAACACAAGCACAAAGTAATTCTCTCAATGCCGATGGCCACAAGGCACTTATCTGGTAAATATTACTTAAGTTCATTCACTTAGTTATCTATTTAATACACATTCTAGCATTTGTTACCTGTCAGCTGAAGATGGTGAAAAAGTCAGAAAGCAGAAATACATTAAACAGATAAAAATTAACTTAGCTTAAGTATATTATAAATGCTGGCATCCCCCAAACTCTCACTTATCTCAAGTATAATGAGCAAATTCTCTAGAAGCGTCAGGTCAATACTTTGAATCCCATTTTAGTGATGAAAATGTAGTAACTGTTCCTATCTTTAGACTAGTGAGTGGTATACAGAGTTACTACTTCTGTGTGTATACACAGCCTTTTTAATTTCTAGACCTTAGCTTTGGAAAGAAATACAGAAAACCCAAAATATTTTCCCCCAAAACTGTTTCCACAATGAGTTTCACAAGTGTAGTAATCAGCATTACAAATCTAATTATATTATTTAAGCATAAAAATATCACCACTGTTATCTGCATTTTAAAGACTGGAGAATGTGGCCTCGAAGCATAAAAATCTCAGCAGTGCTGAGAGACTCACTATGCAACTGAAATAAATCTCTTTAAAATACAAATTTCTCACCTGTAAAATCCGGATCAATCATACTGTAGATGATCAATGTTATAAGGAATAACAGATTAGGTACAACTGGATGAGAGAGAGACCTCAAAACACTGCATGGAAATCCCTGGAGTATGCTTCAGAACATGGATACAAACCACCCCTGAAAAATGAGCCCTCTACCTAAAAAATGGACCTCCTCTCCATCTCATTGATTATGCATAAAACATTAGGCTCCTCTATACTGTTTAATATAACATAAATAGAGCACGTGACTGCTCAAGTGTCAAAGCCTTAGTAGGTGATTATGAAATTTTGGCCTTGGTTACCTTTAAAGTTCTTGATCACTAACTTCTTAGCAGAGCCAGGTTTGCTGTTAGCAAAGCTAGAGACGGTGGTAGAAGATTTGGCTAGGCCATTTGCATGATGCACTGAAGCCACAGAAGAGATTAATATACTCTTATTTTTAAGTTGCTGCTGCTGCTGCTGCTGAGATGTTGCAGCAGTTGGTGAAGATGAGGAGGAGGAAGAGGAGGATTCCTCAGCCATCTTCGCATCAAACCCTACAAACTCCAGGGTGTCTTCAAAACGCAGCTTCTTCTGTATCGGTACGTGGCTGGAAGCAGCCACTGGAACCCCGAGGCAGAAGGTCGAGGTGGAAGGGGACGCCGAATCCCTAGGCTGTGAAGGAGGAGTGGAAGAGGAGGAAGAGGTGGAATCAAAGTCTTCTCTCTCGTTACTACTGTTACTGCCGCTACTGCTGCTGCTGCTGTTTAACTTTCTCTTCTTGGCAGAGGTGGGCGGAGTGGTGCTGGTATTACCATCAGTGGCAGATCTGATCTCCTGAGCAGCAGCAGCAGCTGAGGGATTGGGGGAAGAAAAACCTGTTGGAAACATGAAAATAGCGGGGTCAACAGGCAGAGGAGCATCAAAAACCCACGTTGATATGCCTGCGTGAGTGTAGGAGAGGTGGTAATGCTAGAGGGGGAAGGGAAGAAAGAGGAGAGGAGAAACACAGAGGACGAGGAGGAAAGTGGAGGGGGGGGCACACCGGGGGAATGGGAGGGTTTGGGAAGGCGCAGAGGCTGACACCAGCAGTGAGCCGAACAAGGGGGGGAGAGCGAAAGAGGAGGCAGACAGGTAAACGGCCGTGCCGTCCCCCCTTCCCCTGCTTTTCGATCTCCCTCTCCCCCCCACGTTCCGCAGAAGCGACTCAGAGAGTCCGTGAAGCTTGCAGCTCCTCCTCCTTTTCTCCCTCTCTGGGAGGGGAGATGCTGGGCTTGGGGGGAGGGGGAAGAGAACCAGGCTTGTTATTGTCAATAGCACAAGAGGCTAAAGATGGCGCCACTTCCGGTCACGCGGCACCCGAAAAGAGGCGGCGTCACCCTCCTGGAGTGGGGGGTGGAGAGAAGGACCTCAGCCGCCCGGGGTGCGGGGGACCAAGGCTCCCGGAGGGGCGGCTCGAGCTCGCGAGTGGCCCGGCTTCGTTCTCCCTCGCTCCCGCTCCCGGTCCCCGTCGCCGGCAGCACCCTCCTACCGGGATCCCAGTGACTCCCATCCCGTCCCCGTCCCACGGGGAGCTTCGCGCCGTGGCGACCTTACCGGAAGTGACTGGGCAGACACTTTTCATAGCGCCCAGATCCTGAAGCCCCCGGGTCGGCCGGACTGGAGGTGGGGGGGATGGGGGAGGGAACACGGGGGGGAAGAGAGGTGGCGCAGGAGAAGGGGGCGGGCAGCGGAGACACCTTCCGAGCTCTTGATTGGAGGTTTCTGAACCTGAGGAGGGCGGGCCCAGAGGGTGGGGGTGGCGGGAGAAGAAGCGGGAAGCGGCTCGTGAGACTGGGTAGGTGGTGTCGGCGAGGGGCGGGGTGAGCTAGCTGGGGAAAAAAAGGGGGGGGGAGGGAGCAAAAAAAGTAAGGGAACGGGAGGATGGAAACTTTGAAAGAGATAAAGGAACAAGGGGGGGGTGGCAAGGCTACGGGAGTAACCCGAAATAGAGGCAAACATAGCGTGCCTTTATGCCTGCTGCTAGACAGGAATGTCTCTGTTAAGCTAGAAAAGAAAAAGAGCTTAGGAAGAAAGAGAGTTTTTTGATTCAGTGAAGCAACAAATTGTTTCCCATTTTATGTCAAAGACACAACAGACCAAAGGGCCTGCCTTTTGAGTTTCTCAGTAATAACAGCTGTAAATCTTCGGTTCCTACCAGGAGAGTTTCTTAGGTGGCTGGCCAAATCAAGGGTATCTTGCAAGGCCAAGAAACAGCTCCACCCAGCACAATTTCAGGTCTCCCCTGTCCCCAACCCATCAGTCAGTAGCTCAGTAATTTGTAGACCAAACAAAGCTAACACCTACTTTCCTTCATTTACTAAATCTCAGCCTACAGTCTCTCTAAAGAAGGCGTTTTTGGAAAATATTCACAAAACTCAGTGTTTCCTATGAATGTGCTCCATGGGCCTAACTTTTTTACATTTAATTACTGCTAAGAAGAAAAACAACCTCGAAATTTGCTTAAATTAGCAACAATAAACCTTGTAAAAATCCCTGTTGGGAGTTTTTACTTAATCTTGGGCCATTCTGCCCTCTACAGAATCGCATGCTTGTAATTGCAGCACTTTTGGAAGCTAAGGCAGAAGTAAAGCTAGTTCTAAACCAGTCTGGGTTACATGGGTTTAAAAAACAACAAATAGGGACTGGAGAGATGGCTTAGAGGTTAAGCTGCTTGCCTGTGAAGCCAAAGTAACCCACGTTTGATTACCCAGTACCTACATAAGCCAGATGCACATAGTGACACATGCATCTGGAGTTTGTTTGCATTAGCTAGAGGCCCTGGCGCACCCTTTCTCTCCCTCCCTCTCTGCCTCTTTCTCTCTCAAATAAATAAATAAATAAATAAAATATTAAAAAGAAAAAAATAGCCAGGAAGGGTGGCACACACCTTTAATCTCAGCACTCTGGAGGCAGAGGTAGGAGGATCACCATGAGTTTGAGACCACCTGAGACTACATAGTGAATTCCAGGTCAGCCTGGGCCAGAGTGAGACCCTACCTCGAAAACAAACAAACAAACAAACAATATATACATATGTGTGTGTGTGTGTGTGTGTGTGTGTGTGTGTGTCTTCTTAGGGTATTCTCAGAGGGAGAAGACACAAGTGTCAAAGTAAAAGTTAATGCTGCTCATTTGTAACTTCAGAAACCATAAACCTCTCTGCAGTGGTGGAAGCCAGCCTCACAACAGTGATAATTTTTAAAATGTAGCAAGTATTGTGGGAGGAGACAAAACAAACAAACAACTAAAGAACAAATGTGGAACTTAGAACAAGACTCACACAGACAATATTTATGCTGGGTGTTCAAAGTGAGAATTAGCTGAAAGATAAAGAGGCCTTGTTGGTGGCACATGCTTTTAATCCCAGCACTGGAGTGGCAGCGGTAGGAGAAACACTGAGTTTGAGGCCAGCCTGAGACTACATAGTGAATTCCAGGTAAAAAATAAAATAAGGGGGAGAGTACATTTCTAAAACAATGGCAAAAGGGGCAAAACAAGGAGCTTGTGAAAGGGCTCTGTGTGTGTGTTCACATGTGTATGGATCCACAGGTACCACTATGTGCACATACATGGAAAGTAGAGGTCAATTTCAGATGTTTTATCCATACAGGTTCCACCCAGGCAAGTTCTCTCATTATTCACTGTTGTGTTTGCCAGGCTAGCTAACCCATGAACTTCCAAGCTATAGATACACTGATATTACAGACACTCATGCTACAGCATACATAGGCCCACTTTTTTGTGTCCTGAAAAGTCCATGCTTAAAATGCAAATATCCTGGAAAGTTCCTATCTCTGACATTATCAGCCAATATCTTTTTTTTTTTTTTTTTTTGGAGGTAGATCTAGCTCAAGCTGACCTGGAATTCACTGTATAGTCTCAGGGTGGTTTCGAACTCACAGTGATCCTCCTACCTCTGCCTTCCAAGTGCTGGGATTAAAGGTGTGCACCGCCACACCTGGCTAATCAATATATTATGGCATGGTGGTTCATGTCTGTAATTACAGCACTTGGGAGGCTAAGGCAGGACTACCTTGAGTTCAAGGCTAGCCTGGGCTACAGAGTGAGTTCCAGGTCAGCCTAGGCTACAGTGAGACCCTGTATCGAGAAAATGAGGAATTAGCTGTAGCTCAGGCAGGCCTTATACTCTGAAATTCCACCTCAACCCTCTAAGGAGCTTGGATTATAGGCCTGCACCCAGTAGTCTAGCTATTTAAATTCTTTCTATATGAAAGATCCCTGAATGTTATGAAAAAATATAACTTTTTTTCTCTTAAGTGACTAACAATTCTCTCTCTCTCTCTCTCTCTCTCTCTCTCTGTTTTTTGGTTTTTCAAGGTAGGGTTACATTTATTCAAATTGTGTTTCTGTCACTTGCAAAACAGAGTCCTAGTTGGGCATTGTAACACATGCCTGTAATCCCAGCACTTGGGAGGCAGAGGTAGGAGAATTGCCCTGAGTTTGAGGCCACCCTGAGAATACAGAGTGAATTCCAGCAGTACCAATAGGACTAAGCTAGGTCAAGGTGTTTGGTCTTTCCTGGATTCATGACCACCTTGCTGGGAACTACATAATTCACACTGTAATACAGCTTCACATAAAGTTTGGGAAGAGCATAAGCATGAAGACACTTGCTTCAGAAATTTACCTAACCATGGTGGCCTCTACTATGTTCCAAATGACGAACTTCTTTTTTTTTTTTTTTTTTTTTTTTTTTTGGTTTTTCGAGGTAGGTTCTCACTCTAGCCCAGGCTGACCTGGAATTCACTCTGTATTCTCAGGGTGGCTTCGAACTCATGGTGATCCTCCTACCTCTGCCTCCCGAGTGCTGGGATTAAAGGCATGCGCCACCATGCCCGGCTCCAAATGATGAACTTCTTAATGGCCTTGTCCTCAGGCAAACATCAAGTACAGTTAGTGCTACAGACAGGCTGCACATGCCCACAGCCTTTTTTGGCAGTTGTTCCTTCGTTTTGTCATCTTGGAAGCCGAGGCCACAAAGAGCTAACAATTCTTTTGACATTTTATAAATTCAGTTTAGTTTGTGCCAGGTCAATCCTCACGTATTTAGCATATATTAATATGAATTAATTTTAATGAGTTTTGCTTCCATTTACATTTTGTTGCACAAAACGACTTAGATATTAATATGAATGAGAGGATCAGAACTTTTTCTTAGACACTCAGACCAATTTAAAATAAAGAAAAGAGGGGCTGGAGAGATTGCTTAGTGGTTAAGGCATTTGCCTGCAAAGCCAAAGGATCCTGGTTTGACTCTCCAGGACCCACGTAAGCCAGATGCGCAAGGGAGCGCATGTGTCTGGAGTTCATTTGCAGTGGCCGGAGGCCCTGGCGTGCCCATTCTTTCTCTCTCTCTCCACCTCTCCTTCTGCCTCTTTCTCTCTCTCAAATAAATAAATAAAATATTAGATGAAGAAAAGTCAGGTGTGGTGGCGCATGCCTTTAATCCCAGCACTTGGGAGGCAGAGGTAGGAGGTTCACCAAGAGTTCAAGGCCACCCTGAGACTACATAGTGAATTCCAGGTCAGCCTGAGCTAGAGTGAGACCCTACCTTGGAAATCCTAAAAAATAAAATAAAGTAAAATAAAATAAAATGAAGAAAAGCCTCCCGTGTTATTATGTAAAACATCTTTTACATCAAGAATTGACTAATTGTGGGTAGCTAAAACATAAACGTGTTTTATATACCCAAACATTTGCCAAACAGAGTTAAATGTACTCTCAACATTAAAATATATTTTTTCAAGGTTGAAATCACTGAACCCACAATAATCAAGATGTGTAATGTGGAAAACCATACAATTATATCCATTATCAGACAAAGCCTGATTGGGCACTTACTTCATATTCTATATATAGAATCTTTCATCTGTGCCTTCAACTCATTACCTTAGAAACATTAATTAAACTTTACAATGTTGCCAGATGAGGTATAGTTATTATTGGCTCTCTTTTAGCCAAACTTTATTTATAAAATTAAATATATGCATAAAGGAAAACTACAAACAAGAACTTCATCCTGTAATGTTCATTCGTCTTTCTTTAGTCATCCACCTTGATCTTTAAATGTTTGATTTTTGTTTGTTTGTTTGTTTTGGTTTTTCAAGGTAGGATCTCACTGTAGCCCAGGCTGACCTGGAATTTAATATGTAGTTTCAGGGTGGCCTCAAACTCACAGTAATCCTCCTACCTCTGCTTCCCAAGTGCTGGGATTAAAGGCGTGTGCCACTGGAGTACTCTTCTGCTTCTGCTTTATAGTTTGGGGGAACCTCACACTTTGATTGCATGAATGATTTTCCTAAGGTCTCTAGTCTACCATGTGCATATTTCCCTTACAACCCAGTTCTACCACATGGGTGCTATCACCAACTCTAGGTCTGCTATGTGTGTTATTTCTTTAAACTCAGGATAACCATGAGTATAACTTTCTTCATCACTCATTTCTCCTCTGGATTTCTTAGTCTCTGCTTCGATATTTCCCTCTTATTTTTCCTTGAGCCTAGCCATTTCCGTCTTAAATTCCCTGCATAGAGCCAGGTGTGGTGGCGCATGCCTTTAGTCCCAGAACTCTGAAGGGTGAGGTAGGAGGATCGCCATGAGTGCAAGCCCACCCTGAGACTACATAGTGAATTCCAGGTCAGCCTAGGCTAGAGCAAGACCCTACTTCAAAAAAACAAAGAAAAAAATCCCTCTATAGGAAAACATGTATGGTGGTGCACACCTTTAATCCCAACACTTGGGAGGTGTAGCACACAGCTTCAGGTTCGCTGAGATGAACTTCCAGACCAGGAACAGTTATGGAGGAAGGGATATTATTTATTGAAGCTTACAGATCTAGGGGAAGTTCCATAAAGTCAGGAGAAGCAGCCTGCTCTTCATAAGGCTGAGCAGAGAGAGCAAAAGCCAACCAGCCACCACAGCACACAGAGCAAAACTACTGCCAAAAGGTCACACAGCACACTTCAGGAACTCCTGCTAGGCACATTTGCATATCTTTACAATGAAATCTCAAACCATCACCACACCTTAAGACCAGGGCCCCCAGTGACCTTGCCTCTAGCAAGGTGATTGCAGATGCAAACTATAACTAAAAAAAAACACTGAATATATTGGGGGACATATATTCAAACTACCACAGGAGGCCAAGGTAGGAGGATCACCATGAGTTCAAGGTCACCCTAAACATACATAGTGAATTCCAGGTCAGCCTGAGCTAGAGTGAAAACCTACCTCAGGGGCTGGAAAGATGGCTTAGCAGTTAAGGCACTTGTCTGTAAAGCCAAAGGATCCCGGTTTGACTCTCTAGGACCCGCGTAAGCCAGATGCACAAGGGGGCGCATGCATCTGGAGTTCGTTTGCAGTGGCTGGAGGCCCTGGCGAGCCTATTCTCAATCTCCCCTCTCTCCCTCTCTCCCTCTCTTTCCCCCCTTCTCTATCTCAAATAAATAAATAAAATATTAAAAAAAAAAACCTACCTAAGAAAGAAAGAAAGAAAGAAAAAAAGAAAGAAAGAAAGAAGAGAAAGAAAGAAAGAAAGAAAGAAAGAAAGAAAGAAAGAAAGAAAGAAAGAAAGAAAGAAAGAAAGAAAGAAAGAAAAAAGAAAAGAAAAGGAAAAGAAAAGAAAGAAAAAGGAGGAGCCAGGCATGGTGGTGCACGCCTTTAATCCCAGCACTCGGGAGGCAGAGGTAGGAGGATTGCCGTGAGTTTGAGGCCACCCTGAGAATACATAGTGAATTCCAGGTCAGCCTGAGCTAGAGCGAGACCCTACCTTGGGACAAAAAAAAAAAAAAAAAAAAAAAGAAGGAAAGCACATGGCAAATGCCATGTGTGTTCCAACTCTCCCTACATATGCACACACCTAAATTCGATCTTCCACATGCTTGCAGCCCTACCTCAGTCTTTCCTTGAAAGCCTCAGTTTAACTCCCCTCCATGTGCTTCTCCAGTTTTCCTCCTAAAACTTCAATTTTTCTTAAATGAACCTTATAAACTATGCAGTGTTTCCACATGGAAGCGTGCTTCCTACTTCCCATGTGTTTATGACTCTGCTCTAGCTTTCCCTCCTAGATCCCAATCTCCCTTAAATAAACCCCACAATCTATGGCTTCTCCATAAATAAACTTAATAATTCATAATTTATCCTTCTTGAGTCCATCTTTATTAATCCTTTGTTAAAGGTAGGGAAGAACCCAAACTTGAGGTTCATAAATTTGGGGGAGCCCTCCTTAACCCCAAAAATCCTGCATCAGTAGGGTCTCACTCTAGCTAAGGCTGAACTGGAATTCACTCTGTAGTCCCATGCTGGCCTCAAACTCACAACAATCTTTCTGTCTCAGCCTCCTTAGTGCTGATATTATAGATTGAGCCATCACACTTGGGTTTGTTTCCTATTTTTTAAAACTTAAAAAAATATTTATTTGAGACAAAGAAGGAGAGAAATAAAGAGAGAAGGAGAGAAAATGGGCATGCAGGAACTCCTGCTGTTGCAAATGAACTCCAGATGCATGCACCACTTTGTGCATCTGGCTTTACCTGGGTATTGGGGAACTGAACCCAGATTGTCAGGCTTTGCAAGAAAGTACCTTTAACTACTCAGCTTGCCTCTCTAGCCCTGCTTCCTATTTTTTATCACAGGGATTCCCCAAGGTACTTGGTTTTAGTATACCTTCAGACATCTCATAGCAGGGCTTGCCACCAGACACTTCTGCAAGCTTTGTTTCCTAGTATGTAGGATTTTCCTTAAAAAAATAAGAAATTGTATATATGGCATATGGCAGGAAGGTCCTACATTCAAGACCAGTCTGAGCTATAGAACAAGATCCTGTCTAAAAAAAAAAAGTGGCACATGCCTTTAATCCCAGCATTTGGGAGGCAGAGGTGGGAGGATTCCTATGAGTTTGAGGTGAACCTGGACTACAGAGTGAGTTCCAGGTCAGCCTGAGCTTGGGTGAGACCTGCTTTAAAAAAAAAGCTGGGCCGGGCGTGGTGGCGCATGCCTTTAATCCCAGCACTTGGGAGGCAGAGGTAGGAGGATCGCCGAGAGTTCGAGGCCACCCTGAGACTACATAGTTAATTCCAGGTCAGCCTGGTAGAGTGAGACCCTACCTCGCAAAACCAAAAAAAAAAAAAAAAAAGCTGGGTGTGGAGAGGCATCCCTTTAATCCTTTAATCCCAGCACACTCAGGAGGCAGAAGTAGAGGATTGCAGTGAGTTCAAGGCCAGTCTAAAACTACGTAGTGAATTCCAGGTCAGCCTGGGCTAGAGTGAGACCCTACCTTGAAACCACTCCTCAAAAAACCATAACTGTGTTAGCTTGCAGTTGAGCATGGTGGTGCACAACTTTAACCCTAGCACTGAAGGGGCTGAGGTAGGAGGATCACCATAAGTTCCAGGCTAGAATGAGCTAGAGTGAGATCCTCCTGCCCCCCACCAAAAAAGAACTGTGTATGATGGTCCACATCTGTAATCCAAGCATTTGGGATATGGAAACAGGAGGATCAAGTAGTTCAAGGCCAGCCTCAGCTACTCTGGGAATTTCAGACCAGCCTGGGCTACGTAAGGCCCTGTCTCAAAACAAGTGCCCATAACCCACTGTCCAGGTAAAAACCCTCATTTCCCTCTCTAAAAAAATTAAGTTACATAAAAACAATAGTAGCAAGGCTGGAGATGTAGCTCAATGATAGACTGCTTGTCTAGCATGTGCAAAGCTCTTGTGTTGAACCTATGGAACTAAGTCAAATGTAAATAAATGACTCAGATTTCGTATTTAGCAAAATGTTAAAAATTATCTCATTAACCAAAGGCTGAGTACTTAAAACATTTGAGTACTTAGCCCCTTAGCTGCCTGGGAACCATCTGAAAAGCAAAATTAGGGACTAAACAGGGTAGGCCATTTTCCCTGGGGATTTGGTAATGGAAAGCAGACCAGCCATGGATTACTTCTCTCTTTGGTGCTATCAAGCACCTGCTTGCGATAGAATTGCCTTTTTTTTTTTTTTTTTTTTTTTTTGTGTGTGTGTGTGTGTGTGTGTGTGTGAGAGAGAGAGAGAGAGAGAGAGAGAGAGAGGTAGGGTCTCACTCTAGCTCAGGCTGACCTGGAATTCACTATGTAGTCTCTGGGTGGCCTCGAACTCACGGTGATCCTCCTGTCTCCCTGGTGCTAGGATTAAAGGCGTGTGCCACCATGCCCAGCTCTCTCAGCTTCTTTTTTACTTGTGTTCACATTATCAATGAATGTCCCAATACCTCCACACATTCCTTTAATGTTTGATGTTCTGATGGTATTCATTTTTTTTTCCTTTTTCTCATAAGCAAGACCCAATTGATTCCCCTGGTGGGGGGGACATCTTTTGAAATACATCTTGGTCTGATAGAGCTCAACAGTAGAGCATTTACCTGTCATATATGAAGCTTTAGATTTCATCCCTACCACCACAAAAAATGCTCAGGTTCAAGCCTAATTTAATTCATTCAAATCTGTGGACAGGGCTTCAGTTACCAGCATCTTTTAAGAAGGTTGCTGGGCCTGGCGGTGTAAGACTATCTATAATCCCAGCGACTTGGAAGCCAAAGCAGGAGAACACTGACACAGGAGGAACATGAGTTCTAGGCAAGACTTGGCTACCTAACCAGATCCTGTTTCCAGAAAAAGGAACCTGGAGCTGGAGAGATGGCTCTGAGGTTAAAGGCTTTTTCTATTTTTTTTTTTTTTTGATTATTCGAGGTGGAGTCTTATGTGGTCATATTCTAAAGGTAAAAATGTCCAGAAGAACCATTCTTACATTCTTAGTATCTGTGGTAGTGCTCAAAGCATTTTCAACATGCATGCAGCCCTTTGGAGAAAACAGTTGCTCCTTTAAAGCTTTAACTTAAAAAAAAAAAAGGCTTTAACTTAAGAACATACCTCTCCAACTATCATGACTTCATCATGATAGAACTGAAATTGCACTTTGAAAACAATAAAGGAAGAAACCCTCAATAAATCATGAGCCTTATCTAACAGGGAGGTGTCTAAAATAGGAGACTCCTTTTATTGCCCCTGTAGTACAAGTGTGTGTATGTGTGTGTGTGAGAGAGAGCATGTCAATATCAAATGGTGTTATAAGTGCAAGTGTGAGTACAGGTGTGGACATGTTGTTTAGAATGGTGCTACCTGCTCAAGTACAATTATCATTAAAAATTATTTAGTTAGTTATTAGAGAGAGAAAGAAAAGAAAATAGAGAGAGAGAGAGAGAGAGAATGGGCAAACCAGGGTCTCTAGCCATTGCAAATGAACTCCAGATGCATGCACTCCCTTGTGCATCTGGCTTACGTGGGTCCTGGAGAATCGAACCAGGATCCTTAGGCTTTACAGGCAAGTGCCTTAACTACTAAGCCCTCTCTCTAACCCAATTAACTTTTTAAAATATTATTTCATATTTGAAGCTTGTTTCTTCTCACTTATTTATTTTTTTAAGGTAGAGTCTTGCTCTAGCCAAGGCTGACCTCGAATTCACTATGTAGTCTCAGGGTGGCCTCAAACTCATGGCACTCCTCCTACCTCAGCCTCCCAAGTGCTGGGATTAAAGACATGTGCCACATGCCTGGCTTCACTTCTTTTATTTTTATTTTTGGTTTTTAAACATAGGGTCTTGTTCTAACCCATGCTGACCTGGAATTCACTATATAGTCTCAGGGTGGCCTCGAACTCATGGCATTCCTCCTACCTCTGCTTCCCAAGTGCTGGAAAGGTGTGCACCACCACACACAGCTACTTCTTTTATTTTTATTATTTTATTTTATTTTATTGGTTTTTCAAGGTAGAGTCTTGCTCTAGCCCAGGCTGACCTGGAATTCAATGTGTAGTCTCAGGGTGGCCTCAAACTCACTCATGGCAATCCTCCTACCTCTGCCTCCTGAGTGCTGGGAGTAAAGGCATGTACCACCACCACACCTGGCTCTACTTCATTTATTTATTTATTTATTTATTTATTATTTTTTGTTTTTTCGAGGTAAGGTTTCACTATAGCCCTGGCTGAACTGGAACTCACTATGTAGTCTCAGGGTGGCCTCAAACTCATGGTGATCCTCCTACCTCTGCCTCCCAAGTGCTGGGATTAAAGTCATGCGCCACCACACACGGCTACTTCTTTTTATTTTTTGAGGCAGGTTCTCACTGTAGCCCAGGCTAGTCTTGGACTTACAGTGATACTCTTATCTCAGCCTGCAGATTGTTGGTTTAAAGATGTTCACCACCACACCCAGTCTTCACATCTTTTCTATTTTTGACTTCTCTTAGGAAACTTTAATATATATATTTTTAAATTTTTATTTATTTATTTGCAATCACAGAGAGAGATAGAATAGAGGCAGACAGAGAGAATGGGCACACCAGGGCCTCTAGCCACTACAAATGAACTCCACATACATGTGCCCCTTGTGCATCTGGCTTACGTGGGTCCTGGAAAATTGAACCGCGATCCTTTGGCTTCACAGGCAAACACCTTAACCACTAAGCCATTTCTCCAGCCCCCCAAATTTTATTTATTTATTTATTTGCAAGCAGAGAGAGAGAGAAAGATAGAAGAGAGGCAGACACAGAGAGAATAGGTACGCCAGGGCCTCTAGCCACTGCAAACGAACTCTAGATGCATGTGCCCCTTGTGCATCTGGCTTATGTGGGTCCTGGAGAATCGAACTGGGATCCTTTGGCTTTGCAGGCAAATGCCTTAACTGCTAAGCCATTTCTTCAGCCTCTCTTAGGAAACTTTAGATATTAAGTGATCATAAATTTTGTTGTATTTTACAAATTACTAAGAATGAATAATTTAATTTTAGCATACAAAAAGTCTGTATGTTGGGCTATGGAGATGGCTCAGTGGTTTAAGGCACTTGCTTGGAAAGCCTGACAGCCTGGGTTTGATTCCCCAGTACCAATGTAAAGCTAGATGCACAAAGGGATGCATGTATCTAGAGTTCATTTGCAGTGGCACTAGGCCCTGGTGCACCCATTCTCATTCTCTCTCCTTGAGAATAAATGTTTTTAAAGTCTATATGCTTTTCTTTGATCTTATTACCGTGTAAAAATGTTGACCCTGTATTTCAGTTAAGAAAAGATTTTTTAATATTTAATTTTTGTTTATTTATTTGAGAAAGAGAGAGAAAAGGAGGCAGATAGAGAATGGGGTATGCCAGGGCCTCCAGCCGCTGCAAACAAATTCCAGACACATGTGCCACCTTGTGCATCTGGTTTATGTGGCTCCTGAGGAATTGAACATGGGTCCTTTGGCTTTGCAGACAAGTGCCTTAACTGCAAAGCCATCCCTCCAGTCCCCCCCCCCTTTTATTTGGTTTCTCGAGGTAGGATCTCACTCTAGCTCAGGTTGACCTGGAATTCGCTACATAGTCTCAGGATGGCCTTGAACTCACAGCCATCCTCTTAACTCTGCCTCCTGAGTGCTGGGATTAAAGGTATGTGCTACCATGCCTGGCAAGTGTTTCTTTATTTTTTTATTTATTAGAGACAGAGAGGGAGAGAAAGAGGGAGAATGGGTGTGCCAGGGCCTCCAGCCACTGCAAAGGAACTACAAATGCAAGGGCCACCATGTACATCTGGCTTACATGGGGCCTGGAAAATTGAACCTGGATCCTTAGGCTTTGTAGGCAAGTGCCTTAACCACTAAGCCATCCCTCCAGCCCCCCAAAAAGTTTTTAAAATTTCAAAATAAATCTATACTAAAAAGAACAATGAAAATAACTCTATACGTTAAAGGTGCTTGCTTGAAAAGACTGATAGGCTGGGTTTGATCCCCAGTACCCATGTAAAGCCAGATGCACAAAATGGTGCATGTATCTGGAGTTCGTGTTCAGTGGCAAGAGGCCTGGCACACCCGTATTCTCTTCTCTCTCTCTCTCTCTCTCTCTCTCTCTCTCTCTCTCTCTCTCTCGCTCTCTCTCTGCTTATGAATGAATGAATAAATGGATGGATGGATGGATGAATAAAAATACCTTCAACAAAGAAACACAGGGAATCCGGGTGTGGTGGCGCACGCCTTTAATCCCAGCACTCGGGAGGCAGAGGTAGGAGGATCGCCATGAGTTCGAGGCCACCCTGAGACTACAGAGTGAATTCCAGGTCAGCCTGGGCTAGAGTGAGACCCTACCTCGAAAAACCAAAAAAAGAAAGAAAAAAGAAAGAAACACAGGGCTCGAGGGTTGGCTCAGCAATTAAGGCACTTGCCTAGAAAGCCAAGGACTGAGGTTCAATTCCCCAATACCCACGTAAAACCAGATGTAGTAGGTGGCCCATGCATCTGGAGTCTATTTGTAGTGTCCAGAGGCCCTAGCTTGGTGTACCCATTCTCTCCCTCTCTCTCTCAAATAAAGAAATAAGTAAGATACTTTTAAAAAAAGATAAAAAGAGACATAGGGCTGGAGAGATTGCTCGGTGGTTAAGGCACTTGCCTGCAAAGCCCAAGAACTGGGGTTGAATTCCCCAATACCCTCATAAAGCCAGATGCACAAAGTGGCGCTTATATCTGGAGTTTGCAGTAGCAACAGGCCCTGGCATGTCCATGTCATCTCTTTCCCTGCTTCCAAATAAATAAACAATTAAAAAAGAAAAAAAACATAAATTGTGCTTGGTCCAATGAAATTATAGTTCTATGTTTTAGAGATTTACTATTATGAAATTTTGTTACATTACAAATCATAAAGGCTTGATGTGCTGGTAAAAATTTTCAGCTTCTGAATGTTTAAGTTCTTAGACTACCATTAAGTTAAGCTCATTAATAAATGTGTAACCATTTTAGCAAAGGTTATAGGAAGCTGGGCATAGTGGTACACACCTTTAATGCCAGCACTCAGGACACAGAGGTAGGAGGATTGCCGAGAGTTGGAGACCACCCTGAGACTACATAGTGAATTCCAGGTCATCTGGGCTAGAGCAAGACCCTACCTCAAAAAAAAAAAAAAGAATAGAAAAAAGGATATAGGGGCTGGAGAGATGGCTTAGAAGTTAAACGCTTGCTTGTGAAGCTTAAGGACCCCTGTTTGAGGCTCAAGTCTCCAGGACCCACGTAAGCCAGATGCACAAGGGTGAGCACACATCTGGAGTTCTTTTGCAGTGGCTGGAGGCCCTGGTGCTCCCGTTCTCTCTCTCTCTCTACCTGCCTATTTCTGTATCTCTTTCTCTAATAAATAAATAAATAAGTAAATAAATAAATAAAATATTTTTTAAAAAAGGATATAGGCCTGGGTGTGGTGGCACATGCCTTTAATCCCAGCACTGAGGAGGCAAGTGTAGGAGGATCACTGTGAGTTTAAGGCCAGCTTGGGACTACAGAGTGAGTGAGTTCCAGGTCAGCCTGACCTAGAATGAGACCCTACCCTGAAAAGAACAAACTAAACAAAACAGATATAGGTTTAAAATTGTCCATGAGCCAAAGGAAAGGTAGGACTTCTTACAATGCAACTGTCCAGACAGAAATTGACCTTGATATCCATGACCTTGAGTACCTAGCACTACCTTCACAAGGCCCTCATAATAGGAGAAAAAGATGATGACATCAAAATAAAAGAGAGACTAATTGAGAGAGGGAGGGGATATGATGGAGAGTGGAGTTGCAAAGAGGGAAGTGGGGAAGGGAGGGAATTATCATGGTTATTGTCTATAATTATGGAAGTTGTCCATAAAAAGTTTAAAAATAAATAAATAAAATTGTCCATGAAATCCGGGCATGGTGACATGGAAGGGAGAGGTAGGAGGATCACTGTGAGTTTGAGGTTAGCCTAGGACCACAGAGTGAGTTTTATGTCAGCCTGGGCTAGAGTGAGACTCTGTGGTGGTTTGATTGAGGTGTCCCCCATAAACATGTGTTCTGAATGCTAGGTCCCCAGCTGGTGGCATATTGGGAACTGGCTTCTCCTGGAGGTGTTGTATTATTAGGGCAGGCTTATGAGTGTTATAGCCACCTTCCCCTTGCCAGTGTTTGGCACACTCTCCTACTGCTGTTGGCCAGGAAGTGATGTCCACCCTCAGCTCATGCCATCAGTTATTCCCTGCCATCATGGAGCTTCCACATGTCTGTAAAAGCCAAAATAAACCCTCCCCTCTCACAAGCTGCTCTTGCTCAGAGTCCTGCCAGCAACGTGAAGCTAACTGCAACAGACCCTACCTTGAAAATAAAATAAGATAGTGCTGGGCATGGTGGCACACACCTTTAATCCCAGCACTTGGGAGGCAGAGATAAGAGAATCACCATGAGTTAGAGGACAGCCTGAGACTACATATTGAATTCCAGGTCAGCCTGGGCTACAGTGAGAACTTACCTCAAAAAAACCAAAATAAATAAATAAAAATAAAATAAAATAATAAAATATAAAGATAAAATAGGGTTAGAGAGATGGCTTAGTGGTTAAGGAACTTGCCTGTGAGGCCTAAGGACCCATATTCAACTTTCCACACACACTAGGTGGTACTAGGAGTTTGATTACAGTGGCTGGAGACCCTGGTTCAATTCTCTCTCTTTCTCTCACTCCCGCTCTCTGCTCTCTCACATAAAAAAGGCCAGTCTGTTGGTCTTGCCTCAAAAATAAAATACGCCAGGCATGGTGGCACAAGCCTTTAGTCCCAGCACTTGGGAGGCAGAGGTAGAAGGATTGATGTGAGTTTGAGGCCACCCTGAGACTACATAGTGAATTCCAGGTCAGCCTGAGCTAGAATGAAATCCTACCTCACAAAACCAAAAATAAATAAATGAATAAAATAAAAAAGTTTTCCATGAATACCTAGCTTCTGAGTTATCACTGGAAATTTCTATTACCAAGTCATCTATTTTTCTTGGTTCTACTAACTGTCCTTTATCCTGCCCATCACCTTTCTTTTTCTTGCCAATTCATTTAGTTATTTAACAGAAATGTATTGAGCAACTATTTTCAGCGAGAGATGATCCAAAATGCTGTAAGGGAATATTAAATTAATATAAAATAAAGTTACAAGGGAGGGTAGTGGAAGGAGACTGTGATCATGGTATATTGCCTAGATGCACAGAATTGCTGGGCGTGGTGGCACAGTCCTTTGATCCCAGTACTCTGGGGCAGAGGTAGGAGGATTGCCATGAGTTCGAGGCCACCACGAGACTACCTAGTGAATTCTAGGTCAGCCTGGGCTACAGTTAGACCCTTCGTTAAAAAAAATATATAGGGGCTGGAGAGATGGCTCAGGGGTGAAGGCGTTTGCCTGCAAAGCCAAAGGACCCGGGTTTGATTCCCCAGGACCCACGTAAAGCCGGTGGCTGGAGGCCCTGGCACGACCATTCTCGCTCTCTGCCTGTGTCTTTCTCTCTCTCACATAAATAAATAAATTTATATATATATATAATTGCATTTGTAGTCACTCTCTTTTTTAATATTTATTTGAGAAAGAGAAAGAGACAGAATGGGCACGCAAGGGCCTCCAACCACTGCAAATGAACTCTAGGTGCATGCACCACCTTGTGCATCTGGCTTACCTGGGTACTGGGGAATCAAACCTGGGTCTTCAGGCTTCACAGACAAGTGCCTTAACAACTAAGCCATCTCTCCAGCCTGTCACTCTTTCTTTTCTCTCACTCCGATAGGGGCTTACTGTATAGCACAGGGTATCCTCAAACTCATAATCTCTCTGGTGTTGGTATTATAGGTGTGCACAACTCTGCCTAGCTTATTTTTTGAAGCACTTTTATATACAGTCTTATTTTATCTTCATAATAACACATGTGATAAGTTAGGTACCATGCCCATTTTATGAAAAATAACTCAGCAAAGGAGGTAAAAACTACTTGCTGAAGTCATGAAGCACACAGACTGAAGTTAGGTTATTCACTAACATGAAATATAGTACCTCTCGCAGTTTACAGTTCAATAAGGAGACATGTCATAAAATAGTTTCATGAAGTACCCATGTTAGGAAAATATGTTCAGAGCTCCACTCATCAGGATTTTGAAAAAGATACGGAATAAACTTCTTTGTTGAGATGTGTCAAATATTTTGCTTCAGAAATGAGAAAGTTACTAATATTGAGCTAAGCTTAGAAACACTTCAGGCCATCATCAAAAAGATAAGATAAAGTCACAGGTAATGCACTTATTAGCCAACAGTGGTAATTTGGTTCTAGACCATCCGTCCATTCATCCATTCCCCAGATGGACCTCCAACTAGTAGTAGCAGGTAGAAATCAGCTTCTCCTGGCCAAATCAAGGTAAACAGTGAATGAACAAACCATGCTTGAGAACCCATTATGATAGGCAGTCCTTCACTCAGACAGTTCTCAACCAGGCTTGTGGATGAAGCAGGCAATTACTACGAGATAGGCCTGAGAGAGATGGGTGAGGTAGATTAGAGAAAGAAGACAAAGTTAAAAACTTTTAGAGAAATAAATTCAATTTAAAACCCAGAGGATGGGCTGGAGAGATGGCTTAGCAGTTAAAGCGCTTACCTGTGAAGCCTAAGGACCCAGGATCAATTCTTCAGTACCCACATAAGCCAGATGCACAAGGTGGCACATGCATTTGGAATTCATTTGCAGTGCCTCTTTCTCTTTCTGTCTCCCCGTCAAATAAATTAATTAATTAAAAAATTAAAGCCCTGAGAATGGATAAGGTTTATCCACCCTCAGGAGGGAATAAGAGGGAAAAGAGGCCCCAAAATAGGCATGACGTTTAAATCCTGAGTGTGGGAGAATAAAGCATGTTTAGGAATTTGCGAGGTGACTAGTTACTAGGGCACAACCTCAGCCCTAACAAGATTCTGGAGGGATGTTTCAGTGCTGGAACAAACATCTGACCACAGGCAGCCTATGGGAGGAAAAGGTTTATTTCAGTTTTACAGTATACAGGGGAAGCTCCATCATGGCAGAACACACTGGTTCACTTAAGCATGCATCCCCAGCAGAGAGAGAAAAACCAACACCAGCAAGCACCAACAGCCAGAGCTCAAACTGGCTCTCTACATAGCTAGTAGGGCTGGAATGAAGATCTGCCCAAAGTGACATATCCCATAAGCAGCAATCTGCCTGCTGGGGACTTAAGTAGAAAGTTTAATCTTTTTAAAGTATTAATTTTTTTTTTTTTTGGTTTTTCGAGGTAGGGTCTCACTCTAGATCAGACTGACTTGTAATTTACTTTGTAGTCTCAGGGTGACCTTGAACTCATGGTGATCTTCCTACCTCTGCCTCCCCAGTGCTGGGATTAAAGGCATGCACCACCATGCCCAGCTTATTTTTTTTTTTTTCGAGGTAGGGTCTCACTCTAGCACAGGCTGACCTGGAATTCACTCTGTATACTCAGGGTGGCCTCAAACTCACAGCGATCCTCCTACCTCTGCCTCCTGAGTGCTGGGACTAAAGGCGTGTGCCACCACGCCAAGCTTTTTTTTTTTTTTTTTTTTTTTTTTTTTTTTTTTTTTTTTTGTTGTTTAGTTTTTCGAGGTAGGGTCTCACTCTGATCCAGGCTGACCTTAAATTAACTATGTAGTCTCAGGGTGGCCTCAAACTCATGGCAATCCTCCTACCTCTGCCTCCCAAGTGCTGGGATTAAAGGCGTGCTCCACCACACCCAGCTTTAATTTTTTTTTTTTTTTTTTTTTTTTTTTTTTCAAGGTAGGGTTTCACTCTGGTCCAGGCTGACCTGGAATTAACTATGTAGTCTCAGGGTGGCCTCGAACCCTCAGAATTTTTTTTTTTTATTTTATAGAGAGAATTGGAACGCCAGGGCCTCAGCCACTGAATCAAACTGCAGATGCTTATGCCACCTAGTGGGCATGTGTGACCTTGCGCTTGCCTCACCTTTTTTTTTTTTTTTCGAGGTAGGGTTTCACTCTAACTCAGGCTGACCTAGAATTCACTGTGTAGTCTCAGGGTGGCCTCAACTCACGGTGATCCTCCTGCCTCTGCCTCCCAAGTGCTGGGATTAAAGGCATGCAACACCACACCTGGCTTGCCTCACCTTTTTGTGTATCTGGCTTACGTGGGATCTGGAGAGTCAAACATGAGTCCTTAGGCTTCACAGACAAGTTCCTTAAAAGCCATCTCTCTATCCCCAAGAAGTTTAATCTTAATAAAAAATGCCAAGGTGTGCTGGAGAAATTGCTCAGCAGTTACGGTGCTCACCTACAAAGCTTAATGACCTGGGTTTGATTCCCCAGTACCCACATAAAGCCAGACACACACAGTAGTGCATGCTTCTGGAATTCATTTGCAGTGGCTAGAGGCCCTGTCATTATCTCTCTGTTGACAAGGAAATTAAATAAAAATATTTAATAAAATCTTTTTTAAATACCCATCTATGGGGCCATACATTCAAACCACCACAAGGCCTAAGGAGGGAAATCAGGCAACATCCAAGTCTCAAATCTGATGCAGTGAATTCTTAGCCCTTGGTACCAAATGTGACTCTCATACTGTAGGGGCTGTGGGGAGCTGTGGCTACTGCTAACACTGCTTTGATCCACATGCTTTTCGAATCAAGCTGACAGGTTGGGCTCATGCTTAGTTATAAGAACAGAGGCTCACAAAGCAGGAGGAGGATAAAACATGGAAATTAAGACCAAGGATGAGCCTAATACAACCAGAATACTGTGGAATACATCAGGAATTCAAATGAACAAAACCACACTTTGGGAAACTACAGTCTATGGACCAACCCAGCTGTTTACTTTTTTTTTTTTTTCTTTCTGGTTGTTTTTGGTTTGGTTTGGTTTGGTTTGGTTTGGTTTGGTTTTTCAAGGAAGGGTTTCATTCTAGCCCAAGCTGACCTAGAATTCACTCTGTAGTCTCAGAGTGGCCTTGAACTCACAGCAATCCTCCTATCTCTGCCTCCCGAGTGCTGGGATTAAAGGTGTGTGCCACCACACCCAGCTCATTTACTTGTTTTTATTGGAAAATTGCCATATTTATTCATCTACATATTTTCTGTGGCTGCATTTGTGCTAAAAGAGTTTAGAATTATTACAAAGACCATGTAGCATCCAGAGCCTAAAATAGCTCTATTTATTCCCTTGGAAAAAATGCCAGTGCTTACATGTGAATACACTAAGTAGTAGACAAGGAGATTTGGGAAACATTGAGTTGTGGCACCAAAATGAGCATGAGTTAAGCATTAATTTTAATATAAACATCATAAGATGGCAAGTAATTTTTTGTTGTGTTTTTGAGGTAGGGTCTCACTCTAGCCCAGGCTGACCTGGAACTCACTCTATTGTCCCAGGCTGGCCTCAAACTCAGAGCAATGCTGCTACCTCTGCCTCCCAAGTGCTGGGATTAAAAGCGTGTGCCACCACACCTGGAGATAAGTTTTTTTTTTTTTTTTTTTAAACTGGAGATGAATCTAGGGCCTTACTCTTGCTGGGCCTTGCTCTGTTATTGAGCTACAGCCCTAGTCTTGTTTTATACTTTTTTTGTAGACAAGCACTTTAACCAGCTAAGGCACTGAGCCCATATTATACTTTTTCAATCTTTGCGACAGTCTAGGTGGTTGAACTCTATAGCCCAGGCAGGATATGATCTTATGATCTTCTTGCCTTGCTGTCCCACTCCCCAAAGTACTTGAGATTACAGTCCTGTGTTCCCAGGCCTAGCAAAGAGGATATTATTTGATAGAATGGCTAATAAATTATGTGGTCACATGAGGAAACACTACATAGCACTAAAAGGTAAGTGAATTGCAGCTAAAAATATATCTCAGAAACAATGTTAGATCAAAAAGGAAATCACAGAATATATGCAATTCTCCAGATATGGTGGTTTTCAACTGTAATCCCAGCACTTGGCTGGCTGAGGAAGGAGGAGTGCTGAGAGTTCAAGGCTAGCCTAGGCTATATATCAAGTTCCAGGCCAACCTTGGCTACAGAGTGGAGACCCTATTGCAAAAAACAGAGTAAAAATTTAAATTTGCAAATATGTTGTGGTTGTTTGAATGTGGTAGTGTAAATGTATGACCACATAAACTCAGGTGTTTTATTAAAATTAAGCTTGTAACATGGGTCTCTAGCCACCAGCTGAAGGAGGTGTCACTGGAGGCAGATCTTAGGGTACAGCCCTAAGGTGTATTTGAGGGTGGATCTTGATTCCAGCCCAAAGGGGTGGAGAGATCAGTTTGAGCTCATGCTTGCTTGTGGTGCTGGCTGTTGCTGGTTTCTCTCTGCTTGGATCTATGGAAGTAAGCAGCTTCTTCTGCCATTGACTGAGTTTCCTCTGGATTTCTAAGCTGAAATAAACTCCTTCCTCCCATATAAACTGTATCTGGTTGGATATTTGTCCCAGAAATGTGGAGCTGGCTACAACATATACAATGTATAAGAATATAGAAGGGAGAACTAGGCATGGTAGTGCACACCTTTAATCCCAGCACTCAAGAGGCAGAGGAAGTAGGATTGGCATGAGTTCAAGGCTACTCTGAGATTACATAGGGAGTTCCAGGTCAGCCTGGGCTAGAGTAAACCCTACCTTGAAACACGCCCCAACCCAAAAAAATAATATAGAAGGGAAATACTAAACACAAGATCCATTATAGGGAATTGCTCTAGAGTGTTGAGAGGGGTAAGGGTGGGGGAAAGTAAGGGACTTAGGCAAGGAGAATTTAGGTAGATTCAAAAGCAGTGGTAATGTAACCCAGTTCATAAATTATAATGGGTTTTTAAGCTGATGATGAATGTTTGTTTTATCATTATGCTCCATAAATTACATGTCACAATATTCTTTTGTGTGCATTAAAATTACACAATAAAAAATTTAAAGTTCAGATTTAACAAGTGGTGACCTGTTGAAGGTTAGAACCTGACATTTGGAGAAAGAATAACTAGCAGAAATGTCAAATGGTAAGTACAATTATTTCGGAATATTTAAGGCTATCTTGCGCATTCTTTGAAATTACTCGGGTGGGGGATATTCTATACTGGTCAAAATGGACTTTTCCTGTTCTACAAGGTGGAGGTTTAGAATTATTGTAATCTGTATACTAATAATATCATATGAATCCAAAATTAAGATGGGCATAGTGGCTCATGTCTGTAATCCCAGAACGATGGAGACCAAGGCAGGAAGTTTGACACATGTTTGAAGTCAGCTTGAGCTTCATGATGAGTTCATGGCCAGCCTAGAGTAGTGAGACTCTGTCTCCAAAAAAATCCAAAATTAATTTGTATGATCAGAATGATGAGTTCTGGAGACCTGTCACTTACTGAAAAATGGTTCAAACAGTGTTTGCAAAGACATAAGATGATAATCATGGCCCATGTAGGCATATGGAAGTCAAAAGTAATCACTGAAGGGCTGGAAAGATGGCTCTACTGTTAAGGCACCTGCCTCCAAAGCCTAATAACCTGTGTTCGATTCACCAATACCCATGTAAGCAAGATGCACAGGGTGGCATGTGGATCTGGAGTTTATTCGCAGAGGCTGGAGGCCCTTGCACACTCATTCTCTCTCTCCCCGTTTCTATCTCTCTCTGTGTCTGTATCTCTGCTTGCAAATAGATAAATAGAATATATATATTTTAAAAGTATCATTGGGCAAGGCGGGCATGGTGGCGCACGCCTTTGATCCCAGCACTCGGGAGGCAGAGGTTGAAGGATCACCATGAGTTCGAGGCCACCCTGAGACTACAGAGTGAATTCCAGGTCAGCCTGGAGCTAGAGTGAAACCCTACCTTGAGAAACAAAAATAAATAAATAAATAAATAAATAAAAATTAAAAAGTAGCATTGGGCCAGAGAGATGGCTTAGTGGTTAAGGCACTTGCCTATAAAGCCAAAGAACCCAGGTTTGATTCCCCAGGACCATGTCTGGCTTTAATAGTTCTTTTTTTGTTTGTTTGGTTGGTTTTTCGAGGTAGGGTCTCACTCTAGCTCAGGCTGACCTGAAATTCACTATGTAGTCTCAGGATGGCCTCGAACTCACGGTGATCCTCCTACCTCTGCCTCCCGAGTGCTGGGATTAAAGGCATATGCCACCACTCTCGGCTGTGAAAATATGTTTTAAAGAACTATTGGCACACGCCTTTAATCCCAGCACTCGGGAGGCAGAGGTAGGAGGATCGCCGTGAGTTCGAGGCCACCCTGAGACTATCTAGTGAATTCCAGGTCAGCCTGGGCTAAAGGGAAACCCTACATCGAAAAAAACAAAAAATTTTTTTTTTCCTTTATTTGAGAAAGAGGAAGAGAAAGAGAGAGTGAGAGAGAGAAAATAGTCATGTCATGACCTCCAACCACTACAAATGAACTCCAAACGTATGCACCACCCTGTGCATCTGGCTTTACAGATACTGGGTACTGGGGAATTAAACCTGGGTACTTTGACTTTGTTGGCAGATGCCTTGACCACTAAACTATCTCTTCAGTCCAGTATTTTTGTTTTTGTTTTATTTATTTATTCATTTATTTATTTGAGAGAGAGAGAGAATGGGCATGCCAGGGCTTCCAGCCACTGCAAACAAATTCCAGATGCATGCACCCCCGTGTGCATCTGGCTTACATGGGTCCTAGAGAATCGAATCAAGATCCTTTGGCTTTGCAGGCAAATGCCTTAACCACTAAGCCATCTCTCCAGCCCTTATTGTTTTTTTCAAAATAAGGTCTCACTCTAGCCCAGGCCAACCTGGCACTCAGTCTGTAGTCCCAGGCTGGCCTCGAACTCAAGGCAAATCTCCTACCTCTGCCTCTTGAGGGCTGGGATTAAAGGCATGCACCAACATGTCCAGCTTATTAACACTTTCTAAAAAAAAGGGATTTTTAGGTTTGGAGAGATGGCTTAGTGGTTAATGTGCTTGCCTACAAAACCAAAGGACCACAGTTTGATTCCCCAGGATCCACGTAAAGCCAGATACATGAGATGACACATGCATCTGGAATTTGTTTGCAGTTGCCGGAGGCCCTGGCACACTCATTCTCTTTCTCTCTATCTGCCTCTTTTCTCTCTGTGTCTTAAATAAACAAATAATAAAATGTTCAAAAATAAATATTTTTTAAAATGTATTTATGTGAGAGAGATACAAAAAGAAAGAGGCAGACCGAGAGAGTAAGAGTGAGTATGGGCATGCCAGGGCCTCCTGCCAGTGGCACATACACCTCGAGTTCATTTGCAGTGGCTAGACACACTGGTGCACCAATTCTCTCTCTCTGTCTCTCTCCTCCTTTCTCACTCTGCTTGCAGATAAATAAATAAATAAATAAATAAATAAATAAATAAATAAGAAATACAACAACAAAGAACCTTGGAGATGGTGTGCTTAGCATGTTCGAGGCCTTGGTTCAATCTTTGTCACCCCAATCCACTCAAAAAGAATACTGTGGGCTGGAGGGATGGCTTAGCAGTTAAAGCATTTGCCTGCAAAGCCAAAGGACCCAGGTTCGATTCCCCAGGACCCATGTTAGCCAGATGCACAAGGGGCACACGAGTCTGGAGTTCATTTGCAGTGGCTGAAAGCCCTGGTGCGCCCATTCTCTCTCTCTCTCTCTCTGTCAAATAAATAAATAATAAAATATTTTTTAAAAATACTGTATGACTTTTCTGTGACATTACTTATTAACCTTGCATCATAGATATATTTCCTTACACAGTATATATAGGTGTGCCTCAACACTTCTAACCTGGGCTAGTTCACTCCTTAGACAACCTGGTGGTCCCTCACTCCAGAGAGATCACCATATTGATGTCAAACTTAGTTTGGATGCCAAATTGGCATAGCACACTACAGCCCAAAGCTCCTGGACTCATATGGTCCTCTTGCCTAAGCCTCCCAAGTAGCTACTATCTCCAGCATACCTTATTTATTTATTTAATTATTTATTTTGGTTTTCTGAGATAGGATCTCACTCTAGCTCAGGTTGACCTGGAATTCACTATGTAGTCTCAGGGTGGCCTCCAACTCATGGCGATCCTCCTACCACTGCCTCCAGAGTGCTGGAATTAAAGGCATGTGCCACCACACCTGGCTAAGCAGACCTTATTTCTAAGGGTAACATTGTATACCAACATCTTCATCAGTGTGTATTTACATATATAGACGCTTTGGTATTTTTAAACAAAAATGATAAAATTAATATGCACATAGCTGTACAAGTAACCCCTTTCTCTTTATATTGGAAAAATTTCCTTGACAGTATGTAGAAATCAACCTCATTCTTTTATTTTATTTTATTTATTTGAGGGGGGCCAGGGAAAGAGAGAAAGAAGCAGATAGAATTGGCACACCAGGGCCTCTAGCCACTGCAAATGAACTTCAGACACATGTGCCAGCTTGTTCTGGTTTTACATGGGTACTAGGGAATTGAACCTGGGTCCTTTGGCTTTGCAGGCAAGCACCTTAACTGCTAAGCCATCTCTCCTGCCCCTGTTCTTGAGGCAAGTCCAACACATTAGCTCTCTCTATATAATTATATTGGCCTGGGTGTGGTGGCGCACGCCTTTAATCCCAGCACTTGGGAGGCAGAGGTAGGAGGATCGCCATGAGTTCAAGGCCACTCTGAGACTACATAGTGAATTCTATGTCAACCTGAGCTAAAGTGAGACCCTACCTTGGGGGAGGAGGGGAGAGCCAGGTGTGGTGGCACACGCCTTTAATCCCAGCACTTGGGAGGCAGAGGTAGGAGGATTGTTGTGAGTTTGAGGCCACCCTGAGACTACATAGTGAATTCCAGGTCAGCCTGAGCTAAAGTGAAACCCTACCTCGAAAAACCAAAACCAAAACAAACAAACCCGGCAACTATGCGTCAAAATATCTAGGGTGGAGCAGGGGTGGTGGCACAAGCCTGCAATCCCATGGAGGCAGCATGGTGTAGAGTTTGGCGCCAGTCGGGACTATCTATCAAGATCCTGTTTCAAAAAAAGAAGGGGGCGGAAAGATCAGTGGTTAAAGGCGTGGGTTCAATTCCCCAGTACCCACATAAGCAAGATGCACAGAGTGGTGCATGCCTTTGGAGTTTGTTTGCAGCAACAAGAGCTCCTGGCACATCCATCCTCCCTTTCTCTCTCGAATAAATATTTTTAGAACGGGGAGGAGCAATTTAGTATTATGATAAAATTATAGTTAACAAAGTTCACTCTAGATAAGAAGACTGAGTGACTTGAATTAGTAGATTTACTCTATATTAAACCAGTTTCTTCTTTGTTTTGTGTTTTGAGTTAGGTCTCACTGTAGCCCAGGCTGCCTGGAAATTTACTATGTAGTCTCAGGGTGGCCTCAAACCCACAGTGATCCTCCAACGTCTGCTTCCAGAGTGCTGTGATTAAAGGCGTGCGCCACCAAGCCCAGCCAACCTCCTTTTACAAACAAGGGAGACTGGAGGTGGGGCTCCTCTTTTGATGACCTCCAAACCTGCTAACGACTGCCTACAACACAGGACACAAAGGCTCCCTGAATTGGATTTGATAGTGTAAAGGACCAAGCCTGGGACTGGAGGAAGATTTTTCAGTAGAGTCCGGCAGGTCCAAAATTGTTCACCTTCTCAAAATGGTGGCCAGAAAGTCCTATAGCCATAGTTATGAGCCAGTTCCCTTAACGTTATAGCACAAGTGCCTTGCCATATCATTCGATCTTCATAATCCCGAGTTCTCCAAATAAAGCTATTCTTGAGTTCCTTTCCAGAAGTGCATCAACAGGAGACAATGATCCCTGCCACTCCTAGGGTGGGTGCTCCTGGGCCTTCACCGAAATCCAGGAACCAAGATGGCTACCATACACCACTCCATTATACATATTTTTTTACTATTATAAAAGCATGCTAAAGCCGGGCGTGGTGGCGCACGCCTTTAATCCCAGCACTTGGGAGGCAGAGGTAGGAAGATCGCCGAGAGTTCGAGGCCACCCTGAGACTACATAGTTAATTCCAGTTCAGCCTGGGCCAGAGTAAGACCCTACCTCGAAAAAAAAAAAAAAAAAAAAAAAAAAAAAAAGCATGCTAGATAAAAATAATAAAGAAAAAAAGAAAAATAAAGGCATGTTATAGTGAATTTTCTTTCTTTTTTTTGTAAATATTTTATTTTTATTTATTTATTTGAGAGGCAGAGAGAGGGAGAGAGAGAGAGAGAGAGAAAATGGGCGTGCCAGGGCTTCCAGCCACTGCAAACAAACCCCAGATGCATGTGCCCCCTTGTGCATCTGGCTTATGTGAGTCCTGGGGAATTGAACCGAGGTCCTTTGGCTTTGCAGACAAGTGCCTTAATGGCTAAGCCATCTTTCCAGGTCCTAAAAATTTATTTTTATTTATTAGAGACACAGAGAGGGAGACAGAGAAGGAGAATGGGCATGCCAGGGCCTCTAGCCACTGCAAACAAACTCCATATGTATGCACCACCATGTGCATCTGGCTTACATGGGACCTGGAGAATCGAACCTGGGTCCTTCGGCTTCTCCAGCATGCATCTTAACCATTAAGCCACCTCTCCAGCCCCAAAAAGAAAATTTTTGATTGGGCTGGAGAGGTGGCTTAGTGATTAAAGGAACTTGATGACAAAGCCTTCTGGTCTGGGTTCTAATCCCCAGTACCCATATAAAACCAGATGTGCAAAGTGGTATGTGAGTCTGGAATTCATTTGCAGTGTCAGGAGGCCCTGAAATACCCATTCTTCCTCTCAAATAAATAAATATTAAAAATAAATAAATAAAATTTTGATTGGGCTAGACAAATGGCTCAGTGGTTAAATGTGCTTGCTTGCTAAATCTGTTAACCCTGGTTCAATACCTCATTACCCACATAAAGGCAGATGCAAGCTGGGTATGGTGGCACACGCCTTTAATCCCAGCAGTTGGGAGGCAGAGGTAGGAGGATCGCCATGTCTTTAAGGCCGCCCTGAGACTACATAGTGAATTCTAGGTCAGCCTTGGCTAGAGTGAGACCATACCTCAGAAAAAAAAAGGCAGATGCAAAGTGGTACACACATCTGGAGATCATTTGCAATGCAAGATGTCCTGGTGTACCCATTCTCTGTCTCTCTCTCTCTCTCTCCCTACTTACAAATATGTAAATAAATTAAAATATTAATTTTTTTTTTGCTTTTTTGAGGTAAGGTCTTGCTCTAGCCCAGGCTGACCTGGAATTCACTATGTAGTCTCAGGGTGGCCTTGGAGTCACAATGATCCTCCTACCTCTGTCACCCAAGCATTGGGATTAAAGGTGTGCACCACTACACCTAGCAATATTTAAAATTTTGATTGATTGCCACATTATCCTTCAGAAGTGTGCTAGTATATGACTCCATTTTCTATATAACAGCTGATTGCTCTACACCCTTAACAAGAGTAACTTTTAGCAAGCTTTAAAGTTATAAAGTGTTACACAAACTCATTCACACTGTAAAACAACAAAAGTAGACATGTCCTCTTGACTACCATTCCTTGATCCCAATTTCTCTAAGTAAATGTATTTCTACCTTGCTATTATTGTTATTTTTTTTCTTTTTCTGCAAATGAATGCCAGATGCATGAGCCACTTTGTGCATCTGGCTTTACCTGGGTACTGGGGAATCAAACTGGGGTGGTTAGGCTTTGCAGGCAAGTACCTTAACCGCTGAGACAGCCCCGATAATACATTCTTAATAATTTGCTCACTTCCTAGATATACTGTTAACAATTATTTAGACTTAACTCTAAGTTTTAATAGTTCATTTACTCACTGTCATCTTCTGTGTTGTCTTCATCCTCTTGTCTTTCGCTTGATCTAGATGAGTGTGACATCCTCGGTCTTTTGGGGCTATAGGAAAACAGAATTCACTTTTATTATTTATTGATAATGTCCATAATTATAGACAATAAACCATGATAACTTCCTCCCCTCCTCACTTTCCCCTTCACAGCTCCCCTCTCCATCATATCCCCTCCCCCTCTCAGTTTCTCTTTTATTTTGATTTTTTTAATATTAATTTTATTTATTTATTTATTTATTATTCAAAACACACACATAGAGAAAATGGGTGCGCCAGAGTGTCTAGCCACTGCAAACAAACTCCAGATGCATGTACCACGTTGTGCAATGGCTTTCGTTGGACCTGGAGAATTGAATCTATATCCTTAGGCTTCATAAGCAAGCACCTTAACCACTAAGCCCTCTCTCCAGCACTTGTTTTTGTTTTTCAAGGCAAGGTTTCTCTCTAGCCCAGGCTAACCTGGAATTCACTATGTAGTCTCAGGTGTCCTTGAACTCATGGCGATCCTCCTACCTCTGCCTCCCCAGTGCTAGGATTAAAGGTTTTCCCCACCACGCCTGGCTATCTCTTTGATTTTGATGTCATCATCTTTCCTCCTATTATAATGGTTTTGTGTAAGTAGTACCAGGCACTGAGAGGTCATCGTTATCCAGGCCATTTTGTGACTGGAAGAGTGCATTGTAAGGAGTCCTATACTCCCTTTGCTAGAGCGGAAAAAATAATAATAATAAAACGCAATCGTGTGGACTGAATATTTTGAAAATTAAAGTCATTACATTTATTTACTTTTTATTATTTATTTATTTATTTTGGTTTTTCGAGGTAGTATCTCACTCTGGCTCGGGCTGACCTGGAATTCGTCTCAGGGTGGCCTCGAACACCACGATGATCCTCCTACCTCTGCTTCCCCAGTGTTGAGATTAAAGGCGTGCGCCACCACGCCCGCCTTATTTACTTTTTTAATAATTGAGGTAGGGTCTTGCTCTAGTCCGGGCTGACCAGGAATTCACTATGTAGTCTTAGGCTGGCCTCAGTTTACAGCCATCCTCTTAACTCTGCCTCCTGACTGCTGGGATTAAAGGCGTGGGCCTCCGGAGAGAGACTGAGAATGGGAATGCCAGGGCCTCCTTGTGCATCTGGCATTACATGAGTGCTGGAGTCGTAAGGCTTTGCATGCAAGTGTCCTAACTGTTGAATCATCTCTCCAGCCCCTATTACTCTTACTTTGTTCTGTTTCCACACCATGGCACTGTGCTGTGGTTGTTGGCCTGACTGACTGAGATTTAGCTAGGTAGTTTTTTTCACACATTACAATTCTAACATGTTTCTCCCTAAATTCTTTACATCACAGAAGAGTAAGGCTATAACTTTTAACATACTACTAAACATTTGGCTATAATTAAATGTAGCGCAACAGGGGAATAATTTAAATGTTGCCTCCAAAGGAGACGTCATGAGTCTAGAGTCCCAAACATGACCCACCCTCAGAATGTTTTGAAAGGAATTCTATTTCACTATCTTAAAAGCCCTATTTTGCTCACCGTCACTGGACGATCAAAAAATCTGTCTTGTTCTATCTAATGTCCATTTGACCTCTTAAACCTTGACGGCCGAGACATTCCTTCAACAGGCTAAGGCATCTACAGCACTCCTATGGCCTCACGTTTTGTCTTCAAGCCCTGCCCACAAACCGTTGATCATTAACGGAATTTCTAGATGATTGACAGCAGAGCTAGCCAATCCCCGCAGAGAGACATCACTGAACTAACAAATGGCTAGGCTGACATCACAAGCGGGGGTGGAGAGGTGAGGTTTGAAGTATGACATGGTGACACATGCTTAATTTCAGCATGCGCTCATGGGGCTTGATGCTGGAGAATTTATGTTAGATGCCTCGTCTACTTTGACTCCAAAACCAAACCAAAACAATTCTTAAAGCCCTTAAAGTAATGTGAAGGGTATACATTTCCCAAAGTCTGACTTATGCTCAGTTTATTATTATTACTCTTGTTTTTTTTTTTTTTTTTTTTTCCGAGGTAGGGTTTCACTGTAGCCCAGACTGACTTGGAATTCACTATATAGTCTCAGGGTGGCCTCAAACTCACAACAATCCTCCTACCTCTGCCTCCTCCTGAGTGCTGGGATTAAAGGCGTGCGCCACCACACCCGGTTTATGCTCACTTTAATATTAGCACCTATGAGGCCATCAACAGGTCACCAAGGTTGTTCTGTGATTTGGCACAGTTCCTAAATTTACTGCACAGGGGAGGCAACCTCATTACCACTAGGAGAGTAGTTAACGTGTTCCACTAGGTCTCCAATGACACAGCCCTGGCTTATAGGACGGGGGCATAAATGTTGCCAGTGAGGGTGGAAGGGTGGGGGAAGAGATGGAACAAGAGGAATGGTTAGGAATTTCATTTACAAACATGTGCCACCATGTCTGCTTAGGGGAAGCGACTATGATGCCTGATACTGGCTCTTGGTGCTTTTTACTATATTTCAAAAGTTCTTTTCTGGCCGGGCGTGGTGGCGCACAACTTTAATCCCAGCACTGGGGAGGCAGAGGTAGGAGGATCGCCATGAGTTCAAGGCCACCCTGAGACTACATAGTTAATTCCAGGTCAGCCTGGACTAAAGCAAGACCCTACCTCAAAAAGCCAAAAGAAAACACATGTAAATAAATAGATAAATAAGTACATAACTGGAACACAGATTCCACCATCCATGAAACATGGACACAAATCTTACATGAAAACACACTTGATGGATGAGAGGGATTAGCCAGCACCAGTAGAAGCCCTCCCAATATGTCACAGACTATGTTTTCCCATCAAAATAAGTTTATTATTTTTATTATTGGTTGTTTTTTTTTTTGTGATAGGGTCTTACTCTAGGCAAAGGCTGACCTCAAACTCATAGTAATCCTCCGAACTCTGCCTCCCAAATGCTGAGATTAAAAGTGTGCACCACCACACCCAGCAAGTTTATTATTTTTATAAACGGAACCAGAGACATTTGGTGGTTCACACCTGTAATCCCAATCCCAGCACTCAAAGGCTGAAGGAGGAGTTCCAGGCCAGCTCTTCAGAACCCTACCTCAGAAACTATTCGTAATGAATGTAATTTCCAACATGTAACTCTACATTCATATAGGTTATCAATTGACTGTGAGGGGAGAATAAAACATTTTCAAATATGCAGTGCTCCTTCCCTTGCAGACATTCTCAGGAAGTAGAGGACATACTTCACTAAAACTAGTGAGTAAACCAAGAGAGAGGAAGACATGGCATCCAGGAAATAAGAAATCGGACTTAGGAGATTAGAATAGGAAAACAAAAGGCTCTAAAGGAAAATGGAGCTGACAGGTTATTAATTTGATTGTACATTTATATTGAAAATCGGCTGGACAGTGTGGGGAAAGTTAGATGTACAAATAGGGCTGCCATTTAAAACTGCTTAGGCCATGTACTACATCACTTAACAGGATATAAATTGAATAAATAAACAGGGGTCAGGAAAATGGTTCAGCAGTTAAAGGTACTTGCTTGCAAAGCCTACTAGCCTGGGTTCAATTCGTGAACTGCTTATGTAAGCCAGATGCAAAAAATTGTTCAAGCATTTAACATTTGTTTTCAGTGCCAAGAGATGCTGATGTGTTCCCCCCACACACACAGATAAATAAATAAACAGAAAGAGGAAGCTGGTATGGTAGGGCATGCCTAGGATCTCAGCACTTGAGAAGCTAAGGTAGGAAGATTATGGTGAGTTTGAAGCCACCCTGCGGCTACATAGTGAGCTTCAGGCCAGTGTGGGTCACAAAGTAACACCTTGTCTCATAAACCAAAATAAAAAAGGAAAGATACTGGTTAAACCCATGAAAAGGAAAGGGAATAGCTGTTTAAGAAAGGAAACACAAGGGCTGGGATATAGCTCAGTTGGTAACATGCTTACGTGAAGCTCTAGGTTGGATCCCCAGCACCTCATAAATTGGGCATGCTGATCCACACCTGCAATCTCAGCACTTGAGAGGTGGAGGCCAGAGGATCAGAATTTCAAAGTCATCCTTAGCTACATACATAGTAAGTTCCAGGCCAGTCTGAGCTACATGAGAGCTTTTCTTCCCCTCCATCTTCTGAAAAAGAAAGGAAATAAAATCACACTACTGGGCTGAAAAGATTACTCAGTGGTTAAGGCACTTGCCTGCAAAGCCTAATGACCCTGGTTCATTTCCCCAGTACCCACATAAAGCCAGATGCAGAGTGGCCCATGTATCTGGAGTTTGTTTGATGCAGCTGGAGGCCCTGGCATGCCCATTCTATCTCTTTCTCCTTGAACATAATTTTTAAAATATTTTATTTTTATTTATTTATTAGAAAGAAGGAAAGAATGGACATGCCAGGGCCTCTAGCCATTGCAAACGAACTGCAGATACATGTGCCACCATATGCATCTGGCTTACGTGGGACCTGGAGATTCAAACCGGGATCCTTAGGCTTTGCAGGCATGTGCCTTAACCACTAAGCAATCTCTGCAGCCCTAAAGTTATTTTATTTTATTTTATTTTGGTTTTTCAAAGTAGGGTCTCACTCTAGCCCAGGCTGACCTGGAATTCACCATGTAGTTTCAGGCTGGCCTCAAACTTGTGGCTATCCTCCTACCTCTGCCTCCCGAGTGCTGGAAATAAAGGTGTGCACCACCACACCCAGCTTAATCAAAATATTTTTAAAGGACTGGAGAGATGGCTTAGCAGTTAAGCACTTGCCTATGAAGCCTAAGGACCCTGGTTCGAGGCTCAATTCCCCAGTATCCATGTAAGCCAGATGCACAAGGTGGTACATGCAGTGGCTGGAGGCCTTGGTGTGCCCATTCTCTCTGTGTGTCTGTCTCTCTCAAGTAAGTAAATAAAAATAAATAAATAAATAAATAAATAAATAAATAAATAAATAAACAAAAACATTTTTAAAAATCACACTATTTGACTCATCAAGTTAATTATTATTTGGCTTTTTGGGGCAGGGTCTCATTGTGTGGTCTAGGCTGGCCTCAGTTACTTGACTGCTGAGATTAAAGGCATGTTCTACCATGTCTGGCTCATCAGTTAATTATTTATACATGAGCATAATACTGTAAATGTAATATTTGGTCTAAAAGTTGCTGTAATTCAATTAATGGGATGAGGAAGAGTGAACTGGTGGGAAAATATGCCATCATAAGTAAATGATGGCATATCCACGCGATTTAACACTAATGTGACCATTAAAGAGAAATGAAATATGTCTATGCTACACTAAGTGAAAAATAAAACAAGTTACAGCCCAATGCCTATTGAATAGTCTCATTTCATTTACAAATAAATGTAGATGTATTTGCTTTTTCATGGGTGGTCCAGATGAATGGAATGTGGTAAGTTGTGGGGTGACTGTAGTGGTGGGAGAGATCCTAGGAAGGCTATAAAAGCTTTGACTCTAGTTCCTCAGGACAATTCCCGGAAAGACTTAGTGGTAGTTGATGCTCTCTGAGAGCTGTTGGAATTCATATGTAAATTCCTCTTGGGGCTAAGAGAGTATAGAAACCCCAGTGAGGAGAAAGGAGAAAGGCCTGTTTTTTTTTTTTGTTTGTTTGTTTTGTTTTGTTTTTTATTTTAATTAAAAATGGGGGAACAGCTAATGATCCCTCTGCTTTTTACTCTTTTTTGTTGTTGTTGTTTTCAAAGTAGGGTTTCACTCTAGCTCAGGCTGACCTGGAATTCATTATGTATTCTCAGGGTAGCCTGGCACTCACAGCCATCCTCCTACCTCTGGCTCTCCAGTGCTGGGATTAAAGAGTGCGCTTTTACTCTATTTTGTTAGTTATTTATTTGAGAGAGACAGGGAGGGAGGGAGGCAGATAGAAAGAGAGAACACAGCAGGGCTTTCAGCGGCTGCAAACAAATTCCAGACATATGCACTAGCTTGTGCATCTGGTTTACGTGAGTCCTGGAGAATTGAACCTGGGTCCTTAGGTATTGCAGGCAAGTGTCTTAACTGGTAAGCTATTTCTCCAGCTTGTATTTGTAACTTTTTAAAAAATATATTTATTCCAGGCATGATAGATACTCCTTTAATCCCAGTACTCGGGAGGCAGAGGTCAGAGGATTGCCATGAGTTCAAGGCCACCCTGAGACTATATAGTGAATTCCAGGTCGGCCTGGGCCAGAGTGAGACCCTACCTCGAAAAACCAAAAAAAGAAAGAAAAAAGAAAACAAGGAAAAGAATAAAAGTTTTATCACTTAGCAAGAATGTATCATGCTGGACATAGTGGTTTATGCTTATAATCCTAGCACTAAAAAGGCTGAGGCAGGAAGATACCCTCAAGTTTAAGACCAGCATGACCTACATAGTTTCGGGACAGCCTGAGCTACACAGTAAAACCTTGTCTCAAAAAATAAAAAAAGGGGGTTCTGGAAAGATGGCTGATGATTAAAGCATTTGCCTGCAAAAGCTAACAACCTGGGCTGGAGAGATGGTTTAGCGGTTAAACGCTTGCCTGTGAAGCCTAAGGACCCCGGTTCAAGGCTCATTTCTCCAGGACCCACGTAAGCCAGATGCACAAGGGGGTGCATGCATCTGGAGTTCGTTTGCAGTGGCTGAAGGCCCTGGCACTCCCATTCGCTCTCTCTCTCTACCTGCCTATTTCTGTATCTCTCTCTCTCTCTCCCGCAAATAAACAATAAAATATTTTTAAAAAAGCTAAAAACCTGGGTTTGATTACACAGTACTCACATAAAGCCAGGTACACAAAGTGATGTGTGAGTCTGGAGTACATTTGCAGTGGCTGGAAGCCCTGGTGCACCTATTCTCTCTTCTCTCTCTCTGCTTGTAAATAAATAAATTAAAATATATACACACACACACACATATATATATATATGGGCTGGAAAGATGGCTTAGCTGTTACGGCACTTGCCTGCAAAGCCAAAGGATCCCAGTTCGATGCTCCAGGACCTACGTAAGCCAGATGCACAAGGCGGTGCATGCATCTGGAGTTCGTTTGCAATGGCTGGAAACCCTGGCACACCCATTCTCTCCCTCTCCCTCTCTCTGCCTCTTCCCCTCTCTCAAATAAATGAATAAAAAGAATTACTTTAAGTAAATATATATATATATTTTTTTTTTTTTTTTTAAAAAAAAATAAAAGAACAAAGCTAGCCGGGCGTGGTGGCGCACGCCTTTAATCCCAGCACTCGGGAGGCAGAGGTAGGAGGATCGCCGAGAGTTTGAGGCCACCCTGAGACTACAGAGTGAATTCCAGGTCAGCCTGGGCCAGAGTGAGACCCTACCTCGAAAAACCAAAAAAAAAAAAAAAAAAAAAGAACAAAGCTGGGTGTGGTGGCGCACACCTTTAATTCCAGCACTCGGAGGCAGAGGTAGGAAGATTGTCATGAGTTCGAGGCCGCTCTGAGAATACAGAGTAAATTCCAGGTCAGCCTGGGCTAGAGTGAGACCCTACCTTGGAAAAATTAATCAATCAATCAATAAAATAAATTTAAAAAATAATCAAAAAAACAATGTTAAAAATAAAAGAATGAAGTAAGGGAAGAAAGGAGGATGTCATCAGTCCTGAAAGTATAAAGAAACCCTTGAGGACAAAAATCAAGTAGAATAATATTAATAATAGAGGAAGAAGGGAGCTTTTAGTCTAAATGAGATAGCTCAGACACAGAAAGACAAATATCACAAGCTCTCCCATATGTGGACCCTAGCTTTTGATTTTTTTTTAATGAGATTCTTCCCTTTAATTCTTTTTTTAAATTATTGTTTTTTATTGACTTTTATACTTACATACAAAAAAACCCACCTGATATTTCCCTCCCCTCCCCCCATTCCACTTTAGAACTCCAGTCTCCATCATATCCCCTCCCTCTCTCCATCAGTCTCTCTTTTAATTTGATGACATCTAGCTTTTGATTTTTATATATTTGTATATAGGTGGGCATGAATGTGGGTGTAGATTTTAAAACTAGAAAGGGGGTCATGAGAGAGCAAAAGGGGATATTGCGGATGGAGATGATAGAACATATGTGCAATAAAAGGGCAATGGAGGCTACTGGGAGTGGAATGGTACAAGGTAGGTCAGGGAAATGGGAAATGAGCAGGTGAGGAGGAGCAGGATCAACCAGAATTATGTTTTTGAAAATGCTATAATGAAATCGAATACTTTGAATGCTAATTAAAAATAAATAAAATATTCTTTCTACAAGAGAAAAGTACTGGAGCAAATCAGAAAAAAAATCTCAGAAAGTAAACATCAAGAGCAAGAGACCCCTGTGGATACATAAATAATTGGATTCAGAAAAGAAAGGCCAGGTGGGTGCCTCTGTAACCAACAAGCTTATCCTTCTGTCACTGAACTTCTTTTAAAGTTAAAACCTAAAACTTGGGCTGGAGAGATGGCTTAGCAGTTAAGGCACTTGTCTGGGAAGCCTAAGGACCCAGGATAGATTCCCCAGAACCCATGTAAGCCACATGCACAAGGTGGCACATGTGTCTGGAGTTCATTTGCAGGGTCTGGAGGCCCTGGAAAGCCCATTCTCTCTCTATCTATCAATCATCTATCTATCTGCTTCTCTCTCTCTTTTTTTTAAATAAATAATTTTTTTTTAAAAAACCTAAAAGGGCTGGAGAGATGGCTTAGCGGTTAAGGCATTTGCCTGCAAAGCCAAAGATCCCTGTTCCATTCTCCAGGACCCACATAAGCCATTTTCCCAAGGGGGACATGCATCTGGAGTTCATTTGCAGTGACTGAGGGAGTTCATTTCTCTTTCTCTCTCTCTGCCTTTCGCTCTCTCAAATACATACATACATACATACATACATACATACATACATACATACATACATACATACAATTTTTAAAAATGGGCTGGAGGGATGGCTTAGTGGTTGCAGTGCTTGTCTTCAAAGCCAAAGGACCCTGGTTCGATTCCCCAGGACTCACGCAAGCCAGGTGCACAAGGGGGTGCATTCATCTGGAGTTCGTTTGCAGTGACTAGAGGCCCAGTGCTCCCATTCTTTCTCTCTCTGCCTGCCTGTTTCTGTATCTCTCTCTTAAATAAATAAATAAATAAAATTTAAAAACCTAAAGCTTCACACTAAAGAAATTAAGTATTTAGGGCTAGAGAGATGGTTCAGAGGTTAAGACACTTGCCTGCAAATCTCCAATACCCCTGTAAAGCCAGATGCACAAAGTGGTGCATACATCAGGAGTTTGTATGCAGTGGTTGGAGGCCTTGGTGTGCCCATTCTCTCTGTATGTCTCTCTTCTATCTCTCTCTGCTTGCAAACAAACAAACAAAGAAACAAACAACCATATACATTTTTTTAAAAAAAGAAATGAAGTATTTATTTCCAAAAGTTTGCTAGTATGAGTGTCACAGCCCAGAGAAAAAAGCCCAGACCTCAGTGTAATCTAGACCTACAGAAAATGTAATGTATGAAAACAAAGAGGTACACTTTTATGTTGTCTATATGTGTGGAAGTTGTCAATAAAAAGTTTTAAAAGAGCCGGGCATGGTGGCGCACGCCTTTAATCCCAGCACTCAGGAGGCAGAGGTAGGAGGATCACCGAGAGTTCGAGGCCACCCTAAGACTACATAGTTAATTCCAGGTCAGCCTGGGCCAGAGTGAGACCCTACCTCGAAAAAACTGAAAAAAAAAAAAAGTTTTAAAAAACAGATGTCCTTTTTTTCTTTGGTGTTTCAACATAGGGTCTCATTCTAGCCCAATCTGACCTGGAATTCACTATGTAGTCTCAGGGTGGCCTTGAATTTATGGCGATTCTCCTATCTCTACCTCCTTAGTGCTGGAATTTAAAGTGTGTGCCACCACACTTGGGAAGATGTACTTTTCGTTTTTCGAAGTAGGGTCTCTCTCAAGTCCAAGATGACCTGGAATTCACTCTGTAGTCTCAGGGTGGCCTCAAACTCATGGCGATTCTCCTATGTCTGCCTTCCGAGTGCTGGGATTAAAGGCATGCACCATCACATCCGGCTGGAAGATGTACTTTTGATCACAAGAACAATGCACTAAAGCTCTCCACTGCCAGAGTAAAATTATTTTGATAATTCACAGGGCGAAGAGGATACAGCCTTTACTTTCTGTCTCCTCTCTACCCATCCAGGCTATTGCTTTAAACATCATTACCTTGTTTTTTTGTATATAAATTTAACTTTTTTTTTTTTTTTTTTTTTGGTTTTGCGAGGTAGGGTCTCACTCTGGTCCAGGCTGACCTGGAATTAACTATGTAATCTCAGGGTAGCCTCGAACTCTCAGCGATCCTCCTACCTCTGCCTCCCAAGTGCAGGGATTAAAGGTGTGCGCCACCACACCTGGCTAAATTTAACATTTTTTAAAATTTTACTTTTATTTGCTTATTTGAGAGAGAGAGAGAGGGAGAGAGAGAATGGATGGCCACACCAGGGCCTCCAGCCACTGCAAATGAACTCCAGATGCATGTGCCACCTTGTGTATCTGGCTTATGTGGGTCCTGGGGAATCGAACCGGGTCCTTTGGCTTGCAGGTAAGCGCCTTAACCACTTAACCATCTCTCCAGCCCTAAATTTTACATTTTTATGGACACTGTTGAGATATTTTGTAGAATTTGGGTGTCTTAATATTTTTCATAAATAGGGCTTATGGCTGGATAACATGGTTAATACCTATAAATCTCAGCACTTATGAGGCTGGAGAGATGGTTCAGTGGTTAAAGGCTCTTGCTTACAAAGCCTGATGGCCCAAGTTCATTCCCCAGTACCCATATAAAGTCAGATACACAAAGTGGCACATGCATCTAGAGTTCATTGCTGTGACAAAAGGCCCTGATGTACCCATTCTCTCTCCCTCTCTCTCTTTCTCCCACCTATCTCTGTGCAAATACATTTAAAAAATAATCTGCCAGTCATGGTGGTGCACTTTTATTCCCAGCACTTGGGAGGCACAGGTAGGAGGATGGCTGTGAGTTGGAGGCCAGCCTGGAGCTACTGAGTTAGTCCAGGTCAGCCTGGGCTATAGTGAGACTTTACCTCAAAAAAATCTGTGATGCGGGGCGTGGTGGCGCACGCCTTTAATCCCAGCACTCGGGAGGCAGAGGTAGGAGGATCACCAAGAGTTCAAGGCCACCCTGAGACTACATAGTTAATTCCAGGTCAGCCTGGGCCAGAGTGAGACCCTACCTTGCAAAACCAAAAAAAAAAAAAAATCTGTGAAGCCAGGCATGGTGGTACATGCCTTTAAGGCAGAGGTAGGAGGATTGCCATGAGTTGGAGGCCACCCTGAGACTACATTGTGAATTCCAGGTCAGCATGAGCCAGAGCAAGACCCTACCTCGAAAAACAAAAACAAAACAAAACAAAACAAAAAAAAAAAAAAAACACCTCAGCTGTGGCTGGAGAGATGGCTTAGTGGTTAAGGCATTTGCCTATGAAGCCAAAGGACCCAGGTTCGTTTCCCCTGTACCCACATAAAGCCAGATGCAATAGTTTATGCATACATCTCAAGTTCGTTTGTAGTGGCTAGAGGCTTTGCCGTGCCCATTCTCTCTCTCTCTTTCTCTCTCTCTGGATCTATCTGCCCCGTCTCTCAAATAAAATAAATAAATAAATAAATAAATAAATAAATAAATAAATAAATAAATATTTTTTAAAAATCTTGGGCTGGAGAGATGGCTTAGTGGTTAAGGCACTTGCCTGCAAAGCCAAAGGACCCAGGTTCAGTTCTCCAGGACCCATGTAACAAGGTGGCGCATGTGTCTTGAGTTTGTTTGCAGCACCTGGAGGCTCTGTCACACCCATTCTCTCTCTCTCTCTCAAATAAATGAAAATAAAATATTTAAAAAAACTTAGCTGGAGAGATTGCTCAGTGGTTAAGGAACTTGCCTGCAAAGCCTAAAGATTCCATTTTGATTCGCCAGTACCCATGTAAAACCAGATACACAAGGTGGCACATGTGTCTGGAGTTCATTTGAAGTAGCTAGAGACCCTGGCATGCCCATTTTCTCTCTCTCTCTATTTGCCTTTTTCTCTCTCATTGTCTGTAAAATAAATTAATAAAATATAAAATAATTTTTTTAATCTTCTTATGGGCTGGAGAGATGGCTTAGTGGTTAAGGCATTTGCCCGGAAGTCAAAGGACCCAGGTTCAATTCCCCAGTGCCCATGTAAGCCAGAAGCACAAGGTGGCACATGTGTCTGGAGTTCATTTGCAGTGACTGAAGGCCCTGGCATGTCCATTCTCTCTCTCTCAAATAAATAAATAAATAATAAATCTTAAAAAAATCTCATCACTCAGGAAGCTGAGACTTCAAACCCAGTCAGGCCTACATATGGAAACTCTGTCTCTTACCATGTGATAACTTGTGCTACTTTGGTTTTCATCGCATGCATCAGTTCAGACCTAGGATCTCCAAGACTGTGAGCTAAAAAGAGACTCTTTTACTTAAAACTTACTAGTCTGTGATATTGTGCTATTAGCAACAGAAAATGGGCTTCCCTTTACCTGAAAAAATAAACATGCAATGATGAATAAAAAAATAAATTTACAAGCCAGCGTGGTGGCGCACACCTTTAATCCCAGCACTTGGGAGGCAGAGGTAGGAGGATTACTGAGAGTTTGAGGCCACCCTGAGAGTACATAGTGACTTCCAGGTCATCCTGGACCAGAGTGAGACCCTACCTCGCAAGACCAAAATAATAATAATAATAAAATAAATTTCCATTATTTGTAAACTATACTGTCTCAGATATTTTGATATAATCAAACAAATGGACTAAAACAGATATCAACCATATATAGATATGTAGTTGGAAGTATGGGGACCTCATACTAGAGGACTTAGTGAGGTCCTGAGATTCTTCCTTGAGAATCAGTGGTGGATAGTTACAAGAGAAAGACAGGGCAAGTGTGGTGGTGCACACCTTTAATCCCAGCATGTAGGAGGCAGAGGTAGGAGATCACTGTGACTTCAAGGCCACCCTGAGACCACATAGTGAATTCTAGGTCAGTCTGGTTTAGAGCAAGACCCTATCTTGAAAAGCCAAAGAAAGCCATAGAGAAAGAGAGAGAATATATGGGTGCACATGCTGGTTTGGGTGGGTTGACAGGGTAGTGGCAGTCTGTGGACAATGGAAGAGAGTAAAAAACTAGAGTAGGAAATTGAATGGTTTAGGTGGCACTAACACTAAGATATTAGCTTCACATGATTACTGAGCACTTGAAATGTGGCTAATATGACTAAGGATTTAAATGTTCTGCTCAGTTGTTTGGATTTAATGTAAGTAGCCTTTTGTACTAGTGGCTACCATTTTGGGTGGCATAGCTTATAGAACATTTCCATCACTACAGAAATTTATATTGCACAGCACTAGTTTAGGAATATACCATGTGACTGCCAGGAAGCATTAAGGGACCACTTAAGATACACATTCATGAATTTAAAATGAAGCCACTCAGTATGGTTCTTTTTTTTTTTTTTTTTTTTTTTTCGAGGTAGGGTCGGTCTCACTCTGGCCCAGGCTGACCTGGAATTCACTCTGTAGTCTCAGGGTGGCCTTGAACTCACGGAGATCCTCCTACCTCTGCCTCCCGAGTGCTGGGATTAAAGGCGTGCACCACCACGCCCGGCTTTTTTTTTTTTTTTTTTTTAAACAGCTACATTCAGCTGTCTGGATCTAGGCAAAGACTGGGTACTTGCTATGGCATGTGTGTGTCTTAGTCTACTTTCTGTTGTTATAACTGAATATCATAAACTGGGTAATTTATAAACAAAAGAGGCTTGTTTAAACCAGGCGTGGTGGTGCATGCCTTTAATCCCAGCACTCGGGAGGCAGAGGTAGGAGGATCACTGTGAGTTCAAAGCCACCCTGAGACTACATAGTGAATTCCAGGTCAGCCTGGACCGGAGTGAGACCCTACCTCGAAAACAAAAGAAGCTTGTTTAGCTTGTGGTTCAGGAAGTGCAAAAGAGTAAGATGCCAGCATCTTGCTAGGTAATGGCATAGCAGAGAGCATTACTCAGCGAGCCAACAAACTTACTACTTGAGTCTTTATTCTTATAAAGCCACTAATACAGCATGAGGACCCCACTCTAATGATCTCATCTAGTCCTAAATTCCTTCCAAAGGTTCCATAGCCAAATACTATTGACACAAGACTCTGGTAATTAGTCTGGAAGAGCCCATAAGGAACAAGGAGGAAACCCATTTCCCATGGTAGGAGAAAACAAAAACAAACAAAAAAAAAAACAGACATTTCGTAGCTTCAGTCAGGGAAATCAACACCTTCAGGAAATATCAAGGTTTCCTTTAGAGTAAGTTTTTCCTGTGATGGATAAAAGCTCCAGAAGTTGTAGTGAAAAAATTTCAGTAGGGGAACATGGGAAATGAGAACAGAGTTATGGAGTGGTGGATGTACACAGTCAAATGCAGATGAAAGCGGGTTATAAAAGTGGGGTGTAGCCTTGCAGTACGGAGGTCAGAACATAACTGAGTGTAGATCCTTGCCTTCCACCATTTTGCAACGGGATCTCATTTTGTTGCTTGCTGCCTCCATCTTGCTGTAGGCACACTGGGATTGCAGACATACACCACCACGCCCAACTTTTACATGGGTACTAGGGATCTGAATTCCGATCCTGATTCTTGGTGGAAAATGCTTTATCCACTGTGCCATCTCCCTAGATCAGCGATGTTATCATCGTCATCGTCATCATCATCATTTCTTGGTGTGTATATGTCTGTCCATGCTCATGTGTGTGAGTGTGGATATATGCTTGCCATAATGACACCTTCAGATGCCAGTCCTCACCTTCCACCTTGTTTTTTAATTATTTCTTTCTTTTTTTCCTTCCTTCCTTCCTTCCTTCCTTCCTTCCTTCCTTCCTTTCTTTCTCTTTTTTTGTTGTTGTTTTTTGAGGTAGGGTCTCACTCTAGCTCAGGCTGACCTGCAGTTCACTATATAGTCTCATTCCTGAAGGATCTGGGCCATTTATCACATTGCCTTGATTGGGTTGTTGCAGTTGTCCATTGACTTTGATAACAGGGCATGGTAATACCAAGAGACACCCTAGAGAATCTCCAGTACTCCAGACATACTCTTACTTACCTCCATTGTGGAGGAGCAGTCCAATTTCCCCCTGGTAGTCTGGATCAATCACCCCTGCTAACACTGTAACTCCTTTCTCAGCCTGTGCACTCAAGGGCATGAGGAGCCCAAAGTGGCCAGGGGGAAATCTTAGCTTCCAGTTCAATGGAAAGTTCTTTGTGCTTCCTGGCAAAAGCACCCCCCCTCTGGAACCAAGACCTCTAGGCCAGCAGAGCGTAAGGTTGTGGGTACAGGAAGAAAAAATTTGGCTAATGGGTCACTTGGGGTGATGGTAAGTGGTACCATTCCCATTTCCACCCCTTGATTCCTGGACCCGTGAATCCGGGCTATAGGAGAAACAGCACCATATATAGGATGCTGATTCAGAGCATATACAGCCTGCTGGAGGACACGCCCCCAGCCCTCCAAGCTATTACCACCTGGTTGGCACTGCAGCTGTTTCTTTAAAAGGCCATTCCACTGCTCTATCAAGCCAGCTGCTTCAGGATGGTGGGGCACATGGTAAGACCAGTGAATTCCATGACCACGAGCCCACTGCTGTACTTCCTTGGCTGTGAAGTGAGTTCCTTGGTCAGAAGCAATGCTGTGTGGAATTCCATGATGGTGGATAAGGCATTCTGTAAGCCCATGGATGGTAGTTTTGGCAGAATCACTACAAGCAGGAAAAGCAAATGCATACCCAGAATAAGTGTCTATTCCAGTAAGGACAAAACACTGCCCTTGCCGGGTGTGGTGGCGCACGCCTTTAATCCCAGCACTTGGGAGGCAGAGGTAGGAGGATTGCCTGAGAGTTCAAGGCCACCCTGAGGCTACATAGTTAATTCCAGGTCAGCCTTGACCAGAGGGAGACCCTACCTCGAAAAACCAAAAAACAAAAAAACAAAACAACAACAGCAAAAAACATTACCCTTTCCATGATAGAAGAGGTCCAATATAGTCAACTTGCCACCAAGTTGCTGGCTGATCACCCCGTGGAATGCTACCACATTGGGGGCTCAGAGTTGGTCTCTGCTGCTGGCAGATTTGGCACTCAGCAGCAGCCGTAGCCAGGTCAGCCTTAGTGGAAGGCCATGTTGTTGGGCCCATGCATAACCTGCATCCCTGCCACCATGGCCATTTTGTTCATGGGCCCATTGGGCAATGACAGGGGTGGCTGAGGAAAGAGGTTGACCACTGTCCACAGAATGGGTCAGCTTATCTACTTGATTATTAAAGTCCTCCTCTGATGAGGTCACCTTCTGATGAGCATTAACATGGGACACAAGTATCTTTATATCCTTTGCCCATTCAGAGAGTTCTATCCACATACACCTTCCCCAAATGTCCTTCTCACAAATTTTCCAATCATGCTCCTTCCAAGTCCAGGACCATCCTGCCAAACCATTGGCCACAGCCCATGAATCAGTGTATAACTGCACATCTGGCCATTTTTCCTTCCAAGCAAAATGCACAACCATGTGTGCTGCCCGTAGTTCTGCCCATTGTGAAGACTTCCCTTCACCACAGTCCTTCAGAGTTGTCCCAGAAAGGGGCTGTAATGCTGCAGCTGTCCACTTCTGGGACATGCCCACATAACATGCTGAACCATCTGTAAACCATGCCCTAGTCTTCTCCTCTTCAGTCAACTGATCATAGGGCACACCCCTATGATGCCATAGGTGCATGCTCGGGGACAGAAGGCATTGAAACAGGAGTAGCAACCATAGGCATTTGGGCAACCTCCTCATATAACTTACTTGTGCCTTCAGGGCCTGCTCGAGCCCCATCACAGATATACCACTTCCACTTGATGATGGACTGCTGCTGTGCACGCCAACTTTATGGCCTGCTGGGTCAGATAACACCCAGCTCATAATGGGCAGCTCAGGTCGCATAATAACTTGATGGCCCATTGTCATTCAGTTTCTACTGAGGCCCATTAGCAAGCCAAGAGCTGTCTTTCAAAGGGAGAATAATTGTCTGCAGGTGATGGCAGGGCTTTGTTCCAGAATCCCAAGGGCCTCCACTGTGATTCACCTATGGGGGCCTGCCAAAGGCTTCAAACAGCATCCCTGTCTGCCACTGACACCTCAAGTATCATTGGATCTGCTGGATCATATGGCTCAAGTGGCAGAGCAGCCTGGACCTGTTGAAGAGCCTTCTCTTGTTCTAGGCCCCACTGAAAACTATTAGCTTTCTGAGTCACTTGGTATATGGGACGGAGTAACACACCCAAGTGAGGAATGTGCTGCCTCCAAAATCCAAATAAGCCCACTAGACGCTGTGGTAGGAGGGGCCAGGTGCAACAACTTATCTTTCACCTTAGAAGGAATGTCCCTGCATGTTCCACACTACTGAACTAGAAATTTCACGGAGGTGGAAGGTCCTTGAATTTTGGATGGATTTATTTCCCATCCCCTGATGCGCATATGCTGTACCAGCAACTCCAGAGTGGCTGCCACCTCCTGCTCATTCAATCCAATCAGCATAATGTCATCGATATAATGGACCAATGTGACACCTTGTGGAAGGCACAGACGATCAAGATCCCTGCGAACTAAGCTATGACACAGGGCTGGAGAGTTAATATAACCTTGAGGTAACACAGTAAATGTGTACTGCTGACCTTGCCAGCTGAAGGCAAATTGCTTCTGGTGGTCCTTATGGACAGGTATGGAGAAGAAGGCATTTACAAGATCAATAGCTGCATACCAGGTACCAGGAGATGTGTTAATCTGCTCAAGTAAAGAAACCACATCTGGTACAGCAGCTGCAATTGGAGTCACCAACTGATTAAGTTTCCAATAATCCACTGTCATTCTCCTGGATCCGTCTGTCTTCTGAACAGGCCAAATAGGGGAGTTAAAGGGAGATGTGGTGGGAACCACCACCCCTGCATCCTTCAAGTCCTTTATAGTGGCATTAATCTCTGCAATTCCTCCAGGGATATGATACTGTTTCTGGTTCACTATTTTCCTTGGTAGAGGGAGCTTCAATGGCTTCCATTTGGCCTTTCCAACCATAATGGCCCTCACCCCACAAGTCAAAGAAACAATGTGGGGGTTTTGCCAGCTCCTAAGTATATCTATCCCAATTATGCATTCTGGGACTGGAGAAATAACCACAGGATGAGTTCGGGGACCCACTGGACCTACTGTCAGTCTAACATTCGCCAAAACTCCATTGATCACCTGACCTCCATAAGCACCTACTTTAACTGGAGGGCCACGATGCTGGTTGGGGTCTCCTGGAATCAATGTCAATTCAGAGCCAGTGTCCAGTAAGCCCTGAAAAGTCTGATTATTTCCGTTTCCCCAGTATACAGTTACCCTAGCAAAAGGCCACAGGTCCCTTTGAGGAAGGATAGGACTAAGCTTAATATTGAAACTTTTGGGGATTATGGGAGGGTCCTTCCTCAAAGGGACCTGGCCACCCCTTCAATCAAGGGGCTCAGGGTCTGTAAACTGGCTCAAGTCTGGAAACTGGTTAAGAAGCCTTGATTCTCTGTTGCTATAATTCAAAGTGGCCTTTGGGTCGTTTGCTCTGAAACTTTTCTGCTTATACAGATCAAGCAGGAACTTAGTAGGTTTTTATCTATTTCACTTCTGGGAACACCATGATTAAGCAGCCAGTACCAAAGGTCTACACGAGTCATACTGTTACAAGCATTGTTTTGCCTGCCAGAGCCAGTTAGACCCATTGTATCTAAGTCACCTAATGCAGCAACTGCAGCTCCCACTGTGATGTCTTCTTTACATAAAACACCAGTGATTGAGGACTTTAAGTATTCTGGTGCTCCCCTCACAAATCTGTTTCTTATAGTCTTAGTGAAGGGCACATCTTCTGCACGTTCCCACTGTGGGCTTAAAGATGAGTTTACATGGCAAATCCACTCCAGCATTCCAAGTTCTCTGAGCCTTTTAATCCCTTCATCAACATTAAGCCAAGGGATATCAGGCAGCTCAAGCTCATTCACAGTAGGCCATCTCTGGATCCATACTTCAGCCAACCAATCAAATAAACTCTTGGCACCTCTTCCAACTGCATGAGCTGCAGTGTTAAATCTAAAATCTCTGCTCAGTGGGCCCATTTCAATAAATTCAGCCTGATCTAATCTTATATTCCTTCATCGTTCACACCCTTAAAATCCATCCCGACACACATTCCCCATGCTTCTGCCTGTACAAGTTAGAAAGCTCCTGAAGTTCTTTAGGGGTGTATCTCACCTCCTCTTGAGTCATGCTTTCTAACTCCTCTTTAGGGGCATGCCTAGCCTTACACCTTGTTATAGGCCTCAAGGCAAAGATGGTTGGGCTCTGAGAAGCATCAGCACCTCCTGCAGGGAGGGTCATTGCTGCTTCCTCAGACAATGAAGGAGTGATTCCCTCAGGCAAGTGTGAAGAGGGCAATACTTCAGGATGTGGGGGTGGGGCTGGGGATGCAACTGCAGCTAAAGGAGCGGAAGCCACATTCTCATGAAAAACAACTTCTTCAGAATGTGAGAGTTCAATGTCCCCAGATTCTTCAGGGTCTTCCCCACACATCCCCATCCCAAGTCATAGGATCCCACTCTTTTCCAATCAATGCCCTCACTTTAACTTCTGATAACCTGTGAGGCTGGGAATTGAGTTTACACTGCAAGTTAGCAAATCTTACAATGAGAGCTTGAGTTTGGTTTTCTGCAATTCGAGCCCTGTTCTGACTAGAGAGGAGATTTTCCTCCATGGCACACTTAGAAACCTTCAGATCATGTATGTGGGTCTTAAGCTTGGAAATTTCCTTTTGGACCTTCTGCCTTTCTCCCAACAATTTATCTAGAGATGCCAAAAGAAACCATCCAGCATTATCATTCGTCTTACTTTTCCACAAATATTCAAAAGTTCTAGATACAGAGTCACTAAATTCCTTGCTCCTCACAAGATATGACTCAGAATCACTAAATACATCTATCTCGCGGAGTTCGTTAAATAGTGCACACCATGGATTATTAGTGCCCTCCTTATTACCACTTAAAGTGCTCTCCTTATTACCAGCAGAGCCTTTAGTGGCACTGAAGTTGGAGAACCAACTCCAGAGCACCAAGCCTACTAGGGAAATCCATCCTTACAATTCTGTTTCTCTAGAACCACTCCTGGTACCACAATCTGTATTAGTCAGGGTTCTCTGGAGGAACAGAATGGATAGAATGAATTGTATTAAAAGGGAATTTATTGGATTAGCTTACACAGTCCAGCAATCGCAGGTTGCAGGCCCGAGAGTCAAGGAACCCGGTAGCTCCTCAGTCCACGAGGCTGGAGGCCTCAGCAGTCCGGATCTGGCACTGAAGGCCTGAAGGCGTCCTGGAGAGACGCTGCTCTTCAGTCCACCCTGGAAAGCAGCAAGCAGAGAACAGGAAGCCAGGTGGGAGGAGGAGAGAGAGAGAGAGAGACCTTTCTTCCCAAAGCTTCTTTTTTTATCAACCAGCCCCCTCCTCCGAGAGGGGCCGCCCACTCTGGGGGAAGGGCTCACCTGGGGGAAGAATTCTTCCTGGAGGCAACCTCAGAGACATACTTATGAGGGATGTCTGTGGATTCCTAAACAAATCAAGTTGACACAAACTTAACCATCAGTGTCATATGTGTCTGGAGTTTGTTTGCAGTGGCTAGAGGTCTTAGCATGCCCATTTTCCTTCTCTGTCTCTCTTTGTCTCTCTTTCTCTCTGCCGCTTTCTCTCTTCCTCTCTATCTCTCTCTGAATAAATAAATAAATAAATAAATAAATAAATCATTTAAAAAGAGTATAATCTGCTGGATGTGGTGGCACATGCCTTTAATCCCAGCACTCAAGAGGCAGAGGTAGGAGGATTGCTGTAAGTTGGAAGCCAGCATGAGGCCACAGAGTGAGTTCTAGGTCGGCCTGGGTTAGAGTGACACCCTACCTGAAAAAAACTTTTTTTTAAAAAAAAGAGTATAATCTGAGCCGGCTGTGGTGGCACACGCCTTTAATCCCAGCACTCAGGAGACAGAGGTAGGAAGATCGCCATGAGTTCGAGGCTACCCTGAGACTACATAGTGAATTCCAGGTCAGCCTGAGCTAGAGTGAGACCCTACCTAGAAAAACAAAACAAAACAAAACAAAACAAAAGTATAATCTAACAGGAATATGACCAATTTGTGATATGTTCATATATTAAAGTTCTCAAAAACTGGAAAAATATCAAAGGTCTCCAGTGGACTCACTTGAGGTAGATAGTAAGAGGAGGGTAGACTCAAGGTAGACAGGGAATGGAAGTGTATGAGCTACTTTCCTGACTCTTGTTGACGATTTGGGCAAGCTTGATATTTGCTCTTTTCTAAGGCCATATTTGAAGTGCATGGGTCCCTTCATGATGGCTGTTGACAGAGAGGAAAACCTTAAGGAAATTTGGTTTTAGCCTCTATTTATGAATTTGTTCTTCATTTCTTTATTTTATTTTATTTTATTTTATTTTATTTTATTTTATTTTATTTTATTTTATTTTTTTTTTTCCAAGGTAGGGTCTCGCTGCAGCCCAGGCTGACCTGGAGTTCACTCTGTAGCCTCAGGGTGACCTCAAACTCACAGCGATCCTCTTCCCGAGTGCTGGGATTAAACGTGTGTGCCACCATGCCTGTTGTTCTTGATTTCTTCCAGAAGCAGGACTGTATGAGATCTTGTCACCGATACTCCTGTTGATGCTGTGGAGGGTTTCAAAAGTAATAGAGTTAGAGAATAAGGCTCACCTCAGAGTGGGGGAAGCTAGTCAAAGGTCTGGGCTGTACAGGAGTTCTGTGGCTCCATTGTAACCACCAGTACTCTTTGTAGGGACCAAAATGACTGCTGATAGAAGGGAACTGGCTAAATAAGTTATGGCATGTTACCCTCTACAGAATGCCCTGAAACCATCAAAACCAATCTTACACCTTATCTATGTCTCTTATCGGACATAAAAAAAATCCCCAAGATGAATTTTACCCATAAAATTTAAAAAGTTAGAGCTAGGGAGATTGTTCAGTAGTTAAGGCAATTGCTTGCAAAGCCTAACAACCTGAGTTCGATTTCCCAGTACTCATGTAAAGCCAGATGCACAAAGTGGCACATGCCTCTGGAGTTCATTTGCAGCAGCTGGGGGCCCTGTCTCTCTTTGCTCTCTCTCTCTCTCTCTCTCTCTCTGCTTGCAAATAAATGAAGATATTTTTAAAAAGTGAAAACGTGAAATAGCATGCATAGCATGATCCCATGTGTACTTGTTTGTTTTTCTTTTTGAGACAAGATCTAGTTCTATAACCCAGACTGGTTTAGGACTGGTGATCCTCCTGCTTCACTCTCTTTGAGTGCCAGGATTACATCCAAGCTTCACAAAGTATGGGTTCACTTGTACTCTTTTATTTTTTATTTTTTTTATTTTTTTTATTTTTATTATTATTATTATTTTTTTTTTTTTTGGTTTTGCGAGGTAGGGTCTCACTCTGGTCCAGGCTGACCTGGAATTAACTATGTAGTCTCAGGGTGGCCTTGAACTCTCGGCAATCCTCCTACCTCTGCCTCCCAAGTGCTGGGATTAAAGGCGTGCGCCACCACGCCCTGCTTTTTTTTTTTTTTTTTTTTTGGTTTTTCAAGGTAGGGTCTCACTTTGGTACAGGCTGACCTGGAATTAACTATGTAGTCTCAGGGTGGCCTCGAACTCACAGCAATCCTCCTACCTCTGCCTCCTGAGTGCTGGGATTAAAGGCGTGCTCCACCACGCTTGGCTTTTATACTCCTTTTTTTAATCTTTGAGAGAGAGAGAGAGAGAGAATGGGCACACCAGGGCCTCTCAGCTGCTGTGAACAAACTCCAGATGTGCACACTCCCTCGTGTTCACGTGCGTCATTGCACGCCTGCATCACTTGTGTCTAGCTACCTGGGACCTGGGGATGCGAACATGCATTCTTAGGCTTCGCAGGCAAGTGCCTTTACCACTAAGCCATCTCTCCAGCCCTCATTTATACTATTTAAAACCATATACACGTGTGTGTGTGTGTGTGTGTGTGTGTGTGTGTGTGTGTGTGTAAATGCCCCAGAAGGTTTCTGGAAAGAAACATACAAATTTATCACCAGTTACTCCCAAGGGGGTTGGAAGGAATGAGGTGAAGAGGGTAGGTCAAAGAAGGGTGTGGGAAATGGTTTAAGAGTTGTGATGTAGAGAAGACCAATTTGTAAGTATTTGGGTTCAAAGCCAGATTCTTGAGCTTCATAGCAAGAGAATATGGGATCAAGTTACTTGCCCTCCTTCTCCCTCAGTTTCTTCACACATGAAAGGGAAATGCTAATTTGTATGTACTCCATAAGTCACAAGTCACCGTGAAACTTAAATGAGTTAATACCTAAAAGTATTTGCAGCTGTGCCATGTTTAAGACAACTACTCCATTATCATCATCATTATTATTTGAAGTGCTGAGGAAATACCCCAGAACTTTGTGCATTCTAAGCAAGTACTCTATCTCTAAACTACATTCCCAGCTTGATAGCTAGATATTACTATTGTTATTATATGTTTGTGTTGTTTGAATGTTATATAATGTGGATATATTTATGTATTTTCTTTGAAAAAGCAGGGAAACCAGATGTGGGGGGGGGAATAAAGGAGAAGCTGGATGTTGAGGCACATGCATGTAATCTTAGCACTCAGGAGGCTGAGGCAGGAAGACTGCTGTGAGTTTGAGGCCAGCAAGTACTACATTGACAGAACCTGTATCAAAAAATGAAAAACAAGCGGGGGGGGGTGCTGGAGAGATTGCTCAGTTGTTAAATGTGCTTGCTTATAAAGCCTGAACGGCCCAGTACACATGTAAAGCCAGATGCACAAAGTGGCATGTGTCTGGAATTTGTTTGCAGTGGCAAGAGGCCCTAGCACACTCCTATTCTCTCTCTCTCTCTTAAATAAATAAAGATTCTGCGCATAGTGGTGCACGCCTTCAATGCCAGCACTTGGGAGGCATAAGTAGGAGGATCACTGTGAGTTCAAGGCTAGCCTGGGACTACATAGTTAGTTCCAGGTCAGCCTGGGCTAGAGTGAGACCCTACCTTGAAAAAAACAAAACAAAAATAAATAAATAAAAATGTTAAAAATGAAAAAGTACCTGAGACTACCTAGTGAATTCTATGTCTGCTTGTGCTAAAGTGAGACCCTACCTGGAAAATTAAAAAAAAAAAAAAAAAAACAAGAAAAATACAAAAGAGAGATAATTTAAATAAATTGAGAAAGGTTATTGAAATTATCCATTCATGACAGGCTTCTGGAATGAAATGGAGATTTTTCCAAATATTTATTTATTTATTTATTTATTTATTTATTTATTTATTTATTTATGAAAGAATGGGCATGCCAGGGCTCTAGCCACTACAAACAAACTCCAAACACATGCGCCACCGTGTGCATCTGGTTTACGTGGGTTCTGAGAGTCAAACCTGGGTCCTTAGGCTTTATAAGCAAGCACCTTAACCACTAAGCCATCTCTGAGATTTCTATTGGAAGAAGGATAGCTTTAATTTTGTCACTGGGAAGGAATGGCTGTGAACTTATTTCTAGTTTAGTAGTAGGAATTGGTTTCCCATCTGGAGAATTCCATCTTACATTTGTGATGTGAGTTACTTGAGGTTGTCATGGAGGTGGATCTTTAAGGACCAAGTTTGGGAATTACCATTGTGAAGAACGTGAGAGTGAGCTTAAAAACAGGATAGAAATCCCAGGTAAACTGGAGGTCTACAACCATAAACTGTCATATCAGTCTCTTCAACAGTGATTTTCTCTTGCAATGCTTTACTACTTTGGGGAGGAGAGGAAAGAGTGAAGATGCCAGCGTTTCACTGAACCAGAGCAGAGCATGAAAGAGGTGGCATCAAGGTGTAACTAATTATACTGAAACTCAGAGAAAGATCATGAAGAAGGATCCAGGGTTTACACAAGGATGTAGGAGACGTTTTCCAGAAGTTTCGTTGTGCCTGAAAGAAGATGCCCATTTAATTTCCTGATTGCAGGATAAGTGGTGGCAGTGTGTGGGCACAAAACACTTTCATTGGAAAGAGATATGAAGGAACTCATGGGAAAGCCAAGAATGCCAGTGGATATTCAGGGGTGAGGATGGTAAAAGAGTTTATTAGGGAATGTTGTTCAAGAAGACACATAAGAAGCACCTAGATGATGGAGAGATGGCTTAGCGGTTGTGGTAGTTTGAATAGATGGCCCCCAATATATCAGTGTTTTATTAGTTTGTAGTTTGCATCCGTAGCTACCTTGCTGGAGGCAGTGTCACTGGGCGGATCTTAAGGTGTGGTGGTGGGTTTAGGATTTCAATCTAAAGATATGCAAAGTGTGCCCTGTTGGAGTTCCTGAAGTATGCTGTGGCTTTGCTCTCTGTGTTTGGTCCTGTGAAGAGCAGGCCAGCTTCTTCTGCCATTATGGAACTTCCCCTGAACCTGTAAGCTCCAATAAATATCCCTTCCTCCATAACTGTGCCTGGTCTGGAAGTTCATCTCAGCGAACCTGAAGCTGTCTGCTACAGCGGTTAAGGCATTTGCATGTGAAGCCTAAGGACTGTGGTTCGATTACCCAGTACCCACATAAGCTAGATGCACAAGGTGGCACATGTGCTGTGTCTGGAGTTCCTTTGCAGTAGCTAGAGTCCCTGACACACCCATTCTCTCTTTCTCTCTCTGTTATTCTTTCTCTCTCAAATAAATAATTTTTTTTTGCCTGGCTTTGTGGCACACTCCTTTAATCCCAGCACTTGGGAGGCAGAGGTAGGAGGATCACTATGAGTTCAAGGCCAGCTTAGAACTACATAGTGAATTCCAGGTCAGCCTGGGCTAGAGTGGAACCCTACCTTGGAAAACTATATGTATATATATTTTATAAAGAAGTACCTGGACTTGCTCTCTTCCCTCCCCCTCCCTCCTTCCCTTTGTTCCTTCCCTTCCTTTTTCTCCTTTTTACCTCCTCCATCCCTCCCTCCCTTCTTTGTTTCTTTTGTAGTTACCTTCTTACTGCTGGGACAAACATACAACCAGAAGCAGCTTATGGAAGGAAAGGATTTATTTCAGGCTTACAAGTTCCAGGAGAACATCATCAATGGCAGAAGAAGCTGGCTCACTCCATCATACATCCACAGCAGGCAGAAACAGCCAGAGCTCAAGCTGACTCTCAACACACCTAGTAGATTTGCCCTCAAGATTTGTACCCAATGATGTACCTCCTCCAGCAAGGCTCTGTCAGCTGAAGATTAAGCAACAAGCTTGTGGGGTACACCTTCCTGGGGAGTCTGCTGCCCTGCTTGATTGACATGACCAAGGATTGTTTGCCTAAGAACATCCTGTTCCACTCCCATTTCCTGGCCTAAACACAAGTTCCGTTTGCCCCAGGTGGCTCTTGCTTAACTGTAAACAACAGGATAGGAGGACGTAAACAACAGGATAGGAGGATGTAAACAACAGATATGAGAACATAACCTTCTAACCCTGGTACATTTCCACAGTGCTGTAAGACTATATATATCACCCTCTGCCTTCAATAAAGGGCATTCTTGAAGCACGAATGACCCAGTGAAAGTCTCTTCGATCCTCGGCACCTCGCCCAGCTCGGGGTCTTGGTGGTAGCGCGGGCGCTACACAAGCTCAATCAATTTTTTTTTTTTTAGTTTTTCAAGGTAGGGTCTTGCTCTAGCCTAGGCTAACCTGGAATTCACTATGTAGTTTCTGGGTAGCCTCAAACTCATGGCAATCCTCCTACCTCTGCCTCCCTAGTGGTGGCTTAAAAGCATGCGCCACCATGCCCAGCTGCAAAACTCAGTCTTAATCTAAAATACCTCAGGTATTTCTTTCTTTCTTTTTTAACATTTTATTTATTTATTTATTTGTTTGTTTGTTTATTTATTTATTTATTTATTTATTTATTTATTTATGAGAGGGAGAGAGAAAGACAGACAGAGAGAAAGAGAATGGATGCACCAGGGCCTCCAGTCACTGCAAACGAACTCCAGACATATGTGCAACCTTGTGCATCTGGCTTATGTGGGTCCTGGGGAAAAGAACTGGGGTCCTTTGGCTTTGCAGGCAAGTGCCTTAACCACTAAGCAATCTCTCCAGCCCTCTTTCTTTATTTTTTCCTTCCTCCCTTCCTTTCAATATTGAATTTATTCATTTATTTTTGGTTTTTATGAGGTAGGGTCTCACTCTAGCTCAGGCTGACCCGGAATTCACTATGTAGTCTCAGGGTGGCCTCCAACTCATGGCGATCCTCCTACCTCTGCCTCCCGAGTGCTGGGATTAAAGGCGTGCTCACCATGCCCAGTCTTTCAATATTTTAAAGAAAGTTACTTTTTATTTTTCTAATATTATTTATTTGCAAGCCAAGAGAGAGACTCTATGTGTGTGTGTGTATGTGTGTGTGTGTGTATGTATGTATGTACACAGGAACACTGGGGTCTCTTGCCACTGAAAACAAACTTCAGATACATAATACATGTGGCACTTTGTGCATCTGGCTTTACATGGGTACTGGGGAATCAAACCTGACCCGGCAGGCTTTACACAAGCAAGTGCCTCTTTCTGTTTTTTTTTTTATTTATTTATTTATTTATTTATTTATTTATTTATTTATTTATTTTGGTTTTTCGAGGTAGGGTCTCACTCTGGTCCAGGCTGACCTGGAATTCACTATGTAGTCTCAGGGTGGCCTTGAACTCTTGGCGATCCTCCTACCTCTGCCTCCCAAGTGCTGGGATTAAAGGCGTGCACCACCACGCCCGGCTTTGTTTATTTTTTTAAATACATGTATCTCAGGCCAGACTAGAATTCACTGCGCTGCCAGGGATGACACTGAATTCTTGGTCTTCCTGACTCTACTACCAAATGCTGGATTACAGAAGTGTAACCTGCATGGCCTTTTATTTTTTTAATCTGTGGTACTGGGAATTTGACCCAGGACCTTGTGCATGCTAAGCCACTGAGATACCCCACTTAGCAGCACTACCTGGAACTGAAGGTAGAAGTGGGAAATCAAGTGTGGGGGAGCAGCACAGAGCAATATTATAATGTGGAAAGAGGAGAGAGGGGAAAGAGATATGACAAGGAGGAGAAACAGGAATTTTAATAATAAAAATAATTTATCACTACTTTGCATCAATTATTTTGTTTAATTCTTCTATCAACTTCATGAAATACAATCTTCATTTTACCGATGAGAAGACAGAGTTTAAGTAACTTGTCCATGATCACATGGTAAATAAGTCAAACTGGACGCTTACATATTTGGCATTGATTAAAAAAAAAAAAAAAAACGCCAGGCGTGGTGGCACAGGCCTTTAATCCCAGCATTCGGGAGGCAGAGGTAGGAGGATCGCCGAGAGTTCGAGGCCACCCTGAGACTACATAGTTAATTCCAGGTCAGCCTGGGCCAGAGTGAGACCCTACCTCGAAAAACCAAAAAAAAAAAAAAAAAAAAAAAAAAAAAAAAGAAGAAGAAGACAGAGGTAGGAGGATCACCATGAGTTCAAGGCCACCCTGAGACTACATAGTGAATTTCAGGTCAGCCTGAGCTAGGGTGAGACCCTACCTTGAAAAAAATATATTATTCATCTATTTGAGGGCTGGAGGGATGGCTTAGTGGTTCAGGCATTTGCCTGCATAGCCAAAGGACCTAGGTTTGATTCTCCAGGACCCATGTAAGCCAGATGAACAAGGGGCACATGGGTCTGAAGTTCGTTTACAGTGGCTAGAGGCCCCGGCATGCCCATTCTCTCTCTCTGTCTGTCTCTCTTCTCTGTCTCTGCTTGCAAATTAATTAATTAATTAATTTGATTAATTAACTATTTGATCTGGGTATGGTGGCGAATGCTTTTAATCCCAACACTAGGGTGACAGAGGTAGGAGGATCACTGTGAGTTCGAGGTCAGCCTAGAACTAACTACAGAGTTCCAGGCCAGCCTAGGCTAGAGTGAGACTACATAACAAAAAGAGGGACTGGAGAGACAGCTTAGCAGTTAAGGTGCTTGCCTGCAAAGCCCAAGGATCCAAGTTCAATTCTCCAGGTCCCATGTAAGTCAGATGCACAAGGTGGTGCATGCATCTGGAGTTCGTTTGTAGCAGCTAGAGGCCCTGGTGCTCCCATTCCCTCTCTCTCTCTCTGTGTGTGTCTCTAATTAATAAATACAAATAAAATATTTTTTAAAAAGAAAGAAAGAAGAAAGAAAAATGGGCCGGGAGTAGTGGCACATGCTTTTAATCCCAGCCTCATGAGGCAGAGGTAGGAGGATTGCCATGAGTACAAGGCCACCCTGGGATTACATAGTGAATTCCAGGTCAGTTTGGCCTAGAGCAAAACCCTACATCGAACCTTCCCCTCCCCAAAATAACACAAGAAAAAGCAAAAAAGTATTTATTTGAGAGAGAGAGAGATAGAGAGAGAGATAGAAAGAGAGGGTCTCTAGCTGCTGCAAATGAACTCCATATGCATGTGTCACTTTGTGCATATGACTTTATGTGTGTACTGGGGAATTGAACCTAGGCCATCAGGCTTGCAAACAAGTGCCTTTGACTACTGAGCCATCTCTCCAGCTCAGAATTAGTCTTTTTGGTTTGTTTGTTGGCATGTTTATGTGTCATATATGTGTATGTATATTGTATGCACTTGTGCACACCCACGTGGGGCCAGAGGAGGTGTCCTCTTCTATTGCTCTTCTGTGTTGTTTGCTTGAGACAGAGTGTCTCTCTCTGAACCCAGAGTTGCCATTTGCCATCAGACTCCAGTAATTCTCCTATCTCTATCCCCCACAGGCATGTTCATCTTTTTCAGTGGGTGCTGGGGATCAGACTCACAGCTTTTCAAGCCCTTATTTTATTATTTATTTATTTATTTATTTATTTATTTTTGGTTTTTCAAGGTAGGGTCTTGCTCTAGTTCAGGCTGACCTGGAATTCACTATGTAGTCTCAGGCTGGCCTTGAACTCATGGCAATCCTCCTACCTCTGCCTCCCAAGTGCTGGGATTAAAGGCATGCACCACCACGCCCGGCCCTTATTTTTTTAAGGCTCTCATGTTTGTGTTACCTGCAGAGCCATCTCCCCACCTGCAGTTTTTGTGTTTTTAAGACAGGGTCTCATGTAGCCCAGGCTGGGCTCCACCTTGCTACTTCGTGAAGGATGACCTTAGACTTCAATCCTCCTGTTTTACCTCTTGAGTGCTAGGATAACAGTTGTGTGCTGCAATCACCCACATAAAATGGAGCTTATTATTGAGTTAAGTGCCTTGTACATGCTTAGGTAAGCACCCTACCAACTGAATTGTATCTCCAGATTTCCACCCTCCCTCCTCCTTTTTATAAATTTTTAAAAGATTTATTTTTATTTATTTATTTAAGACAGAGAGAGAGAGAGAGAGAGAGAATGGGAGAGAATGGGCGCACCAAAGCCTCTAGCCACTGCAAATGAACTCTAGACACATGTGAATCTGGCTTATGTGGTACCTGGAGAATCAAACCTGGGTCCTTAGGCTTTGCAGACATGCACCTTAACTGCTAAGCCATCTCCCCAGCCCCTCCTTTTTTCTTGAGACACTGTCTCACTATTTTTCTCAGGCTACCCTGGAACATGCAATTGTCCTGATACACCCTTCTGAGTGCTGGGATTACAGGCCTGCACCACTGCACTTAGTTTGTAAATTTATTTATTTTTTTTTTTTTTTGAGACACGATTTCATGTAGCCTAAGAGGGCTGTGAATTCACCATGTGGCCAAGAATAACTTTGAATTTCCTCCAGCTTCCACCTCCTAAGTTCTGGGATTACAGGTATGCACACCATGTCTGGCTTCAATTTTAACTTTTTTTATATTTTATTTTTATTTAGTTAGTTGAGAGAGAGAGAGAGAGTGTGTGTGTGTGAGAGAGAACGGGCATGCCAGGGCCTCCAGCCACTGCAAACGAACTCCAGATGCATGCACCCCTTGTGCATCTGCTTACATGGGTCCTGGGGAATCAAACCTGGGTCATTTGGCTTTGCAGGCAAATGCCTTAACTGCTAAGCCATCCCTCCAGCCCCTATTTTTTTTTTTTTTTTTGGTTTTGCAAGGTAGGGTCTCACTATGGTCCAGGCTGACCTGGAATTCACTATGTAGTCTCAGGGTGGCCTTGAACTCATGGCGATTCTCCTACCTCTGCCTCCCGAGTGCTGGGATTAAAGGCGTGCGCCACCACGCCCGGCCCTATTTTTTTTTTGAGGTAGTGTCTTGTTCTAGCCCAGGCTGACCCGGAATTCACTATGTAGTCTCAGACTGGCTTCGAACTCACAGGGATCCTCCTACCTCAGCTTCCTGAGTGCTGGGATTAAAGGTGTGAGGCACCATACCCAGCTCCCAGGTTGATTTAAAAAAAATATTTTTATTTATTTATTTGAGAGAGAGATACAGAAATAGGCAGGGAGAGAAAGAGAGAGAGAGCGAATGGGCATGCGAAGGCCTCCAGCCACTGCAAATGAACTCCAGATGCATGCGCCCCTTGTGCATCTGGCTTATGTGGGTCCTGGGGAATCGAACCTGTGTGTTTTGGCTTTGCAGGCAAGTGCCTTAATCGCTAAGCCATTTGTCCAGAACACCAGGTTTTATTTTATTTTATTTTATTTATTTATTTATTTATTTATTTTTTTATTATTATTATTATTATTATTTTGGTTTTTTGAGGTAGGGTCTCACTCTAGCTCAGGCTGACCTGGAATTCACTCTGTAGTTTCAGGGTGGCCTCAAACTCATGGTGATCCTCCTACCTCTGCCTCCCGAGTGCTGGGATTAAAGGCATGTGCCACCACGCCCGGCCCCAGGTTTGATTTAAAAAAAAAGTTTGTTCATTTATTTTCAAGCAGAGAGAGATGGAGCGAAGAAATACAGAGTGAATGAATGTGCAAAGGCCTCCAGACACTGGAAATGGACTCCAGCTGCATGTGCCACTTTGTACATCTGGATTTACATGGGTATTGGGGAATCGAACTTAGGTTCTTAGACTTTGTAGGCAAGTGCCTTAACCACTGAATCATCTTTCTAGCTCCACGTTTATTATTATTATTATTATTATTATTACTTTTTTTGGTTTTTCAAGATAGGGTTTCACTCTAGCCCAGGCTGACCTGGAATTCACTATGTAGTCTCAGGCTGACCTGGAACTCACGGCAATCCTCCTGCCTCTGCCTCCCGACTGTTGGGATTAAAGGCGTGCACCACCATGCCCAGCTCCACATTTAATTTTTGAAGAGGATATTTATTTATTTATTTATGAGAGAGAGAGAGAGAGAGAGAGAGAGAGAGAGAATTGGCATGCCAGGGCCTTCAGCCACTATAATCAAATTCTAGACATATGCGCCATCTTGTGCACATGTGTGAACTTGTGTCACATTGTGTTTTTGGTTTACCTGGGACTTAGAGAGTCAAATATGAGTCCTTAGGCTTTGCAGGCAAGCACCTTAACCACTAAGTTATCTCTCCAGCCCAATAGGATAATTTTGAAATATCTGTGTCTATTGCATGAGTTTGTTGTAGTAATTATTTGAAGATGAATACTTTCTCACAAGCAATTCCTCAACCATAACCATGGAAAAACTGAATCCACTTTATGATAATACTGTATATAACACTTTAAAATTTCTTCCTGAGAGTCACAGAAATACCTATTCACCTCAGATCAAAGAAACAATTCTGTTTAGTTTTGTGAGCCAATGAGTTTATTGGGGTTACTTACAGTCTCACAGGGAACTCAGAGTCAGCCACAGTACTGAAAAAAAACCCATTCCCATGCCAGCAAGAGTAAGGACTAATGAATGCTTCATCATGGATGGTCCCTGCCCTGTTCACAAGAAGCTACCTCATGGTAGTCTCCTCTCTTTCAGAAATTGTTGTAACCTCTAGGATCTGTGGGGGAGTCTTGTAAGTTTCCTGAGCTACTTTTTGTCTTGTGAGTTTCATGTCCTTCTCCTTCCCATCATAAACAAATTCTTTTAATCTGGATGAAACAGCTACATAATAAACACATTACCTAGAAATGCATTACAGTGAAAAGTGGGCTCTGCTTATGCATCTATGTAGGTAGACTATGAATGTGTATGTACATATATGGAGCTAACTATCTTATTAATACTAATCATCATCTAACTTGACATTATCATACTTAAGATTCAGTTTTTTTTTTTTTTTTTTTGGTTTTTCGAGGTAGGGTCTCACTCTGGCCCAGGCTGACCTGGAATTAACTATGTAGTCTCAGGGTGGACTTAAACTCAAGGCGATCCTCCTACCTCTGCTTCCACGCCTGGCTCAAGATTCAGTTTTGTAATTATCAGAGTTTATGATGGTAGATTAACAAGTATATATGTACATATAACTATATGTCAGTTCCTATAAGTGTGTGGTTTCCTATAATTTAGATTCAAGATATATTTTATGCAGTGCTGGAGATCCATTCCAGGGCATGACACGTACTAGGCATAATACTGTACACTGAGCTATACCCCAGCTATGTGTAATTTTCTTTTAAAATATATTTTAGTTTTATTTATTTATTTAGTTGACAGAGTTTGGGGGAGAGAGAGAGAGAGAGAGAGAGAGAGAGAGAGAGAATATGGGCGTGCCAGAGCCTCCAGCCACTGCAAATGAACTCTAGATGCGTGCGCCCCCTTGTGTGTCTGGCTAATGTGGGCCCTGGGGAATTGAACCTCTGTCCTTTGGCTTTGCAGGCAAATGATTTAACTGCTAAACCATCCCTCCAGCCCTGTAATTTTCATAAAATCAAAAATTAGAAAAAATAAGCTGGGCGTGGAGGCACACGCCTTTAATCCCAGCACTCGGGAGGCAGATGTAGGACAATCAACATGAGTTCAAGGCTACCCTGAAACTACATAGTACATTTCAGGTCATCCTGGGCTAGAGCGAGACCCTACCTCAAAAAACAAAAAATTGGAAAACATAAAAATAATAAATAAATAAATAAGGGCTGAAGAGATTGCCTAGTGGTTAAGGCACTTGTGAACAAAGCCTAACAACCTGGGTTTGATTCCACAGTATGCATGTAAAGCCAGATGCACTGGTTCATGCATCTGGAGTTTGTTTGCATCTGATGGAGGCCCTGGCATGACCATTCTCTAATTCTCTGCAAATAAATAAATAAATAAATAAATAAATAAATAAATAAATATTTTTTTAAATTGGGCTGGAGTGATGGCTCTGCGGCTAAGGCATTTGCCTGCAAAACCTAACTTCCTGAGTTCAATTCCCCAGTACCCACGTAAAGCCAGATGCACAAAATGGCACATGCATCTGGAGTTTGACTGCAGTGGCAGGAGTCCATGGTTTGCCCATTCATTTTTTTTCTTTTCTCTTTCTCTCCTTGCAAGTGAATAAATAATTAAAAAATAAAATGGGGGCTGGAGAGATGGCTCAGCAGTTAAGGAGCTTGCTTATAAAGCCTAACTACCTGAGTTTGATTCCCTAGTACCCACATAAAGCCAGATGCACAAAGTGGTGCATGTATCTGGAGTTTGTTTGCAGTGGCTGGAAGTCCTGGTATGCCTATTCTCTCTCTCTCTCCCTGGCATTCATCACATGGGAGGCAGAGGTAGGAGGACTGCTGTGAGTTCGAGGCCAGTCTGAGACTACAGAGTGAATTCTAGGTCAGCCTGGGCCAGAGTGAGACCCTACCTCACCCCTCCCCAAAATAAAATAAAAGTGTGCTGAGGATTTTCCTCAATGGTAGAGTGCTTGCATACCTTGCACAAGATCCTGGGTTCCATCCCCAGTATCACCAAAACACACAAAAAGTCATCCTTGAGCAGGGAATGAATGGGTATTGTGAGTTGAATATTGCCAGCTCTGGTAAGGACTTAACCATGTAAGGGAAAAGTGGTTATTATTTCTTATAATATACATTTTTATGTTTTATTTATTTATTTGAGAGAGGGAGAGGCAGAGAGAGAGAGAATGGGCATACCAGGGACACCTAGCTACTGCAAACAAACTCCAGACACATGTGCCACTTTAAGCATCTGGCTTTACGTGGTACTGGGTGGGAAATCAAAACTGGGACCTTTGGCTTTGCAGTCAAGCACCTTAACCACTAAGCAACCTCTCCAGCATGTAATATACATTTTTAGCACAATACTTTTTATTACTTTTTAAAAGGTTTATTTATTTATATTTATTTATTTGAGAGAGAAAGAGGCAGGTAGATTGAGATAGATGCATGCACCACCTGGTGCATCTAGCTTATGTGGGTATTGGAGAATTAAACCTGGATCCTTTGGCTTTGCAGACAAGTTTCTTAACCACTAAGCTATCTCTCCAGCCCATTTTAAAATTTATATATATATGAAGGCAAACTTTCAGTAAGGCCTAAGCTGACCTGGAAATCACTTTGTAGCCTCAGTAAGTAAAAAACAAAACAAAACAAAACAAAACAAAACAAAAAAAACAGTACTTTCAAACTAAAAAGAAAAAGGCTGTTTGTAGTGTTGCATACCTTTAATGCCAGCACTAAGGAGGCAGAGGTAGGAGGATCATTGTGAGATCAAGGCCAGCCTGGAACTAGACTGAGGTCCAGATTAGCCTAGGCTAGAGTGAGACCCTACTTCGAAAAAAACAAAACAAAACAAAACCAGTAGTACTTTCAGGCTGGAGAGATGGCTGAAATAAAATTTTTTAAAAAAATAGTACTTTCCTCAAACAAAAAGTTCAATAAATTGTAAACCCATCCAGGTTATTAATTTCTTAATACAAAAAAATTAACTTTGATTTGCTTTTTGGAATATATATATATATATATATATTACATGTTATGTTGTCATTTTTTATATGTTTTGTTTTTGTTCTTTTTAAAAAAAAATTATTTATTTTAGAGAGAGAGTGAGAGCACCAGGGCCTGCAGCCACTGCAAATGAACTCCAGACGCATGCACCATCTTGTGCATCTGGCTTACATGAGTACTGAGGAATTGAACCTGCATCCTTATGCTTCACACACAAGCACCTTAACTGCTAAGCCATCTCTCCAGCCCCTAATGTTGCCATTTGAAAGCAGCTCTGGTGGTTTAATTTTACGATGCTTTGACTTTACAAAGGTGTAAAGGTAATATTCATCCAGTAGAAACATGAAGTTTGATCTTTTTCTCTTCTGGCAATATACTGTATATTCTTTTGCTGTGTTATTCATAGGCAGCAAAGAGCATCAACTTCCAGTCAGCCATATGATAATCTAGGGGGATAATTGGCAATTTGTTCTGTGCTGCTAAGCTATGAGGCTTATTAAGTTTGGTGCACTTTCACTGTAATAACATGCTCAATTTATAATGGGTTTACAGAGTGATAATCCCATCATAACTCAAGGAGCATTTGTATAAATTTGTATAAATTCTAATGTAAATTAACTATTTTCACTCACCTCAAACTACTTTATAATGGCTGTTCTCAGGGACCATTGCAGAAGAGGGGGCAGATAGAATGGAAGAGCCAAATGAAGGGTATGACCTCTCACAATGCAACTGCCCAGGCAGAAATTGGCCTCTATATCCATGACCTTACAGTGCTTAGCAATACCTCTGCAAGACCCTCAGAATAGAAGAAAAAGATGATGACATCAAAGTAAGACAGAGACCAATGGAGAGAGGGAGGGGATATGATGGAGATTGGACTTCTAAAGTGGAATGGGGGGAGGGGAGGGAAATATCAGGTGGTTTTTTGTATGTAAGTATAAAAGTTGTCAATAAAAAAATAATAATTAAAAAAAGAAGAAATAATAATGGCTGTTTATTGCTGCTTATAATGTATTTATTGTTAAATGGAAGACAATCAAGAGTAAAATCAGAGCTGCCAGGAGAGGAAGAATAGTTGGCAAGAAACCCAACAGCTTCAAGGTGTATTTTTGGTTATTTTTTTTTCAAGGTAGGGTCCCATTCTAGCCCTGGCTGACCTGGAATTCACTCTGTAGGTTCAGGGTGGCCTTGAACTCACAGCGATCCTTCTTCCTCTGCCTCCTGAGTGCTGGGATTAAAGACTTGGGCCACCATGTCCAGCTCAAGGTGTTTTTTTTTTTTCAGGGGTGGGGGAAAAGGGCAGCGTCTTGTTTTGTAGCCCAAGCTGGTATGGAACTCTCCATCTTCCTACCCCAGCTTCCTGCTTCCTCTAGTGCTGGGATTGTAGGTGTGGACAACAACGCTAGGAATTGGGATTCAATTTTGTATATTCATAAACTCAGCGTTTTGAATGGCACAGTGTTGATTGATTCTAGGAATGCAGATTCATGTGAAGGGTTTTCACAAGAGACTGATGTATAGACCAGAATGTCAAATTATTAATTTACAAAGACAAATATAATTGTTCATGCAGATTTCATTTGGAAACAGCAAATTATAATTTGAAGATTACTGCTACCAACCAATTGTTCACATAAAATTGAACAATTTAAATACATAGTGCCATTTGTTAAGATTGCTCTAATGTTCCATCTTCCCAATGCAGACTAGAGTATTTGCCCCCTGGAGTGACTGGTGTATTTGTTTTACAGGCCAGTGTTCCCTTATTTCATATTTTTTCTTTTATATATTTTATATTTATTTATTTGTTTGAGAGAGAGAGAGAGAGAGAGAGAGAAAGGGAAAGACAGAGAATGGGTGCACCAGGGCCTCTAGTAGCTGCAAATGAACTCCAGATACATGTGCCACCTTGTGCATCTGGCTTAGGTAGGTCCTGGGGGAATCGAACCTGGGTCCTTTGGCTTTGCAGGCAAGCATCTTAACCACTAAACCCTATCTCCAGCCCCTTCTTCTTCCTTTTTTTTTTTTTTTTTTTTTTTGGTTTTCCGAGGTAGGGTCTCACTCTAGCTCAGGCTGACCTGGAATTCACTACGTAGTCTCAGGGTGGCCTTAAACTCATGGCGATTCTCTTATCTCTGCCTCCCAAGTGCTGGGATTAAAGGTGTGTGCCACCACACCTAGCTCATTTTTTTTTTTTTTTGGTTTTTCGAGGTAGGGTTTCACTCTAGCTCAGGCTGGCCTGGAATTCACTCTGTAGTCTCAGGGTGGCCTTGAACTCTCCGCGATCCTCCTACCTCTGCCTCCTGAATGGTGGGATTAAAGGTGTGCACCACCACGCCTGGCTTCTAGCATCTCTCTCTCTCTCTTTTTTAAATAAACTGCATAAGTAAAACGTATTTATCTCTTCAGATTATGACTTAGTAGTGCTGGTCCAGTGGTCATTATATTCTTAAGGAATTTAATTTCCTTAAGAAAAGGGTTTTAGTTTCAATTCTTTTTTTCAGCCTCCCAAATGTTGTGATTACAGGCATACGCCACTAGGCCTGGCTGGAAATGACACTGTTGATTTATAGTTCAAATTGCAAGTATCGCAATGAAGCAGAGGTCTGAAACCTAGAGACTTATTTAAAAATTCCACGGGGTCACCTTATTGTAGCCAATGAATAGTTACCAGATAAAAAACAGGACGCTCAATTAAATTCAAACAAATATGGTTTATTTTTTAGAGCAAGTATGCCCAAAATATTATTGAGGTATATTTAAACAGAAGTGTTTCACTTTATTTGAAATTCAAATTTAATTGTATTGTATTTTTACTTGCTGAGCCTGACAACGCGTTAGGACATTAACCTGAAGCACGCACCAATTCACTGTTTGCCTCATAGAAGAAACAAAAACTATTTCCATGACGAACTATTTATAACAATAGGTACAACAAAGACTGAATAATCTTGACCCTTTGAGGGACCCGTAACTGACGCAACTGCCATAACTACGGCTTTGATTGATTCTCCGCCTTCTCCATTCTTCGCTTCCTGCAACTAGAAAGAATTGCTCTAGCGCTTCTTCCTTTTGAAGTCCCGCCCTTTCGCTGGCCCCAACAGAGAGGAATCGGTTACCAAAAAGGAGCCGGCACCAGCGGCGACGTGGAGTTCACAGGAGCGGAAGTAGTCAGATTTCACCGACGGCCGTAAAGTGCGGATGGCTGTCTCACCTTCCGGATAACGACAACATCTCCGACTGTCAGTGCCGGCCTTCCTCGTGTAAGGGGACCTGCCTGACCCTTCCTAATTCAATTTCTTTCCCATTCTAGGCCCATCCCCATCGTCGTCCCCTTCACCTTGGATCATGTTCAAGAAGTAAGGACATGCTGTGGCCTCCCTTGGCTGCTCACAAAGGCGGTGGGGTGGGGGTGGGGCCGAGGGTGAGAGCAAAGATCCTCTTTCTCTCTCCCCCGCCCCTGCCATCCTGACTCCCTAAGGTTTTCTATAGCACTATGCTCTCACTCGGAACTTGCAACACTTTTTTTTTTTAAGTTTCCCATGCCTAATCCTTAAGCGGGTTCGATTCTCCCACTCCCATTTTCTGTCTCTTTATCCTTTTCTTCTGCCCTGTCCCGCAATCCTGTGTCTATTGCTAGGGTTCTACCAATCACGTCCTTGCACTATGATTTAGGGGTATATCCTCTTTAGCTGAGAGGGGAACCCTGCCCTTGCTGCCATATGTTTATTAGTTATGAACTGAATAAGGGAAGGCTTGACTTCCTGGGTCATGGGAGTGAAGGAGTCTGGGTGACAGGAAGCAAGTGGCCTGTCATGCCTATTGCCTAGCTGCCAGATTAACCTTTTCTTGAAAATAACGTGATTGCCCCATATGCTGTTCAGTGTAAGGAAGAACCTACCTAGTGGGTTTGCCTTCCAGATGTGGTCGATGCAAAAAAAGCAAAGGGGGAACATGGGCAATGGAACGAGGGTTTGTGCTTGAACATTTGAACAAAACTAGAGAAGCATCACCCCCATTTCTTAAAAATGGCAGCAGGTCATATAGCCAGACAGGGGGTGATTACATTTCTTGCTATGCTTGTGTTGATCTTTTGTATCTTGATGCTTGAGGTATTTTTTTAAAAACACAGATTTTATTATTGGTGGAAGTCTATTCTTTGAGCAAGAGTTTTCAGGAGAGGCATTTGTATAGTTGGTAACAGATTCTATCATAGAATATAACTTGTCTTTCTCCCCACTAATTGCTGTATACCCAACAGTTTATTTTAGTATTGTTTTAGAATGTTCGTCTTGCATTGAGTAGGCTAGAAGAAAACTGCTATTAAAAATCACAATTACTTTAAGCATTTAAGTACTTTTTTGAGAATAGATGATAAATTACAACAATACTTTTAGGTTTTCAAATATTCTGCTTAGTAATTCTTTTTTTCCTTGCAAAAATCACTTGACAGATTTGATGAAAAAGAAAATGTGTCCAACTGCATCCAGTTGAAAACCTCTGTCATTAAGGGTATTAAAAATCAGTTGATAGAGCAATTTCCAGGTATTGAACCATGGCTTAATCAAATCATGCCCAAGAAAGATCCTGTCAAAATTGTCCGATGGTAAGTACTTTTTTTTCAATGTAAAGCATAGGGTAGTTTAATATTGGAGATTTGATTGCATTCATTCTAAGTGGAATTATTTCCACATTAGTGATTGATAAATTAATGATGGGGATAGACTGAATAGCTCTAAAACTTACCAATATTTGTATTTCAAACATTAACGTGCATGAAAATGTGGCCTTGTGTATTGTTTTATTAAGGAGTTAAGTGATTTTTTTTCCAGAATCTCAGTTATTTAGAGATTTGTTTTATTTTATATAACAATGGAATTAAAATGATAATGTGAAAGCCAGGCATGGTGGCACACACTTTTAATCCCAGCACGTGGGAGGCAGAAGTAGGAGGCTTGCTGGGAGTTCAAGGCCAGCTTGAAGTGACTACATAGTTCAGGTCTAGCACAAGACCCTATCTTGGAAAAAAAACAAAACAACAAAAAAAGATACATTAAATGAAATTGGTTGTAGTAGGTCACATCTCTCTTTTTCTCTGTTGAATTTGTGTATTAGGAAAAAAAAATATAAACTGGGTTTTGGTCAAGATATTTACTGAAAAGAAAAAAAGTTAATGTATGTTTGTATATGTATACTTCATATTATAATTTTAAGGGATATTTGGCTTATATTCAGTTCTGAAGGAAAATACCTAACTTGACACTTTGTGACATTTGTCTTACAGCCATGAACATATAGAAATCCTTACAGTAAATGGAGAATTACTATTTTTTAGACAAAGAGAAGGACCTTTTTATCCAACCCTAAGATTACTTCACAAATGTAAGTCTTCTTAGAAATATGCATTTGGGGTATATAAAAGGGAGTTAAAAACACAAAAAGAGTTTTAATTAACTTCTGATAGTTCTTACTAGTACAAGATAATAAGGAATGTAAACCTAAAGTGAATGCCCATCTTGTGGTAAGTCTGAAAAATGCAAATTCTCTCATTATGCAATCCAGAAAGCTCAAGAAAAAGTATTCATTCATTCACTTGTTCATTTATTGATTCTACAAAGCCTGGTGTGGTGGCTCATGCCTGAAATTTCAGCATTTAGGAAGTCAGGGCAGGAGAATTGCCACATGCTCAAGGTCAACTGGGTTGCAGAGTGATACCCTGTCACAAAACAGAAAAAAACCAAAACATAAACACATATAAAAAATCCATTCAGGGGCTAGAGAGATGGCTTGGCTGTTAAGGCACTTGCCTGCAAAGCCAAAGAACACAGTTTTGATTCCCCAGGACCTATATAAGCCAGATGCACAAGGTAGTGTATGGATCTGGAGTCTTGTTTGCAGTGGCTGGAGGCTGTGGTGCACCCATTCTTTCTTTCTCTCTCTCTCTCTCTCTCTGTCCCTATATGCCTCTTTCTTTCAAATAAATAAATAAAAATAAAATATTAAAAAAAACCCATTCAGTAATTGTTAGTTAAACTTTATATGCCAGGCACTGAACTATGTATTGAAAATCTAATTGCAAACACAGACAGACATGGCCTCTGTCCTTTTTGAAGTCTGGTTGGGAGAATAGATAACAATTATGAAATTATAATAATATATATTGATAAGTTGATAAGGGCTTTAAGTATTTTCGACTTTTAAATTCAATTTTATCTTTCTTTTTAAAGGTTATACTCTTATATTCCCCGTCCCTCACCCTCATTCCATTGAGGGTCCTCCTCACTGGGGTTATTGATATTCACTGTGGGATCCTGAAGGCCTCAGGCAGTCTCTGTAGGTAAGGGGAGGGGAACCTTACCTCAGGAGGCTCCTATCCATGAACCCTGTGGCTCTTACAGTCTTTCCGCCCCTTCTTCCTCCATGTTCCCTGAGCCTTAGTTGGCGTGTTAGAAGTTTGATTTAGTGTTGAATTCTCTATAGCCTCTGGATTTCGGTTTTGATATGATTTGAGTGACTACAGTTTCTGTTGCCATCTCTGTGGAACTGGTTCTCGCAGTTAGTCTGAAAACTTTAAAATATTTTTATTTACTTACGAGAGAGAGAGAGAGAGAGAGAGAGAGAGAGAGAGGGAGGGAGGGAGGAAGGGAGGGAGGGAGGGAGGGAGGGAGAATATGGCACTTATTGTAAGATAGAGAGTATGGTTGTGCCAGGGTCTCTTGCTGCTGCAAGTGAACTCTAGATGCATGTGCCACTTTGTGCATCTGGCTTTATGTGGATGCTGGGGATTCAAACCCAAGCCAGCAGGCTTTGCAAGTAGGGGTCTTTTAATTGCTGAGCCATCTCCCCAGCCCTCGACTTTTAAATTTGTAACTAGATTTCCCTAATAGAGATAATTCTGCATATGGAAAAACATTAGTTAAATGTAAGAGTCCCTTGTATGAGCCAGGCATGGGGGTGCATACCTTTAGTCCCAGCACTCAGGAGGCAGAGGTAGGAGGATCACTGTGAGTCCAAGGGCACCCTGAGACTACATAGTGAATGCCAGGTCAGCCTGGGCTACAGTAAGACCTTACCTCGAAAAACAAAACAAAAAAAGAGTCCCTTTTATTACTAATTCAGTGTCATGGTCAGGTTATTTATTTATTTATTGGTTTTTTGAGGTAGGTCTCACTGTAGCCCAGGCTGGCCTGGAATTTACTATGTGGTCTCAGGGTGGCCTCAAACTCACAGTGATCCTCCTACATCTGTCTCCCAAATTCTGGGATTAAAGGCATGCGCCACCACACATAGCTTTTTTATTTATTTTGATCCGCCTACCTCTGCCTACAGAGTGCTGGGATTAAAGGCGTGGGCCACCACACCTGGCCCCAGTTCCCCTTTAAAAATCTGCAAATCTTCCTCATCTCATCCTGGGGGCTGCCATTTAAGATCTGGCCAGGAGAGCCAGCTCTAGGAGGTTGGGAGGAGCTTCTGGATTTTGTTGTAGAGCACTCCTGGGGACACCATCTTGTTTCCTTCACGGGTGTTGGGGAGAAACCAGACCCAGAGAACACCTGCGCCCTGCCTGAGGTCACACAGCGTCCAGGGAGCTACTGCCCCGACTGGGCCCATAGTGCACAAAGCCATAGGCCATGCTCTCATCTTGGCCAGGAGAAGTGGTTTTTTAAATTTTATTTATTTTATTTTTATTTATTTATGCATTTGACCGAGAAAGAGAATGGGTGCGCCAGGGCCTCCAGCCACTGCAGACGAACTCCAGATGCACGTGCCCCCTTGTGCATCTGGCTAATGTGGGTGCTGGGGAATCGAACCTGGGTCCTTTGGCTTTGCAGGCAAACGCCTTAATGGCTAAGCTATCCCTCCAGCCCATGTTTTTATTTTTTTTTAAGGTAGGGTCTCACTGTAGCCCAGGCTAACCTGGAACTCACTTTGTAGTCCCAGGTTGGCCTCAAACTCTTGCCTGACCCTGTGGTCAGTTTATTTTTATTTATTTATTTTCAAGCAGAGAGAGAGAGAAAGGGAGGGAGAAAGAGAAAGAATGGGCATGCACCAGGGCCTCTAGCCTCTGTAGACAAACTCTAGATGCATATACCACTTTGTGTATCTGGCTTTATATGGGTACTGGGGAATCAAACCCAGGTCATTAGGCTTTGCAGGCAAGCACCTTAACTGCTAAACCATTTTTTCCAGCCCCTGTTTTTGTAAACTAAATGTTTCATATATAAATTTATAGGTTGTTAGATTAAATATATTACCAAAAAAACATCTAAGGAAGGTGTAATTCCAGTGGATAAGAAAGTTTCAAATGTTAACTAAAATTTGTGCTTGTCTGTCTGTTTTGTTTTTTTTTTACAAGGTAGTGTCTCGTTCTAGCTCAGGCTGACCTGGAATTTACAATGTAGTTTCAGGGTGGCCTCAGACTCTTAGCAATCCTCCTACATCAGCCTCCCCAGTGCTGGGATTAAAGGCATGTGCCACCACACCCCCCAAGGTAAGGTCTCACTTGAGCTCAGGCTGACCTGGAATTCACTATGTATTCTTGGGTGGCCTTGAACTCACGGTGATCCTCCTACCTCTGCCTCCCAAGGGCTGGGATTAAAGGCTTGTGCCACCAAGCCTGGCTGATCCAGGATTTTTTATGCTAAATATGCACTGTGTGGCTAAGCTACACGCTAGCCTTTCCTTGTCTTTTTGGAATTGGGCACTCTCTGCTATTATTAAAATACTACTACTGTTATTAAATCTTGATTTGGGGACCAGGAAGACAGCTCAGTCCATGAAATACTTACCTTGCAAACATGAGGACCTGAGTTCCATCCCAGAAACCCATGTTTAAAAAAATATGGCTTGGTGGTGTGAGTTTGTAATACCAGCTCTGAGGAGGCAGACACAAGCTTACCTCTTGGGCTCCCTGGCCAGCTGGTATAGCGTAATTAAGTGAGTTCCAGGCTAATGAGAGACCATCTCTCAAAAAAGGTGGGCAGCATCTGAAGGAACAACACCCAATGTTGTCCTCTGCCCTCTCCATACATACACATTCATGTGCAGTTGATGAACCAATACTGGTACATTATTGTTCATGAAGGTTCCTGTTGTACACTTGTATGGGCTTTGCCAGATACTTGATATCAACTATCCACTGTTACAGAATCATACAGAATAATTTTTTTTTGTTTTTTTGAGGTAGGGTCTTACTCTAGCCCAGGCTGACCTGGAATTCCCTATGTAGTCTCAGGGTAGCCTCGAACTCACAGCAATCCTTTTACCTCTGCCTCCCGAGTGCTGTGATTAAAGGTGTGAGCCACCACATCTGGCAAAAAGCATCGTTTTATTATGGACATACATGAATCATGCAGATATGCTTAAAGACATTTATCTCTTACATTATGTTTATTGGTATTGGGGTGGATCTCAATTTATTTCCATCAGTACGTGTCTAGTGCTTCAATGAGTATTTTTCCTACCTGATATATTGTACATCTCATTTTTCCTCAGGATGAAGTCCTAAAAGTAGAGTGAAAGAGTATACCCCTTTCCCAGGCTCTCCTTGCACGTTGCTTAATAGTCCTAAAGAATAGTTATATCTTTGCAAGCCTTATAGCAGTATATGAGAATGTCAGTGTCTAAATAATTATTAGCACTAGCAGTTACTTTTCTTAAAAATATTTGCCAAGTTTCTTAGTACAGGATAGTGGTTTGGTTTTATTTGCTAAATACTGTCAGAGTACTGTACTTTTGGAAAATATTTGTTTAGGTTCTTTGCCTTTCTCTTTGAGCTGCCTGTTTTAGTAACTTACATAATTTATTTCTTTTCTTCTAGATCCTTTTATCTTGCCACACCAGCAGGTTGATAAAGGAGCCATCAAATTTGTACTAAGTGGAGCAAATATCATGTGTCCAGGCTTAACTTCTCCTGGGGCTAAGCTTTACCCTGCTGCAGTAGATACTATTGTTGTATCCTTCCCAGGCTTTTACTAGTGAAAAATATATTTACTATACTCTTGTCATTACTGAATGATCTGTCATCCAAGAGAACATTAGATGTGCTGTTTCTGGAGGTCACTATTACTACATACCTTTCTGGTTCAATTTGTTTTATTAATTTTTTGGAGTCTAAGGTCTCACTATGTAGCCCAGACTGACTTTGAACTTTTGATTCCCCTTCAGTCTCCTGAGCACTAGGATTTTAAGCATTTGCCCCAGATAAAGGAGACTTGTATTATTTTTCTTAGATTTTATTTATTTATTTGGGAGAGAAAGAGGAAGATAGAGAGATAGAGTGGTGTGCCAGGTCCTCTAGCCACTGCAAACGAACTCCAGATGCATGTGCCACCTTGTGCATCTGGCTTATGTGGGAACTGGGGAATCAAACCTAGGTTTTAAGGTTTTGTAGGCAAATGCCTTAACAGCTAAACCATCTCTGAATACAAGCCCTGAGACTTGTATTCTTGGCCAGGAGAAGGGGGAGATCGACTCCTAATCAGATAACATCTCTTTTAGGCAAAGTCTCCCTCTGTAACCTTGGCTTGCTTTGAATTCACTGTGTAGTTCAGGTTGGACTTGAACTCACTGTGTAGCCCCATGTGGCCTCAGACTTAAAGCAATCCGCCTGTCTCAGTCTCCCAAGTGCTAGGATTACAAGCATGTGCCACTACACCTGAATGAAGAAGACTTATTATTGGCCAACACTAGAAGTGGGAGATAAAGTCACACCCAATGAACCATTTTCAGTTATTTGTTTAGCTTTTGATTTTTTAAGGCTTCTAGAGACTTTATTAGATTAAGAGAAGGAAAGAGGAGCAAGTATAGAGAGCTCCTGCTATGAGGGAGGCAGTGGGTTGAGGAGGGGTAAAGCCCCTGCTTTTATTTTTGAGACAAGGTGTTGTGTCACAGCCCAGGATGGCTTCAAACTTGGTATGCAGGCAAAGTTGGCTTTGAACTCAAGATATTTCTGCAGGCTTGTTGCAAGCATACACAGTTCATTTTTTTTCTTTCTGGAGGATAAATTGTGTATCTTCCTAGATAGTTTCATAGAAACTGGTTGAAAAGTTATAAAACAATTCCAGTTGCATTGCAGCTTAGTTGGGACTGAAAGTTCTCAGACACAGGAAGCAAATAGGATAGGGGTAATATGATTGGATCTTTTTTTTTTTTTTTTTTGGGTAGTTGTCTCACTAGCCCAGGCTGACCTGTAATTCATGCTGTAGTCTCAGGCTGGCCTCAAACTCATGGCGATCCTCCTACCTCTGCTTCCTGAGTAAAGGTGTGCACCACCACGCCCTGCTGGACCAAATTTTTGTGCAGCAGTATACCACTTTCAAGTTTACTCTGACTTGACCAGAAACAGTGGAGTAAAAGCACTCAGAAGGGAAAATAATTTAGGCAGCAGATATAGTTTCTCTTCTCAAAAAACAATTTTGGGTGCTGGAGAGAAGGCATAAACAGTTAAGGCGCTTGCCTGTGAATCCTAGTGACCCATGTTTGACTCTCTAGATCCCATGTAAGCCAGATGTACAAGGTGATACGAGTGCAAGGTTGCACATGTGCACAAGGTGGCACTCGTGTCTGGAGTTCAATTGCAGTGGCTGGAGGCCCTGGTGCACCAATTCTTTTGCTCTTGCTCTCTCATTAAAAAAAAAAAAAACACAGCTGGGCGTGGTGGTACACGCCTTTAATCCCAGCAGTCGGGAGGCAGAGGTAGGAGGATCGCTGAGAGTTCAAGGCCACCCTGAGACTACATAGTGAATTCCAGGTCAGCCTGGACCAGAGTGAAACCCTACCTCGAAAAACCAAAAAAAAAAAAAAAAAAAAAAAAAAACAAACAAAAAAAAAACCATAGTGAATTCCAGGTCAGCCTGAACTAGAGTGAGACCCTACCTGGAAAAACCAAAAGAAAAAAACACACACACACACACAATTTTGGGGCTGGAGAAATGGCTTAGTGGTTAAAGCACTAGCCTGCAAAGCCTAAGGACCCAGGTTTGATTCCCCAGTACCCAAGTAGCCAGATGCACAAGGTGGCACATACCTGGCACATCCATTTTCTCTCTCTCTCTCTCTCTCTCTCTGTATTTGCCTCTATCTCTGAAATAAATAAATAAAACACTAAAAACAATTTCGAGGGCTGGAGAGATGGATTAGCAGTTAAGCCACTTGCCTATGAAGCCTAAGGATCCAGGTTCGATTCTCAAGGTTCCACATAAGCCAGATGCACAAGGTAGCGCATGCATCTGGAGTTTGTTTCCACTGGCTAGAGACCCTGGCATGTCCATTCTCATTCTCTGTCTGTCTCTAATAAATAAATAAAATAAAAATGAGACCCTATCTTGAAAAACCAAAACAAAACTCTCCCAAAATTTTGTATTAGAAGCGAGAGTTATTGGCAGTATCTAACAGTTATTTTAAAAATTCCCCTTTTTTTTTAGCCGGGCGTGGTGGTGCACGCCTTTAATCCCAGCACTCGGGAGGTAGAGGTAGGAGGATCGCCGAGAGTTCGAGGCCACCCTGAGACTACATAGTTAATTCCAGGTCAGCCTGGACCAGAGTGAGACCCTACCTTGCAAAAACAAAAAAAAAAAAAAATCCCTTTTTATTTTTTTGAGGTCTCTCTGTAGGCAAGGCTGACTTGGAACTCCCTATGTGGTCTCAGGCTGGCCTGAAACTCACAGCGATCCTCCTATTTCTGCCTTTTGAGTGCTGGGATTAAAGGCATGCACCACCATGCCCAGCAGAAATCATATATATACATATATATATGATTTTTATTTTTCTTTATTTGTTTGATAGAGAGAAATAGGCAGGGGGAGAGAGAGAAAATGGGCATGCCAGGGCCTCCAGCCACTGCAAACTCCAGATGCATGCATCCCCATGTGCATCTGGCTTATGTGGGTTTACTTGCATATATATATAATTTGGTTTTTTGAGGTAGGATTTCGCTGTAGCCCAGGTTGACCTGGGATTCACTATGTAGTCTCAGGGTGGCCTTGAACTCACAGCAATCCTCCTACCTCTGCCTCCTGAGTGCTGAGATTAAAGATGTGCACCACAACACCTGGGTTATTTTAATATTTATTTATTTTTGAGAGAGGTAGGGGAGAGAGACAGGGAAAGAATGAGCCTACCAGGGCCTTTAGCCACTGCAAATGAACTCCAGACACATGTGCCACCTTGTGCATCTGGCTTTATGTGGGTACTGAGGAATTGAACTTGGGTCCTTTGGTTTTGCAGGCAAGGGCCTTAACTTCTAAGCCATGTCTTCAGCACTTTTGTTTGTTTGTTTGTTTTTTTTTTTTTTTTTTTTTTTGGTTTTGCGAGGTAGGGTCTCACTCTGGTCCAGGCTGACCTGGAATTCACTATGTAGTCTCAGGGTGGCCTCGAACTCTCGGCGATCCTCCTACCTCTGCCTCCCAAGTGCTGGGATTAAAGGCATGCGCCACCACGCCCGGCTGTTTTGCTTTTAAGACAGTGTTTCCCTATATTATTCAGTCTGGTTTCAAACTCAGTCACATGAGTAGCTAAGTACATGTGTATCCCACCATACCTGGCTACTCTATAAAATGATTTTTTCCTATATTGTTATTTTTGAAAATATTTATATTTATTTATTTATTAGAGGCAGAGAGAGGGAGAGAGAGTGAGAATGGGCACACCAGGGATTCTAGCCATTGCAAACGAGCTCCAGATGCATGTGCCACCATGCGCATCTAGCTTCCATGGGACCTGGAGAATCAAACCTGGATCCTTAGGCTTTACAGGCAAGTGCCTTAACTGCTAAGCCATCTCTCCAGCCCTAATTTTTTTTTTTTAGTTTTATGAGGGAGGGTCTCAATCTAACCCAGGCTGACCTGGAATTCACTATATAGTCTCAGACTGGCCTTGAACTCATTGTTATCCTCCTACCTCTGCCTCCTACACGCTGGGATTAAAGGTGTGTGCCACTATGCCCGGCAAAACTAATTTTTATTATTTGGTTCACTGTATAGTCTCAGACTGGCCTTGAACTCATTGTAATCCTCCTACCTCTGCCTCCTACATGCTGGCATTAAAGATGTGTGCCACTATGCCCAGCAAAACTAATTTTTATTATTTGTTTTTTTGAGGTAGGGTTTCACTCTATCCCAGGCTGACCTGGAATTCACTATGTAGTCTCAGGGTGGCCTTGAACTCATGTTGATCCTCCTACCTCTGCCCCCGAGTGCTGGTATTAAAGGCGTGTACTACCACAACCGGCCCTAAAAATGTTTTTTATTATTTTTTGAGGTAGGGTCTCACTCTAGCTCAGGCTGACCTGGAATTCACTGTGTTGTCTCAGGGTGGCCTCGAACTCACGGCAATCCTCCTACCTCTGCCTCCTGAGTGCTAAGATTAAAGGTGTGTGCCACCACGTCTGGCTAAAATAATTTGTTTTTTTGAGGTAGGGTCTCACTCTAGTCCGTGCTGACCTGGAATTCACTATGTAGTCTCAAGGTGGCCTTGAACTCACAGTGATCCTCCTACCTCTGCTTCCTGAGTGCTGGGATTAAAGTCGTGTGCCACCATGCCCAGGTATAAAATAATTTATTATTATTATTATTTGTTTTTTGCTTTTTGAGGTAAGGTCTCACTCTAGCTCAGGCTGACCTGGAATTTACTATGTAGTCTCAGGGTGGCCTTGACCTTATGGCAATCCTCCTACCTTTGCCTCTCAAGTGCTGGGATTAAAGGTGTGTGCCACCACACCCGGCCTCTTTTATTATTTTTAAATTTTTTTTTTTTTTTAAGATTTTTTAAATTTTTTTTTATTTTTTTATTTTTGGAGAGAGACACAGAGAGAGACAGAGAGAGAGAGGGAGACAGATAGAGATAGGCGCGCCAGCAGTCTCTCAACTGCTGTGAATGAAATCCAGATGCGTGAGCCCCCTTGTGGGCAAGTGTGGCATTGCGCCCTTGCATCACTTTGCATCTAGCTAAACGTGGGACCTGGAGATTGTAACCGCTGGAGATTGGAACCGACGTTCTCAGGCTTAGGAGGCAGGCACCTTAACTGCTAAGCCATCTCTCCAGCCCATATTTTTAAATTTCTTTTATTTTAGTGAGAGAGAGAGAGAGAGAATTGGAACACCAGGGCCTTAGCCACTGCAATCGAACTCCAGACACTTGTGCCAAATAGTGGGCATGTGTGACAAGGCAAGTGCCTCACCTTTGTGTGTCTGGCTTATGGACGACCTGGAGAGATATGGGTCCTTAGGCTTCACAGGCTCTTCAGCTCCCTATACAATTATTAGTTTTTTTTTTCAAGATAGGGTCTTGCTCTAGCCCAGGCTGACCTGAAATTCACTATGTAGTTTCAGGGTGGTCTCAAACTCATGGAAATCCTCCTACCTCTGCCTCCCAAGTGCTGGGATTAAGGGCGTGTGCTACCACACTTGGCTATAAAATAATAATTTTTTTTTTTTTTTTTTTTTTTTTGGTTTTTTGAGGTAGGGTCTCACTCTGGTCCAGGCTGACCTGGAATTAACTATGTAGTCTCAGGGTGGCCTCGAACTCTCAGCGATCCTCCTACCTCTGCCTCCCAAGTGCTGGGATTAAAGGCATGTGCCACCATGCCCGGCTAAACTTTTTTTTTTTTTTTTTTTTAATTTCTTTTAGTAGAGAGAGAGAAAGAGGCAGATAGAAGGAGAGAGAGTGGAAATACCAGGGCCTTCATCCATTGCAAATGAACTCCAGACACAAGCACAACCATGTGCATCTAGCAAATGTGGGTCCTGGGGAATCAAACCTGGGTCCTTTGACTTTGCAGGCAAGTGCCTTAACCGCTAAGCCATCTCTCCAGCCCTATAAAATAATTTTAAACATCAGTTATATTGAAGGATTTTTGGCATTTTCATTTAGAAATAAGTTATGGGCATTTCTCCATTTTATCATTTTTATGTTTTTTAAATGCTTTTCCAGCCCAAGCCAGAAAACCCGCTAGACAAATTCTAAAAGAGCTATAACACTTATTTTTTTTAAATTTTATTTATTTATTTATTTGATAGAGTCAAAGAGAGACAGAGAGAGGGAGAGAATGGGCACACCAGGGCATACAGTCACTACAAACGAACTCCAGATGCGTGCGCCCCCTTGTGCATCTGGCTTATGTGGGTCCTGAGAATCAAACCGGGGTCTTTGGCTTTGCAGGCAAATGTCTTAACTGCTAAGCCATCTCTCCAGCCCTGTAACACTTATTTTTATGTATTTTGTTTTTTTTTTGGAGGTAGGGTCTCATTCTGGCCCAGGCTGGCCTGAAATTAACTGTAGTCTCAGAGTGGTTTCAAATTTACGGCAATCCTCCTACCTCTGCCTCCAGAGTGCTGGGATTAAAGGCATGCTCCACCATGCCCGGCTTTTTATTTATTTATTGTTTTGACAGAGAGAAAGAGGGAGAGAGAGAATAAGCACGCCAGAGCCTCTAGTCACTCCAAATGAACTCCAGACGCATGTACCACCTTGTGCATCTAGCAAATGTGGGTCCTGGGGAATCAAACCTGGGTCCTTTGACTTTGCAGGCAAATGCCTTAACTGCTAAGCCATCCCTCCAGTCTTTTTTTTTTTTTTTTTGGTAGGCTCTCACTCTAGCCCACACTGGCCTGGAATTCACTATGTAGCCTCAGGCTGGCATTGAACTCACAGTGATCTACCTCAAAACAAAACAAAAAAAAAATTACTCTGCCTACTTGCCAGATTGCTAAAATCACTTCATTTATTTATTGTTTTTGAGATAATCTCATGTAACTCATGTAACTCAGGCTGGCCAGGAACTCAGTGTGTAGCTGAGAATGGCCTTTTTCTTGTTTTGTTCATAAGGGATTACAGTATTGACTTTTGGCTTGAAACGAAAATGGTTAGATTGGTTCATTTAGTAATTACGGAATATTTAGTGTCCCCGCAGACTGCTAGGCCTCTGCTCTTGAGGAGTCAGTAGTCTAGGAGAGGATACAAGGTGGGTTCAAAGTGGTACCACAACCATTGCTTGATGCCTTTCCCTTTTCCCAAGCTATTTTGAGAGAAATTGTTTTCTTAGCTATGTTTTCAGGCAATCATGGCAGAAGGAAAACAGCATGCTTTATGTGTTGGAGTCATGAAGATGTCTGCAGAAGATATGTAAGTCTCACCTTAGGGTCCCTTAACTTTTGAAATAAGTGTGACAGCCCAGGAAGCATCAGAGTTACAGGTGAAGTTTGCTGCCATAGCACATCTTATAAATACCTAAACACCATTGGAACCTAGTATGCATTTTCAAATGAGACCATGTGCCAGTTATTTCATGTATGTATGTATGTATGTATGTATGTATGTATGTATGTATGTATGTAGTACTTCAGGAATTGTGTTTTTAGATTTCAATTGAGAATGGAGAGATATTTTGCTGCTAGTTTTTATAACACTGACATAGTTGAGTATGGTGGTATGTGCTTAAAATCCCAGCATTTGTGAGTTAAAGCAGAAGGATTATGAGTTTGAGGTCAGCTGGGACTGTATAGCAAGATCCTTTCTCATAAACCGTTACAGCACCACCATATAATATGCATATTCTGATCTGGTGATAGAAGAAATGTAGAGTACTGCCAAAATATAAGTAAATATATATTGCTAAATTAGTCCTGTTTGGGGGTTAATTTAGTATGTCATTTATCTAGTCTATTGATACCATTACTCTGCCTGCTTACCAGATTGCTAAAATCACTTCCTTTATTTATTGTTTTTGAGACAGGGTCTCATGTAACTTAGGCTGGCCAGGAACTCACAGTGTAGCTGAGGATGACCTTAAACTTCTGATCTTCCACCTCTGCCTCTCACATGCTGGAATTATAGGCATGTGTCATCATGGTCAGCTTTAAAATTACTTTAAAACATGAATTGCAGGACTGGAGGGATGGCTTAGCATTTAAAGCGCTTGCCTGCAAAGCCAAAGGACCTGGGTTCTATTCCCCAGTACCCACATAAAGCCAGATACACAAGGTGGAACATGGGCCCTGGCACACCCATTGTTTCTGTCTGTCTGCCTCTTTCTCTCTTTCTCTATCTCTCTTAAATAAATAAATACTTTTTAAAGAAAACATGAGTTTCAAGCATGGAGATGTGCCTCAGAGATGGGGTGCTTGGCTAGTATGCATGAGGCCCTGAGTTTGATTGATCCCCAGTACCACAACCACAGACGAAACAAAAACACCATGAACTGCAGCAGAGTACTGTAATTCAATATAAACACTAATATAAGTATGATAACAATAAATTCCCTACATGTGGCTCAATAATTACAAAGTAACAAGGTACTTTGAATTATGTTTACCATGAATAAGTAAACCTATATAATTCATAAAAAACATGTTTATGTATTTTTCCCTTCTACAGTGAGAAAGTCAACAAAGGAATTGGCATTGAAAATATCCATTATTTAAATGATGGGCTGTGGCATATGAAGACATATAAATGAGCCTCAGAAGGAATGTGCTTGGGCTAACTATGGATATTGTGCTGTATCTGTGTTTGTGTCTGTGTGTGACAGCATGAAGACAATGCCTCTGTGGTTATGCTGAATAAATTCTACAGATGCTAAAATTCTGTTAGCTTCAGAAATTATTTTAAGTTTTAAATGCAAATTATAATTGGGTGGCAAACTTGGACATTAAAAGGTATCTGGTAAGTAACTAAACAGAAACATTTTATGTCTTATTTAGGCAATGATATAAGGTGGCTTGGTAATTGTGCTTGCCAGTTTATGGTGACTCCTACGATCATTTGTCTAGGTATGAGGCTGGAAGCTAGACTTAGAACTTTATTCCATTATTCAAGGGCACCCATTAGTGCCCCTTTTCTTTTTGTGTGTGTGTGTGTGTGTTTCAAAAGTTTTCATTATGGAAAGTTCCAAATATATTCACAAGGATGGGGACTAGTATAATGGACCTTTATTTATCACCTAGCTTCAATCTATGCCCAATCTTCTTTCATTCACACCTCAGTTTTCTTCCCCATACCCACAGTATTTTGAAACAAATTTCAGACATCCCATTACCTCATTTGTAACTACTTGAATATATATCTTTCAAAGATAAATAGTCTTTAAAAATATAACCATAATACTATGATCACACCTAAAAATTATTCCCTAATATCAATTATCTAGACTGTTAAATTCCCTCAATTTTCTCTTTTTAAATTTTATAGACTGTTGATTTACTTGAATTAGGCACCAGACAAGATCCTTATGTTGCATTTGGTTGATATTTGTCTCTTAATTTATAAATCCATCTCTTTAAATTATTTTATAATTGCTATTGATTGTACAAACATGAGTTTTGTTGATTGTATTCATCATTGTGAAGTTACTTATTTTATATCCATGTACATCTTATAAACAGCTTTGATCAGTTTGAATGTCAGTTTTTTTTTTTTTTTTTTTTTTTTTTTTTTTTTTTTGGTTTTTCAAGGTAGGGTCTCACTTTAGCTCAGGCTGACCTGGAATTCACTATGTAGTCTCAGGGTGGCCTCGAACTCACGGCAATCCTCCTACCTCTGCCTCCCAACTGCTGGGATTAAAGGCGTGCGCCACCATGCCCGGCTGAATGTCAGTTTTTTTACTGACTAATCTTGACTCAAATCATAGCACAAGGTGCCTGAATTTCTAAATTTGTGCTCCACTATATTCCCTCCAAAATGTTTATTTCCTATCATGAGGTCCATGGGCCTGCATTTGTCAGAACAGTAATCTGTTTGGGAGTTAAAGGAGTGGTTGTGAACTTGATTATAAAATCCTTTCTTTCTAACAACCTTGTTATTGTGCAAGTGTCTCAGCCATCTCATTTGGTTGGTTATCAATCGTTGACATGTGATTTTATTTTTCAGATGGATACAGACATTTACAAGATTGTGGTGACCTGTGTTACAGTTAGAAGTTGGTGAGAAAGGTGAGGGTGGATAGTAAAAAGAGAGATCATTCAGCTGGCTATTCCAGCTGAGCCTCCCAGGAAGTAACATAGTTGAATAGAGATACAGGGCCTGATCCTCAGCTTGTCAATCCAGATCCCACGGATGAAACTTGTAAGACTGGAGATTTCTCAGTTAGAATATCAATGTATTAACCTATATAATAGGTCTATATAGGGTATAGAGTTAATAAACAAGAAGTTTCTTGGTGAACATGGAGAATAAATATAACTTGGAATAATAGCTCATCTAGGCTGGCATAAGACTTGGAGAACTTTTCTTGCATCTTGCTGAGGTAGAATGCTTATCTCTGCCAAAATCTTGTCTTTTCCTATCCTGTAGAGATGTCCTTATAGTGTACTTCTTATATCCTTTTCAAGTTATATGTCTGATATTTTCCTTTTGTTGTGAGTTATATTCTATAGCTTGCCATATTGTTTTAGTTTGCTACTTATTCCTAGTAGATGAATGTGTAAATGTTCTCAGTACTATATTTAGAAATCATCCTTCAGGAGAGCTTTTTTTCAACAGATAGTCTTCTCTCTCTCTCTTTTTTTTTTTTTTTTTTTTTTTGTTTTTTTGTGGTAGGGTTTCACTCTAGCTCAGGCTGACCTGGAATTTATTATGTAGTTTCAGGGTGGCCTCAAGCTCATAGTGATCCTCCTACCTCTGCCTTCCAAGTGCTGGGATTAAAGGCGTGTGCCATCATGCCCGGCTACTCACTCTCTCTCTCTCTCTCTCTTTTGAGGTATGGTCTCACTCTAGCCCAGACTGACTTGGAACTCACTCTAGTCCCAGGCTAGTCTTGAACTCACAGTGATTCTCCTACCTCTGCCTCCCAAGTGCTAGGACTAAAGGTGTGCACCACCATGCCCAGCTAGTCTCATTTTATACTGATTTCAGATTCATGTATTCCCATTTGAGAAGGTAGCACCTTTTTTGAGTTATTTATACTTTATACACACACACACACACACACACACACACACACACACACACACACACCATTCCTGTAAAAACCAAAGATTGAACTTTTATTTTTGATGCTAAAGTAAGGTTCATTAACCAAAATTGCTGAGGGGAGTGTTAACAATGAATCACATAGCAAGTACACCTTAGTGAAGCTAAAACTTTTCATTGCTTTCTAGAATAATTTATCCTTGTATCTAACCACTGTTACAGTGGGTATAGAGAGCACTTTCAATATTTAACACCAACATCTGTGCTTGTTTTTCTACTATGCTGAGGTACACTGACTATGTTGCCTTGGTGATGTGGACTAAATATGTTCGCTGCTTCCCTTGGGTCTGAGCCTCAGCTCACCAGTTTTAATCAAGGGTGTCACTCTACATATGTAAGCCTTTTCAGTTTCTAAACATTAGGTCATGCATGGAAACCAATTTGAGGATATTGAGCATGCAAATATATCAGCTCCTTTCTGCACTATGCTTGACAGAAACGTGCTTATCCATGTCTTGAGAGTAGGCACATATGGAGAGCCTGTTATCTCTCATGCAATGTGGCTCCTAAAAATTAATTCTGTGTCAAACCTAACCTACAAGTCATTCCTATGTATTTGGCTGACTTTTACTCAGCCAAGATCAATTGAGTTTAGTACATACCTACATGGAATGGCACACACAGTTAGCTCATGGCTCTTAAGGAGCTCGCAGTGTAGTGAGTACAGAATTTACAATAAGTAAAATTGGGTAATGGTGTTAGTCCAAAACTGATTTATAAGGTTTGGGAATTTTTAATGGTTTTCAGTCATCAAAATTTGTAAGTTACACATAAACTAAATGCAAACATACCTTTTAAATTGTACCCAATGTATGGTTTAAAAATATAAAACTTTTGGAGCCATTATAATCCAGTGTCCAAATTTAATGGTTGAACAGTGGCATATAGGCTTGACCAGCCCTCCCTAGCAGACGGTTAAAATTGGTTAATAGTGTTCCCTTAGCAGCTGTATTTTTCAATTTTTAAAAATATTTATTTGAGGGAGGAGAAGAGAGAGGAATAGGCAGATAGAGAGAATGGGTGCACCAGGGTCTCCAGCCACTGCAAACAAACTCCAGATGTATGTGCCACCTTGTACATCAGGCTTACATGGGAACTAGGGAATTGAACCTGGGTCGTTAGGCTTTGTAGGCAAGTGCCTAAACTGTTAAAGCTATCTTTACTGCCCAGCAGCTGCATTTTTTCTTAATTTTTTCATTACTAGTTATTGAACCCAGGACTTTGTGTATGCTAAGCAAGCTCTTTACCATGGTATTCCCAACCTCTTTTTATTTTGCTTGCTTTCCTCCCCTCCCTCCCCTCCCCTCCCTCCCCTCCCTCCTCCCTCCCTCCCTCCTCCCTCCCCTCTTTCTTTCTTTCTTTCTTCCTTTCTTTCTTTCTTTCTTTCTTCCTTTCTTCCTTTCTTTTTGGTTTTTCAAGGTAGGGTCTTACTTTAACCCAGGCTGACTCTGTAGTCCTAGTCTGGTCCTGAACTCAGAGCAATCCTCCTACCTCTGCCTCCCAAGTGCTGGTATTAAAGGCGTGTACCATCATGCCCAGCTTCTTTTTGTTTTGAGACAAGATTTCACTAGCTTATCAATTCACTTTGAAACTCAAACAGTCCTTGAACTTGTGATCCTCCTGCCTCAGCCTCCTAAGAGCTGGGATTACAACTTTACCACCATGTCCAGCCCATTTTTCTTTTATGTCTTATTATTTTTAACCCTGTAGCAGACAGCTTTAGGTTCATTGAGATGAACTTTCAGACCAGGCACAGTTATGGAGGAAGGGATATTATTTATTGAAGCTTAATAAACCAGGGGAAGTTCCATAATGGCAGGAGAAGCAGCCTGCTCTCACAGGACCAGGCAAGAGAGCCAAAGCCCCCAGCCACCCATCACACTGAGCAAAACTACAGCCAAAAGGTCACACAGCACACTTCAGGAACTCCTGCTAGGCACACTTTGCATATCTTTACAATGGAATCTTAAACCCACCATTAACACCTTAAGACCAGCCCCCAGTGACATTGCCTCTAGGAAGGTGATTGTAGATGTAAATTATAAAGTAATAAAACATTGAATATATTGGGGGCCATATATTCAAACTACTACAAACCCCAAACAAAAATAGCTTGGGGCTGGAGAGATGGCTTAGCAATTAAGGCACTTGCCTGCAAAGCCTAAGAACTTGTTTGAATCTCCAGGTCCCAAGTAAGCCAGATACCCAGTGATGCAAGCAAGCAATGTCACACATGTGCACAAGGGGGCACATGCATCTGGAGTTTATTTGCAGTGACTGAAAGCCCTGGTGCACCCATTCTGTCTTTCTCTGCCTCTTTCTCTCTCTCTTTCTCTCTCTCAAATAAAAAAAGGAAAAAAAAAAGCAGCTGCATTTAACCCAAGAGTAGTCATTAACATTTCCAAATTGAGGGATTTAGTATTCTCCCAAAGAAGGTGATAAGACATTTGTCAAATAATGATTCTATGCCAGACTGACTTGGAACTCACTCTAGTCCCAGGCTAGTCTTGAACTCACAGTGATTCTCCTACCTCTGCCTCCCAAGTGCTAGGACTAAAGGTGTGCACCACCATGCCCAGCTAGTCTCATTTTATACTGATTTCAGATTCATGTATTCCCATTTGAGAAGGTAGCACCTTTTTTGAGTTATTTATACTTTACACACACACACACACACACACACACACACACACACACACCATTCCTGTAAAAACCAAAGATTGAACTTTTATTTTTGATGCTAAAGTAAGGTTCATTAACCAAAATTGCTGAGGGGAGTGTTAACAATGAATCACATAGCAAGTACACCTTAGTGAAGCTAAAACTTTTCATTGCTTTCTAGAATAATTTATCCTTGTATCTAACCACTGTTACAGTGGGTATAGAGAGCACTTTCAATATTTAACACCAACATCTGTGCTTGTTTTTCTACTATGCTGAGGTACACTGACTATGTTGCCTTGGTGATGTGGACTAAATATGTTCGCTGCTTCCCTTGGGTCTGAGCCCTCAGCTCACCAGTTTTAATCAAGGGTGTCACTCTACATATGTAAGCCTTTTCAGTTTCTAAACATTAGGTCATGCATGGAAACCAATTTGAGGATATTGAGCATGCAAATATATCAGCTCCTTTCTGCACTATGCTTGACAGAAACGTGCTTATCCATGTCTTGAGAGTAGGCACATATGGAGAGCCTGTTATCTCTCATGCAATGTGGCTCCTAAAAATTAATTCTGTGTCAAACCTAACCTACAAGTCATTCCTATGTATTTGGCTGACTTTTACTCAGCCAAGATCAATTGAGTTTAGTACATACCTACATGGAATGGCACACACAGTTAGCTCATGGCTCTTAAGGAGCTCGCAGTGTAGTGAGTACAGAATTTACAATAAGTAAAATTGGGTAATGGTGTTAGTCCAAAACTGATTTATAAGGTTTGGGAATTTTTAATGGTTTTCAGTCATCAAAATTTGTAAGTTACACATAAACTAAATGCAAACATACCTTTTAAATTGTACCCAATGTATGGTTTAAAAATATAAAACTTTTGGAGCCATTATAATCCAGTGTCCAAATTTAATGGTTGAACAGTGGCATATCGGCTTGACCAGCCCTCCCCTAGCAGACGGTTAAAATTGGTTAATAGTGTTCCCTTAGCAGCTGTATTTTTCAATTTTTAAAAATATTTATTTGAGGGAGGAGAAGAGAGAGGAATAGGCAGATAGAGAGAATGGGTGCACCAGGGTCTCCAGCCACTGCAAACAAACTCCAGATGTATGTGCCACCTTGTACATCAGGCTTACATGGGAACTAGGGAATTGAACCTGGGTCGTTAGGCTTTGTAGGCAAGTGCCTAAACTGTTAAAGCTATCTTTACTGCCCAGCAGCTGCATTTTTCTTAATTTTTTTCATTACTAGTTATTGAACCCAGGACTTTGTGTATGCTAAGCAAGCTCTTTACCATGGTATTCCCAACCTCTTTTTATTTTTTGCTTCCCTCCCTCCCTCCCCCTCCCCCCCCTCCCTCCCTCCCTCCCTCCCTCCCTCCCTCCCTTCTTTCTTTCTTTCTTTCTTTCTTTCTTTCTTTCTTTCTTTTTGGTGTTTCAAGGTAGGGTCTTACTTTAACCCAGGCTGACTCTGTAGTCCTAGTCTGGTCCTGAACTCAGAGCAATCCTCCTACCTCTGCCTCCCAAGTGCTGGTATTAAAGGCGTGTACCATCATGCCCAGCTTCTTTTGTTTTGAGACAAGATTTCACTAGCTTATCAATTCACTTTGAAACTCAAACAGTCCTTGAACTTGTGATCCTCCTGCCTCAGCCTCCTAAGAGCTGGGATTACAACTTTACCACCATGTCCAGCCCATTTTTTCTTTTATGTCTTATTATTTTTAACCCTGTAGCAGACAGCTTTAGGTTCATTGAGATGAACTTTCAGACCAGGCACAGTTATGGAGGAAGGGATATTATTTATTGAAGCTTAATAAACCAGGGAAGTTCCATAATGGCAGGAGAAGCAGCCTGCTCTCACAGGACCAGGCAAGAGAGCCAAAGCCCCAGCCACCCATCACACTGAGCAAAACTACAGCCAAAAGGTCACACAGCACACTTCAGGAACTCCTGCTAGGCACACTTTGCATATCTTTACAATGGAATCTTAAACCCACCATTAACACCTTAAGACCAGCCCCCAGTGACATTGCCTCTAGGAAGGTGATTGTAGATGCAAATTATAAAGTAATAAAACATTGAATATATTGGGGGCCATATATTCAAACTACTACAAACCCCAAACAAAAACAGCTTGGGGCTGGAGAGATGGCTTAGCAATTAAGGCACTTGCCTGCAAAGCCTAAGAACTTGTTTGAATCTCCAGGTCCCAAGTAAGCCAGATACCCAGTGATGCAAGCAAGCAATGTCACACATGTGCACAAGGGGGCACATGCATCTGGAGTTTATTTGCAGTGACTGAAAGCCCTGGTGCACCCATTCTGTCTTTCTCTGCCTCTTTCTCTCTCTCTTTCTCTCTCTCAAATAAAAAAAGGAAAAAAAAAAAAGCAGCTGCATTTAACCCAAGAGTAGTCATTAACATTTCCAAATTGAGGGATTTAGTATTCTCCCCAAAGAAGGTGATAAGACATTTGTCAAATAATGATTCTATGTAGTCAAGTTCCCCTCTATTCACACAGTATGTGAGGTATGGTATTTCTAGGTATAGTACTTAGGAAGAAGATATAATAATGACAATTTGCTACATTTGCAGATATTTCATTATATATTTTTTACTTTTTGTTGGTTGTAGTAATATGAATGTATCAATTATGTATTAATGGAAATATAAAATTAATACATGCCCAAACAAAATGTAAATATTTTAACATTTCATCTAGGTTCATCTAGGGCTGAAGAGATGGCTTAGCAGTTAAGGTGCTTGTCTGCAAAGCCTAAGGACCCAGGTTCACTTCCCCAGTACACAGATAAGCCAGGTGCACATGGTGGTGCATGTGTCTGGAGTTTGTTTGCAGTGGCTAGAGAATATATCTTTTTTTTTTTTTTGGTTTTGCAAGGTAGGGTCTCACTCTGGTCCAGGCTGACCTGGAATTAACTATGTAGTCTCAGGGTGGCCTCGAACTCTTGGCGATCCTCCTACCTCTGCCTCCCGAGTGCTGGGATTAAAGGCGTGCGCCACCACGCCCAGCTTTAGAGAATATATCTTGCAAAACTCATCAGGAAACTCAAAAATGACTCCAATTTCGAAAGGAATATTTTACTAAAACTGATTTGTATTGAAAGAAAATAGTGAAAATATATGCAGCCTGTGACATAACCATCACTTCTGAGGTCTCATGAAATCAGAAGCATTTTTAAATATTTTATTTATTTGCAAGCAGAGAGAGAGTGTGAGTGTGTGTATGTGTATGGGCATGCCAGGGCCTCTAGCCTCTGCAAACGAACTCTAGACACATGTACCCCTTGTGCATCAGGCTTACATGGGTCCTGAGGAATTGAACCTTTGGCTTTGCAGTCAAAGGCCTTAACCGCTAGGCCATCTCTCCAGCTACTATTTTTTTTTTGGTTTTTCAAGGTAGGGTCTCACTCTAGTTCAGGCTGACCTGGAATTCACTATGTAGTCTCAGGATGGCCTTGGACTCACGGTGGTCCTCCTACCTCTGCCTCCCAAGTGCTGGGATTAAAGGCGTGCGCCATCACGCCCGGCTTTCCAGCTACTGTTTTTGTTTTTTTTTTTTAAATTTTTAATTTAAAATTTTTTGTTGGCTTTTTGAGGTAGAGTTTCACTCAAGCCCAGGCTGACCTAGAATTCACTATGTAGTCTCAGGGTGGCCTCAATTCATGGTGATCCTCCTATCTCTGCCTCTCAAGTGTGCATCTGGCTTTATGTGGGTACTGGGGAATCAAACCTAGGTTGTTAGGCTTTTCAAACAAACACCTTATCTGTTGAGCTGTCTCTCCAGCCACCAGATACTTACTTTTTTTTTTTTGGTTTATGCAAGGTAGGGTCTCACTCTGGTCCAGGCTGAATTAACTATATGTAGTCTCAGGGTGGCCTTGAACTCTCGGAGATCCTCCTACCTCTGCCTCCCGAGTGCTGGGATTAAAGGCGTGCGCCACCACGCCCGGCTCAGATGCTTACTTTTAAGAGTAGGCCATTAAAATATTTTGAAGCCCTGTAGAACACTTACATTTAATGTATTTTAGTCATACAGGCAGTAAAAATTAGGCTGAAGATATTTGTGCTTTTACTATCATAGTCTTCCAGCAGCAGTTCCACATGGAGACTGATGCATGTAAATTTATTTATTCCATGTATGTAGTTTATACCTTGCATGCATATTTTAGTATACTTTTATGGCAGGAAAAATAATGAGTAGATTTATTAACTGTAATATCAGTTTGTTTAGTATTGTATTAAAACCAATTAATTCCTAGTAAAGAACTGTAGTGCTGTCAGATCAGAATTGAATGAACAAAACTGAGGGTCTATTTGATTTTATTTATTTTTTAGAGAAATAGAGGCAGAGAGAGAGAGAGGTTAGGAGTGTAGGTATGGTGGTTCACACCTATAATCCCAGCACTTGAGAAGCTGAGGCAGGGGGGTTGCCATAAATTGGAGGCCAGCCTGTGCTACATGATGAGACCTTGTCTCAAAACAAATCAAACAAGCAAACCAAAAAACTGATAGGCATGGTGCCTTTAATCCCAGCACTCAGGAGGCCAAGGTAGGAGGATCACCATGAGTTTGAGACCAGCCTGAGTTTACATAGTGAATCCTAGGTCAGCCTGGACTAGAACGAGACCCTACCTTGAAAAACAAAACACAACACAACAAAACAAAACAAAAAAGGCCAAGTGTGGTAGTGTATGCCTGCAACCTCAGCGCTGGGGAGTCAGTGGCAGGTGAATCTCTGTGACTTTGAGGCCAATCTGTTCTACATTTGCAAGCAAGTGCCTTTAACCATTGAGTAATCTTCCCAGACCTTTGTTCTACATTTAAATTCCAGTTCAGACAGGGCTACGTGGAGGCCCTATCTAAAAAAAAAATTTTTTTTAAGGCTAGAGAGATGGTTTAGTGGTTAAGGTGCTTGCCTGAGAAGTCTAAGGACCCAGAACCCACATAAGCCAGATGCACAAGGTGACACATGCATTTGGAGTTCGTTTGCAGTGGCTAGAGACCCTGGTGCACACATTCTCTCTCTCTCTCTCTCTCTCTCTCCCCCTCTCTCTCTCTCTCCTTCCTCCCTCCCTCTCCCCTCTCTCCCTCTTTCTCAGATAAATAAATATTTTTAAAAAGGTTATGAGGCAGATTTGTCTATGAGGCTAATTTCTTAGTGAATATAGTTTATTGTGGAAAGAAATAAGGAAGATGACTCAGTGGAATTTCTTCTAGTAGTATTTTTATGAACAGGTCATTAATCTTAGATGATAGTGAGTTCTAGGCCAGTCTTGGCTACATAGTGAGACTCTAAAAATCCTCCCTCTCAAGAAATACAAAAAAGCAGGTCGCAGGGAGGAAATTAGTCTTTGTCTCTTAGAGTCAAAATTAAAGAATTCCAAACTTTATCCTTGAATACTGTGAGAAATAAAAATACAAAGTAGTAAAATAATCTCTACTTAAACCCTAATTACAAAGCATGACACGGCTCATTAATATTCAGTTCAGTTTTGGTAGTTAGTGTATTTGTGAAATACAGAAAACAGAAATTGACAAGAATTGATGCTTCAAGTGGATGAAAGGACTTGATTAGTGTTAAGAGGGGGAAAGAGGTATTACCATTAAGAAAAATCAATTGAGCCGGGTGTGGTGGCACATGCCTTTAATCCCAGCACTTGGGAGGCTGAGGTAGGATGATCACTGTGAGTTCGAGGCCATCCTGAGACTACATAGTGATTTCCCACATCAGACTAGATCGGGCATCTTCAGGATGGTATGGTGTAGAACATAGTGAATTCCAGGTCAGCCTGGGCTAGAGCAAGACCCTACCTGGGAAAACCAAAGGAAAAAAAAAATCAATTGAAAATTAAGCCATAGGCATCAGTTTTATGTAGAAGACAAATAGTCTGTGATGTATCGAGTGTAGCTGACTTTATAGGTGACCTTTTTTCTTTCCTGAGGTAGAGTCTCGCTCTAGCTCAGGCTGACCTAGAATTCACTATGTAGTCTCAGGGCGGTGTTGAACTTTTGGTGATCCTCCTACCTCTGCTTCCCAAGTGCTGGGATTAAAGGTGTGCACCACCATGCCCAGCCTTATAGGTGACTTTTAAAAAAACTTTTTAGCCTGGCATGATGGTGCACAGCTTTAATCCCAGCTCTCGGGTGGCAGAGGTAGGAGGATTGCTGTGAGTTTGGGGCCACCCTGAGACTACATAGAGAAGTTCAGGTCAGCCTGGGCTACAGTGAGACTCTACCTCGAAATAAAGCAACAAAAAAATCCTATTTATTTATCTGAGAGGGGGGCAGATAGAGAATGGGCACGCCAGGGCCTCTAGCCACTGTAAACAAACTCGACACATATGCCACCTTGTACATCTGGCTTATATAGGTTCTGGGGAATCGAACCCAACTCCTTAGGCTTTGAAGGAAAGTGCCTTAACTGCTAAGTCATCTCTCCAGGCCCTATAGCTGACTTCTTAATATCAACATGTACTAAATTGGCTTTGCTTTCTTTATTTAATATTTCTTTTGAGGTAGGTTCTCATATTAGTCCACACTGACCTAGAACTCACTCAGGAGTTTCAGGCTGGTCTGGAACTCACAGTGATCCTCCTACCTCTGCCTCCCAAGTGCTAGGATTAAAGGTGTGTGCTACCACACCTGTCTTGGCTTTTCTTTGTAAACAAAAATAAAGGTACAATAAATGCTATCAAACCACCCAAATACTTTTGGTGTTGTGTGAGAACATGTGTGCATGCATGTTTGTGTGGGTGCACATGTGTGTGTTGGTCAGAGGTTGATGTTAGGTGTCTTCCTTAACTGCTCGCCACCTCATTTTTTTGGGACAAGGCCTCGTGCTGAACCTGGAGCTCACCGATTCAGCTAGATTAGCCCTAGGAAGCTGCCTGTCTCCGCTTCCAGAGCTGGGATTATGGGCCTGCGTCACCATGCTGGCATCTTACGTGGTTACTGGGAATCCAAATTCAGGTCATCACGCTTTACCCATTGTGCCATTGCTTCAGTCCCTACCCAAACATTTTACAGTTTGTTTCCCCTTCCCCCATGTCCCTTGAACCCATATCACTATGCATGTCATTTAGGCTGGCCTGAAATTCTCATCTTTTTCACTCAGTCTCCTGAGGGCTGGTATCACAGGTCTGCACCACCACATCCAGTTCTTCAAATATTCTTTGGTTTTGTTGTTATTGTTTGAGGTAGGGTTTCACTCTAGCCCAGGCTGACCTGAATTCACTATGTAGTCTCAGGGTGGCTTTGAACTCACAGGGATCCTCCTACCTCTGCCTCCTGAGTGCTGGGATTAAAGGCGTGTGCCACCACGCCCGGCACTTCCTCAAATATTTTAATTTCAACCCATGTGTGAATATGGGGGACAACGAATGACAGAGCATACATTTCCCCCCTCCAATTTACTGTAAATAATTTTAGGATCCCATCATAGGAAAAACTTTTAGATTTAAAAGATACAAAGGTTTGCTTTTTCTTGTTTTAATTTTAATCATAAACTTGATTGCCAATGATAATCATTAGTTTTCATTTAATCTAACATTGTGTAATAAGTAATTTCTGGTTTTAACAACTATGCAAGCAAGACTTGATCTTTAGTCGGAAGTCATGGGTTCTAACTAAGCACTCACTTACTTGGAGAAAGTGCTTTTTCTCCAAATCTAAGTTTTACAAACAAACTCATCAGGGGAAGCCATAGTGGAGGGTCTTCTGAGATCTGGCAACCCATTTTTCATTTTACTAAATTCTGTTTGGAAAACAGGATGTCTTTTTTTTATTTTACTTTATTTATTTATTTGAGAGAGAAAGAGAGAATGGGTGCGCCAGGGCCTCCAGCCACTGCAAACAAACTCCAGATGCATGCACCCCCTTTTGCATCTGGCTTACGTGGGTCCTGGAGAATCGAGCCTCGAACCGGGGTCTTTAGGCTTCATAGGCAAGCGTTTAACTGGTAAGCCATCTCTCCAGCCCTGAAAACAGGATGTCTTCTGTCTTTGTCTTCAAAGACAGATTACCCTATGCTGATGCCCTGAGGCTTGGGAACATTCAAACTAGTAAGATGATTTCATGGAAACTGCATGTTGGTTTTGGCCGTGTCTCTGAACAGTCCTTGAGCCTTTAAATTAGGAAACATTTTGATGGTGTGGCGGAATCAGCTCAGGGTCTCCACCAGGGCCTCACACATGCTAACAAACACACCATCACTGAGATTCATACCCAGCACCAAGGCAACTTCTTTTTTGAAATAGAATGTTATGTAGCTCTGGCTAAACTTGATATTGCAAGCCTTCTGTCTCCAAAGTGCTGAGATTACAGCCTGGAGCCACCTCACTCATCCTGTGGCAGCTTTCTAAAGCAGTGTGTATGTCTAGTTTTGCTTCATTATCCATTAGGGGCATAAAATATCTTTTTGCATCCTGACATTTTAAAAATTAGTTCCTCACGATCTGAAGATTTTGAAGTTCTTAACCTGGATGTTTTGTTTTGTTTTTTGAGGTAGGGTCTCACTCTGGCCCAGGCTGACCTGGAATTAACTATGTAGTCTCAGGGTAGCCCCAAACTCATGGCAATCCTCCTACCTCTGCCTCCCCAGTGCTGGGATTAAAGGTGTGCGCTACCATGCCTGACCTGGATATTGTTTTTATCAGTTCAAATGCAGCTTCATTCAAAATTATTTTTTAAAGCTAAAATTCACTTATACATCTGGCCTGGATTGGTCAGGGTAAGTCTTTTGGTCCTACAGATTCTGGACAGCTTGCTTGGAGTTCATTTATTCAGAATTAGAACATATCCTTTTGTACTAAGTATGTTACTCTTTCATTTTGGGGGAGGGGTTCTTTTTTGAGGTAGGGTCTCACTTCCAGCCCAGGCTGACCTGCAACTCTGTAGCTTCAGGCTTGCCTGGAACTCATGGTGAGCCTCTTACCTCAAGCCAGGATTAAAGTTGAGTGCCACCACACCTGGACCCTCTTTTAAAAAAAATATTGTTATTTATTTATAAGCAGAGTGGGGGGAGAGCATATGAATGGGCAAACCAGGGCCTCTAGCCATGGCAAATGAACTCCAGAAGCATGCACCATTTTGTGCATCTGGCTTTATGTGGGTACTGGCTGTGTAGGCAAGTGCTTTAACTGTGGAGCCACCTCTCCAGTGCCTCTTCCCCCTTTTCAGATGAGGTCTCATGCAGCTCAGACTGGCCTTGAACTCACTGTGTAGCTGCACATGAACTTCTGATCCTCCTGCTTCCACCTCCTAGGTTCTGGGAGGACAAGCATATGCCATCATGCCCATGGGATTTTATGAGGTGTGGGAGATAAAACTCAGGGCTTCCTGCATGCTAAGCAAGCATTCTACCAGCTGATCGACTTTCCCAACCCCTGACCCGAGTTCTTTTTTCAAAAGTTTTATTTTTATTTTTATTTGCTTGAGACAGAGAATGGGAGAGAGAGAATGGGTGTGCCAGGGCCTCCAGCCACTGCAAACAAACTCCAGACGCATGCGCCACCACGTGCATCTGGCTTACGTGGGTACTGGGGAATAGAGCCTTGAACCAGGAGTCCTTAGGCTTCACAGGCAAGTACTTAACTGCTAAGCCATCTCTCCAGCCGCCAAGTTCTTTTTGTTTGTTTTTGAGGTATGTTCTTACTCTGGCTCAGGCTGACCTGGAATTCACTACGTAGTCTCAAGGTGGCCTCAAACTCTCGGCGATCCTCCTGCCTCTGCCTCCCTAGTGCTGGGATTAAAGGTGTGCGCCACCATGCCCAGCCCCAAGTTCTTTTTAAAGTTTTCTTGTGTAAGTATTTAGATTTAAGAAAATTTAAATATATTTGAGTATAGATGATGAAGTTTCATTTTGCAGGGTAATCATATCTAACACATTACTATCTGCCTCCTAAATAGGTTTCAAAAAGTACATGACTGGCTGGGCATGGTGGTGCACACCTTTAATCCCAGCATTGGGGAGGCAGAGGTAGAAGGATCACCATAAGTTCAAGGCCACACTGAGACTACATAGTGAATTTCAGGTCAGCCCAAGCTAGAGTGAAACCCTACCTTGAAAAACCAAAAAAATGTACATGACTGGAAAATATTTTAAAGATATTGCTTTATTGTTTTAATGATAGCATGTGGCAAAATATATTAAAGAAAAACCTTAGTGCTTATGTTGTACTCATGTTGTGTTTCACAAGGCTAAAGTTCTGTATTTTGTAAAATGGATGGAAAGGAATCCACACATTCTGCTTTCTTGCTCCTGAACGCAAAGGTTTGAGAAACGTATGACCTTATTAGCCTTGGGGTGTTGTCAAACTCTCAAGTACCAGGTACCCAGATGCATTTACTAGGATGCAGGAGTCTCATTTGTGCAGTTAAAAAATATATTTACTTGAGAAAAAGAGAGGGGGCATAGGGCATATATATAGAGAGAATGGGTGTATCAGGGCCTTCAGCCACCACAAACTCGTAGATAAATATGCCACCTTGTTTATTGGGCTCTATGTAACTACTGGGGAATTGAACCTGGGTCCTTTGGCTTTGCTGGTAAGCAATGTAACTGCAAAGCCATCTTTCCAGCCCTCATTTGTGCCTTTTTTTTTCTATATGTACAGAAACATCCTGATTAAAATGTGGGGCTTTAAAGCCACATGAGTTTAGGCAATTTTGTTTTGTTTTGTTTGTTTGTTTGTTTGTTTGTTTATTTATTTATTTATTTGAGATCAACAGACAAAGAAAGAGGCAGATAGATAGAGAATGGGTGCTCCAGGGCCTCCAGCCACTGCAAACAAACTCCAGATGCATGCGCCACCTTGTGCATCTGGCTTATGTGGGTACAGGGGAATTGAGCCACAAACCAGGGTCCTTAGGCTTCACAGGCAAGTGCTTAACTGCTAAGCCAGCTCTCCAGGCCCGAATTTAGGCAATTTTAGCTCTAATAATATCTAATTTGCTGTGAGAGAGAATGTCCTAAGATAATGTTTTTGAAAAATAATTTAGAGCCGGGCATGGTGGCACACATCTTTAATCCCACTACTCAGGAGTTAGGAGGATCCCTGTGAGTTTGAGTTCAGCCTGAGACTACAGAGTGAGTTCCAGGTCAGTTCGGGCTAGAGTGAGACCCTACCCCCAAAAAAGAAGACCTAACCAAAAATAAATGTAATCCATGGTATACTGCTAAAATATTTGTTTTTTAAAAAATCATTTCAGGACAAGCTGCTTTTGTTATTGCAGAGAACAGATGAAATGTATGGGTGTTATCTTAAAATTTAAACCATTCCCCTGGGAATCTGAATAATTCAGTAGCAGCTGTGATTAACATCAGCATTTTAACATTTTACCAAGACATTTAATGCAAAAGATAGATGCACAGTTGACTATTTAGAATGCTAAACTTGTTCAAATGAGGAAGAGGGAAAAGGAACTAGGATTCTACAAGTGCTCATGTGCATAAGCTCCCCTCATATGCCTTAATCTTTGTGATTCCATGGGTGGCTTTTCATTCTCATTTTGCAGATGAGAACATAAAGACTCAGAGACGATTTAACCTGAAGACATAACTAGTAAATGGTAGGAATAGAATTTGAACCTAGGTTCACCTGCCTGCAAAGCCTGTTATGTAGAAACCTTTCCCACAATATTCCATAAAATGTTAATCTTGGCCCACAGGTGAAGCACCATCTTTTTGGGTTATTGGAGAGGGGTATAAATTGCCAAGCCTCCATTCTGCAGCGGTATAACAGTTGGTGGGATTTGTTAGAAGTGAGTGGGATGCTTATAGTGTCTTAGTTGTGTTGTGGTGGGAATAGTTTTTCTGTTACCTCCATAGCAGCAGGCTAGACTAGGAGAATCTTTTGAAATTGAGTTGTTTGAGATGTAAGCTTTTTATACTACTAGTCACCTTTAGAGAAAGGTGATTTTTGAGCATTTAAAGCTTATTCCATTTAGAAGCTTTTGCTAGCTCTTAAAAAGAAGATACAAGGAGAAACTTGGGTAATGCTGGGTGTATTGGTTTGATTCGGGTGTTCCCCCATAAACTTACGTGTTCTGAATACTTGATCTCCAGTTGATAGCAATTTGGGAATTGGAACCTTGATGGAGGTGTGTTCTTGGAGGTGGACTTATAGGTGTTATAGCCAGCTTTCCTTTGCCAGTGTTTGGCACACACTCCTGCTGCTGTTGTCCACCTGATGTTGGCCAGGAGGTGATGTTCACCCTCTGCTCATGCCATGTTTTTCCCTGCCATCATGGAGCTTCCCCTCAAGTCTGTAAGCCCAAATAAACCGTTTCCTCACTTTCATTCAGGTGGTTTGTGTCAGCAATGTGATACTATCTCCAACAGTAGAATTGATACTAGGACTGGGATCATTACTCTTAGAAACCTTTTGGTACTGATTTGTGGAATAAATGTAGAGGGATTTTAAACCTTGGCCTAAGAAATGCCTTGCAGTACTATAAGTACAGCCTGATGGACTATTCTGGTCAGAGTTGAAAGACCTAAATGCAGTAAGAATTGTGGACTGAGGTTTGGTTTATGAGGGTGAGAAAGAACTTTATTGAACTGGGCTAGAAAGCAGTTCCTGGTGAGTGGCTTGCTGTGTTCTGCCTGCCAATATCCTAAGAACTTATATGGGGTTGCCTTGACTGGTATTAATAGGTGGATATAGCACAAAAAGAAATGAAATTTTCAGGCCAAAATTGCTCCAGGGTCAGCTGTAATTATTTGAGAGATTACAACTGTTGAAATTGGGCCAGGTGATGTGCATTAGGACAGCAGGAAGAATGTGGACTCTTGAAAGTAAGGGGCCTGAATGCTGAAGGAGTGTCTTGCTTTTCAAAGGTGACGTTATTTCCCACTGGATGAACAATTTGGTAACCTATCTAGTACTATGGAGTATAACAGATGTAGGAAGGAAACAGCCATTGGATGGGCAATGAAGTTTTGCTTTTTGGAAATGGTCATGGGCAATGTAAAGTAGGCTTGTTGAAGGACCTGTGTGGAGGCCTGATGGAACCATGAGGATGAGTGGTGGGTTGCAGTGGAGACCCCATGGAGATGCCAGGACCATGGGATGGTTGCCACAGATGGCTGCTGGCTTGAGATGCATCATTCCCCAAGCCGTGAGGAGCCCAGCTGGAGGAGTGGAATTAGAACTCCAGAGACTTGTCACTGGTTAGAATTACCAGATTTGACAACGTGTCGCTTGTTATAGTTATCAGACTTGGAGTTACAGAATTGATGTTTGCCCTGTTTTTTTTTGTTTTTTTTAAATCTTGTTCAGTCTTTTTTTGCTTACCCAATGCCATCTTTTGCAGTGTGAACGATTATTCTGTGCCATTATTTTTTGGTTGTTATTACGGCTCAGTTAAGAGGCCTTGGACTATGGGGATGTTGAACAGAATTGGGATTGATTAAAAAAAAGTAAGGACTTTTAAACTTGGACTGAATGCATTGCATATTCTGTGTGGTTATCAGTTTATGGGACCAGGGGTAGGTGAGATATGCTGGTGTGTGCCCCATAAACTTATGTGTTCTGAATGCTGGGTCCCCAGCTGATGGCAATTTTGGAATTAGAACCTTGTTGGAGGTTTGTTGTTGAGGGCAGGCTGCTTTTGTTCATGTGCTTTGTGTCAGCAACTTGACGCTAACTACAACACTGGGTGTGTGGTGGCCCACACTTGTAATACCAGCACTCAGTGGGTTGAGGTGGAGGTTCTCTCCAAGTCCACCCAAGCTATGTAGGGAGACCCTGTCTCATAAAAGGGAGGTAATCAGAGTAGAGTGTAATATGCCATGGGCAGGCCTAATGGTTACTTTGAAGGTAGTTAGGGGAAAATATTAGTGAATGTTAATGATGAGCAGTTTTGGGAAGATCTAAGATTACTATATATTTCTGCAAATAACATGGTTTAATTTATTTTTATGAGAAAGAGACAGAATTGACATGCCAGGGCCTTCAGCCATTGCAATCAAACTCCAGATGTGTGTGCCTCCTTGTGCATGCATGATCTGGAAAATCAAACATGGTTACTTAGGCTTTGCAGGCAAGTGCCTTAACCACTAAGCAATCTCTCCAGCCCTAATTTCTTTCTTTCTTTTTTTTTTTTTGGTTTTGCAAGGTAGAGTCTCACTCTGGTCCAGGCTGACCTGGAATTAACTATGTAGTCTCAGGGTGGCCTCGAACTCTCGGCGATCCTCCTACCTCTGCCTCCCGAGTGCTGGGATTAAAGGCGTGCACCACCACGCCCAGCTTCTTCTTCTTATTCTTTTTTTTTTGGAGGTAGGGTCTCACTCTATCCCAGGCTGACCTGGAACTCACTCTGTAGTCCCAGGCTGGCCTCAAACTTACAGCAGTTCTCTTACCTCTGCCTCTCTAGTGCTGGGATTAAAAGCCTGCTATAGTGGTTTAATTTTGAGAAGGAGGATCCAGTGGTTGAACTCATGTAAGATGACTTGGGGCCTGTTAAATTAGTCAGGTTCCAATTTCCATTTAAGGCAACCCAAAATACAACTTTTGGAAGAAAACTTTAAGCTTTCTCCTGTTCCCATGTAACCCTGGTGATCTCTCACATTTCTGGAATGTTTTAGACCTGTGCTGTGCAATAGTCACTAAGCTCTGTGTGGGTACTGAGCACTTGAAATGTGACAAGTCTGAATTAAGGTGTGTTGTAATTGTAAAATTTACACCACATTTCAAAGACTTGCTAAAAAGAATGTCAATTGTCCAATTTTTTTCCTGTTGATATGTTGAAATGACAGTATTTGAGATATATTGAATTAAATAAAATATTATTTAAAGTAATTTCATCTATTTTTTGTGCTTTTTACTTTTGACTGGCTACTAAAATTTCTAAATTATATATATGGCTCAAATGTTTAATAGCTGGACAGCAGATATTGAAAAAGCAATACTTCTTGAATCTTCTTCCAAGACAACACTTTAAAGCCTATAAGTCTTTCCTCTCTGCTGATTCTCAAATGGTATTCTGCTGTTTTTATTTTAGTATTTTTATTTGAAAGAGAGTATGGACACACCAAGGTTTCCTGTCACTGCAAATGAACTCCAGATGCATGTGCCATTTTGTGCATGTGGCTTGATGTGGGTACTGGGAAATTGAACCCAGATTGTTAGGCTTTGCAGGCAAGTGTCTTAACCACTGAGCCATCTCTCTAGCTCCAGATGAAACTTTCAAATACATTGTTGACAAGGGTAAGGTGACACAGTAGAAACTGGAATTTTGTTTTGTTTTGTTTTTTGAAGTAGGGTCTCATTCTAGCCCAGGCTGATCAGAGACCTCAAACTCACTGTAATCTTCCTACCTCTCAAGTGCTGGGATAAAAGACGTGCACCACCAAGCCTGGCATAAACAGAAAATTTAAATATATTGTTGGGGGTAGTGTGTCACACTTAGAGGTTATTACTGTATCACACTGTATCACCACATGACTTGATCTATAGTAATTGCATCTGAGACCACATAATTGGGTGCTTACTATGGAGGTTTTATGATTCTACAAAATTAATGTTTTACCTTGTGCCAACGAAGATCACAGGATTTAAAACAAAGGTCAGACACTACTCTGAGGATCAATAATTTGAAGCTCAAAATGTTCCTGAGGAAATTCTTTTTTGGGTTTGCTAAAGCCAATTAGCATCTTGAGGCCAATTACAAAAGCTACTGATATCTAAAAACAGTTTCTTGCCCCATTCAGGCTTATGGATCTGACTCACTACATCACTGCCCAGATTTTATGGCAAGTCAATTCCAAGTATGTCATACATTTGGAAAGCATGGGTAAAGATTCTGGGTAGCCACTGAAATTACCAAATGGTATGGTAATCCAACATGGATGGTTATGGCCTGGACAACAAACACAGAAACACAAAAAAGGGCTGGAGAGATGGCTTAGTGGTTAAGGTGTTTACCTGCAAAGCCAAAGGACCTCGGTATGATTCCCCAGGACCCATGAAAGCCAGAGGTACAAGGTGGCATATGCGCCTGGAGTTTGTTTGCAGTGGCTGGAGGCCTTGGTGCGCCCATTCTCTCTCTCCCTCTTTCTCTCATAAATAAATACATAAAACCATTTATGTATGGTGCAACCATGAACCTGGGGAAAAAACATCTCAGGACTTGCACAGGTAACCAAAAACAAACAAAACTCCAGATGCAACTTAGGTAAATGAAACTGCCAGATGGCCAAAATAAGTTCTTCAAAGGAGATCTGTACACAGCTCATTTACTCAGCAGGAACAAATAAATCACACATGGTATATTTTTATCCAAGTTGTAGCTGTGAGCTTAATTGGGAAACCATGCTTAAATGGCATTACATTTTTTCTGTGTCACCACTCTAAACGCATTATCTGCACACTGAAGTACACAGCCAAATGGAAATTGTGTACAAAATTAGCTCCCAGGAAAATTACTTAGCCTTTGTAAGTAATTTTCACTTTTTCTCTCAAGGAAAGAATTCAAGCTTCCTTTTATGTCTTTTTCTTTACCACTTTAATTGCTTTTTTGTTTGTTTGGTTTTTTGAGATAGCGTCTCACTCTAGCTCAGGCTGACCTGGAATTCACTCTGTAGTCTCCGGGTGGCCTTGAACTCACGGTGATCCTCCTACCTCTGCCTCCCGAGTGCTGGGATTATGCTGGGATTAAAGGCGTGCGCCACCACGCCCGGCTGGTTGTGTGTTTTGAGAAGGCAAACCCACTGACATTGAGAGGCTTATTAGAGTATAATTCTACATTAGAAGTATAGGAAACAAGATGTGGAGGCCCATGCCTTTAATTCCCAGCACTCGTGAGGCAAGGTAGGAGGATCGCCATAACTTCGAGGCCACCCGGAGACTACAGAGTGAATTCCAGGTCAGCCTGAGCTAGAGTGAGTCCCTACCTCAAAAAAATCGGGGAAAAAAAATAGAAGTAGAGGAAACATCAGGGTGTGGTGCCATATGCCTGTAACCCCAGCACCCAGAAGACTGAGGCAGGAGGATTGCTAGTTCCAGGCCAACCTGGGCTACATAGTAAGACCCTGGCCAATCCTTGCTACCCCCCACCCTTTGCTGAAAAATAAAGGAAACAGAGCTAAAAGTATTACTTTAATCACAAATTAACAACTGGAGATTTCATTTGCATATATTTGAAAGCTAAAAAGACATGTTACATTTTAAATCAAAAATATGCGACAAGTTTTTAATATTTATAATTTAGTATTTATCACATAAATATAATATTTATAAATACACCCTTTATTTGGGAAATTGTTATTCTTAAAATAATCACTTCCCACACATTTAAATTCTTCACAAGTGTGTTAAAGGAAAAAATACCATCCCATTTGAAAATGTACAAGTAAACTTTAATGCATGATTATACCAGTGCCATCAGATTAGAAAAGAAAAAAAGAAACATGCCACTGTGCTGAATATATCATTATAGCAAATAACGACAACACACCCTAAGTGGTGTTCAAATACATGCTTTTGCTCCCCTTCTCAGTCATTATCAGAACCATTTGGAGGTAAGAAAACCAATGCATCACTGAAAATATGTCCAAATGCCCTAAGACGGTACACCCCATACATCATCACATGCATCTGATTAGGAGTCAGTCCATTAAAAGTAACAGCCATATCTGAACAACATCCTTCTACTACCTGGTTTGGGTGATTAGCCATTGCTTCTTTAATAGAAAGTCCAACAGATTTTGTATTAAACACATCTTTTCCATCAGCATCTTCTGCATTTTCTGCAAGCACGCCAGCATATTTCAGGCAGACTGCTAGCTGCTTATCTTCAGATATCTTCCAAATCATTCCTCCTTGTTCAGGGCACTTTTCAGGAACATCGAGAAGGCTGTTAAGTCTTTTCATTGATTCTATACTCAAGACAATTCCTCCTTCCACATTCACATATTCAAGTTCTCCAGATTTTACAGTGTGGCCCAGATAGAAAGGTTGGGATGGATCCTTTTTTAACAAAAAATACTTGAGGTTTTCAATAACAGCAAATGTAGTAGGGTGTGCAAGGAAGAACCAGTTGTACTGGTCACTATATTTATCGAAGGCATATTTGTAAGCTTTCCTCATCATCAACCACATATCATTCGTATCCATATTAATTGAGTCAAACACTTTAACATTTTCAGAACTGAAGAAGTCTGCTTTGTCACAGTGTTTAGTCCAAGTCTCCTTCACTGCAGCCCAAAGACTCACATCTTTGGGCTTTACTAGGATGATACAGTACACCCGAAAGCTCTTACTGAGTTCCATGCGCTCATCCTCTGAAATTTTCAAAATATCTTCTTTCTTAGGTGCTTGTAGGTGGTGATGCTCGTGGTGCATTCTATTTCCATGACCAATCCTAATATGTCCTAGCATAGTGATCAAAGCACAGAAAACACTTCCGAGCATCACACCTTTCAAAAATGAGCTGCTTTCAGAAAGCATTTTTCCTATAAAGAAGAAAAAGACTCTTAAAAGAGTTACTCTGGTAATATGATTTGGTATTCCTTCTATATTTACATTTTGCTGGTAATTTTTTTACAAGGTTCAAAAGTCTTAAATTGAGTTAGTTGCATAGAGTAATAAGTACTCACAATCTATACCTTCTAATGGTGTCACAGTTTGCTATAAACTAGAACTTTACAGAAACTCCTTGATGGAATAGAATTTTCTGTGTGCAGAAGGCCACTGTGACAATTAATTAACCAAGTGCTATATCAAAACATTAGCCCTATAGATTTGTCCTTCTATAAGGAGTCATCCAGTTTGTTTGTTTGTTTGTTTGTTTTTGGAAGTAGGGTTTCGCTCTAGCCCAGGCTGATCTGGAATTCACTATGTAGTCTCAGGGTGGCCTCAAACTCACAGTGATCTTCTGACCTCAGCCTCCACAGTGTTGGGATTAAAAGCATGCGCCACCATATCCAGCCATCCAAGGATTTTTGTACAACAAGCTTATACTATGTGATTAAGTATCTCTGATGATACAAATGTACATTTATTTATTTATTTAAAAATATTTTATTTTTTTATTTGAGAGACAGAAAGAGGGAGGGAGTGAGGGAGAGAGAGAGAGAGAGAGAGAGAGAGAGAGAGAGAGAGAGAGAGAATGGGTGCATCAGGTCCTCTAGCCACTGCAAACGAACTCCAGATGCATGCACCACCTTATGAATCTGGTCTTTGTGGGTCCTGGGGAATTGAACCTGGGCCCTTTGACTTTGCACCCAAGTGCCTTAACAGCTAAGCCATCTCTCCAGCCCTTTAAAAAATATTTTATTTTTATTTGTTACATTTATTTTTAAGGTAAGAGAGATTGAGAACAAGGTAGAAGAGAAACAGGAAAATACATAAAGAGACTTTCTGAGTTTAGAGCTCAGTGAAGCAGGCAAGCTCAGCAATGAGGAAATTCAAGCAACTGCCATGATGGAATTTTAAAATATTTTTATTAATTTATTTACAAGCAGAGAAAGAATGGGTGCACCACGGCCTCCAGCCATTGCAAATGAACTCCAAATGCATGTGACACTTTGTGCATCTGGCTTTATATGGGTACTGGGGATTCAAACACGGGTTTTTGAGCTTTGCAGGCAAGCGCCTTAACCACTGTGCAATTTCTCTGGCCCTTTTTCTTTTGAGGTGGGTCTCTCTGTAGTCCAGGCTGACCTGGAATTCACTCTGTAGTCCCAGGGGAAATGGCTCAGCAGGTAAGCTTGCTATGTAAGCATGAGGACCTGAGTTTGATCCTTGACCCCCTAGCACCCACATAAAAAGCTGGGTGTAAGAGATAGCTTAGCAGTTAAGGCCTGTGAAGCCTAAGGACTCATGTTCTACTCTCCAGGTCCCACATATGGCAGATGCAAGGTGACACAAGTGCTCAAGGTCACACGTGCACACTAGGTGGAACATGCATCTGGAGTTCAATCACAGTGGTTGGAGGCCCTGGTGCACCAATTCTCTCTCCCCCACCACTCTCGCATAAAAAGGCCAATTTGTTGGACTTGCCTCAAAAAAAAAGTAAATAAAAAGCTGGCTGTGGCCATGTATGCCTGTAACCCCAGGCCTGGACAGCTGGGAGAGGGCAGGGACAAATTTGCTGGAGACTGCTGGTCAGCCAGTCTGATGGCAGTTGCTGTGACTCCATCTCAAGGAAATAAAGCAGAAAAGCAATAGAGAAGGACATCAATGTTCTCCTCTGGCCTCTGCATGTGTGTGCATAGGGTGTGCACATTTGTACATACATGTACATACAATATACACACAAAAAAGAGATTTTCAAAATAGAGAAATGGATGACCATAAAGGTTAAGTAACTGACGTAAAGTCACAGACCTAATCACTGGTAGAAGTATCTTTTGGCATTAGTGTAAAGCTTTTTACTATTAAAGATCAATAATCTATATAGTGCATCTACCATACTATTGATAGTCTAATAAATGAGTTGGTGAACAACCTTCTTTTCCTAAAATCAAAAAGAAAATGCAGGCTCTATTGTGCATAACTGAAAATTGACACCAAACATTACTATATTGCTACACAAAATCACCTTTATGGTTTTCTTTTATTATTATTATTTTTAGAGGCTGATTGTCACTCTTCAGTCTCAGCTGGCTTGGAACTTTGTGGTCCCCCTGCCTCATCCTCCTATGTGCTGATATTCCAGGTGTGTGGTGCCATGCTTGGTTCCCATGGCTTTTCTGCTTCAAAATTTTTTAACTATTTATTTGTGTACATGCACACCTCAGGGCCTCTTGCTGCTGCCAGATACTTGGGCAACTTTTTGCATCTAGCTTTATGTAGGTAGCTTGGGAACTGAACCCAGACTGGAAGACTTTGCAGGCAAGTGCCTTTAAGTGTTGAGTCATCTGTCCAGCACCGCCTCATGGTTTTCTTATAAGGAAAATGGACTTTAACTGCTTGATACAATTTGTGTGTGATGTGTGATAAGGGGAGTTTGAGGAAGAAGCGAGGTGGTGTTTTTCCCATGTAACTCATAGAACTTAGCAATATAACAGTTCCAAGAAGAAAAGGGAAGCAGTGAAAAAGCTCAGCTTAATAACAGAACTGTTAGGTATACTTTAAAATTAATTCTAATATCAGCTCATATTGCACCATTTTCATTAATTTCTGGCAAATACAGGACAATTCTTTTGACTTTTGGCATATTATGTATCAAGAGTTCTTCCTGACAGGGATTATTCTACTGGCTATAAAAAATATCGATCAAAACTCAAGAAGCCAATTAAGACAGAGAAAGGTGTTTCAAGAATCAAACAATATTTGAAAAAAACTGAAATAAATTACCTTGGCCAAAAAAACAAAACAAAACAAAACCTCACGAAGCCTGCAAATTTTATACAAACTCATTTGCACAATGATTCTAAGATTTTTTTCCCATCCAGGGAGTATAAAAAAAAAGTAATACTTGGCTGGGGAGATGGCTTAGCAGTTAAAAGGTACTTCCATTGTCAAACCAGATGCACAAATTGGCACATGGATCTGGAGTTCCTTGCAAGAGGCTGACATGTCCATTTTCTCTGTTTCTTGCTCTCTGTCTCTAGGTCTCTCTCTTCCCAAATAAGTTTTAAAAGGTTATACTGAGTTCAAATGACATTTTGTATAGAGAAGAATAGATACTTAAAACTGCACATGGAAGGGAAAAAATGCACATAGAAACAAGGAAGAAACTATCAGTTGTGAGGTGAACTTTGTTTTAGAAGGTGAAGGTGGATGGAGAGGAGTGTGGAAAAGGGGGAAAGACGAAATGGACAATGGGATAACGGGGAGGACTTGATTATTTCCAGACCCCACTGAGGGGCCACGGGGGCGCACTCTAGGAAGGCAATTCTCCATCTCTCGCTCAGATCTCCCCCAGAACCTGTCAGGGTATCCACGTAAAGCATGCTGGGAATTGGCTAGGGCCCAGGCCTCCCCCGGGGGAGGGGAAGGGAGGGGTGAAGCGGTTCCGGGTAGCGCTTGGACTGGGGGGGGGTCTGGCCTTGGCACTCACCCACGTCTAGAAAGGCTCGGGAGCAGGAAAGTGGAGCGGAGCACGGCTTTCCTCTCACGTTCACAAGCCGCTCGGTTATGCTTCTGAACGGGCTGCTCTAGATGCAGGCGGTGTCCTCTCGTTGGTCTCAGTAAAGGTGGGGAGATGCAGGAAGCTGGCGCCTGGAAGGCGGGGCTAGAGGGGTGGGGCAAGAGAGAGCCCAACCAGGCGGAGGTTGTCATTGGCGGGCTAGGACGCAGTGAGGCCCGCGCGCTGGCAGCGCGCCGTCTCTCCCGCCCCGCGCCGCTGCAGAGAAGCGCGCCGTGCTGACGTGATCTGCAGACACGCCTGTACACTTCGAGGAGTCAGAAGAAGCGTGTGCGTGCCACTCGCTCACATCCTTCTCCGCCTCCTGGATAGGGAACTTTCAGTGTGAGAATGTGTGAAGAGATCACTCACCATCTCGCTGAAACACCGTAGGTTGTTTGTACCCTTCTCATGACTAGAGGCCCGAGGCTATAATAATGCAAACCACTGGAATATTCGAATTTGGGAGCAATAGTTCACTGTGTGGACTGGAATGGGTTTTGAAGCCACACTGCCTGAAATCTAATCCTGACTTTTGCAATGCCATTGATATTCTGGGAAAGTTACTTCACTATACCCCAATTCCTTCCTTTTGTAAAATCTGAGGTATATCAGTGGTGCTTATCTCACATAAGTCTATAAAATAATGTACGAAAAGAATCCTTTAGCAAAAGTTCAACTGTAGAGTAAGCATTTGGGAAATATTGGTTCTCGCTATTTAATTTTATATTGCCAGCACTTAACCTAGTGCCAGCAGGCAGTGGGCAAATATTTGTAGAGTTAATAAATGTTAGAGTTACACGAGGAACCAGACCCAGCGAGGATAAGTAACATTTTGGTTTTGTTTTATCAGGGCGGTGTCTCACTCTAGCCCAGGCTGACCTGGAAGTCAATGTGTAGTCCCAGGCTGGGACTCCTACCTCTGCCTGCAGAGTGCTGGGATTAAATGCCTATGCCACCACACCTGGCTAAGGAACTTTTCTATGCCAGGTATTTTATCACAAAGATGAAAAGTCTAACACATGTCTAAAAAAACAAGTTTTTGGCCTGGCATGGTGGTGCACACCTTTAATCCCAGCACTTAGAAGGCAGAGGTAGGAGGATTGCCATGAGTTCAAGGCCACCCTGAGACTACATAGTGAATTCCAGGTTAGCCTGAGCTAGAGCAAGACCCTACCCCAGAAAACCAAAAAAAAAAAAAAAAAAAAAAAGAAAGAAAGAAAGAAAGAAACGTTTGGGGCTGGAGATGTAGCTCAGTTTGTAGAATGCTTACTTAGCATTCACAAAGCTCTGGGTGGGGTTTGATCTTCCAGCGTGATACAACAACAACCAGACATGGCGGTTCATCCATGAAATCCTAGCATACAGGAGAGGCAGGAGGACCAGGAGTTGTTAAACCTATACTCAGCTATATAAAGACCAATGTTGGAATTGCTCTCAAATAAACCAACATAAAGGAATTTTGCCTCATCTGCAGTATGCTAAGAAAATATATTCTCAAAATATTTCTGTCCTATAATTTCATAGCTGAAAGGATTAGATCACTTACTGGGAGGAGTGCTGGTTGCAGGCCAGGAATAGGAAGGGGAGGGAGTGAACAGCAAGTTAGTTAAAGAAGAAAATATGGGAATGGGGATGCTTTTAGACTCTAGCTATAGAATTGTTACATGGATAATAGCTTTTTCTTAAATTTAAAAAGAAAATTTATTTATTTGCACACAGAGACAGAAGAAAGAGAAAGAATGAAAATGGGTGCAACAGGGCCTCTAGCCACTGCAAATGAACTTCTGATGCATGTGCCACTTTATGCATCTGGCTTTATGTGGGACTTAAGGAGCCAAACCCATGTTGTTAGGCTTTGCAGCAGTTGTCTTAACCACTAAGCCATCTTTCCATCCTGATAATTGCTTTATATAAAGTGAATCTAATTATGTTCCTAGGTAAAACATACCTTTCAAAATGTTTTAAATTTTTACTTTTCATTGACAACTTCTATACTTACAGACAATAAACCATCATATTTCTCTCCCCTTCCCCTTCACAACTCCACTCTCCATCATATCCCCTCCCTCTCTCCATTAGCCTCTCTTTTAATTTGATGTCATCATCTTTTTCTCCTATTACGAGGGTCTTGTGAAGGTATTGCTAGGCACTATGAGGTCATGGATATCAAGGCCAATTTGTCTGGACAGTTGTATTGTAAGGAGTGGTACCCTTCCTTTGGCTCTTACATTCTCTCTGCCACCTCTTCTGCAATGGACCCTGAGCCTTGGAGGGTGTGATAGAGATGTTTCAGTGGTGGACACTCCTCTGTCCCTTCTTCTCAGCACTATGTTGCCTTTTGGATCATCCCAGTGGTCATTGCAATAGGAAAAGAAGCTTTTCTAACCAGAAATGAGAGTAGCATTAATACATGAATGTGAACACGAAATGTAGTGCTTTCAGGGAAGTTTGGTGGGAACAATATATACATTTAGCCAGACAAGAGCAGGCTTTATACCCCTAAGGCTCATGCCTTCCCCTGCCATAGGCATTTGATGACGTTTTTCAGTACCAAAGGCATGTATTCCCACCCATAGAGCAGACCTTCAGTCCAATTAGAGAGCATCTGGTTTCCCCCAGAGAAGATATGCCATTATCGCACTCGTTTGGTCATTTGGCCTGGCTGGCCAAACTTAAGGCTTCCAGGGTCCACTGTTTTCACTGCTGATGACTTCTGTCTCCCATAGAGCTGCATGCAGTGTGGCTTTTTCCAACTTTCAGTTGGCTTGTCTACAGGGAGAAGGTTTTCTGCTCAGCACCAGCTTGCTTTCTCAGTGACCTTGCCACTCAGGCAAGTGAAGTCTTCAGCAATAGGTCTTACCATCTGTTTCTCAACAGGGAAACCAAGGGCCTTGGAAATAGCCTGTAATGTTTTGGAGGCAACAGGATCCTCCCTGGACAACAATTCGCTGAAAGGTCCCAGTGATCCTCCTACCCATGCTTCCTGAGTGCTGGGATTAAAGGTGTGCACCACCATGCCCAGCCTCATTTGTTTTCTTGATGGTAGCCATTCTGACAGGAGTGAGATGGAATCTCAAAGTAGTTTTAATTTGCATTTCCCTGATGGCTAAGGATGTAGAACACTTTTTTTTTTAGATGTTTATATGCTATGTGTATTTATTCTGATGAGAATGCTCTATTTAGTTCCATAGCCTATTTTTTAATTGGGTTGTTTGATTTCTTCTTGTTCTGTTTTTTAAGGTCTTTGTATATTCTGGATATTAATCTCTGTCAGATGTGTGGCTGACAAAGATTTTTCTCCCATTCTGTAGGTTGTCTCTTTGCTCTATTCACAGTGTCCTTTGCTGTACAAAAGCTTTGTAATTTCACGAGATCCCAGTGGTTGATTAGTGGTTTTATTTCCTGAGCAATTGGGGTTATATTCAGAAAATCATCACCAATATGTTGAAGGGTATCCCCTTACCTTTTCCTCTAGGAATTTCAGAGTTTCAGGTCTGATATTAAGGTCTCTGATCCACTTGAGCTTGATTCTTATGCGTGGAGAAAGACAAGGGTCTATTTTCATTCTTGTACATACAGATATCCAATTTTCCCAGCACCACTTGTTGAAGAGGCTGTCTTTTCTCCAATGAATATTTTTGGCATTTTTGTCAAAACTCAGATGGCTGTAGCTGCCTGGATTAACATCTCGATCCTCTATTCTGTTCCATTGATCTACACGTTTGTCTATGCCAGTAATATGCTGTTTTTGTTACTATGGCTTTGTAATATAGCTTAAAATCGGGTACGGTGATACCACCAGCCTTATTTTTGTTGCTCAAAATTGTTTTGGCTAGTTGAGGTTTTTTTGTGCTTCTGAATGAATTGTAGGATTGATTTTTCTATTTCTGTGAAGAATGCCATTGGAATTTTAATGGGGATTGCATTAAATATGTATATTGGTTTTGATAAGATTAACATTTTCACAATATTGATTCTTCCAAACCAAGAATATGGGATACCTTTCATTTCCTTGTGTCTTCTGCAACTTTTCGCTTGAGTGTTTTAAAGTTCTCATTGTACAGATCCTTCACTTCCTTGGTTAAATTTATTCCTAGGTACTTTATTATTTTTTTGAGGCCATTGTGAATGGGAGAGATTCCTTGATTTTATCCTCCGCATGTTTGTTGTTAGTATATAGGAAAGCTACTGATTTCTGTGTGTTTATTTTGTATCCTAGCATGTTGCTAAAAGTGTTTATCAGCTCTAACACTTTGCTGGTAGAATCTTTAGGGTCCTTTATGTATAGAATCATATCATCTAAAAATAATGATAATTTGATCTCTTCCTTTCCAATTTGTATCCCTTTTATGAGTGTCTCTTGCCTTATTGCTATAGCTAAGATTCCTAGTACTATATTAAATAAAATGGGGACAGTGGACACCCTTGTCTTGTTCCTGAAAAGCTTCAAGTGGAAAAGCTTCAAGTTTTTCCCTATTTGGTATTATGTTGGCTGTAGGTTTGTCATAAGTAGCTTTTATTATGTTGAGATATGCTCCTTCTATTCCCAGTTTCTGTAATACTTTTACCAGGAAGGGATGTTGGATTTTGTCGGATGTCTTTTCTCCATCTATTCTGATGATCATGTGATTTTTGTCCTTCAGACCATTTATATGATGTATTACATTTATTGATTTGTGTATGTTGAACCATCCCTGCATCTCTGGGATAAAGCCTACTTGGTCGGAGTGAATAATCTTTCTAATATATTCTTGTATTCTGTTTGCCAATATTTTGTTGAGAATTTTTACATCTATGTTCATAAGTGAGATTGGTCTGTAATTTTCTTTTTTGTTCTGTCTTTGTCTGGTTTTGGTATCATGGTGACGCTGGCTTCATAGGAGTTTGGGAGAAGTCCTTCCTTTTCTATTTTATGGAAAAGTTTGAGAAGCAGTGGTGTTAGTTCTTCCATGAATGTCTGGTAAAATTCACCCGTGAATCCATCTGGGCCTGGACTTTTTTTAGTTGGAAGACTTTTTATAACTGCTTGGATCTCCATACTTGTTATAGGTCTATTTAAATGGTTTAGCTCATCTTGATTTAATTTTGGTAGGTCATATGAATCAAAGAAATCATCCATTTCTTTCAGATTTTCAAATTTAGAGGCACATATATTCTTAAAATATGTCCTTATGATTTTCTGAATTTCTTTGGTATCTGTTGTAATGGTGCCTTTTACATCTCTAATTTTATTAATTTTTATCTCTTCTCTCTTCTGGTCAGATTTGCTAAGGGTTTATCAATCTTGTTTATCCTTTCAAAGAACCAACTCTTTGTTTCATTGATTCTTTGGATTTTTTTTTTTTTCGGTTTCTATTTCATTAATTTCTGCCCATCTACTGATTTTTTTTTTTTATTGACAACAAAACATACTTACATACCAAAGGTGCGTATTTTTCCCTCCCCTCCCCCCTTCCCCTTTAGAACTCCACTCTCCATCATATCCCCTCTCTCTCTCCATTAGTCTCTTTTTTTAATATGATGTCATCCTCTTTTACTTCTACTATGAGGGTCTTGCGGAGGTATTGCTAGGCACAGCAAGGTCATGGATATCAAGGCCAATTTCTGTCTGGGCAGTTGCATTGTAGGGAGTCGTACCCTTCCTTTGGCTCTTCCATTCTATCCGCCCCTCTTCCGCAATGATCCCTGAGCCTTGAGGGTGTGACAGAGATGTTTCAGTGCTGGGCACTTCTCCATCCCTTCTTCTCAGCACTATGTTGCCTTTTGGATCATCCCAGTGGTCATCGCCATCTGAAAAGAGAAGCTTCTCTAACCAGAAGTGAGAGTAGCATTAATATGTGAATATGAGCATTAAGTGAAGTATTTTCCGGGCAGCTTGGTGGGAATAGTATATACATTTAGATAAGGGCATGCTTTATACCCCTAAGGTTTATGACCTTACCTACCATAGACTTTGCTTAGGTTTTTCAGTACCAGGTATGTATTCCCTCCTGTAGAGAGGGCCTTCAGTCCAATTATAGAGCAGTTGGTTACCCCATGAGTAGACATGCCACTATTGCACCTGTTCAGTCTTTGGGCCTGTCTGGCCAAATTTGAATATTCAGCGTCCACTGTTTTCACTGCTGATGACTTCTGTCTCCCATACTCTGCATGCAGTGCAGCTTTTTCCAGCTTTCAGTTGGCTGGTCTACAGGGAAAAGGTTTTCTGCTCAGCACCAGCTTGTTTTCTCAGTGACCTTGCCTCTCAGGCAAGAGATGTCTTCAGCAATAGGGTCTTACTATCTGTTTCTCAGGGGAAACCAAGGGCTTTGGCAAAAGCCTTTAATGTTTTGGAGGCTACCGGGACCTCCTTGGCCAACAACTCACTGGAAGGTATCCCATCCCAGGTACTGAAAATTTTCTAGTAACAGTCTACAGCTTCTAGATGTACCATTATTCAAAAAAGTAGTTTTACATAAGTCTTATTCACAATCTTTTGAAATTAGATTGACCCTCCCTTGCCCTTCTTTTTTTATGCATTCTCTACCCATGGCCTTGGTTAGGCCATTCCCTCCTTGTAATCAGTCCTTCCACTTACATATGTGCAATACCATACACTTCAGTCCTTCCCTTTCCTCCGTCCCTTATAGCCTTTTACCAGCTTACTGGTTTCTGGTACCAATTTTTGGTTCCAGTTCACACACAAGTCTGTCTATTTGTAGCTAGGATCCACATATGAGAGAGAACATGTGACGTTTGGCTTTCTGAGCCTGGGTTACCTCACTTAGTATAATCCTTTCCAGATCCATCCATTTCCCTGCAAATTTCATAATTTCATTTTTCTTTACCGCTGAGTAGAACTCCATTGTGTAAATGTACCACATCTTTATTATCCATTCATTTGTGGTGGGACATCTAGGCTGCTTCCATTTCCTAGCTATTGTGAATAGAGCGGCAATAAACATGGTTTTGCAAGTATCTCTAAGGAAGTGAGAAGAGTCTTCTGGATATATGCCTAGGAGTGCTATAGCTGGATCATATGGTAAATCTATTTCTAGCTGTCTCAAAACCTCCACACTGATTTCCACAATGGTTGACCAGGTTACATTCCCACCAACAGTGTAGAAGTGTTCCTCTTTTCCGCATCCACGCCAACACTTATTGTCATTTGTTTTCTTGATGGAAGCCATTCTGACAGGAGTGAAATGGAATCTCAAAGTGGTTTTAATTTGCATTTCCCTGATGGCTAAGGATGGGAACACTTTTTCAGATGTTTATATGCCATCTGAATTTCATCTTCTGTGAATTCTCTATTTAGTTCCATAGCCCATTTTTTAACTGGGTTGTTTGAATTCTTATTATTCTGTTTTTTGAGTTCTTTGTATATTCTGGATATTAATCCTCTGTCAGATGTATAGCTGGCAAAGATTTTCTCCCATTCTGTAGGTTGTCTTTTGCTCTACTCACAGTGTCCTTTGCTGTACAAAAGCTTTGTAATTTCATAAGGTCCCATTGGTTGATTAGTGATTTTATTCGCTGAGCAATTGGGGTTATATTCAGAAAGTCCTTACCTATGCCAATATGTTGAAGGGTTTCCCCTACTTTTTCCTCTAGCAGGTTCAGAGTTTCAGGTCTGATATCAAGGTCCCTGATCCATTTGGATTTGACTCTTGTGCATGGAGAAAGACAAGGATCTATGTTTATCCTTTTACATACCGATGTCCAGTTTTCCCAACACCACTTGTTAAAGAGGCTATCTTTTCTCCAATTAATATTTTTGGCATTTTTGTCAAAAATCAGGTGGCTGTAGCTGCTTGGATTAATATTTGGGTCTTCTATTCTGTTCCATTGATCTACCTGTCTGTCCTTGTGCCAGTACCATGCTGTTTTTGTTACTATGGCTTTGTAATATAACTTAAAATCGGGTATGGTTATACCACCTGCCTGATTTTTTGTGCAAAATTGTTTTGGCTATTCGAGGTTTTTTGTGTTTCCAGATGAATTTTAGGATTGTTTTTTCTATTTCTGTGAAGAAAGCTATTGGGATTTTAATAGGGATTGCATTAAATGTATAGATTGCTTTTGGTAAGATTGACATTTTCACAATATTGATTCTTCCAATCCAGGAGCATGGGATGTCTTTCCATTTCCTTGTGTCTTCTGTAATTTGTCGCTCGAGTTTTTAAAGTTCTCATTGTAGAGATCCTTCACTTCCTTGGTTAAGTTTATTCCAAGGTATTTTTTTTTTTTTTGAGGCAATTGTGAATGGGAGAGATTCCTGATTTCATCCTCTGCACGTTTGTTGTTAGTATATAGAAAAGCTACTGATTTCTGTGTGTTTATTTTGTATCCTGCTACATTGCTAAAAGTGTTTATCAGCTCTAACAGTTTGCTGGTAGAGACTTTAGGGTCTGTTAGGTATAGAATCATATCATCTGCAAATAATGATAATTTGATCTCTTCCCTTCCAATTTGTATCCCCTTTATGAGTGTCTCTTGCCTTATTGCTGTGGCTAAGACTTCCAGTACTATATTAAATAGTAGTGGGGAAAGTGGACACCCTTGTCTTGTTCCTGAATTTAGAGGAAAAGCTTCAAGTTTTTCCCCATTTAGTATTATGTTGGCTGTAGGTTTGTCATAAATAGCTTTTATTATGTTGAGATATGCTCCTTCTATTCCCAGTTTCTGTAATACTTTCACCATGAAGGGGTGTTGGATTTTGTCAAATGCCTTTTCTGCATCTATTGAGATGACCATGGGATTTTTGTCCTTCAGACCATTTATATGGTGTATTACGTTTATGGATTTGTATATGTTGAACCATCCCTGCATCTCTGGGATAAAGCCTACTTGGTCAGGGTGAATAATCTTTCTGATATATTCTTGTATTCTATTTGCCAGTATTTTGTTGAGAATTTTTGCATCTATGTTCATGAGGGAGATTGGTCTAAATTTTTTTTTGATCTGTCTTTGTTTGGTTTGGGTATCAGGGTGATGCTGGCTTCATAGAAGGATTTTGGGAGAAGTTCCTTCCTTTTCTATTTTATGGAAAAGTTTGAGAAGCATTGGTGTTAGTTCTTCCATGAATGTCTGGTAAAATTCAGCAGTGAATCCATCTGGGCCTGGGCTTTTTTAGTTGGAAGACTTTTTATAACTGCTTGAATCTCTGTGGTTGTTATAGGTCTATTTAAATGGTTTATCTCATCTTGATTTAATTTTGGTAGGTCATATGAATCAAAGAAATCATCCATTTCTTTCAGATTTTCAAATTTAGAGGCACATATATTCTTAAAATAAAAAGATATGATTTTCTGAATTTCTTTGGTATCTGTTGTAATGGTGCCTTTTATGTTTTCTAATTTTATTAATTTTTATCTCTTCTTCTTCTTTTGGTCAGATTTGCTAAGGGTTTATCAATCTTGTTTATCCTTTCAAAGAACCAACTCTTTTTTTCATTATTGATTTTTTATTTTTATTTTTAATTTTTTTTTTTATTGACAACAAACATACTTACATACCAAAGGTGCGTATTTTTCCCCCCCTCCCCTTCCCTTTAGAACTCCACTCTCCATCATATCCCCCCTCTCTCCATTAGTCTCTTTTTTTTTAATATGATGTCATCCTCTTTTACTTCTACTATGAGGGTCTTATGGAGGTATTGCTAGGCACAGCAAGGTCATGGATATCAAGGCCAATTTCTGTCTGGGCAGTTGCATTGTAGGGAGTCGCACCCTTCCTTTGGCTCTTCCATTCTATCCGCCCCTCTTCCGCAATGATCCCTGAGCCTTGAGGGTGTGACAGAGATGTTTCAGTGCTTGGCACTTCTCCATCCCTTCTTCTCAGCACTATGTTGCCTCTTGATCATCCCAGTGGTCATCGCCATCTGAAAAGAGAAGCTTCTCTAACCAGAAGTGAGAGTAGCATTAATATGTGAATATGAGCATTAAGTGAAGTATTTTCCGGGCAGCTTGGTGGGAATAGTATATACATTTAGATAAGGGCATGCTTTATACCCCTAAGGTTTATGACCTTACCTACCATAGACTTTGCTTAGGTTTTTCAGTACCAGGCATGTATTCCTCCCGTAGAGAGGGCCTTCAGTCCAATTATAGAGCAGTTGGTTACCCCACGAGTAGACATGCCACTATTGCACCTGTTCAGTCTTTGGGCCTGTCTGGCCAAATTTGAATATTCAGCGTCCACTGTTTTCACTGCTGATGACTTCTGTCTCCCATACTCTGCATGCAGTGCAGCTTTTTCCAGCTTTCAGTTGGCTGGTCTACAGGGAAAAGGTTTTCTGCTCAGCACCAGCTTGCTTTCTCAGTGACCTTGCCTCTCAGGCAAGAGATGTCTTCAGCAATAGGGTCTTACTATCTGTTTCTCAGGGGAAACCAAGGGCTTTGGCAAAAGCCTTTAATGTTTTGGAGGCTACGGGACCTCCTTGGCCAACAACTCACTGGAAGGTATCCCATCCCAGGTACTGAAAATTTTCTAGTAACAGTCTACAGCTTCTAGATGTACCATTATTCAAAAAAGTAGTTTTACATAAGTCTTATTCACAATCTTTTGAAATTAGATTGACCCTCCCTTGCCCTTCTTTTATGCATTCTCTACCCATGGCCTTGGTTAGGCCATTCCCTCTCCTTGTAATCAGTCCTTCCACTTACATATGTGCAATACCATACACTTCAGTCCTTCCCTTTCCTCCGTCCCTTATAGCCTTTTACCAGCTTACTGGTTTCTGGTACCAATTTTTGGTTCCAGTTCACACACAAGTCTGTCTATTTGTAGCTAGGATCCACATATGAGAGAGAACATGTGACGTTTGGCTTTCTGAGCCTGGGTTACCTCACTTAGTATAATCCTTTCCAGATCCATCCATTTCCCTGCAAATTTCATAATTTCATTTTTCTTTACCGCTGAGTAGAACTCCATTGTGTAAATGTACCACATCTTTATTATCCATTCATTTGTGGTGGGACATCTAGGCTGCTTCCATTTGCTAGCTATTGTGAATAGAGCGGCAATAAACATGGTTTTGCAAGTATCTCTAAGGAAGTGAGAAGAGTCTTCTGGATATATGCCTAGGAGTGCTATAGCTGGATCATATGGTAAATCTATTTCTAGCTGTCTCAAAACCTCCACACTGATTTCCACAATGGTTGACCAGGTTACATTCCCACCAACAGTGTAGAAGTGTTCTCTTTTTCCGCATCCACGCCAACACTTATTGTCATTTGTTTTCTTGATGGAAGCCATTCTGACAGGAGTGAAATGGAATCTCAAAGTGGTTTTAATTTGCATCTCCCTGATGGCTAAGGATGTGGAACACTTTTTCAGATGTTTATATGCCATCTGAATTTCATCTTCTGTGAATTCTCTATTTAGTTCCATAGCCCATTTTTTAACTGGGTTGTTTGAATTCTTATTATTCTGTTTTTTGAGTTCTTTGTATATTCTGGATATTAATCCTCTGTCAGATGTATAGCTGGCAAAGATTTTCTCCCATTCTGTAGGTTGTCTTTTTGCTCTACTCACAGTGTCCTTTGCTGTACAAAAGCTTTGTAATTTCATAAGGTCCCATTGGTTGATTAGTGATTTTATTCGCTGAGCAATTGGGGTTATATTCAGAAAGTCCTTACCTATGCCAATATGTTGAAGGGTTTCCCCTACTTTTTCCTCTAGCAGGTTCAGAGTTTCAGGTCTGATATCAAGGTCCCTGATCCATTTGGATTTGACTCTTGTGCATGGAGAAAGACAAGGATCTATGTTTATCCTTTTACATACCGATGTCCAGTTTTCCCAACACCACTTGTTAAAGAGGCTATCTTTTCTCCAATTAATATTTTTGGCATTTTTGTCAAAAATCAGGTGGCTGTAGCTGCTTGGATTAATATTTGGGTCTTCTATTCTGTTCCATTGATCTACCTGTCTGTCCTTGTGCCAGTACCATGCTGTTTTTGTTACTATGGCTTTGTAATATAACTTAAAATCGGGTATGGTTATACCACCTGCCTGATTTTTGTTTCGCAAAATTGTTTTGGCTATTCGAGGTTTTTTGTGTTTCCAGATGAATTTTAGGATTGTTTTTTCTATTTCCGTGAAGAAAGCTATTGGGATTTTAATAGGGATCGCATTAAATGTATAGATTGCTTTTGGTAAGATTGACATTTTCACAATATTGATTCTTCCAATCCAGGAGCATGGGATGTCTTTCCATTTCCTTGTGTCTTCTGTAATTTGTCGCTCGAGTTTTTTAAAGTTCTCATTGTAGAGATCCTTCACTTCCTTGGTTAAGTTTATTCCAAGGTATTTTATTTTTTTTGAGGCAATTGTGAATGGGAGAGATTCCCTGATTTCATCCTCTGCACGTTTGTTGTTAGTATATAGAAAAGCTACTGATTTCTGTGTGTTTATTTTGTATCCTGCTACATTGCTAAAAGTGTTTATCAGCTCTAACAGTTTGCAGGTAGAGACTTTAGGGTCTGTTAGGTATAGAATCATATCGTCTGCAAATAATGATAATTTGATCTCTTCCCTTCCAAATTGTATCCCCTTTATGAGTGTCTCTTGCCTTATTGCTGTGGCTAAGACTTCCAGTACTATATTAAATAGTAGTGGGGAAAGTGGACACCCTTGTCTTGTTCCTGAATTTAGAGGAAAAGCTTCAAGTTTTTCCCCATTTAGTATTATGTTGGCTGTAGGTTTGTCATAAATAGCTTTTATTATGTTGAGATATGCTCCTTCTATTCCCAGTTTCTGTAATACTTTCACCATGAAGGGGTGTTGGATTTTGTCAAATGCCTTTTCTGCATCTATTGAGATGACCATATGATTTTTGTCCTTCAGACCATTTATATGGTGTATTACATTTATGGATTTGCGTATGTTGAACCATCCCTGCATCTCTGGGATAAAGCCTACTTGGTCAGGGTGAATAATCTTTCTGATAAATTCTTGTATTCTGTTTGCCAGTATTTTGTTGAGAATTTTTGCATCCATGTTCATGAGGGAGATTGGTCTATAATTTTCTTTTTTGATCTGTCTTTGTCCGGTTTGGGTATCAGGGTGATGCTGGCTTCATAGAAGGATTTTGGTAGAGTTCCTTCCTTTTCTATTTATGGAAAAGTTTGAGAAGCATTGGCGTTAGATCCTCCAGGAATGTCTGGTAAAATTCAGCAGTGAATCCATCTGGGCCTGGGCTTTTTTAGTTGGGAGACTTTTTATAACTGCTTGAATCTCTGTGGTTGTTATAGTTCTATTTAAATGGTTTATCTCTTCTTGATTTAATTTTGGTAGGTCATATGAATCAAGGAATTCATCCATTTCTTTCAGGTTTTCAAACTTAGAGGCATATATATTCTTAAAGTATGTCCGTATGATTTTCTGAATTTCTTTGGTATCTGTTGTGATGTTGCCTTTTTCATCTCTAATTTTATCAATTTTTGTCTCTTCTCTCTTTCTTTTGGTCAGATTTGCTAAGGGTTTGTCAATCTTGTTTATCCTTTCAAAGAAAGAACCAACTCTTTGTTTCATTGATCTTTTTGATTGTTTTTTGGTTTCCATTTCATTAATTTCTGCCCTAACCTTTATTATTTCTTCCCGTCTACTAATTTTTGGTTTGCCTTGTTCTTCTTTTTCCAAGGCCTTAAGGTGAAGCATTAAATTGTTTAGTTGTGAACTCTCCAATTTCTTAATATATGCACTTAGGGCTATAAATTTCCCTCGTAGGACTGCCTTCATTGTGTCCCAAAGGTTTTGGTATGTTGTATTCTCATCATCATTTGATTCTACGAATTTCTTGATTTCCTTTTTAATTTCTTCAATGACCCATACATCATTCAATAAAGTGCTGTTTAGTCTCCATGAGTTTCTGTATGCTCTGTATATTTTCTTGTTGCTGATTTGCAGTTTAATCCCATTGTGGTCAGACAATGTACAAGGGATTATTTCAATTTTCCTGTATTTGTTAAGATTTGATTTGTGTCCTAGTATATGGTCTATTTTAGAAAATGTCCCGTGAGCTGCTGAGAAAAATGTATATTCTGCAGCATTTGGATGGAATGTTCTGTAAATATCTGTTAGGTCCATTTGTTCCATGGTATCATTTAATGCAGATGTCTCTCTGTTTATTTTTTGCTGGGTAGACCTGTCAAGTGATGAGAGTGGGGTATTGAAGTCCCCACTACTATTGTGTTAGGAGATATCTCTGACCTTAATTCTAATAGTGTTTGTTTGATGAAATTGGGAGCCCCCATGTTAGGGGCATGTATGTTTAGGATTGTAATGTCCTCCTGTTGGAGTGTTCCTTTAATCAGTATAAAGTGACCTTCTTTATCTTTCCTCACAAATGTTGGATTGAAGTCTATCTTGTCAGAAATTAAAATAGCAACCCCTGCCTTTTTTCTAGGCCCATTTGCTTGAAATACCTTTTTCCAACCTTTCACCCTAAGAAGGTTTCTATTTTTTATTGAGAGATGAGTTTCCTGGAGGCAACAGATGGTAGGATCCTGCTTTTTAATCCAGTCTGCAAGTCTGTGTCTTTTGATAGGGGCATTGAGACCATTGATATTAAGAGTTATTATTGACATATATGTGTTTATTCTCACCATTCTTCTTATTTTTTAGTTTTTCCTGTTTTCCCTTTACTCACTTGTTTTAACTGTTATTTGAGTATGGTTTATTTTTTCCTATTTCCTGATGTGTGTGCTTTGCTTTCTCCTCAGCATGAATGATTCCTGCAAGTATTTTCTGTAGAGCTGGTTTAGTTGCCAAAAATTCCTTTAGCCTGTCTTTGTTGTGGAATGTCCTTATTTCTCCATCTATTTGGATAGATAGTTTTGCAGGATAAAGTAATCTCGGTTGACAGTTTTTATCTTTCAGAACTTGAATACATTACTCCAGGCCCTTCTGGCCTTTAAAGTTTGTGTTGAGTAATCTGCTGTGAGTCTGATGGGCTTCCCTTTGTAGGTCACTTGCTTTTTCTCTCTAGCTGCTTTCAATATATTTTCTTTGGTTTGTATGTTTGGTAGTTTAATTATAATATGGCGGGAGAGGTTCTTTCCAGGTTTTGTCTGTTTGGTGTTCTAAAGGCTTCCTGTATCTGCATTGGCATCTCTTTCCCAATTTGGGGAAGTTTTCCTCTATGATTTTGTTGAAAACACCTACTATGCCTTTGGAGTGAAATTCTTCTCCTTCTACTATCCCTTGAATTCTTATGTTTGATCTTTTCATAGTGTCCCGAATATCCTGTAATTCCCATTCATACCTTCCTATTATTTTGTCTTTCTCTCTGTTGGACTGTATTAGATCAGCTACTTGGTCTTCTAGCTTCGATATCCTGTTCTCTCCTTCATCCATTCTACTAGAGAGATTTTCTACAGAGGTTTTAATTTCACTGACTGTGTTCTTTATTGCTAGCATTTCTGAGTGGGTTTTCTTTATTCTTTCTATTTCTGTATTTATGTCTAGTATTGACCTCCTTATTTCATTAAATTGGTTTTCTGTGTTTTCTTTGAATCCTTTGATTTCTTCTTTGAGGTCTTTGAACCCTTTCATTTCCTCTTTGAGTTCTTTGAACATAATTATAATCATTCTTTTGAAATCTTTCTTTGGGATGTCCTCTAAGTCAGCCTCACTGAAGGTCATTTCTGATATATTAATACTTTTGGTGGATTTATATTGTCTGGATGTTTTGTGTTTCTTGTATTGTAATGTAGAGATCTTTGCATCTTGAATTAATTTAATGCTTGGGTTTTCTAAATATCTGCAGTAATGTTAGATGTATCAATCAATCTGATATTATATGTCTTCAGTGTAGGAGTTAAAGGTGTTAAGTGTGGTTCTTAAGGCTCTCAAAGTAATCACAGAAGTGACCCTTGCCTGCTATGAGATTATCAAGTGGGGTGAATGGAACAGAATACAGTCAAGATCCAAAAATTTAACTCAACAATGTACCCCTTCAATGAAATACAGCATAGAGTATTTGTGGAAAAGCAGGTATTATGACAAAGCAGGAGGGACGATAGGGTCTCTGCCGAATTGGGGTGAGCAGCGCGGAGTCACGACACAGACTCCGGGAGTTGGGTGAAAGTGGGAGCGAGAACCCACAAACTCGTTTATTCAGGAAGTGTACATGGGTTTTAAGGGGCTGTTAATCCTTGTATGGGGCGGTCCCCTTTTGGTGACCAATGACAGCTTGTCTCTGGACAGGACATCTCGTAGTAGGCCTCTCGCGAGCATGGGGCTGTAACTCTTGTCACATCAAGCCTGCGCAAAACGCCATTTTTACAGAAGCCACTTCCTGTTGTCTTTTGCCATGCGGTCTGGCTAGGACCAGGCCTGTATTGTGCCATACATATCCTCCTTTTTGTTTTTATTATTGGCAACCCTGAGAGGTATGGTTTATTGCCAAGCCATTGTTGAACCCAGGCCCCAAGGGATCATCATACGTGACAGTGCCTGTCTTAGGTTGATCCATCTCATGGAGACTTACCCGTCATGGGCCAAATGCCACCTAGGTGAGGAAACCCAAGGGGGATAGCCTGGTATGGCTTTTGGAAAGCCATTGTTGAACCCAGGCCCCAAGGGATCATCACATGTGACAGTGCCTGTCTTAGGTTGCCCCATCTCATGGAATCTTACCCGTCCTGGGCTGGCTGCCATCCTGGTGAGAAAACCCGAGGGGTATGGCCTGGTATGGCTTTTAGCATGAGGTCTGGCTAGGACCAGGCCTGTATTGTACCATACATATGAGGCTGTTGCCTAGGAGGCATGGAAGGGCCAAGTGGGCGTGGCTCTGTGGCATGTGAACAGTCCCAGCAAGCGAGAATCAACTAGAGAGCCTGAAGAGGACTGGGGTAGGACAGGTTGCTGGGTGAGTTCACCCTAGCGTCATAGTCAGTAGCATTGAGTGTCCTTAATGGTAGCAGCTCAATGTAATGAAAGGAGTTGGAAAGGAATTTATAGCTAGGTGGGGATAAGTTTAAAGTCCCATATGTAGTCTGAGGGGTCTGGCATCATCTTCTTCAGCAAGGCTGGTCGCTGAGTCAGTGGCTGGTGGAGGGAAATAAGTTTAAAGTCCTGTATGTAGTCTGAGGGATCTGGCATCATCTTCTTCAGCAAGGCTGGTCGCTGAGTCAGTGGCCGGTGGGGGGAAATAAGTTTAAAGTCCCGTATGTAGTCTGAGGGGTCTGGCATCATCTTCTTCAGTAAGGCTGGTCGCTGAGTCAGTGGCTGGACGGACGTTTCTGGCAGGAACCCAAACTGGGATCTGTGAAGTTTCTGAAAGACACAAGCATACCCTCGGCCCTGCGTTAAAAGAGGGTGGGGCCCCTTCCAAATATTAGTAAGAGGATCTTTCCAGCGGACTAAGGGTAAGGGTGTCGTGGTTGGTTGGGATCTCCAATGTTTGTAGGCTGGGAGAGTCCTGCCTCATCAAAGGTGAGAAAATTGAGGGTGAAAAGAGCTTCCACTAGGGCCAAGTGGTCCTTGGGCGACATAGTGGACTTTTGTTTTATAATTAGTTCCTTTAGGGTCCGGTTTGTTCTTTCCACGATGGCCTGTCCTTGTGGGTTGTAGGGGATCCCAAGGGAGTGTTTTATTCCCCAAGATTCCATGAAGGATGTGAATTGGGCAGATGTGTATGCAGGGCCATTGTCTGTTTTAATTGACCAGGGCACACCCATGACCAACATAGCGGTTTTTGTTGCCTTAATAACATGGGATGCCTTTTCCCCAGAGAGAGCAATAGCAAAAGTAAGCTTAGAATAAGTGTCCACAATGACATGGACATATTTGAGGTTACCAAAGGAAGGTATGTGGGTAACATCCATCTGCCAGATAGAATTTGGGGTAAGGCCTCTAGGATTGACTCCTTGAGGCTGTAGGGGGCCCAGGGGGGCTAGGGGGGCACATGCCTTACAAGTACGGGTTAAATGCTTGAATTGGCCAAGCGAGAGCTCAGGATATAGGGTTTGTATAAGGTCCTGTGCCAAGGAGTATGTCCAAGGTAATTGGAATTTCATCCCTAAGATTTTGGCGGGCCTGGGATTTAGCCAGGTCACTATAGGTGGGATGGCCCATTGTAAGAGGACTTGTTCAAAGTAAGCAGAATCAACACCGGATTCCTGGGCTGCCTTACGGATGAGGGCCAGATCAAAGAGGGGGGTGGGGAGCCACGGCCTGATTGTGGCATCTGGCCCTACGTTAACAGGGAAGGCAGCGAAGGGGCGTGTCAGGGAACCGGCAGTCACCTGGGTGTGTCCAGGACTGAGCAGGGGGAGGTCCCTGGAAGGGTAACGAGGGGGAGGGGTGGTTGCAACTGTGGCCGTAGCAGGAGGGGGTTGTGGTGGTGGTCTATTGTAATGTAAAAGTTTGACTTCCTCCTCATCCAAGTTACTGTAAGAGGGGGCTGGGAGGAACGAACTTTGAAGAGCCAGTTTAGGATCCTTACAGCGTTCCTTATGGGCCGAAATGACGTTCTCCACAGTGGAGTCTTTAAGGCTGGCAATTATGGCAAGGAGGATAAGAATCCATGGGGCTAAAACAAGAGTTTCATCCCAAAAGCTATGGAAGTCTTTTTGTTTTAATTTTAAGCCACATTGCAGAAGGAGGGCCTTAAGAGCTTGTAATTGTGGCGTCCTCTGGTGGGGAGGGAGGTTGCCCATTGCCGCGTGGTGTTGTTTGATGGGGGGGCTGGGCTGGGACACTCCTGAATCAAAGAGACTGAGAAAATAATAACCCAGATCAAAGATGATAGACCAGAGGATAATCATGCAAACCACAAGTCCTAATGCTGGGGCCAGCTGAGACATACGGATAGATTGTTTAGGACCCACGTGTCTTGTGCTTAGTGGGGGGAGGGTCCAACACAGGCTTAGGGCCGTGCGGCAGTGTGTGCCTTACGGGGGGGGTAGGAGAGGACAAACAAAGAAAGAAGGGGGTAAGGGGCTGCCTGCTCACCCACAGGCAACCGTTAGCCGTTTTTCTCTCACCAATGAAGAACTGGGCGCTTTGCTCGCCGAACTTTCAGGGACGAGGCATCGCCGAGGGGGCTATTCGCCGAGGGGCTTCTCGAAGAACTGGGCGTTTTGCCGTTCTGCCAAACGCCGAGGGGCTGCTCACCGGCTCACGGACGCTCAACGGGCATCTCGCCAGATGCCGATGGGGCAGGGGGTCACGGATGGGGTGTCTCGCTAAAACACCGACGCCGGGGCAGAGGGTCCCTGTTCAGGCGCCAGATGTTGGGGTCCCCCCAAGGCCAGCTCAGGAGGGACGATAGGGTCTCTGCCGAATTGGGGTGAGCAGCGCGAGTCACGACACAGACTCCGGGAGTTGGGTGAAAGTGGGAGCGAGAACCCACAAACTCGTTTATTCAGGAAGTGTACATGGGTTTTAAGGGGGCTGTTAATCCTTGTATGGGGCGGTCCCCTTTTGGTGACCAATGACAGCTTGTCTCTGGACAGGACATCTCGTAGTAGGCTCTCGCGAGCATGGGGGGTAACTCTTGTCACATCAAGCCTGCAAGAAAACGCCATTTTTACAGAAGCCACTTCCTGTTGTCTTTTGCCATGCTGGTGATCTCTGTTGCTCGCCGTGCTTTCACTCGTGGTGGGGGAGGGGAGGCTGTGAGTGGCGGCTGAAGTCCGTCTGTTCCTCTACACGATCCTCTTCCTCACTAGCCTCTCTGTTGGTCTCTACTGTCCTCCTTCCACGCTTCTTGAGGTTGTGAGTGGGCGGTGTGAGTGGAAAATTCTCCTCACCTGCCTTTTTAAAGTCCTGCAGATCAGCTGTCTCAGGCAGCACCTAGCCGCGCCACCGCGGCGGCTGTGGAGCCGCTTTTGCCCGCTTCTGAGGGCTCCAGACGCTCTGGATCTCTCCTACTTCTCTGCTGGGCTTGAAAGTTTACTATGTACCTCACTTTTTAGTAGAAAAGTGTATTTTGCTGGGGTTTGTTTTGCTATTATTCGCTACTCTCTTTTGGCGAGGTTCCTATGTCGCCATCTTAACCGGAAGTCCCCTCTACTGATTTTTTGTTTGACTTGTTCTTATTTTCCCAAGGCCTTAGAGTGAAGCATTAAATTGTTTACTTGTGAACTCTCTAATTTCTTAAAATAGGCACTTAAAGCTATAAATGTCCCTCTTAGGACTGCCTTCATTGTATCCCAAAGGTTTTGGTATGTGTATTCTCATCATCGTTTGATTCTATGAATTTATTGATTTCCTTTTTAATTTCTTCAATGACCCATTCATCATTCAATAGTGTACTGCTTAGTCTCTATGAATTTCTGTAAGCTCTGTAGTTTTTCTTGTTGCTGATTTGCAGTTTAATCCCATTGTGGTCAGAGAGAGTACAAGTGATTATTTCAATTTTCCTGTATTTGTTGAGATTTGCTTTGTGTCCTAATATATGGACTATTTTATATTTTAAATATTTTATTTATTTATTTAAGAGAGAGAAATAGGGAGAGACAGAGAAAGAGGGAGAGAAAGAACGAGGAGAGAATGGGTGTGCCAGGGCGTCCAGCTACTGCAAACGAACTCCAGACGCATATGCCCCCCTGTGCATCTGGCTTACGTGGGTCTTGGGGAATTGAACAGGGATCCTTTGGTTTTGTAGGCAAATATCTTAACTGCTAAGCCATTTCTCCAACCTATATATGGTCTATTTTAGAGAATGTTCCATATGCTGCTAAGAAAAATGTATATTCTGCAGCATTTGGATGGAATGTTCTGTATATATCTGTAGGTCCATTTGTTTCATGACATCATTTAGAGGGGGGTATTGAAGTCACACACTACAATTGTGTTTGGTGATATCTGTGACCTTAAGTCTAATAGTGTTTTTTTGTTGTTGTTGTTTGTTTTTTTATGAAATTGGGAGCCACCATGTTGGGTGCATATACATTTAGGATTATAATGGCTTTCTGTTGGAGTATTCCTTTAATCAGTATAAAATGACCTTCTTTATCTTTCCTCACTAATGTTGGTTTGAAATCTGTCCTGTCAGAAATTATAATAGCAACCGTTGCTTGTTTCCTAGGCCCATTTGCTTGAAATACCATTTTCTATCCTTTCATCCTAAGGTACTGTCTATCTTTTATTCAGAGATGTATTTCCTGGAGGCAATAGATGGCAGGATCCTACCTATTAATCCAGTCTGCAAGCCTGTGTCTTTTGGTTGGGGCATTGAGACCATTGATATTAAGAGCTACTATTGAAAGGTATGTATAACTCGCCATTCTTCTTGTTTTATAGCACTCCTGTTTTCCCTTTACTCACTTGTTTTAACTGTTCTTTGAGTATGGCTTATTTTTTCCTATTTTTTTTCCTGTGTGTGTTTTTCTTTCTCTTCAGCATGAAGGATTCCTTCAAGTATTTTCTGTAGAGCTGGTTTAGTTGTCATAAATTCATTTAGCCTGTTTTTGTTGTGGAATGTCCTTATTTCTCCATCAATTTGGACATTTAGACAGGCATATCCTCTCTTTTTTTTTTTTTTTTTTTCTTTTTGAGGTAGGGTGTCACTGTAGTCCATGCTGACCTGGAATTCACTATGTAGTCTCAGGCTGGCCTTGAACTAACAGTGATCTTCCTACATCTGCTTCCCAATTGCTGGGATTAAAGGCTTGCATCACCATGACAAACCCATATACTCTCATTTTAGCCAACTAACAGTGAAAGCTTCCATCTAGAGTCTATGACCTTCCAAGCCATAGGCTTCTGACTTGGTTCTCAGTACCTGGTATGAATGCTCTCCCACTGAGCAATCCTCATATCCAATCAGACAGCAGTTGATTACTATGTGCCACTATTGAACATGTATGTACATCTTACATGACTAGTTGATTTTGTAGATTGTAGGGTCCTTGCTTGTTAATGCTGTTGGTGACCATAATCCCCTAGCAGCTCACATAGCACTTTCCAGCACTATGAGGGTTAGCCAGCAGGAAGGTGGCTTCTTTGTCAGTATCAGCATGATCTCTCATTGTCATGTGAGCACAGCCTGTGGTGTCTTCAACAATAGGGTCTTACCATTTAGCTCTGGCAGGTAACCAAGTGCTTTGGCAATGTGGCTTGCATTGTTTTGGGGCTTCATAAGCATTCCTGATGTTCACTGAGGGGTGTGGATAACCCAGTTCTGGCACTGGGATTTACCAGCAAGAGCCTATGGTTTTAGAGTTAAGCTTTCTCCACCCCCTACAGGATACTTCTGCCCGGACTATTCCCCCTCCCCTTTTATTAAAAGTTATATCTTTTTTTTTTTTTTTTTTGGTTTTGTGAGGTAGGGTCTCACTCTGGTCCAGGCTGACCTGGAATTCACTATGTAGTCTCAGGGTGGCCTCGAACTCTCGGCAATCCTCCTACCTCTGCCTCCCAAGTGCTGGGATTAATATCTTTTTTTAAAAAATAGTCTTTATTTATTTGATTTATTTGAGAGAAAGAGTGAAAGAGAACAAGGCAGATATAGAGAGAGAATGGGTGCTCCAGGGCCTCCAGCCACTGCAAATGAACTCCAGATACACGTGCCACCTTGTGCATCTGGCTTTTGTAGGTCCTGGGGGAATCGAACCTGGGTCCTTTGGCTTTGCAGGCAAACACCTTAACCACTGAGCCATCCCTCCAGCCCAAAAGTTATATCCTTTAATTAGCTCATCAGGATGAATATTTCTATGATATTGATTCATGCCATCCTTAGTTTTGTGTATTTCCCCCTCCAACCTTCTCTTTCCCCAGTTGCCCCCAAGATCTGTCCACCCTCTGTATTCTGTTCCTCCACTTGCCTATCAAGTATCCACTTCTCTCATCCCTCCCTGCTTCTCATCTCTGCAAAACTCATTCTAGCTCCTTGTCAATACTACTGATGCTTACTACAGCTTACAGACAAATCATGCTAGGAACCCCATATGAGCGAGAACATGCAGCGTTTGTCTTTCTGAGCCTGTGTAACCTTGCTTAGTATAATTTTTTTCAAGTCCATCCATTTTCCTTACTGCTGAATAAAATTCCATTGTGTATGTGTGCAACATCTTCATTATCCATTATCAGTTGATGGGCATCTGGGCTGATTCCAATTCTTAGCTATTGTGAATAGAACAGCAACAAATGTAGCCAAGCAAGTGTCTCTGCAGTAAAGAGTAGAGTCTTGGTCTGGATAGATGGCTTAGTGGTTAAGGACCTTGCAGGCAAAGCCAAAGGACCCAGGCTCAATTTCCCAGTACTCATGTAAAGCCAGAGGCACATGTATCTGGTGTTTGTTTGCAGTGGCTAGAGGCCCTGGCATACCCATTCTCTATCTGCCTCTCTCTTGAACAAACAAACAAACATATATATAAAATAGTTAGAGAAAAAAAGAATAGAAACATTAGAGTATATGCCTAGGAGTAGTATACCTGGATGAAATGGTAGATTATTTTTTAGACTTTTGTTTTGTTTTGTTTTTCAAGGTAGGATCTTGCTCTAGCCCAGGCTGACTTGGAATTCCCTATGTAGTCTCAGTGTGGCCTCAAACTCATGGTGATCCTCGTACCTCTGCCTCCCAAGTGCTGGCATTAAAGGCGTGCACCACCATGCCTGGCATATTTTTTAGACTTTTGAGGAACTTCCATAGTGATTTGCATAGTGGCTGTACACCAACAGTGGATTAGGAAGAACTAGGAATTTTTTTTCAAGGTAGTGTCTCAGTCTAGCCCAGGCTGACCTGGATTTAACTATGTAGTCTCGGGCTGGCCTTGAACTCACAGCAATCCTCCTCCCTATGCCTCCTGAGTGCTGGAATTAAAGGCATGTGCCACAACACATGACAGAACTAGGAATTTTGACTGCCATGTCAGAAAACCTAGAAGAGGGGCTGGATAAATGGCTTAGTAGGTAAGGTGCTTGTCTGTGAAACCTAAGGATCCAGGTTCGATTCCCCGGAACCCATGTAAGCCAGATGCACAAGGTGGCACATGCTTCTGGAGTGCATTTACAGTGGCTGGAGGCCCTGGTATGCCCATTCTTCTCTCTATATATATTTGCCTCTCTCTCAAATAAATAAAAAATGAAAAGAAAAGCTGGTAGAGTATATCTGAGCCTCCAAAGTCATTAGAAGAAATTTGATGAGTTTTACAATGCTTATCCAGTTCACTGAATTTTTTTTTGTTTTGATGTAGAGTCTCACTCTAGCCCAGACTGACCTGGAATTCACTATGTAGTCTCAGGGTGGCCTTGAAAACATGACAATCCTCCTACCTCTGCCTCCTGAGTGCTGTGAATAAAGTCATGCACCACCATGCCTGGCAAGGTCACTGAATTTAATAGAAGGATTAAATGGCATGCAATTAAAGCATTTGACTATAATTTCAAAGAATTCCACAAATTAAAAATATATATTTATTTGAGAGGAGTGGGGGGAGGGAGGGAGAGAATGAGCATTCCAGGGCCTCCATCCACTGCAAATGAACTCCCAAAATATGTGCCACCATGTGCATCTGGCTTTATGTGGGTAATGATGGAATTGAACCTGGTTCCTTTGGCTTTGCTGGCAAGAGCCTTAACTGCTAAGCCATCTCTCTGGGGGGGGAGGGGGGGAAGTGGGAGAGAGAGAGAGAGAGGGAGGGAGGGAGAGAGAGAGAGAGAGAGAGAGAGAGAGAGAGAGAGAGAGAATGGGTGTGCCAGGGCCTCTAGCCACTGCAAACGAACTCCAGATGCATGTGACCCTTGTGCATCTGGCTTATGTGGGCACTGGGGAATCAAACTTGGGTCCATGGGTTTCACCAGCAAGCACCTTAACTGCTAAGCCATCTCTCTAGCAGTGCCTCACAAAGCTTTAGATAAGATTTTTTTTTTTTTTAGCCCAGGCTGACCTGAACTAACTATGTTACCAAAGGTTGCCCTGAATCTGAGATCAGACTACCTCAGACTTCCAAGTGCTGAGGTTACAGGCATGATTGTGTAAGCCACCACTCCTTCCTGAGTACTCTTTTTTTTTCATTTTTATTATTTATTTATTTATTTATTTATTTATGTGTGTGTGTGAGAGAGAGGGAGGGAGGGAGGGAGGGAGAGAGAGAGAGAGAGACAGACATAGACAGAATGGGTGTGCCAGGGCCTCCAGCCACTGCAAACGAACTCCAGATGCATGTGCCACTTTGTGCTTCTGGTTTACGTGTGTCGTGGGGAATCAAACTTGGGTCCTTTGACTTTGTAGGCAAGCACCTAAAACACTAAGCTATCCTTCCAGCCCCTGAGTATGTTTTTGAGAGAGAGAGAGAGGGGAAAGAAGAGGGAGAGTATAGGAGTGTGGGCCATGGTTTCTTGCCAGTGCAAATGAACTCCAAATTCATGTGCCACTTTGTGCATCTGGCTTTTGTGGGTATTAGGAAATTGACCCCCAGCTGTCAGACTTTGCTTTGCAATCAAACACCTTTAATTGCTGAGTCAATTCCCTAACCCTTTAAAAAATTTTTTTATTATTTTATTTTTGGAGAGAGACATAGAGACAGAGAGGGAGAGGAAGACAGATAGAGATCGGCGTGCCAGCAGTCTCTCAGCTGCTGTGAACGAAATCCAGATGCGTATGCCCCCTTGTGGTCAAGTGTGGCATTGCGCCCTTGCGTCACTTTGCATCTGGCTAAACATGGGACCTGGAGATTGGAACCGGGTTCTTAGGCTTAGCAGGCAGGCACCTTAACCGCTAAGCCATCTCTCCAGCCCCTTTTTTGTTTTTTGAGACAGGGTCTTACTTGACTCAAACTGGGCTCAAATTCACTATGTAGCTGATCCTGACTTTGAGAGCTTGTTTGGAGGTTCTAGCAGGGGAAGTGTGTAGCTACTCGTATACCCTTGGCCAAAGAAAGATCAGTTGTCCTCTATTAGGGTAAGGTCGTCCTCTTTGACAGATCACACAGCTTTGGGAGAGACACACATGGAGTGGTGAGGGAGGAAGGAGACATCACCAAGCCAACCAGATCAGCCTAATCAACCCTGGTGATCAATGGGGTGACAGATGTAACAGCCAGATAGCCCTCACATCCTGACGCTGGCTTTGAAATCCTGATCCCCCGTCTCTGCCTCCCACATGCTATGATTTAGGGGTCTATACCACCATAGTCAGCTTTCAGCACTCTTTGAAAGGAATTAGCATTATTATAAGAGTTTTTCATGGCAAAGACTGCTTTATTGGTGTAAGTTAGTACAAGTCATTAGTACAAGTCAATAAATATTGATCCCCAAAGGAAAGTTTAGTTATTTGTCAGAGGACTGGTCCATGGAATGCTGAATGGAACTGAACTCACTGATGATAGGGAGGGACTGAAGTCAATCCTGCCTCTTGGGAAATGAACCCATAGCCAACTCATACATAGTATATCCTGTTCCACCATGTGTAAGAACCATGGTGGATCTATGCAGGAAGGCACTGGGATTCCATCATCTTCTTGAAACAGCTTTTGTTTCTCTGGAACTTTACTTTTTAATTTTTGGTTTTTCAAGGTAGGGTTTCATTCTAGCCCAGGCTGACCTGGAATACACCCTGTAGCAGACAGCTTCAGGTTCGCTGAGATGAACTTCCAGACCAGGCACAGTTATGGAGGAAGGGATATTATTTATTGAAGCTTACAGATCCAGGGGAAGTTCCATAATGGCAAGAGAAGTGGCCTGCTCTCCACAGGACCAGTCAAGAGAGCAAAGCCAAACCGCCAGCTACACAGCACACTAAGCAAAACTACAGCCAAAAGGTCACACAGCACACTTCAGGAACTCCTGCTAGGCACATTTGCATATCTTTACAATGGAATCTCAAACCCACCATTAACACCTTAAGAACGGCCCCCAGTGACATTGCCTCTAGCAAGGTGATTGCAGGTGCAAACTATAACTAATGAAACACTGAATATATTGGGGGACATATATTCAAACTACCACACACCCGGTAGTCTCAGGGTGGCCTTAAACTCCTGTGATCCTTCTACCTCTGCCTCCTAAGTGCTGGGATTAAGTGAGTATGCACCATGCCCTGCAGGAACTTCATTTTAATATGCCTGCAAGAAACAGGGCTGATGGTGTTCTGTGCAACCTGACCAAGGGCTGGCAGATTCCACAGCATATTGGCTTAGATACTGTCTCCAAACCATGACAAACAAATGACCTCATTATAGGATTTTGTCTTCCTTTACTCTGAATAGATATTTGTTTAGCAATAGGAAACTCTAAATATCCATCATACCCCAAATATTCTAAAAAGAACGAAACAGGAAGCAAAGATAAGGATAAAAGATGTTAAAATTGTTTTGACATTCTGGAAGAATAATTTCTTAGGGAAAGTATGGGGTGGGATATATTTCATGAAAACTAAATATGTACAGAAGACCTGAAGGAAGGTGTGCACAGTGAAATTTTCAAGTTGATGATTACATTAAATGCTTCCAGGCACTCAAAATCTAGTTGAGGTGCTAGAGAGGTGGCTGTTAATGCACTTGCTTGCAAAGCCTAAGGACCCAGGTTTGATTCCCTATACTGACATAAAGCCAGATGCAAAAGGTGGCACATGTGTCTGGAGTTTCTTTGCAGTGGCTAGAAGCCCTAGTGTGCCCATTCCCTCTCATTCTGTCTCTCTCTCTCTCTTTGTCAGATAAATAAATAAAATATTTTTAAAAAGTCAGTCGATGGAAGTAAACTATAAAGGACTGGAGAGATGGCTTAGCTTTTAAGGCACTTGCTTGTGCAGCCTAAGGATCCAGGTTTGATTCTCCAGATCCCATGTAAGCCAGATGCATAAGGTGGCACATGCATCAGGAGTTCTTTGCAGTGGCTAGAGGCCCTAGCATGCCCATTCTCTCTCTCCCTCACTCTCTCTGTGTCTAATAAATAAATAATTAAACAATAAATATTAAAAAAGGAAATAAACTACAAAGAAATCTTATGGACATGGGTCTAGGTAATATTCAGTGATAGCAATGAAGATTGACTATAATTGTGACTCTGAGTTGTGAAGCTTCTCAAAGAATTTTTTTTCCTTTTTGTATTGACAACTTCCATAATTTTAAGAATAAACCATTGTAATTCCCCCCACATTCCCTTTACAACTCCACTCTCCATCATACCCCTTCCCCTTCCATCAGTCTCTCATTTATTTTGATATCATCATCTTTTCCTCCTATTATGAGGGTCTTATGTAGATAGTATCAGGCACTGCAAGGTCATAGATATCCAGGGCATTTTGTGTCTGGAGGAGCATGTTGTAAGGAGTCCTACCATTCCTTTGGCTCTTACATTCTTTCCGCAACCTCGTCCACAATGGACCCTGAGTCTTGGCAGATGTGATAGAGATGTTTTAGTGCTGAGCATTCCTCTGTAACTTCTTCTCAGCACCATGGTGCCTTCTGAGTCATCCCAAGGTCACCACCATCTGAAAACAGAAGCTTCTCTATCCAAAAGTGAGAGTAGCATTATGTGTATGAACATTGAGAGAAGACCTTACCAGACAGTATGATGAGCATATTATATATAATTATCCAAACACCAGAAAACATTACACCCCTAGGTCTTATGACTTCCCCCATCATAGGTTTTCAGTATCAGGCATGTATTCCCTCCCATGGAGTGGGCCTCCACTCCAGTTAAGAGAGTGGTTGGTTTCCCCCATAACAGACATGCCACTATTTCACTCATTGACTAATTTGGCCTGGTTGGCCAAACTTAAGGCTTGCAGTGTCCACTGTTGTTTATCTCCACTGGTGATTTCTCTCTCCCCCATGGAACTGCATGCAACATAGCCTTTTCCAGCTTTCTGTCAGGTGGTCTACATGGAGGAGGTTTTCAGCTCAGCTCCAGCAGGATTTCTCATTGTCCTTGCAGCCCAAGTATGTGGAGTCTTCAGCAATAGGGTATTACCATCTATTCCTGGTGGGAAACCAAGAGCCTTGGCAATGGCCTGTGATATTTTGGGGGGCATCAGGGACCTCCCTGGCCAACAACTCACTGGACAGTATTCCATCTCTGACACTGAAAAATTTCTAGTAACAATCTATGAATTCTGGGTGTGCCATTGTCCAAAAAAGTAGGTTTCCATATGACTTATTCATACCCTTTTAGATTATGATTAGCCCTTGCTCCACCTTTCCTTTACTCAGTCTCTTCCCCTGACCTCACTTAGGCCTTTCCACCCCCATTAATCTGTTCTTCTACTTACATATATACAATACCATCCTCTTAAATTCCCACTATCCCTTACTATTTCCTTTATAGCACCTTTCTAGCTTACTGACCTTTGCTACTAGTAGAGTTTTATTTTTCCTCACATAGAAGTCCCATCATTTGTAGCTAGGATCCACATATGAGAGAACATGTGACATCTGGCTTTCTGGGCCTGGGTTACCTCACTAATTATAATCCTTTCCAGATCCATCCATTTTCCTGCAAATTTCATAACTTCATTTTTCTTTACCGCTGAGTAGAACTCCATTGTGTAAATGTGCCGCATCTTCATTATCCACTCATAAGTTGAGGGGCATCTAGGCTGGTTCCATTTTCTAGCTGGTGTGAATAGAGTGGCTATAAACATGGTCGAGCAAGTATCTCTAAGGTAGTGAGACTAGTCCTTAGGATATATGTCTAGGAGTGGTATAAGTGGGTCATATGGTAAATCTATTTTTAGCTGTCTCAGGAGGAACCTCCACACTGATTTCTATAATGGCTGTACCAGATTGCATTCCCACCAACAGTGTAGAAGGGTTACTCTTTTTCTGCATCCTCGCCAGCATTTATAGTCATTTGTTTTCATGATGGTAGCCATTCTGACAGGAGTGAGATGGAATCGCAAAGTAGTTTTAATCTGCATTTCCCTGATGGCTAAGTATGTGGAACACTTTTTTAATGTTTATATGCAATCTGTATTTCTTCTTTTGAGAACTCTCTATTTAGTTCCATAGCCCCTTTTTAATTTGGTTGCTTGATTTCTTATTACTTAGTTTTTTTTTATATCAAAGATATTTCAAAGAACTTTCAAGGCAAGCCCTACAATAAAGTTCAGTTTTAAAAACTTTTTTGTTTATTTTTTATTTATTTGAGAGTGACAGACAGAGAAAGAGGCAGATAGATAGAGAGAGAATGGGCCTCCAGCCACTGCAAATGAACTCCAGATGCATGTGCCACCTGTGCATCTGGCTTACGTGGGTCCTGGGGAATTGAACCTCAAACTGGGGTCCTTAGGCTTCACAGGCAAGCGCTTAACCACTAAGCCATCTCTCCAGGCCCTAAAGTTCATTATTAAATGACCTTGGATCATTTGCATGTGTAAATTTAGTGACATGTAAATGAAATAGCATAGTGGTTCAGGTTGATGGTAGGAGTCCAGGAAAAATATATTTTCTCCTGCTAGAAGGACTTGCATTTGGAAGATATGGAGAAATTATCTAATGCAGTCATCTTTTGACACTTCCATGGATACCAAAATCTAAGGATTCTTATGTGCTTTATATATAATTGCATTTTCTTTGCATATTAACTACAAAGAACCCCCTGTGTACTTCAAACTTTTAAAAAATATTTTTAAATTTTTATTTATTTATTTATTTATTTATTTATTTATTTAAGACAGAGAAAGGGAGAGAGAGTGAGAATGGGTGCACCAGGGCGTCTAGCCACTGCAAACAAACTCCAGACACATTTGCCACCATGTGCATCTGGCTTACGTGGGACCTGGAGAATCGAACTAGTGTCCTTTGGCTTCACAAACAAGCGCCTTAACCACTAAGCCATTTCTCTAGCCTGAAACTTTTTTTTAAAATTATTTTTAGAGAGAGAGAGAGAGAGGCAGATAGAGAGAGAATGGGCATGTCAGGGCCTCTGGCCACTGCAAACGAACTCCAGACACATGCACTACCTTGTGCATCTGGTTTACGTGCATCTTGGGCAATTGAACCTGGTTCGTTTGCTGTTGCCAGCAAGTGCCTTAACTGCTAAACCATCTCTCAAACCCTAAATGTGTTTACATTAATTTATTTATTTGGGTGGGGGGAATGGGCATACTAGGGCCTCTAGCTGCTGCAAACAAACTCCAAGTGCATGTGCTGCTTTGTGCATCTGGCTTTTTGTAGATACTGGGGAATTGAACTTGGGCAGACTGGTGCCTTAACCTCTGAACCATCTGTCCAGCCTCTATGTATGTTAAATTGTCTCTAAATTACTTATGATAAATAATACAATGTAAATAGTTGTTCTGTATTAGTGAGGGACTAAAGATGAGGGGGAAAAGCCTGTACATTTGAAGTTCCATTTATTCAAAGTATTTTTGTCATAAATTTGTGTGATACATTGTTGCAGTTACTTTCTCATTGCTGGACAAACATCCCACTATATTTTTGTCATCAGTTTGTGTGATACATTGTTGCAGTTACTTTCTCATTACTGGACAAACATCCCACCAGAAGCAGCTTATAGGATGAAAGTGTTTATTACAGGCTTATAGATTCCAGGCGAAACTCCATCATTGTAGAAGAAGCTGGCTCACTTGTACAGATTTATAATATAGGGACACCATCAACATGCCCAAAAAACTCCAACAGCCAGAGTTCCAACTGCTTTGAACCCTTGGGGTTGGATTACCAGTTCTTCCCCTAGTGACACCTTCTCCAGCAGGGCTTTGCCTACTAGAGACTCAAGTTGCAAGCTTAATCAAAAATACCTTAGGCTATGGGGGACATGCATTCACATTCAAAATACCACATACGTGAATAGGGAACCATGGACATGGATGGCTGACTATATGAGCACTTAGCTACAACATATTTTTTTAGTGGCTGAGAGTGTGAAACCAAACCCTAATGGAGAAAAAAAAATAGTCCATCCTTAGAGAGGTTTTCCATCCCCTCTCAGGGGATGGTTCAAAGAGTCACAATTAAAAAAAAAAAAGAAAGCCAGGTGTGGTGGTGCACACCTTTAATCCCAACACTCGGGAGGCAGAGGTAGGAGGATTGCCATAAGTTCGAGGCCACCCTGAGACTACATATTTAATTCCAGGTCAGCCTGGACCAGAGTGAGACCCTACCTTGAAAAATCCAAAAAAAAAAAAAAAAAAAGAAAGAAAGAAAGAAAGAGAGAGAAAGGAAAGAAAAAAGCAAAAGAAAAGAAAAGAAAAGGACTCACTCTAGCTCAGGCTGACCTGGAATGTGCTCTCTGTAGTCCCAGGCTTGCCTTGAACTCATAGCAATACTCCTACCTGTGTCTCCCAAGTGCTGGGATTAAAGGTTTGCACTGCCATGCCCTGCTTCAGAACTCTCTGCTGAGATTTTATTCTGCCTGTCCTTAAAGGAAGGACCATGAGTGTCAAGTTCTCTCAGTGGTGGTTGTTATAGAACATGCATTTCAGGGTCAGAGCTGAAGAAGCAAGATATAGTCCTGATAGGTCTGGCTATGTAATTTTTAGAACCCAGTACAAAATTAAAATGCAAGATCCTTGTTCGTGAATTATGAAGAATTTTAAATCAATGACATTGGGGCTTATTAAGACAAACATGAGCTCTTCTTAGCGTGGGGCTCTGTGTGAAGCCAACTTCTGGGCAACAGGAGTAATGATAGTAGATTTCCACAAGCTATAAATAGAAAAGCATAATAGGAGCTGGGGAGATGGTCCAATGGTTAAAGTCGCTTGCTTGCAAAGCCTACAGGACTGGGTTTGATTCCCTAGTCCTGATGAAAAGCCAAATGCACAAAGTGGCACATGCAGCTGGGCGTGGTGGCGCATGCCTTTAATCCCAGCACTCGGGAGGTAGAGGTAGGAGGATTGCCGAGAGTTCAAGGTTACCCTGAGACTACATAGTTAATTCCAGGTCAGCCTGGACCAGAGTGAGACCCTACCTTGCAAACCCCCCCGCCCAAAAAAAAAGTGGCACATGCATTTGGAGTTCATTTGCAGTGGCAAGGGGTCCTTAGTGCTCCTATTTTTTATATTTCTCAAATAAATTAATTAAACATAAAAGTATAATACAGTAGAAAACAATACTGGTTACACTCTTACCACCTAGAAATAATTGCTGAATATATATATTCTGAAGCTTTGTTCTATATATACACATTGACAAATGTTCATATAATTCCTTTATTCCTTGGCTTTTTTTTTTTTTGTTCTTTTGAGGTAGGATCACACTCTAGCCCATGGTGATCTGGCACTCGCTCTGTAGTTCAGCTGGCCTCAAACTTACAGTGCTTTTCCTACCTTTGCCTCCCAAGTGCTGGGATTAAAGGCGTGTGCCACTATGCCTGGCTTATTCCTGTTTTGATGTTCCATGCTTTTTTGTTTTGTTTTTGGAGGTAGGGTCTCACTCTAGTTCAGGCTGACCTGGAATATACTATGTAGTCTCAGTGAACCTCCTACCTCTGCCTCCCAAGTGCTGGGATTAAAGGCATGTGTCACCATGCTTAAGTTTTTTAGAATCCATAATAGTTGTACCAGTTCACACTCCCACTAATAGTGAATAAGGGGTGGCCTGGCGTGTAGTGATATAACACTTTGTAGGATGTGTAAGGTCCTGGGTTCCATGTTCAACAGTATATAAAAGAGGGAGTTGGAGTATATTGCATAGTCTCTTCTGTATCCTGACTACATTTTGGTGCTAGTGAGATAGCTCAGAAGTTAAAGTCACTGCTTAAAGGCTTCAGTGACATGTGTTCAATCCTCAGCACCCACATTAAGCCTGCCCCCAAAGTAGCCCACATATGAGTTCTCCCTATGAGGCAATGGTAAGCAGAGCCTGGAGAATGGGAGGCAGTAAAAGGAGAATTAGTAAGCTGTAAAACAGCAGTGGCAAGAAAGACTGTGTCTCAAGAAGATAGAGAAAGAGGAAGAATATCCTGAGGTTGACCTTTGACCTTCACACATGCATGTACACATGCATAAATAGTAATAAAAAACTTTTAAAGACATCTGTCTACATTTAATAGTGCTTTCCATGTTAGTGAGTATAGATCATTTCAATCCCATTGTATTCAATCCCATGTTCCATTTAATCAAAGTTCAGTCGTTAGGTGTCTGTGGAGTTTTGATTTTTTTTCATTACTATCAATGATGCATATTGACTAGCAAATCTGAGTGAGGATTATCAGCCAATCATTGTGGAACACTACACAGAGTGCTTGGTAAGCAGCCAACTCCTTGTAGAAGTGTTACTTTTATATGTGCATGTTCATGTATGTGCAGATGCATGTGTGTATGCACATACATGTGTGTAGCAGACAGCTTCAGGTTCGCTGAGATGAACTTCCAGACCAGGCACAGTTATGGAGGAAGGGATATTATTTATTGAAGCTTACAGATCCAGGGGAAGTTCCATAACGGCAGAAGAAGCAGCCTGCTCTTCACAGGGCCAAACACAGAGAGAGAAAAAAACCAACCAGCCACCACAGCACACAGAGCAAAACTACAGCCAAAAGGTCACACAGCACACTTCAGGAACTCCTGCTAGGCACATTTGCATATCTTTACAATGGAATCTCAAACCCAACCTTAAGACCAGCCCCCAGTGACCTTGCCTCTAGCAAGGAGATTGCAGATGCAAACTATAACTAGTAAAACACTGAATATATTGGGGGACATATATTCAAACTACCACAATGTGTGTGTGAGTGGAGACCAGAAGACAACCTGGGATGTTGTTCCCACCTTTTTTGGCCTGGAACTCCCCATATAGACTAGACTGGCTGGCCAGTGATCCCCAGAGATCTGCCTGTCTCTGCCTCCCAGCACTAGACTTACATGCATGTACCACTATGCTCAGTTTGTGTGTGTGGGGGGGGTAGGTTTCTGGAGATGGAACTCAGGTCCTCATGCTTGTAATGAAAGCACTTTACTGACTGAGCTATTTCCCCAGCTGTTTTCTTACTCGCAATTCCATGCAGATATTTGGCCATATGCCAAACTCATTTTTTTCTTTTTTTTTTTCGGTTTTTGTTTTTCGAGGTAGGGTCTCACTCTAGCTCAGGCTGACCTGGAATTCACTCTGTATTCTCTGGGTAGCCTCGAACTCATGTCAATCCTCTTACCTCTGCCTCCCGAGTGCTGGGATTAAAGGCATACACCACCACGCCCGGCTCCAAACCCATTTTTATCTGTATTATAAAGAGTAACATAGATGTTATTTTTACTAGAAGAAGAGAATGTAGATTTCCTTTGACACCAAATGAATCTAAGCCCCAGAACCTCTCCCTTGCATGGACCTTTCTGTGCCCTTGGGAAGGTCCTATGACTTAACTTGTATTTTTACAAAATTTGTGAAAGTAACTTGTAAATGCAGTTTGTTAAATAATTCTCTGATCTCCACTCCCCACAGGACTGGAGTCACAGGGATGCATAGCCATGCCCATCCCATGGGTGCTGGGAAATCAAACTCAGCACAAATCAGGCTCTTTCAGACACAGTAAACACTCTTACCTGCTGAGCCAACTCTCCAGCCTCCTTCCCCCACAAATTTTAACACAATGCCAAGAGGAGCCATATGTTTTGGGTGCCTCCTGTAAATGCTAGTCAGCATTCATTTCTCCATGGCTTTTGCTCCCATCCTCTGAGGATGATCTTGGTTGCACATGTGTCATGTTCCTAGTAGAACAGCAGCTTCGCTATGACCTACCGAGGAACTTTCTGGCCTTTTCTTTGGGGATGGAGCCATAATTGCCAGTGAAGATCTTGTCTTGACACTCAAGTTACTCTTCACTTCCTTCCTGTCACCCATCCTGCTTTTGACAACACTACTACCCTTTACAGTTGTTTTCTTTTCATTAAGTAGGGTTGTCAGACCCTGGGCTGCCACTGTTAGATGCTGTCTCTAGGGCAGGCATCTGTATTTTGCTGCTTCTCACCTCCCTTCACAGGAAGCTTAGAGGAGTAAAGGGACCTCTTGATCATAGCTTTTCTATGTGCCAATATAAAATTTCAATATGCCTCTTTTAGTATGGTAGGCAGAGGTGGAAAGAAGCTATTTTCTGCCATGTGGTGGGGATGAAACTGAGGGGCTCAAATAGGCTAGAGAAACTCTTTCCATTGAGCTATAATCCAGCCTTGAAATTAGTATATTTAGGGTCTGTGAAAAAAAGTATGAAGCAGGGATCACCTTTTTGCAATTATAGTTTAATTTACACCAAACAAGCCAAAAGAAAATATTATGTAGTTGTCTTTTCGATGTCAGAGCCTGTGCTTCCTTTACCACTACCTCCTCACTCTTCCTGCCCACCCTGTTTTTATTTTTTTTCAAGGTAGGGTCTCACTCTAGCCCATACTGACCTGGAGCTCATTCTGTAGTTCCAAGATGGCCTCAAAATTACAGCAATCCTCCTACCTCTGCTTCCCAAGTGCTGGGATTAAAGACATGTGCCACCATGCCCAGCTCCCACCCAATATTTCGACTCTGCAAAGTAAAGAAGATGCCCTTCTTCAAACAAGCATCCCAAGCTGATGATACCCTCCACCCAGGATAACATATAGCTGTGGATATTCTATGCAGTTGTCCACTTTTATTTTATAGGCTTTAAAACAAAACTTTGAAAAAAAACCCAAAACTTTGGTGTTTTGAGATTGTGTTTCTATATGTAGCTGAGGCTGGCCTGCCTCAGTCTCAGTGACAGAATATGCCACCAAACATATTTTAAAGATTTATTTATTTATTTATTTATTAGAGAGAGAGAGAGAGAGAGTATGGGCATACCAGGGCCTCCAGTGACTGCAAATGAACTCCAGGCACATGTGCTACCATGTGCATCTGGCTTATGTGGTACCTAGAGAATTGAACCAGTGTTCTTAGGCTTTGCAGGCATGCGCCTTAACTGCTAAGCCATCTCTCCAGCCCCAAACTTATTATTTTTTTTTGCAGGTGTATATGTGTGTGGTGTTCATGCATATGGACACGTGTATGCAGGTGTGCATGTGGAGGCCAGAGGCTGATGTTGAATATCTTCCTCTGTGGCTTTCTACTATATTTTTGAGACAGTTTACCCCATTGAACACAGACCTCACTGATTAGGCTAGACAAGCTGCCCCCCTTTTCCGACCTCTGCCTCCTCACTGCTGAGATTATAGGTGCATGCCACCGTTGCCCAGCACTTTATGTGTTTTTAGGGATATGTACTCAGGTCCTCATGCTTGTGCAGCAAGCACTTTACCTGCTGAGCCCACACTCTGGCCCCCAAAATTTAAAATAATTTTATTTTATTTTAATTTTTATTATTGACAACTTCCATAATTGTAGACAATAACCCATGGTAATTTCCTCCCTCCCCCTCCCACTTTCCCCTTTGAAACTCCACTCTCCATCATATCCCCTCCATCTCTCAATCAGTCTCTCTTTTATTTTGATGTCATCATCTTTTCCTCTATTATGATGGTCTGTGTAGGTAGTAACAGGCACTGTGAGGTCATGGATATCCAGAGCTTTTGCATGGTTCTTTGTTGGGGTCCCCCCCAAGGCCAGCTCAGGAGGGACGATAGTGTCTCTGCCGAATTGGGGTGAGCAGCACGGAGTCACGACACAGACTCCGGGAGTTGGGTGAAAGTGGGAGCGAGAACCCACAAACTCGTTTATTCAGGAAGTACACATGGGTTTTAAGGGGCTGTTAATCCTTGTATGGGGCGGTCCCCTTTTGGTGACCAATGACAGCTTGTCTCTGGACAGGACATCTCGTAGTAGGCTTCTCGCGAGCATGGGGCTGTAACTGTTGTCACATCGAGCCTGCGCAAAACGCCACTTTTACAGAAGCCACTTCCTGTTGTCTTTTGCCATGCGGTCTGGCTAGGACCAGGCCTGTATTGTGCCATACATATCCTCCTTTTTGTTTTTATTATTGGCAACCCTGAGAGGTATGGTTTATTCCCAAGCCATTGTTGAACCCAGGCCCCAAGGGATCATCATACGTGACAGTGCCTGTCTTAGGTTGTTCCATCTCATGGAGACTTACCCGTCATGGGCCAAATGCCACCTAGGTGAGGAAACCCGAGGGGGATAGCCTGGTATGGCTTTTAGCATGAGGTCTGGCTAGGACCAGGCCTGTATTGTACCATACATATGAGGCTGTTGCCTAGGAGGCATGGAAGGGCCAAGTGGGCGTGGCTCTGTGGCATGTGAACAGTCCCAGCAAGCGAGAATCAACTAGAGAGCCTGAAGAGGAACTGGGGTAGGACAGGTTGCTGGATGAGTTCACCCTAGCGTCATAGTCAGTAGCATTGAGTGTCCTTAATGGTAGCAGCTCAATGTAATGAAAGGAGTTGGAAAGGAATTTATAGGTAGGTGGGGGTAAGTTTAAAGTCCCATATGTAGTCTGAGGGGTCTGGCATCATCTTCTTCAGCAAGGCTGGTCGCTGAGTCAGTGGCTGGTGGAGGGAAATAAGTTTAAAGTCCTGTATGTAGTCTGAGGGATCTGGCATCATCTTCTTCAGCAAGGCTGGTCGCTGAGTCAGTGGCCGGTGGGGGGAAATAAGTTTAAAGTCCCGTATGTAGTCTGAGGGGTCTGGCATCATCTTCTTCAGTAAGGCTGGTCGCTGAGTCAGTGGCTGGACGGACGTTTCTGGCAGGAACCCAAACTGGGATCTGTGAAGTTTCTGGAAAGACACAAGCATACCCTCGGCCCTGCGTTAAAAGAGGGTGTGGCCCCTTCCAAATATTAGTAAGAGGATCTTTCCAGCGGACTAAGGGTAAGGGTGTCGTGGTTGGTTGGGATCTCCAATGTTTGTAGGCTGGGGAGAGTCCTGCCTCATCAAAGGTGAGAAAATTGAGGGTGAAAAGAGCTTCCACTAGGGCCAAGTGGGGGTCCTTGGGCGACATAGTGGACTTTTGTTTTATAATTAGTTCCTTTAGGGTCCGGTTTGTTCTTTCCACGATGGCCTGTCCTTGTGGGTTGTAGGGGATCCCAAGGGAGTGTTTTATTCCCCAAGATTCCATGAAGGATGTGAATTGGGCAGATGTGTATGTAGGGCCATTGTCTGTTTTAATTGACCAGGGCACACCCATGACCAACATAGCGGTTTTTGTTGCCTTAATAACATGGGATGCCTTTTCCCCAGAGAGAGCAATAGCAAAAGTAAGATTAGAGTAAGTGTCCACAATGACATGGACATATTTGAGGTGGCCAGGGCCTCAAGGGGGGCATACACAGGATTGATATCTTTGGTAGCTACAATCCATTTATGGAGGTCCTCATTACTCATGGCAGCAATAGTATTACGCGCTGCTGCGGATGCTCCTTCCCATGCCAGTTGCTTAACTAAAGCGTCCCTGGCGGGGCCAGGGGGAGTGCGTCGGTCCACGGACTCCGTCACACGAGAGAGGAAATCTGTGACGCGCCCTGGACCAGATTACGAAAATAGGTATCCGGCTTCTGTGGGAGGCAGGCCTTAAGCCCTTGAAGGGATAATGATTTAATTTGGTCAAAGTAGGCATGTATGCCCACTGTGGCTTGTGATATAGGGTCTGTATAAGGTCCTGTGCCAAGGAGCATGTCCAAGGTAATTGGAATTCCATCCCTAAGATTTTGGCGGGCCTGGGATTCCGTAAGGTCACTATAGGCGGCTTTCCATTGGAGGAATTCAGGGGGGAGAAGAACTGCCTTGAGGAGGGAATACCAGTCATAATAAGTCTGAAGATGGATGGCCCATTGTAAAAGGACTTGTTCAAAGTAAGCAGAATCAACGCCGGATTCCTGGGCTGCCTTACGGATGAGGGCCAGATCAAAGAGGGGGGTGGGGAGCCATGGCCTGATTGTCGCATCCGGCCCTACGTTAACAGGGAAGGCGGCGAAGGGGCGTGTCAGGGAACCGGCAGTCACCTGGGTGTGTCCAGGGCTGAGCGGGGGGAGGTCCTTGGAAGGGTAATGAGGGGGAGGGGTGGTTGCCAGTGTGGCTGTAGCAGGAGGGGGTTGTGGTGGTGGCCTATTGTAATGTAAAAGTTTGACTTCCTCCTCATCGGAGTAAGATAAGATAAGATAAGATAAGAGGGGGCTGGGAGGAACGAACTTTGAAGAGCCATTTTAGGATCCTCCTTACAGCGTTCTTTATGGGCAGAAATGACGTTCTCCACGGTGGAGTCTTTAAGGCCAGCAATTATGGCAAGAAGGATAAGAATCCATGGGGCTAAAACAAGAGTTTCATCCCAAAAGCTATGGAGGTCTTTTTGTTTTAATTTTAAGCCACATTGCAGAAGGAGGGCCTTAAGAGCTTGTAATTGCGGCGTCCTCTGGTGGGGAGGGAGGTTGCCCATTGCCGCGTGGTGTTGTTTGATGGGGGCTGGGCTGGGACACTCCTGAATCAAAGAGACTGAGAAAATAATAACCCAGATCAAAGATGATAGACCAGAGGATAATCATGCAAACCACAAGTCCTAATGCTGGGGCCAGCTGAGACATACAGATAGACTGTTTAGGACTCACGTGTCTTGTGCTTAGTGGGGGGAGGGTCCAACACAGGCTTAGGGCCGTGAGGCAGTGTGTGTCTTACTGGGGGGGTAAGGTGAGGACAAACAAAGAAAGAAGGGGGGGGTAAGGGGCTGCCTGCTCACCCACAGGCAACCGTTAGCCGTTTTTCTCTCACCAATGAAGAACTGGGCGCTTTGCTCGTCGAACTTTCAAGGACGAGGCATCGCCGAGGGGGCTTCTCGAAGAACTGGGCGTTTTGCCGTTCTGCCAAACGCCGAGGGGCTGCTCACCAGCTCACGGGACGTTCAACGGGGCATCTCACCAGATGCCGATGGGGCAGGGGGGTCACGGATGGGGTGTCTCGCTAACACCGACGTCGGGGCAGAGGGTCCCTGTTCAGGCACCAGATGTTGGGGTCCCCCCCAAGGCCAGCTCAGGAGGGACGATAGGGTCTCTGCCGAATTGGGGTGAGCAGCGCGGAGTCACGACACAGACTCCGGGAGTTGGGTGAAAGTGGGAGCGAGAACCCACAAAATCGTTTATTCAGGAAGTACACATGGGTTTTAAGGGGCTGTTAATCCTTGTATGGGGCGGTCCCCTTTTGGTGACCAATGACAGCTTGTCTCTGGACAGGACATCTCGTAGTAGGCTTCTCGCGAGCATGGGGCTGTAACTGTTGTCACATCGAGCCTGCGCAAAACGCCACTTTTACAGAAGCCACTTCCTGTTGTCTTTTGCCATGCGGTCTGGCTAGGACCAGGCCTGTATTGTGCCATACAGTTCTTTCTAATGCATACTGTACTCCTAACCTGACTGATCTGAGTCAACTTGTTGACTGGTTTTACAAGCTTTGAATAGTCTACCAAGTAGCTTCTGTTTTATCTGCTGAATATCCAAAATATCTTCGGGTATTAAGTGTTGGCCATGCAGAGATCTTCCCAGGGTCTATGCCGAACTTTTGCTGGGATTTTACATGTCCAGCCTACTTCATTGAGGTCTGACAGAACTGGCATTTGTCAAGGGGCAGTTGCAGAGTAGCTTTCAGGCTACCCAACACTATTCCTCTCATCCAGAGCTCTGGCATGTATGCTTATGCCATGGGAACAGACAAGCACTTCCAGATAGTTCTTAACACCAACTGCTTTTTCCCTGAGGTGGAACCCGGGGCCATGTTGTGCCTGCTAGGCAAGTGCTTCATGGTTGACCTATATTTCCAGTCCATCTACATTGCTTTTTTCATTAAATTCTGGAAGCTGCATGGGGCTCAAAAGATGAAGGGGGTGTCGGGGTTTCCTACACAGCAGAGCAGTTCCCTCACTGCAGATCTATTGAAAGTCAGCCCTTGACACAAGGGTTGATCACTCTTGCTTGCTCTGTTGCACTGATCAGGCATGTTGGTTGCCTGGCGTGTTGGTCCTGGAGAACGCTCCTTTCTCACTCCCTCACTCTCACCAGCGTGGAGGTAGCAGTGCTCTCATGGACCCGCCTCTGGTCTCTCCTGGACACACGGACCAGAGCTTCTTTTTTTTTTTTCTTTCAGTTATGTGTTTCTGCAGTAGTTATTGCTGACCACTACAAAATAGCTTCTCAGATCAATGCTGACAGCAGCACTAATCTATGGGTGCACAGGTAATTATTTAGAAGGCACTTTGATGAGCATATGGAGTTCACTTAGCCCAGCAACAGCAGCAGCTTCCTCACTAGGGTCTATGACCTCCCTAGACATGAGCTTTTGTCCAGGTTTATCGTACTATCAGAGCACATTCTTTTTTATTGATGCCACCAACAAAGCTGGGTTGATCCACTGTGGCAAATCTTCTGTTCTTTTTTTTTAAACTTTTTATTTTATCTTATTTTTTTGGAGAGAGAGACACAGAGAGAGAGAGAGAGAGAGAGAGAGAGAGAGAGAGAGGAAGACAGAGATGGGCGCGTGAGCAGTGTCTCAGCTGCTGAGAACGAAATCCAGATGTGCGTGCCCCCTTGTGGCCAAGTGCAGCATTGTGCCCTTGCGTCACTTTGCATCTGGCTAAATGTGGGACCTGGAGATTGGAACCGCTGGAGATTGGAACCAGTGTTCTGAGGGTTAGGAGGCAGGTGCCTTAACCCCTAAGCCATCTCTCCAGCTCAAATCTTCTGTTCTTTCATACATGTTACAAGGTCTAGTACAATGCTGAGTACACTAGGCTCTCAGAAATATTTGTTGATTTGATGTATATATCATATATATTTTTAAATTTTTATTATTATTTATTTTTTGAGAGGCAAAGAGAGAGAGAGAGAATGGCCATGCCACGGCCTTTAGCTACTACAAACAAACTCCAGACACATGTGCCACCTTCTGCATCTGGCTTATGTGGGTCCTGAGGAATCGAACCTGGGTCCTTTGACTTTGTGGGCAAGCGCCTGAACTGCAATCTCTCCAGTCCCTATCATGTATCTTTTGTCCAAGACAGGATCTCATATACCTCAGGCTGGCCTCCTACTTGCTAAGTAGCTGAGAATGACCTTGAGCTCTTTTCTTTTAATGAAGAAAGGGATTTATTTAGCTCAGAGATTTGAGGATCAAAAGGCCAAGTGAAGCCTCCATGAACCCGCAGTGATTACCATAATCCCACTAAGGAGCCTCCCCCCCATGGGAGTTGGAGTGAGGGAGTAATAATATATAACCTGTTATAATATATATGAAATAAAATATTTAAAATGAAAAAAAAAAAGATTCTAAAGAACCTCAGAGTGGGTGGGAATAGTCTGAGCCACCATGTCCCTTGCCCCTTGCAGAGACTGACTGATGCTGTGTGGTCCCCACAAATACCAATAATTCCACCAAGGAAGAACCTCAGCAGAATTGGGATGGGGGAGAGGGGATATAAGAGTACAATACTTGTGTAAAAATCAATAATAAAATAAAAATAAATAAAAATTGAAAAAAAGTCCAATATGGATCTGCTAAAATCACTTTTAGCTGGGTGTGGTGGCACACACCTTTAATCCCAGTACCCAGGAGGCTGAGGTAGGAAGATTGCTGTGAGTTCGAGGCCAGCCTAAGACTACATAGTGAACTCCAGGTCAGTCTGGGCTAGAGCAAGACCCTGCCTTGAAAAACAAAACAAAACAACGTTAATAAGATGCAGGCATGTGTATACATACTTACACACTGAGGCCATCTCCAGCCTATAAGTGTAGCCTGCATTCATTTGATTTGTTTGTTTCAAAGGAGTTCTGTACCAGTAAATATGTTAGCACCATTAAACATTTTTTTTTTTTTTTGGTTTTTCGAGGTAGGGTCTCACTCTGGTCCAGGCTGACCTGGAATTAACTATGTAGTCTCAGGGTGGCCTCGAACTCTCAGTGATCCTCCTACCTCTGCCTCCCGAGTGCTGGGATTAAAGGCATACGCCACCACGCCCGGCAACATTTCTTTTTTTATTAAGACTGTTAATGAAATCGGGCGTGGTGGTGCACAACTTTAATCCCAGCACTTGGGAGGCAGATGTAGGAGGATCACCATGAGTTCAAGTCCACCCTGAGATTACATAGTGCATTCTAGGTCAGTCTGGGCTAGAGCGAGACCCTACCTTGAAACGCCCCCCCCCAAAAGAACATTAATGTATGATCACACAGTAGCTTGGCCATATTCCTTTCATGTTATCCTCTTTTGTCCCCTCTCCCCTACCTCTATTTCACTGAGAACCCTCCTCTTTGAAGGCCATCCTTCCTCTGTTTTGTTTTCTCATTCCTTTTGTCCAATTCCATTTTCTATGTCAAAGTGATTATGGGCTCAGAAGAGTGCAGGTCTTTTGGGGGCATCAGTGACCACTGTGGGGTCATGAATACACCAGTTGGTACCATTAGTTTTGAACTCTTGATAGCTTCTTATTTTCTGCTTTGATGAATTTTAAATTTCCTCAGTGTTTACAGCTATCTCCATGGAGAAGGTTCTCTGGCTAGCAGTGAAAGCAGCACTCTTATTCAATCTGCCACTTCCTCTACAATGTTGCCTGACCCCTGGCAGGTGTGATAGAGATGACTTGTCCAGTGCTAAGCATTAGGCTTTCTCTTTTTATCCTTTTCTTCTTATTATTTTATTTTGAGAGAGTCAGAGGGAGAGAGAGAGAGAGAGCATGCCAAAGCTTTTCAGCCACTGTGAATCATCTCCAGACACGTGCACCCCCTTGTACACATGTGCAACATTGTGCACTTTCGTCACTGTGCATCTGGCTATGTGGGACCTGGAGATTTGAACATGCATTCTTAGGCTTCACAGGCAAGCACCTTAACCGTTAAGCCATTTCTCCAGTCCTAGGCTTTCTCTTCTTGTCATTTTGATGAGTCTTGGGTCTTCTCAGTATTTGCCACTATCTGTACAAAGAAGGTTCTTTAACCAAAAGTGAGAGTAGCATTAATCAAAGAGGATCAATATATACATTTAGAAGGCTTTTTTAAAAAATGTGTGTGTGTGTGTGTGTGTGTGTGTGTGTGTGTGTGTGAGAGAGAGAGAGAGAGAGAGAGAGAGATAAAGAGAGATAGAGAATGGGTGGACCAGTGGCTGAGAGGCCACTGTGAAGGAACTCCAGATGTGTGCACCCCCTTGTGGGCAAGTGTGGCATTGCACCCTTGTGTCACTTTGGGTCTGGCTAAATGTGGGGCCTGGAGATTCGATTGGGCATTCTTAGGCTTGGCAGGCAGGTGCCTTAACTGCTAAGCCAGCCATCTCTCCAGCCCTAGAAGGCTTTTTGATGGGCATAGCTCTTCCATTTAGCCAAAGAACAGTGGTAGCTTCCCTCTAAGGCCTATGACTTTCCAAGCCATGGGCTTTTTTTGTTTTTGTTTTTGTTTTCAAGGTAGGGTCTCACTCCAGCCAGGCTGACCTGGAATTCACTATGTAGTCTTAGGGTGGCCTTGAACTCATGGGGATCCTCCTACCTCTGCCTCCTGAGTGCTGGGATTAAAGGTGTGTGCCACCATGCTTGGCTTAGCCATGGGCTTTTAAAAAATGTTTTTATTTTATTTTATTTTATTTTATTATTATTATTATTTTTTTGGTTTTGCGAGGTAGGGTCTCACTCTGGTCCAGGCTGACCTGGAATTCACTATGTAGTCTCAGGGTGGCCTCGAACTCTCAGCGATCCTCCTCCCTCTGCCTCCCGAGTGCTGGGATTAAAGGCGTGTGCCACCACGCCCGGCAAAAAATGTTTTTATTTTTATTTATTTATTTATTTGAGAGAGGGAGACAGACACAGAGAGAGAGAGAGAGATAAAGGGGAGGGAGAATGAATGGGCACGCCAGGGCTTCTAGCCATTGCAAATAAACTCTGGACGCGTGCACCATCATGTGCATCTGGCTTACATGGGTACTGGGGAATCAAACCTGGGTCCTTAGGCTTCGCAGGCAAGTGTCTTAATCGCTAAACCATAGGCTTTTGGCTCAGTACCAGTTATGAGTTCCGTTCCACTGAGTGGGCCTCATATCCAATCAGAAAGCAGTCAATTACCCCTATAATTTATGGTGCCACTATTGCACCCATGGGTACATCTTGCCTGGATGGTTGATTTTGTAGTTTGCAGGATTCACTGCATGTTGACATTGTTGATGACTTTTCTCCCCTAGCAGCTTGCATAGCACCTTCCACCATTATGACAGCTAGCAAAAAATGAGTTAATTTTCATCTCAGTTCTAGCTTGATTTCTCAGTGTCCTGTGACCAAAGCCTATGGTGTCTTCAGCAATAGGGTCTTACCATCTAGTTCTAATGAGTACCCAAGTACATTGGCTTGCATTGTTTTGGGTGCCTCATTGGCTTCCCTGGTCAACAGCTCACTGTGGGGGATAACCCATCTCTGGCACTGGGGTTTACCTGTAACAACCTATGGCTTCAGAGTCAAGCTTCCTTGCAAGGTGTGTTGGTGCGTGCTTTTAATCCCAGCACTCATGAGGCTGAGGTAGTAGGATCACTACAAGTTTGAGGCCACCCTGAGACTACATAATTAATTCCAGGTCAGTATGGGAAAGACCCCACCTGGAAAATAAAAACCACAAAAAAGCAGAGTAAAGCTTTCTTCACTCCAACAGGGTACTTCTGCTCAAACTCTCTGTTTTATTTTTATTTACTTATTTAAAATATCTTAATTTTTTAATTATTTCTTTGAGAAAGAGAAAGAGGCATATAGAGCGAAAGAGAGAAAGAGAGAGAGAGAGAGAGAGAGAATGTGTGCCAGGGCCTCTAGCAACTGCAAACAAACTCCAGCCACATGTGCCACTTTGTGCATTTGGCTTACATGGGTACTGGGGAATTGAACCTGGGTCCCTAGGCTTTGCAGGCATGTGCCTTAACTGCTAAGCCAACCCTCTATCCCTCACTCTCTCTCTCTCTTTTTAACGGAAATTATATCTAATTAGTGAATGCAAAAGTAGGTTTCTATAGTAGTTATTCTGTCCTTAGTTTTAAACTTTTTTTTTTTTTTAAATTTAATTTTACTTTTTTTTTTCTGCTTGATTTTTCGAGGTAGGGTCTTCCTCTAGACCAGGCTGACATAGAATTCACTATGTAGTCTCAGGATGGCCTTGAACTTACAGCAATCTTCCTACAACTGCCTCCCAAGTGAGCAAGAGAGAGAGAAAGAGAAAGAGGGAGGGAGAGAGAGATAGAGACAGTGGGGGGAGAGAATGGGCATGCTAGGTCCTTTCAGCTGCTGTGAACATACTCCAGACATGTGTGCCCCTTGTGGCACATGTATAACATTGCACACTTGCATCACTGTGTCTGGATTATGTGGGATCTGGAGATTCAAACATGCATTCTTAGGTTTGGCAGGCAAATGCCTTAACCACTAAGCCATCTCTCCAGTCCTATTTTTTTAATTTTTATTGTTTTGGTTTTTTGAGGTAGGGTCTTGCTCTCTAGCCCTGGGAAAGAAAGAAAGAGAGGAAAAAATGTGCATCTGGCTTATGTGGGTCCTAGGGAATCAAACCTAGGTCCTTTGGCATTGCAGGCAAGTGTCTTAACTGCTAAGCCATCTCTCCAGCCCTGGACCTTGAACTCTTGACAACCTGCCTTCACTGCCAAACTTGCTGAATTACAGCCATGAGTCACCACACCTAGCTCCTAATGTATTCTTTGAAATTCCTAGATGGAACAGGTGGGAACAAAATAATGAGAATATTAGCATAGCTGGATTATGTCACTGACATCCAGTAAAGAACAAGACCTTGAGGGAAGTGGATAGGTGTGGAAAGTAGGAAGATGAAACAGTCTGAGACCTCTGGATAGTAAACTTAGATGGTTTGAAAAGAGGAGAGGGGATACTCTTGGGAAGTTCACATCCTCAAGTGGTTTGCTGGAAAAGGTGGCAATGTTTATGGCATGAAGGTGCTTGTTTGGAGATGTGGGAGAGGAAAGCTTTTGCCTGCTGCCTACTTCCTGTTCTTCCACTCCTTTGAACACTCAGGATACTAAATGGCCTGGCAACCTTTATGTAAATACATCTACTGTGCATGATTATTTTGGCAGTACTCTGGGCAGGATTATGCTTTGGCTTTATTATTATTGTCTTTTGAGATAGTGTCACAGGTAGCCCAGACTGGCCTCAAACTCTCTATGTAGCTAAGGCTGGCTTTGAACTCTTGGTCTTCCTGCCTCTACTTCTTGGGTTCTGGGATTATAGATGTGTGGCACTATGCCTGACACTTTAAAATAATTCTTTGAGACAGAGTCTTACTATGAGGCCCAGGCTAGGCTTGGAACTTGTGTTATAGCCCAAGATAGCCTTAAGTCATGGCGATACTCCTGCCATAGCACCCCATGTGCTGGGATTATAGGTGTGAACCCCACATTCAACTTGCTTTGGTTTTCTTAAAAATTATTTATGGGGAAGTAGAAATATAGGTTTTGGGCTAAAGAGATGGCTTAGCAGTTAAGGTGCTTGCCAGGAAAGCCAAATGACCCAGGTTCGAGTCCCCAGGACCTATGTAAGCCAGATGCACAAAGTGGTGCATGTGTCTGGAGTTTGAGAAAAAAAAAAATACTTTCATCCAGGTGTGGTGGCACATGCTTTTAATCCCAGCACTTGCACTTGGGAGGCAGAGGTAGGAGGATTGCTGTGAGTTCAAGGCCACCCTGAGACTACATAGTTAATTCCAATTCAGTCCGGGCTAGAGCAAACCCTACCTTGAAAAACCAAAAATAAATAAATGTATAGGTTTTATTTGTCTTGCCAGGTTTTTCACTTTTTGTCTTGTATGAGACTATTTTCAGTTCAGTGAGTCCAGTGTCCTGAGGCCTGGCGCTGTCATTTGCCTCTCCTGATTTCTGCCTGAAATATTATATGCCCCAAGTCTCTCAGGGAAGTACCCACCATGGTTTCATAAAAGAAGCTGAACTGGGGCTATAATTCGGGGTGGAGTACTTCCCTGGCATATGCAAGGCCCTGGGTTCCTTCCTTAGCACTGAAAATAAAAGACTGGTAGCCAGCTCTGTTTAATCACCAGATGTAATTAAATAATGCAAATATATGAGCATTCTTTTTTATTTTTAAAAAGCCACATTTTATTCAGATTTTACAAAGGAGTGCGGAAAGGGGAAGGCTGAGTGGTAAAGGGAAACAAAGTGGGGAGAAGAGAAGTACACCACGTGGAGCCCAAAAGCCCATGTGGGCCACGTGGAGCCCAGGAGTCCATGTGACCAGATATGGATCTGGGGTAAAAAAAAAAAAAAAAGCATGGAAAGAAAAGAGAAAAGAAAGTTCAAAAAGCTCCTGCCATGTGGGAAGCTGGAGGAGATAAAGAACCCATGCGGAGATTAAGGGCTAGGGGTGCCCTCCTGGTTGGGCTGAGGGAAAAAACTCACCCACAGCTGGAAGTTCCTAAGTGATCAGAGAGCCAGAGAGCCTGCCCTCCCCTTGCAAAGGTATTTATAACCTTAGGGTAGTGGGCTGCCTTTTGGTTAGGGCTAGGGCGGCCTCAGGAAGAGATTAGCTCTAAGGGCTGAACTTGACCAACCACAGTGTTTAAATCCTATGAAAGCCCTGTCTCCTAGGAGGGGTCCTGTCTGTTTGTGGAAAACAAGTTCTTTGGATCTAGGCAAGGGATAAGAAAAACTTTCCTGCCCTTTTTATCTTCAGGGGTCCAGTCACCCTAACTCTATCCCGCTTTATTTCCCCCTGTCATGAGAAGACACTCTTAACTGCTGTTAGGGGACAAAGGGATGATGATGATGTCAGATCGTTAACTATTTCCTGCTAAATGGGGCACGAAGTTGTTTCAGTTAGAGAATCTCTGCCAGAGAGGGGACTATCCTAAAGTACCCGGAAGTCTATTGATGGAGTGTAGGAAGATAGTCTTGGATGAGAATGTTGGGGAGAAAGAATAAAAGTAAGGAGTAATGAGAAGTGAGCACACAGCAGTCTGGTCGCCTTCAGGGTTTTCCTTCTTATGGACTTCTAGGCCTTGGGGAGCATTCGAGGGAACTCCAGATGGAGTTGGATTGTCTCAGGACCATCTGAGCATTAGATGGCTGAGATTTTCTTCCAGAACTGTTCATCAAATGGCACAGTAATGTCTGACCTAGTCTGAATCTGTTTCCATATGGCTTGTAAAACAGTCGAGATATTAGCAGAGTTATCAGAAACATATACACAATATTTGACTTTGATACCATATTTTGTATAATAGCCTTCCGGAGTGAACCTTTTTAAATTTGTCCTGGGGGGTAGCCAGGGCCAAAGGTTGGTACCATAGAGCCATTGGGTGTCATTAAAGCGGTACAAACATATTTTTGGTCTCAGGACTTACTTAAGGATGTTCTGGCACAAGTTAGAAGAGAACTGTTGTTCCCAGTATAAGGAAGTCTTTTGAATTAAGTGACCTTTGGTCAGAGTCATATATAAATTACATATATATTCCAGATTTGAAAACAACCCTTTTGACATCTATGGTTGTTTTTCCTTATTACAGAATTAGAACTATTAGAGCTGGGGACAATATGTCTTAAGGTCTTGCTTGTTTCCCCTCTTGGAAAGCTCTTGTTGCATTACTTAATAGGTCACTCATATATTTGAGGTGTCCCTTTATTTTTGATTATACATTGCTCTCTGAGTGTTCAAAACCAAGCAGATAGCCAAAATTTAACCAAGGATTAATTTTGGAGGTCACTAATGGCTCTCCAAAGGAGACTTTAGGGACCCAGGAGTAGCCCTGTAGCTTACTAGTGTTTTCTGTCTGTTAGGATCAGGACGGTGCTGGCCAAGTAGTTTTCCCTTCTTTGGGAAGCCAGGAGGACTGAATGCTACTCAATCGTGACTCTCCTGTTTCAGACTGTACACTCTCAGCTGCTGTGAATGAACTCCAGACACGTGCGCCCCCTTGTGGGCAAGTGTGGCATTGTGCCCTTGCGTCACTTTGCATCTGGCTAAACGTGGGACCTGGAGAATCAAATGGGTGTTCTTAGGCTTAGCAGGCAGGTGCCTTAACCGCTAAGCCATCTCTCCAGCCCAGCACATATCTTTTAAGTATCTAATAGGTATAAATACAGGCAGAACCTGTTATCAGTCTTGAAAGCAATACAAATCTAAACCAATTAATTTAACCTAGAAGTTGTCAGAAAAGGACAAGACAGTATAAAGTCTAAGCACCTGTGTTTGAAAACATCTTTGATTAGTCCAGATACCTGTGTGGGTACCAATTACCCAGGGAACATTGAAAACAGATCCACAGAGCTTGAAATCATTTCTCTCAGATGAAGACCATTGTTTGAACATGAGGCTGTACCCTAAAGTAGGGAATATGTATTAAGAGTTAATTTTATTATAAGCATTGGACTTGAGATGCCATAAATGAGACAGTTACTTCACATGCAATAGAACAGAATCTGGTCTTTGTTGAGCCAAAACAACTAAGCTCTAATACAACCCTTGACAGATTGTTTTGAAAGAGAAAACACCATTCAACAACCAGTGTGTTTAGCCTAATCTTGATAGCAATTGATCTTAGGTACCATAGAAATTTTTTTTAACATAAAACAATTTTATGTTTTACCCATGACTTAAATTTAATAAAGCTTAGCAAGCTATCCCAACATATTTTACCTAAAAGGAGCATAAAGGTTATAGTGAATGAAATTAAATCACTTAAACCTAAGTGATTAAACCTAGTGATGACTGTTCAATAGAATTAGAATAAAACAGAAGCTACCTTTAAAAGTCACAATGTCTTGGCTGGAGAGATGGCTTAGTGGTTAAACGCTTGCCTGTGAAGCCTAAGGACCCCAGTTCAAGGCTCTATTCTCCAGGATCCACATAAGCCAGATGCACAAGGGGGCACATGCATCTGGAGTATTTTTGCAGTGGCTGGAAGCCCTGGCATGCCCATTCTCTCTCTCTCTCTCTCTCTCTCTCTCTACCTGCCTATTTCTGTATCTCTCTCTCTCTACCTGCCTATTTCTGTATCTCTCTCTCTCTCAAATAAATAAATAAATAAATAAATAAATAAATAAATATTTAAAAAAGTCACAATGTCTTTAGGAATGAGTACCTCATCTTTGGAAATTAAACAGTTATACATGAACCTTTATCTTTTTATTTTATTTTATTTTTTTGATTTTTCAGGGTAGAGTCTCACTCTGGTCCAGGCTGACCTGGAATTAGTGATGTAGTCTTAGGGTGGCCTCGAACTCATGGCACTCCTCCTACCTCTGCCTCCCAAGTGCTGGGATTAAAGGCGTGTGCCACCACGCCCGGCATGAACCTTTATCTTAAAACTCAGTTTCTACAACAGTTAAAAACATGATGAACAGAGGAACCTAATTTACTGGGAGTCTTAAAGCCAGTTTGTATAACCTGTAAACCATAACAAATTAGCATCAGTGAGTTGTTAATGAGTGAGGTCTTAACCATAAGTCTCAGTGTTTCTACTGGTTAACATCTTGGGATCAAATAAACATACTTTAGATTTTATCCAATTAAATCCCCTTCCCTGAACAACTTTCATTACCATCATGATGTCCTGGTGACATCTATCCTTTTTTCTTTTTTTCCCTCTTTAGTCCCTTTTTTTCTTGGCTTATGATTATAATAAAACAGAAGTTGCCACCTGGAGCAACAATTTTATAGTTCTTATCTGGTTTGGTTACCGATTTTTGTAATTTTATTTGTAGTTATTTTATATTTTATTTGTAATTATTTTTAATATTAGATGTTGACTTATTTAAGAATTTATAAGAATTTATAAGAAGAATCTCCTCCTCCATAGTGTCTGGAGTTACAATAGTATGTTTTCTAATTGTCTCTTAAAGTCTCTGGAGAGAAGTAATGGACAATTCCTGTGCTCCCCTGTATTATCTAAATGAGCCCAGTTTTTTTTTTGAGAGAGACAGAGAGGAAGAGAGAGAGAGAGAGAGAGAATGGGCATGCTAGTGGCCTCTCAGTCACTGTGAACGAATTCCAGACACGTGCAACCCCTTGTGAGCAAGCATGGCATTGCGTGCTTGCATCACTTTACATTTGGCTAAATGTGGGACCTGGAGATCAAACTGGTGTTCTTAGGCTTGGCAGGCAGGCACCTTAGCTGCTAAGCCATCTTTCCAGCCCATGAGCCCAGTTTTTTTTTTTTTTTTTTTTTTTTTTTGGTTTTGCAAGGTAGGGTCTCACTCTGGTCCAGGCTGACCTGGAATTAACTATGTAGTCTCAGGGTGGCCTCGAACTCTCGGCGATCCTCCTACCTCTGCCTCCCGAGTGCTGGGATTAAAGGCATGCGCCACCATGCCCGGCTGAGCCCAGTTTTTTAAGGAGACAGACTAGCAGAGACTTTTGGGCTATCTCGGAAGCCAATTGTCCCATCTGAAACAAAGTGGGGATGGTGAAAAGAAGAGTCTAGGGTCAGGTTATGCCCAATCCTGGCTTTCATCTTCTCAAAGAAGGGGGTCATCCCTCCGACCAGATTTTGGAGAGGAAATTAGAGCTTTACAAGAGTCCATACCCAAATTTCCCTGTTTTCTCCCTAATCAAATGGGGACACATAGTGCGGTCTATGTGCCTCTGGGAGCAAGGAAGGTCCAGGCCATGATTTCCATGCTCATCCCACTGGACTGCTCCCAAGCCTGAGTACCTCCAGCATTCCTCCAGCCCTGCACATGTCTTACATCATGGCATATAAGCAGTGCCATTGGCAAGAAAGGCCCGAGTGTGACGACTTCCGCCTTCACGCCTGTCTTGACAGTCTATATACTCTTCTGGGGGAAGGGGTTTCCTGGGACCACTTTCCCTTCTCCATGCTGTGGGAGCCTGGGATGTGGGTCCCCCCCCCATTTATGAATGTTTCAGAGTGGTCTAGGGACTAAAGATCATTTTAAGGGTAATCTTTGGTTTTATTATCTTAAATATAGGGATCCTACCCTTTGTTGATATTAGAAGAGAGAGAGAGAGAGATAAGAGAAGAGAGATAGATGAGAGAGCTGTCAGGGTTTCTAGCTGTTGCAAACAAACTTATGACACATGTGCCATCATGTGCCTCTGGTTTACATGGGTGCCAGGGAATTGAACCTAGGTCTTTAGGCTTCCCAGGCAAGCACCTTAACCAGTAAGCCATCATTTGCTTGATGCCTTTTTTATCTTATCTGTTTATACCCTGATACACATTTTAGGTAAGTCTGATGTTTGCCTTATATAAGGAGCTTGTAACTTGATCAACTACCTTGACTCAGTTTACCTATTTAACCTTTTTGTCTATTGAGAAATTTCATCTAACAGATGTGACTTTAGGTGTTCAAAAGAGAGGAACTATAAAGAGAGACAAAGTTATATGCCCTTTGTCATTTCCTTTTCCTTGTCAGAGACAATTGGCCATTTTGTCTCTGGACAGGGTCAGTGGGACACATGGCTTAAATGTGCATGGGGTCTGAGATAAAGGGGGCACCATCCTTTTCTCCAGAGTCCAGCTTGCCATGATTTTAAATAGCATATAACAGTAAGCAAGAGCAAAAGGAAACGACAGAGCAGAGAGCTAACCGTCCTAACATTCACTGTCTTACTCTGAAGTTGTTTTTTTCCTAGGAAATTTATTTTACCCATTTGTAATACACAAAGTGATAGGGTCTTGTTTATGTCTAATCTGGTTAGACCTCCAAAGAATGTGAATTACACCTGTGCTTATGACTTTGTGACCCACCTAGCATAGGACGTCACCTGTGTCTAATGTAAACTGAATTTAGATTAAGTCTATGTCCCTATATAAAACATTTAGAGCATCTTAAGAGTTTGTAAACAGTTGAAAAATCTTTAATTTTAGGCATGGTGTTTATGTTTAGCATAAAAATTAGCTTTCTGCTCCTTATAAAAGGCAATTAGTTTTAGGCAAAATTTGGTCTTTTTAGATCTCCTACATCTTTTCTGCATGTGCACACCTTCATCCACATACTTTAACATTCTCATCTAAGTTCCACTCAAATAAGCATTCTTTTTATTTATTATTATTATTATTTTTTTTGGTTTTTTGAGGTAGGGTCTCACTCCAGCTCAGGCTGACCTGGAACACACTATGTAATGTAGTCTCAGGGTAGGCTCGAACTCATGGCGATCCTCCTACCTCTGCCTCCCGAGTGCTGGGATTAAAGGCGTGAACCACCATGCCTGGCTCAAATAAGCATTCTTTTTTTTTTTTAATTTTTATTGATTTTTAATCTTACATACCAAAAAAAACCCCACCTGATATTTCCCCCCCCTCCCCCATTCCACTTTAGAACTCCAGTCTCCATCATATCCCCTCCCTTTCTCCATTAGTCTCTCTCCTAATATGATGACATCATCTTTCTCTTCTATTTTGAGGGTCTTGCAAAGGTATTGCTAGGCTCTGCAAGATCATGGATATCGAGGCCAATTTCTGTCTGGGCAGCTGCATAGTAAGAGGTCATATCCTTCCTTTGGCTCTTCCATTCTATCCGCCCCCTCTTCCGCAATGGTCCCTGAGCCACTGGAGGATGTGACAGAGGTGTTTCAGTGCTAGGCACTCCTCCATCCCTTCTTCTCAGCACTATGTTGCCTTTTGTGTCGTCCCAGTGGTCATCACCATCTGAAAAGAGAAGCTTCTCTAGCCAGAAGTGAGAATAGCATTAATATGTGGACATGAACATTTAGTGTAGTGTCCCCAGGGCAGCTTGGTGGAAATAATATATACATTTAGTCAGCCATGAGCAGGCTTATACCCCCAAGGCTCATGACCTCACCTACCATAGACTTTTACTTAGGTTTTTCAGTACCGGGTATGTATTCCCGCCCGTAGAGAGGGCCTTCATTCCAATTATGGAGCAGTTGGTTACCCCAAGAGTAGACACGCCACTATTGCACCTGTTCAGTCATTGGGCCTGTCTGGCCAAGCTTGAATATTCAGCATCCACTATTTTCACTGTTGATGGCTTCTGTCTCCCATACGCTGCGTGCAGTGCAGCTTTTCCAGCTTTCAGTTGGCTGGTCTACAGGGAGAAGGTTTTCTGCTCAGCACCAGCTTGCTTTCTCAGTGTCCTTGCCTCTCAGGCATGAGATGTCTTCAGCAATAGGGTCTTACTATCTATTTCTCTAGGGAAACCAAGGGGTTTGGCAAAAGCCTTAATGTTTTGGAGGCTACCGGGACCTCCTTGGCCAACATCTCACTGGAAGGAGTTCCATCCCAGGTACTGAAAATTTTCTAGTAACAGTCTACATCTTCTAGACGTGACCTTAATCAAAAAGTAGTTTTACATATGTCTTATTGATAATATCTTGAGTTTAGATTGTCCCTCCCCTGCCTTTTTGTATGCATTCTCTTCCCATGGCCTCGCTTAGGCCATCCCCTCCCTGTACTCAGTTCTTCTATTTTATATATGTGTATTACCATACACTTAAGTCCTTCCCTTTCTTCCCTCCCTTATAGCCTTTTACCCGCTTTACTGGTTTCTGGTACCTATTTTTGGTTCCAGTTCATACACAAGTCTATACATTGGTAGCTAGGATCCACATATGAGAGAGAACATGTGACGTTTGGCTTTCTGAGCCTGGGTTACCTCACTAAGTATAATCCTTTCCAGATCCATCCATTTCCCTGCAAATTTCATAATTTCATTTTTCTTTACTGCTGAATAGAACTCCATTGTGTAAATGTACCACAACTTTATTATCCACTCATCTGTGGACGGACATCTAGGCTGCTTCCATTTCTTAGCTATTGTGAATAGAGCAGCAATAAACATGGTTTTGCAAGTATCTCTAAGGAAGTGAGAAGAGTCCTCTGGATATATGCCTAGGAGTGCTATAGCTGGATCATATGGTAAATCTATTTCTAGCTGTCTCAAGAACCTCCACACTGATTTCCACAGTGGCTGGACCAGCTTACATTCCCACCAACAGTGTAGAAGTGTTCCTGTTTTTTCCGCATCCACGCCAACACTTATTGTCATTTGTTTTCTTGATGGCAGCCATTCTGACAGGAGTGATATGGAATCTCAAAGTGGTTTTAATTTGCATTTCCCTGATGGCTAAGGATGTAGAACATTTTTTTAGATGTTTATATGCCATCTGTATTTCATCTTCCGTGAATTCTCTATTTAGTTCCGTAGCCCATTTTTTAACTGGGTTGTTTGAATTCTTGTTATTCTGTTTTTTGAGTTCTTTGTATATTCTGGATATTAATCCTCTGTCAGATGAATAACTGGCAAAGATTTTCTCCCATTCTGTAGGTTGTCTTTTTGCTCTATTCACAGTGTCCTTTGCTGTACAAAAGCTTTGTAATTTTATAAGGTCCCAGTGGTTGATTAGTGCTTTTATTCTCTGAGCAATTGGAGTTATATTCAGAAAGTCCTTGCCTATTCCAATATGTTGAAGAGTTTCCCCTACTTTTTCCTCTAGCATTTTCAGAGTTTCAGGTCTGATATTAAGGTCCCTGATCCATTTGGACTTGATTCTTGTGCAAGGATCTATGTTTATCCTTTTACAAACAGATGTCCAATTTTCCCAGCACCACTTGTTAAAGAGGCTATCTTTTCTCCAATGAGTATTTTTGGCGTTTTTGTCAAAAATCAGGTAGCTGTAGCTGTCTGGATTAATATTTGGGTCTTCTATTCTGTTCCATTGATCTACCTGTCTGTCCTTGTGCCAGTACCATGCTGTTTTTGTTACTATGGCTTTGTAGTATAACTTAAAATCGGGTATGGTTATACCACCTGCCTGATTTTTGTTATGCAAAATTGTTTTGGCTATTCGAGGTTTTTTGTGTTTCCAGATGAATTTTAGTATTGTTTTTTCTATTTCTGTGAAGAATGCTATTGGGATTTTAATGGGGATTGCATTAAATGTGTAGATTGCTTTTGGTAAGATTGACATTTTCACTATATTGATTCTTCCAATCCAGGAGCATGGAATGTCTTTCCATTTCCTTGTGTCTTCTGCAATTTGTCGCTCGAGTTTTTTATAGTTCTCATTGTAGAGATCCTTCACTTCCTTGGTTAAGTTTATTCCAAGGTATTTTTTTTTTTTGAGGCAATTGTGAATGGGAGAGATTCCTGATTTCATCCTCTGCATGTTTGTTGTTAGTGTATAGAAAAGCTACTGATTTCTGTGTGTTTATTTTGTATCCTGCTACATTGCTAAAAGTGTTTATCAGCTCTAATAATTTGCTGGTAGAGTCCTTAGGATCTGTTATGTATAGAATCATATCATCTGCAAATAATGATAATTTGACCTCTTCCTTTCTGATTTGTATCCCCTTTATGAGTGCCTCTTGCCTTATTGCTATGGCTAAGACTTCCAATACTATATTAAATAATAGTGGAGAAAGTGGACACCCTTATCTTGTTCCTGAATTTAGAGGAAAAGCTTCAAGTTTTTCCCCATTAAGTATTATGTTGGCTGTAGGTTTGTCATAAATAGCTTTTATTATGTTGAGATATGTACCTTCTATTCCAAGTTTCTGTAGTACTTTCACCATGAAGGGGTGTTGGATTTTGTCAAATGCCTTTTCTGCATCTATTGAGATGACCATGTGATTTTTGTCCTTCAGACCATTTATATGGTGTATTACATTTATGGATTTGCGTATGTTGAACCATCCCTGCATCTCTGGGATAAAGCCTACTTGGTCAGGGGTGAATAATCTTTCTGATATATTCTTGTATTCTGTTTGCCAGTATTTTGTTGAGAATTTTTGCATCTATGTTCATGAGGGAGATTGGTCTATAGTTTTCTTTTTTTTGATCTGTCTTTGTCCGGTTTGGGTATCAGGGTGATGCTGGCTTCATAGAAGGATTTTGGTAGAATTCCTTCCTCTTCTATTTTATGGAAAAGTTTGAGAAGCATTGGTGTTAGATCTTCCAGGAATGTCTGGTAAAATTCAGTAGTGAATCCATCTGGGCCTGGGCTTTTTAATTGGGAGACTTTTTATGACTGCTTGGATCTCTGTGGTTGTTATAGTTCTATTTAAATGGTTTATCTCATCTTGATTTAATTTTGGTAGGTCATATAAATCAAGAAAATCATCCATTTCTTTCAGGTTTTCAAACTTAGAGGCATATATATTCTTAAAGTATGTCCGTATGATTTTCTGAATTTCTTTGGTATCTGTTGTGATGTTGCCTTTTTCATCTCTAATTTTATCAATTTTTGTCTCTTCTCTCTTTCTTTTGGTCAGATTTGCTAAGGGTTTGTCAATCTTGTTAATCCTTTCAAAGAACCAACTCTTTGTTTCATTGATTTTTTGATTGTTTTTTTGGTTTCCATTTCATTAATTTCTGCCCTAACCTTTATTATTTCTTCCCGTCTACTGATTTTTGGTTTGCCTTGTTCTTCTCTTTCCAAGGCCTTAAGGTGAAGCATTAAATTGTTTAGTTGTGAACTCTCTAGTTTCTTAATATAGGCACTTAGAGCTATAAATTTCCCTCGTAGGACTGCCTTCATTGTGTCCCACAGGTTTTGGTATGTTGTATTCTCATCATCATTTGATTCTATGAATTTCTTGATTTCCTTCTTAATTTCTTCAATGACCCATGCGTCATTCAATAATGTACTGTTTAGTCTCCATGAATTTCTGTATGCTCTGTAGTTTTTCTTGTTGTTGATTTGCAGTTTAATCCCATTGTGGTCAGATAGCATACAAGGGATTATTTCAATTTTCCTGTATTTGTTGAGATTTGATTTGTGTCCTATCATATGGTCTATTTTAGAGAATGACCCATGTGCCGCTGAGAAGAATGTATATTCTGCAGTATTTGGATGGAATATTCTGTATATATCTGTTAGTTCCATTTGTTCCATGATATCATTTAATGCAGTTGTTTCTCTGTTTATTTTTGTTGGGTAGACCTGTCAAGTGATGAGAGCGGGGTATTGAAGTCACCCACTACTATTGTGTTAGGTGTTATTTCTGACCTTAAGTCTGATAGTGTTTGTTTGATGTAATTGGGGGCCCCGTGTTGGGAGCATAAATGTTTGGGATTGTGATATCCTCCTGTTGGAGTGTTCCTTTAATCAGTATAAAGTGACCTGCTTTATCTCTCCTCACTAATGTTGGTTTGAAGTCTATCCTGTCAGAAATTAGAATGGCAACCCCTGCTTGTTTTCTGGGTCCATTTGCTTGATATATCTTTTTCCAGCCTTTCACCCTAAGAATGTTTCTATCTTTTATTCGGATGTGAGTTTCCTGAAGGCAACAGATGGTAGGATCCTGCTTTTTAATCCAGTCTGCAAGTCTATGTCTTTTGATTGGGGCATTGAGGCCATTGATATTAAGAGTTATTATTGAAAGATATGTATTTGATCTGTCCATTTTTCTTGTTTTGTAGTTCTTCCTGGTTTTCTTTTTACTCACTTGTTCTAACTGTTGAATATGATTTCTTTTTCCTATTTCCTGCTGTGTGTGTTTTGCTTTTTCTTCAGCATGAATGATTCCTGCAAGTATTTTCTGTAGAGCTGGCTTAGTTGTCATAAATTCCTTTAGCCTGTCTTTGTTGTGGAATGTCCTTATTTCTCCATCAATTTGGATAGAAAGCTTTGCAGGATAAAGTAATCTTGGTTGACAGTTTTTATCTTTCAGAACTTGGAATACATCACCCAGGCCCTCCTGGCTTTTAGGGTTTGTGTTGAGTAATCTGCTGTGACCCTGATGGGTTTCCTTAAATGTCATTTGCTTTTTCTCTCTAACTGCTTTCAGTATACTTTCTTTGGTTTGTGTATTTAGTAGTTTAATTATAACATGGCGAGAAGAGGTTCTTTCTAGGTTTTGTCTGTTTGGTGTTCTAAATGCTTCTTGTATCTGCATTGGCATTTCTTTCCCAATTTGGGGAAAATTTTCTTCTATGATTTTATGGAAAAACACCTACTAAGCCTCTGGATTGAAATTCTTCCCCTTCTGCTATACCTTGAATTCTTATGTTTGATCTTTTCATAGTGTCCCTCATGTCTTGGAGTTCCCATTCATACCTTTCTATTAGCTTGTCTTTCTCTTTGTTAGACTGTGATAGATCTGCCACCTCGTCTTCTAGCTTGGATATTCTGTCCTCTCCTTCATCCATTCTACTAGTGAGACTTTCCACAGAGTTTTTATTTCACTGACTGTGTTCTTCAATGTTAAGATTTCAGCCTGGTTTTTCTTCAGTAGTTCTATTTCCTTGTTCATGTCCTCTAATGACCTTTTTATTTCATTAAACTGTTTCTCTGTAATCTCCTTCAACAGTTTGTTTTCTTCTCTAATTCCTTTGTTTTCTTCTCGGATTGCTTTCATTTCTTCTTTCATTTCTTTGAGCATAGATATCATCATTCCCTTGAAATCTTTGTCAGAATTTCATCTAAAACAGTCTCATTGTTGGACCTATCTGATGGATTTGCAATTTTTGGTGGAATTGCATTGTCTTGATTCTTTGTGTTTCTTGTATTATAATGTAGTGACTTTTGCATCCTGGATTGCTTTGATGCTTAGGTTTCCTATTTATCTTCAGTGTTCTTAGGTGTTGTGATCCACCTTTATATTATTTTAGGATATGGGTTTAAGGTGTCAAGTGTAGCACTTGTACTTAAGTAGAAGTACTCCTAGCTGTTGAGTTTGCTTGTTAAGCAATTATTGTAGTAGACTGGTGGAACAATTTCGATGCAAGTTCTAAACTTCACCAGAGCAAAATACACATTCAATTGACATGAACACAGAGTATACAAGTGTGAGAATTGAGACAACCAGTCCTATAGGGTTAAAATCCCTAAGGGCATGTGATGGTCCACTCCCTTAGTCCTGTCAGCTTGGGAATCAGACCCTGTCCTCAATAATAACTGAAGCAAAAGATAAAGGCCCTTTAAATCTATAAGTAGTACAGATAGCAATATTCAACCCCTCACATTCAGCTTATTTGAAAATGGTAAAGCCACCCACAAATATGTAATACATACCCTGCCTTGACCTGGAAAGAGTGGTTAGCACTTCCAATACAGGCCTTTGTTATCTTTTGGTGTGGCTTTTTAAACTCACCAATGCTGGGTGCCCACCTCGTTACCTGGTCTGTGGAGCTTGGGTCAGGTCAGCTGGGGCGGTGTTGCGATGTGGTTCAAATTTGCCACTGGTTGTTGTTCGATTCTACCAATTCCCTGGGAGCTGATGAATGGGGATGGGCGAATTCAGGAAGCCTGCAGCAACTCACGGTGTGTGTCTCTTTCAGTAGCTCCGCAGATTTTTCTTTGATTTCTGGGCTCTGTGAGGACACTGATGAGGTTGAAAAGTCCTTTTTTTGTTTGTTTGTTTGGCGGCGTTTGCAGCGGAAGCTCAGCGGGCTTAGCTGACCTGGTTGGAGGAGTTGGAGTCTTGGTGCCGATCCGTTGGGGAACCGGCTGAGTGAAGTGAAGTTGCTGGGGTGCCCTTGGGGTGGAGCGAAGCCGCTGGGAGCCCATGGATGGGGAGCCCGCGGCTGGGGAGCCCGCGGCTGGGGAGCCCGCGGCTGGGGAGCCCGCGGCTGGGGAGCCCGCGGCTGGGGAGTCCGCGGCTGGCTCAAATAAGCATTCTTAACAAGCATTCTATGTTTAACATTGAAAAATTCCTTCCCAGTTCCTTCAATCATCTCATCTCAAACCCAAATTAACCATCTTTCTTATTAAAGTTATTAAGAGAAGCTATACCAAATTGATTAATCTGATTACTCACTGACAAAGAAGAAAATAGTGTAGCTTCAAAGAATTAACCATCTTACTGCTAGAAATTTGTAGAGAAGAAGCCTTCCTTAGTATTTGTCACCAAAAATCTCTACCTGACAAGACTTGCTTTATAATACCAGTATATGTATCTACAGTTTTTATATAACCCATTGATATCTCCTATTAATAAACTCCATGAAATACACTTTCTATGAATACAGGCAAAACATGACAACCATTCTGGGGATAATCTTTATCAATATGTCTAACACACTTGGAAATGCTTTTATTAAGAGTGACTAAGGCAAATATTTAAGATTTTATTTTTATTTATTTATTTATTAGAGACAGAGAGAGGGAAAGAGAGAGAGTGAGAATGGGTGTGCCAGGGCTTCTAGCCACTGCAAACGAATTCCAGATTCATGCGCCACCAGGTGCATCTGGCTTACGTGGGATGTGGAGAATCAAACCGGGGTTCTTAGGCTTCACAGGCATGTGCTTTAACTGCTTAGCCATCTCTCCAGCCTGGAAAATTTTTATTTTTGTTTTGAGGCAGACTGGCCTAGAACTCAGGCCAGTTGACTCCTCCTTTTAAGTAACAGGACACTACAATATTTTAAAATACCTGGAAAATTATGAGTCACCACCTCAGAGAGAATTTGGTTGTTTTCAATAATCTTCTATGTAAGTTGAAGTGACCTAGAACATAAATTCAGTAATTATATTTATGATATCATGTAACAAAGTATGGCTTTGTTTACATAAAATTTCAGTTCACCATTGTAAGGTTTGGGAGTGACCAAGACTATGCAAACCTCTCTGAGGCAAAGAGGAAAGCTTTTATTCAGGAAAACCATAAGCTACTAGGACTGACTCAAGAGAGGAGCACAGGGCTGGAGAAATGGTTTAGCAGTTAAGGCTTTTGCCTGTGAAGCCAAAGGACCTAGGTTTGATTCCCCAGGACCCACATAAGCCAGCTGCAAGGGCACATGCATCTGGAGTTCATTTGCAGTGGCTAGAGGCCCTGGCATGCCCATTCTCTGTCTGTCTCTCTCTCTCTCTCTGCTTGCAAATAAATAAATAAAATAAAATAATCATTAAAAAGATAGGAGCACAGCCAACCTGAGTTTGCAGATAATGGGCTTTATAGGGCTTTTCAATTGGGGGAAGGTGAGGAAGGGAAAAAGCTGAATAAGAAAGGTTCCTCTGGGGAGATCTAGGATAGTCAGGGTGTGACACCAGAACAGTGACCAGGTGATTTACAAAATAAAGGGGCAGGAAACCATGACCTGGGAGCATTGTAGGCAAGGAAGGGATAATGGCTGGGCAGTTTCTTGAGGAATGTGGATAACCTACTTCCTTATGTTTCTGTAGCCATACTGTTGTCTTTGGTGACTCCATTTTGGGAGCCTGTCTGACCTAACAACCATAGGATTTAGTTAAATCTCACTTTTAGCTGGGTGTGGTAGCGCACGCCTTTAATTTCAACACTAGGGAGGCAGAGGTAGGAGGATCACTGTGAGTTCAAGGCCAACCTGAGACTACATAGTGAATTCCAGGTCAGCCTGAGCTAGAGTGAAACCCTAGTTTGAAAAACCTAAATAAATAAATAAAAATAAATAAATAAATCTGACTTTTAAAGACAAAAACCAGAAAAAAGAAAAAATTTAAAAACAAAAGAAAGAAAAAGAAAGAAAAAAATCTATATATAAACAACAACAACAACAAAACCTTGAAATAAATCAAATACCAACAAAAACTTTAGGAGAGACCTGTTGGAGTATTTGGATTAAAAGAGACCAAGAAGTGCCTATAAACAACATCTTATTTGTTTAAAGCCCAAATAAAAGAAGAAATATCAGGCACAGTTCAAATTAAAATTATGTACTTATTTTTACCAAGCAATTTAAAAGTCACATGCTAGCCAGGCGTGGTGGCGCACGCCTTTAATCCCAGCACTCGGGAGGCAGAGGTAGGAGGATCGCTGTGAGTTCAAGGCCACCCTGAGACTACATAGTTAATTCCAGGTCAGCCTGGGCTAGAGTGAAACCCTACCTCGAAAAACCAAAAAAGTCACATGCTTTAAAATGTGGAGTCAGGCTATCACATTAGAACCTTGAATTGGAGATCCTCCTGTCTCATCTTCCCAAGTAGCTAGGATAATAGGCCTAGCTCATTTTACTCTTTATAATACCTACATGAATAAATGATTTACAGTTATATAAAGATATATTTGTCATAGAGCAATTTGGCAGAAAATCATGGCAGGTAATAAGCACCATCCTTCCCACCCCAGTTAACATAGCTGCAGGCCTTAGCTCCATAGGGGGAAGGAGGCATTTGGTTGTTGAAAAACCCTTTCCAAGCCGGGCATGGTGGTGCACACCTTTAATCCCAGCACTCAGTAGGCAGAAGTGGAGGATTGCAGTGAGTTCAAAGCCACCCTGAGAGTACATAGTTAATTCCAGGTCAGCCTGGGCCAGAGTGAGACCCTACCTCGAAAAACAAAACAAAACAAAACAACCAAAAGAAAAACCCTTTCCAGTGAAGCACTTAGGCTCTGGGCCTGGCTGGAGCATTTTCAGTTTCCCCTTTTATTTAGGCAGCCAGAGACCCACAGTCTGGTGGGCAGTGAGTTTTAGGTCCGTGCTACAGGATGGGCAGAGCCAGGCTGACCTGGATCTCATTTTGTAGTCTCAGGGTGGCCTTGAACTCATGGTGATCCTCCTACCTCTGCCTCCCCAGTGCTGGGATTAAAGGTGTGCGCCACCACGCCCAGCTCCCAGCGTATCTCTCTACAAAAGTGGTCACCTTTACAATATCTCCCCTCACCTGTCACTATACCCATATACCCATTTGGCCTCAGGTGATTGTGCATTTCAGTAGGGCTCCAATCCCAGCAGGGTGGAGCAGGCCAGGCCAAGAAGCCATGACAGAGTTAATTGAGAGAGAGAGAGCAAAATGTAAACCATAAATCAGATTTTTGTGACTCCTAGAAACTAATAAAGTATAAAGGTTCTGCAGTACCCGTGGAACCGATGGGAGCAGCAGCTGGAGCATACCAGCGGTTCATAGAGTAAAGTGGGGAAGCTGAATAAAAATGTGGCTATTTGTATAAGAATCATTCTCGGTGGGACCCTTGTTCTGTAATGAGGAAATTGGGGTTCTGGGGTTCTTCCTGGAACCCCAAGCCTTGAGTTCATATCTTCAAACTAACCAAAGAATTGGCAATTCCAGACGCAAGAGAATGATTTTTTTTTTTGTTGTTGTTGTTTTGAGGTAGGGTCTCACTCTAGCCCAGGCTGACCTGAAATTAACTATGTAGTCTCAGGGTGGCCTCGAACTCATGGCAGTCCCCCTACCTCTGCCTCCCATGTGCTGGGATTAAAGGCATGCGCCACCATGCCCGGCAAGAGAATGATTTTTAAAATACCACATTTTTTTTGGAGAGAGACAGAGAAAGACAGAGAGAGAGGGAGAGGAAGACAGAGATGGAGTGCCAGCAGTCTCTCAGCTGCTGTGAACGAAATCCAGATGCGTGAATTTTTATGGTCAAATTGCGGCATTTCGCCTTTGTGTCACTTTGCATCTGGCTCAACGTGGGACCTGGAGATTGGAACCACTGGAGATTGGAACCAGAGTTCTTAGGCTTAGGAGGCAGGCGCCTTAACCCCTAAGCCATCTCTCCAGCCCTAAAATACCACATTTTATTCAGATTTTACAAAGGAGTGTGGAAAGGGGAAGGCTGAGTGGTAAGGGGAAACAAAGTGGGAGAAGAGAAGTACACCATGTGGAGCCCAAAAGCCCATGTGGGCCACGTGGTAGCTTAGAGTCCATGTGACCAGATACGGATCTGGGGTAGAAAAAAAGCATGGAAACAAAAGAGAAAGTTCAAGGAGCTCCTGCCATGTCAGGGGCTGGAAGAGATAAAGAACCCATGCGGAGATTAAGGGCTAGGGGATCCTCTAGGCTGGGCAGCCCATGCCCAACCAAGGGAAAAACTCACCCACAGCTGGAAGTTTCTAACTGATCAGAGAGCCAGAGACGAGCAATCCTGACATTATACTTGACTTCCTGAATGACTTGATGTCATCTCCTTTAACCTTTACAGCAACTTTGTATGATAGATTTGTTTTAAACTCATTTTACAATTGACTTTTAACTTACCTTTCAGAGATGGAGTGCCAGCAGTCTCTCAGCTGCTGTGAACGAAATCCAGATGCGTGAGCCCCCTTGTGGTCAAGTGCGGCATTGCGCCCTTGTGTCACTTTGCATCTGGCTCAACGTGGGACCTGGAGATTGGAACCACTGGAGATTGGAACCAGAGTTCTTAGGCTTAGGAGGCAGGCACCTTAACCCCTAAGCCATCTCTCCAGCCCTAAAATACCACATTTTATTCAGATTTTACAAAGGAGTGTGGAAAGGGGAAGGCTGAGTGGTAAGGGGAAACAAAGTGGGGAGAAGAGAAGTTCACCATGTGGAGCCCAAAAGCCCATGTGGGCCACGTGTAGCTTAGGAGTCCATGTGACCAGATACGGATCTGGGGGGTAAAAAAAAAAGCATGGAAACAAAAGAGAAAGTTCAAGGAGCTCCTGCCATGTCAGGGCTGGAAGAGATAAAGAACCCATGCGGAGATTAAGGGCTAGGGGGATCCTCTAGGCTGGGCAGCCCATGCCCAACCAAGGGAAAAACTCACCCACAGCTGGAAGTTTCTAACTGATCAGAGAGCCAGAGACGAGCAATCCTGACATTATACTTGACTTCCTGAATGACTTGATGTCATCTCCTTTAACCTTTACAGCAACTTTGTATGATAGATTTGTTTTAAACTCATTTTACAATTGACTTTTAACTTACCTTGATCACCACACTAGTATTTTGCATATCTAGTATTTGCAATTAGATTTTCAGTCACAGCTGTCAGATTTTAAGAACCTGCCTCCTAACACCTGCCTGAGTCCAAACACAGTGCAATGTGCCCTTCTTGAATCTATATCTTGCATTGAACCTCTTAATTATTATTATTATTGTTTTTTCAAGGTAGGGTCTAACTCTATCCCAGGCTGAACTGAAACTCATTATGTAGTACCAGGGTGGCCTCGAACTCATAGTGATCCTTCTACCTCTGCCTCCCAAGTGCTGGGATTAAAGGCATGCATCACCACATCTGGCTAATTATAATTTTAATTTTTAATTTTTTTTATGAGAGAGAGAGAGAGAGAGAGAGAGAGAGAGAGAGAATTGGTATGCCAGGACCTTAGCCATTGCAATGAACTCCAGATCATGCACCACCTTGTGGGCATGCCATCTGTGCACATACATCACCTTGTGCTGATGTGGGTTCAGAGTAGTTGACCCTGGGTTCTTAGGCTTTGCAGGTAAGCATCTTAACTGCTACATAGTCTCTCCAGCCCTCTTAATTAATTAATTATTTTTAGAGAGAGAGGGAGACAGAGGTAGAGAGAGAGAATTGACATGCCAGGGCCTTAGCCACTGTAATAGAACTCCAGATGCTTGCACCACCTAGTGTGACCTTGCACTTGCCTCACTGTGTGTCTGGCTAATGTGGGATCTGGAGAGTAGAACATGGGTCCTTAGGCTTCGCAGGCAAGTGCCTTAACAACTAAGCCATCTCTCCAGCCCCACCCTCTTAATTAAAAAAAAATTCATGATTTTATTCAACAGTAAAAAAAAAACAAACATGAAATTTGCAGGAAAATGGATGGGGTTGGAAAAAAAATCATTCTAAGTGAGGTCATGTAGGCACAGAAAGACAAACACTGCATGTTCTCTCCATTTGTGGTTCCTAACTGGGATCAATGGGAGATGAGTGCAAACAGTAGTAAGCATCAGGAATATAGGCATAAAACAAGAATGAGGTCAGAAGAGAGGAGAGGAGGAGTTAATTGGCAGGTTAGGGGAAGGCTAGAATATAGGGAGTTGAAGGGGCTTGGAAGGTTAGGGGTTAGGAAGGATGGGGAGGGAGTTAGAGAAAAGTTAAGGTAACATGAATGAGTTCCATAGAAACCCTCCTTCTGGCTAGCATTCTACAAGATATAACCACCCATAAAGGTGGGGGAGGTACATTCTGGACAGAAGGTTTGGAGTAACCTTAACCTTAAAACCATGTATTCTGGCTAGTAAATTTCAGGCCTAGAATTGGGTTGATCCCCACAGTGAGTTGTTGGCTAGGGAGATCCATGAGTTCCCCAAAAACTATGTAGGCCATTTGAAAGCACTTGATTACCTGCCAGAGCTAAAAGGTAAGGCACTATTGCTGAAGACACCATAGGCTGTGGTCACAGGACATTGGAACCATGCTGGAACCTAAAGGGAAACTAACTCACCTGGCGAGCCCCTGTAAGTGCTGGAAAGCACTATGGGAACTGCTGGGTCACCAACAGCACTAATAAGCAGGGGACCCTGCAGACTACAAAATCAACCAGCTGGACAAGAAGTACACATTTGTGCAATAGTGACATACATACTTTGTGGTTAACCAACTATTCCCTGATTCATGAGGCTTCCATGCCCCCACTATGAATACCAAAACCCCACTGAAGAGAGCCCCAGGGAGATGGTAGCAGTGTTGGGGATAAAAGTTATATAAAAGATATATATATATCGGGCTGGAGAGATGGCTTAGCGGTTAAGCTCTTGCCTGTGAAGCCTAAAGACCCCAGTTCGAGGCTCAATTCTCCAGGACCCACATAAGCCAGATGCACAAGGGGGTGCATGCATCTGGAGTTCGCTTGCAGTGGCTGGAGGCCCTGGCACACCCATTCTCTCTCTCTCTACCTGCCTGTTTCTGTATCTTTCTCTCTCTCTTTCTCAAATAAATTAAATAATAAACTATTTTTAAATATATATATATTTAAAAATCCACATAGAAAAGAAAAAATTAAAAATCTACAATTTGAGAGTCAATCCTTGGACCATGAAAGCTTTTCCTACTGAAAGATCTCCTATCCCAAGGAGGAACAATGGCTTTTAAAACTTAATTTGGGCTGGAGAGATTGCTTAGTGGTTAAGGCACTTGCCTGCAAAGCCAAAGACCCAGGTTCAATTCCCCAGGACCCACGTAAGCCAGATGTACAAGGTAGCGCATGCATCTGGCGTTCATTTGCAGTGACTAAAGGCGCCAGTGTGCGTGCTCTCTTTCTCTCTACCTCTTTCTCTCTTTCTCAAATAAATAAATAAATAATAATAAAAGTTTTTTCATGTGTATGTGTGTGTGTGAAAGTCAGTATTTTGGGGTTCCAGTGGCCCAGACCTGTGAAACCCAACTTTTAGGTTCTTATCCATTTTAGCAAAGAATTGAGAAAATGGACTCTTAGCAGGGTAATTATGAATTATGAGGTTTATTTAGGGAGAATTGTTATCCAGGGGAAGGCTAGAAAAACTCAAGCCAGAAGGGAATTTCCCTCCTTGCTTGGCTGACAAGGAAAATGGGGAAATGCACATGTGGAAGGCAAAACATGAGAGCCTAGGGCAAAAGATTCAGAAGAAGCACATGCAAACACACACACACACACACACACACACACACACACACACACACACACTAAAGCATGAAAGCACAAGCCCTTCACCTTTACATGAAAGAAAGCTAAGACAGTAGATAAAGATCTGGAGCTTAGAGGAAAATCATGCATGTAATAAAGTGAGAAAACACCCAAAACCAAGACAGGAAAGTACTCAAAAGGAGGTAAAATTCCCTTCCTTCTTCCCTTGCTTGGAAGGGGGAAGAGCTTGTGAAAACAGGAATAAGAGAGTCCAGTGCCAGGAGAAACAGCCAAGAGAGTCAAGAGACAGATTACACAGGTGGCAGGCCCATTTATATGGGTCAGACATCCAATTAGGATAAGCACAAGATTCAGGTGTATAAGGGAGAGAAACTTGATTGGTTTGTGAACTCAAGGAACTGACTCAGGAGGGGTTAGGTATGCTTGATGGAGAAAGAATTGTTTGTAGACATCTTGGATGAGACTGGATCATCCAACTTCTGCCAGGGCAGGTGAGGTGGCATCTGTCTGTTGTCTTTGGGCCTTGTCCCTGGCTGCTTATCAAAAGCTATCTTGCTCCAATTTCTCCTTCATATATATGTGGATGGGTGTACCATGGCCTCTTGCCACTACAGATAAACAGCAGACACCTCTAGCACCTTTTGTGTCCAGCTTACATGGGTGGGTTTCAAATTGAACCAAAGCTGGCAGTCTTTGTAAGCAAGCACCTTTAACCTCTGAGTCATCTTCCCATACACAATAATGAGTTTTTATCATGTAGCTTATTAGATAGCATTTCAGTGAAGGAAAGAGGGCTCTTAGGTAGTTCCTGCAAACAAAGGATATGGTTAATTAATTAATTCAGTTTCTTCAAACTAATCAGCTTCAGAGAATCAATGATAGAAAGGTCCAAAGCAGGATAGATGTGATCAAATATACATTTTTTGTTTTGTTTTTGGAGTTAGGGTCTCATTCTAGCCCAGGCTGATCTGGAATTCACTATGTAGTTGCGGGGTGGCCTTGAACTTATGATGATCCTCCTACCTCTGCATCCCAAGTGCTGGGATTAAAGGCATGCGCCACCACGCCTAGCCAAATATACATTTAAAAATATTTTACTTTTATTTATTTATTTGAGAGAGGGAAAGAGGCTGAATGAGAGAGAGAGAGAGAAAGAGAGATAGAGAGAGAAAGAGAGAGAGAGAGAGAGAGAGGGCACACCAGGGCTTCCAGCTACTGCAAACGAACTCAAGATGCATGTGCCACCTTGTGTATCTGGCTTACATTGGTCCTGGGGAATCAAACCGAGTTCCTTTGGCTTTGCAGGCAAGCTCCTTAACAGCTAATCTATCTCTCCAGCCCTAAATATACATGTAAAAAAGATTTTTTATTTGTTTTATTATTATTCATTTATTTGAGAGAGGCAGAGAGAGAGAGATAGAGGGAGAGAAATGAGCACATTAGGGCTTCTAGCCGCTGCAAACAAACTCCAGACGCATGTGCCACCATGTGCATCTGGCTTATGTGTGTCCTGGGGAATTGAACTGTGGTCCTTTGGCTTTGCAGGCAAGCGCCTTAGCCACTAAGCCATTCCTGCAGCCCAATATTTTTATTTACTTATTTGCAAGCAGAGATAGAAAGAAGAGACAAGACAGACAGAATGAATGCACCAGGGCCTCCAGCTGCTGCAAAAGAACTCCAGATGCATGTGCCACTTTGTGCATCTGGCTTTATGTGGGTACTAGGGAATCGAACCTGAGTCATTAGGCTTTGTAGGCAAGAGCCTCAACTGCTGAGCCATCTCTCCAGCCCCAAATATACATTTTATATAAATGCCTTCAGAGGTTTGCTACCACTTGGAAAGTCAGCCCTCTGGGGCTTATTCCATTATTTCACAACCTTCTTCTGTAGCGTTTCTTCCCTATCTGAAAGTTCTCTTTATTTCTCAAGATTACAGGAAATTAAATCATGATCATGTATCATGAGGGAGTTCCCCACCCCACTACAACAGGTCAAGATAGTATGCTGTAACAGGACCTTTGATACTTTGGCATTGTGGTACATTTTAACAGATACTTGTTCAAATTAATAAAAAATTCTGTAAGATGTAATATTATTGAGTGAAGGTACTGCAGTAAGCACAGTCATGAAATTTTCATGAGTCTGAGAACAAACTGTTCCTGAAATCCTGACATCTTCAAAGATAGAAGCAGAACCAGGACTTTTTAGGTCTAATCTAACATCAGAGTTTGTGCTAATAACCATGCCTTGTCTTATTTATTATTAAATAATAAAATTAATAGACATTGGGGCTGTGCAAAAGGTAGTAGGGTATTGACTGGTCATCAGTATTGTCTTGTGTCACCATTTTGCTTAGAATTTGCTATTAATGAAACAGCACATGTATTATCACTATTCCTGTTATTTTCTCAGTATCAGTTATTAGTATTTACATCACTCAACCTATAAATATTCATCGAATGCTTCCGATGTGTCATGTGCCAGGCAGGTTTTGGGGTTACAAATGTGAGCAAAAACACTGGAGCTCTTTTCTTCCTTGCTTATACTTTTGTGGAGGAAATATACATTAAATAATCATCATACCAGTGACTATGTAATTATAGAAATAAGTGATGAAATGGGAAAGTATGTGATTCTCTGGGTGCAAATATGAAAAAAATCTGGGCTTAGCAGTGAAGATACTTGCCTGCAAAGCCCAAGGACCCATGTTCAATTCCCCAATACCCATGTAAGCCAGATGCACAAGGTTGTGCATGCCTCTGGAGTTCGTTTGCAGTGGCTAGAGGTCCTGACATGCCCATTCTCTCTCTCTCTTTCTTTCTCTCAAAAAAGAAAAGAGTCTGAAATGGATGAGGTAGCAAAATCAAGACTTGTCTGAATCAAAGAGATAAGAATGAGTTGGAAAAAAAAGCCGGGCGTGGTGGCGCATGCCTTTAATCCCAGCACTCGGGAGGCAGAGGTAGGAGGATTGTGTGAGTTCAAGGCCACCCTGAGACTACATAGTAAATTCTAGGTCAGCCTGGGCCAGAGTGAAACCCTACCTCAAAAAAAAAAAAAAAAAAAAAAGAAGAATGAGTTGGAGCTAGATGAGTAAGGGGAGGGAGTGAGAGATGAAATGCTTGTCCCAGGGAGGGAAACAGCATTAGCATATATCCTGAGGATTTGGTCTCTAATCTAAGAGCCTTGAGGAAGTTTTGAAAGATTTTAAACAAAGTCTGCTGTGATCAGATTTACATTTTTCTTTCTTTCTTTCTTTCTTTCTTTCTTTCTTTCTTTCTTTCTTTCTTTCTTTCTTTTCTCTCTCTCTTCTTTCTTTCTTTCTTTCTTTCTTTCTTTCTTTCTTTCTTTCTTTCTTTCTTTTTTTTTGTCAAGGTAGGGTCTCACTCTAGCCCAGGCTGACTTGGACTTCACTATGTAGTCTTAGGGTAGCCTTGAATTCACAGTGATCCTCCTACCCTGCTTCCCAAGTGCTGGGATTAAAGGCATGAGTCACCAAACCTGGTCAGATTTATATTTTAATAAGATCTGGTTGGTTGCTGCAGGGCTAATGAATTAGAGGGGTGGTAAGCTTCTAATCTTGGAGCAATTTCTCCAGCTGTTTTTTTTTTTTTTTTTTAACCTGACATACTTTCTTCTTCATCTTTGGTTCATCCTTACTTAGGGAAACTTCTGCTCTACCAGGGGTAGTTAATCATTCACATAATCTGTTCTCATAGCATTCTATACTGTGGTAGTTTGAATGAGATATTTCCCCATAGCCTCATGTGTTTTGAATGCTTGGTCCCCAGAGGGAGGCAATATTGGAGGTGGAGCCTTGCTGGGGGAGGTGTGTTGCTGGGGGCAGACTTTGGGGTGTGATAGAACAGCTTCCCCCTTGCCAGAGTTCATCTTACTCTCTTGTTGCTATTTTTTACCTGCTGTGGCAAGAAATGATGTCCAGCCTCTGCTCTACCATGCTTTTCTGCCATGATGAGACTTCTCCCTAGAGACTGTAAACCAAAACAAACCTTTTCTCCCATCAGCTGTTTTGGTCAGAGCCTTCCTTCCTCCCTTCTTCTCTCCCTCCCTTCTTCTCTCCCTCCTCCCTCCCTTCCTTCCTTCCTTCCTTCCTTCCTTCCTTCCTTCCTTCCTTTATTGCTTTCCTTTCACTTTTTGGGGGGTTGGGAAGGAAGTCAAAGCCTGGTGCTAAGCAAAAGCTCTACCACCGAGCCCCATTCCCAACCTCATATCTAGTCTCTCTCTCTCTCTGTATGTGTGTCTGTCTCCTCTTCTCCAGCTCCTACCTTCTGTTCTTTTTTAAAATTTTAATTAATTAATTTACTTATTCATTTACGAGAGCGAGAGAGAAAGAGGCAGAGATAGAATGAGCACGCGAGGGCCTCCAGCCACTGCAAACGAACTCCAGATGCATGTGCCACCTTGTGCATTTGGCTTACATGGGTCCTGGGGAATTGAACCGAGGTGCTTTGACTTTGCAGGCAACTGTCTTAACTGCTAAGCCATCTCTCCAGCCCCTTTTTTTTCTTTTTAAAATATTTATTTATTTATTTGAGAGAGAGAGGAAGGGAAAGAGAAGAAGAGGCAGATAGAAAGAGAGAGAGGGAGAGAGAATGGGCACATCAGGGCCTCTTGCCACTGCAAACAAACCCAAGATGCATGTGCCACCTTGTGCATCTGGCTTATGTGGGTACTGGGGAATTGAACCTGGGTTCTTAGGCTTCACAGGCAAGCATCTTAACCCCTAATCCATTTCTTTAGCTCTTTCCTTTCCTTTCCTTCCCTTCCCTTCCCTTCCCTTCCCTTCCCTTCCCTTCCCTTCCCTTCCCTTCCCTTCCCTTCCCTTCCCTTTTCTTTATCAACCTGGCCTGGAACATGCTATTTAGGTCAGGCTGGTCTTGAACTTGCTATTTCTTCTGTTTCTGCCTCTGAGTGCTGAGATTACACTTTGTGTATCTGGCTTTAGTAGGTACTGGGGAATCAAACCCAGAGCAAGCTTTGAAAGCAAGCGCCTTTAACTGCCGAGCCATTCCTCTAGCAGTGCTGAGGTTACAGATGAAAACCACCATAACTGGTTCACACAGTTTGTTTCTTGTGTGATTATTTTTAGACTATGTTCTCTACTAAACCATAAGTTTCAGAGAAGGGATCCTGTTCGTCTTATCTATTCTCAGTGAGCAGCATAGGGCAAATTTATCATTGTCATTAGTATTTGTTGCAGCCAGGTTTACCTTGCTGGCAGAAATCACCCAACCAAGAACAGCTTTGGGGGAAAAAGGTTTTTTTTGGCTTAAAGACTAGAGGGGAAACTCCATTATGGCAGGGGAAAATGAAGGCATGAACAGAGGGTGGACATCACCTCATGACCAACATCAGGTGGACAGCAGGAATGGGAGAGTGTGCCAAACACTGGCAAGGGGAAACTGGATATAACACCCATAAGCCTCCCCCGCAACAATACACTGCCTCCAGGAGGCGTTAATTCCCAACTACCATCAGCTGGGGAGACTAGCATTCAGAATACTTAAGTTTATGGGGGACACCTGAAACAAACTGCCACATTCCTCACCTAGCCTCCATAAACTGATAACCATCCATGATATAAAATGCAATGCATTCAGCCCATTTTATTTTTTTTTTATTTTATTTTTTTTGTTTTTTGTTTTTTGCAAGGTAGGGTCTCACTCTGGTCCAGGCTGACCTGGAATTACCTATGTAGTCTCAGGGTGGCCTCGGACTCTTGGACCTCAGAGTGCTGGGATTGATGGCGCCACCACGCCCCAGCATTCAGCCCATTTTAAAAGTACCCATTTGTTTTTTTGGAGAGAGACACAGAGAGAGACAGAGAGAGAGGGAGAGGAGGACAGATAGTGATGGGCACACCAGCAGCCTCTCAGCTGCTGCCCCTTGTGGTCAAGTGTGGCATTGCGCCCTTTGCATCTGGCTAAACGTGGGACTTGGAGATTGGAATGGCTGGAGATTGGAACCAGCATTCTTAGGCTTAGGAGGCAGGCGCCTTAAGTGCTAAGCCATCTCTCCAGCCCAAAAGTACCCATTTTTAAAATCAATCCTAATGATGTTCAAACATCTCCATAATCCAAGGTCTTTTAACTGAGCCATAATATCAAAACACCCCCCCAATACAACTAATGGCACAGAATAAACATCCACACAGCAAAAGATGGCATTGGGCATAGCAACATCGCAAGAAATATTCAATCAATACAAGATTTAAACAAGACAAACATCAAACTCTGTAGCTCCAAGTCCAACAGCTCTAGCCACTGACAAGTCTCCATGTCCAGTAATTGTAACCAGCAATAAGTCTCTGGAGTTCCAATTCTGTCCCTGCAGCTAGGCTACTCACAGTCCTGAAAAATGTCATCCAGGGCCGGCAGCTTTCCTTATCAGCCATCTTGAGGTCCCAGCATCTCCACTGGGTCTCCACTGCAACCCCTAGTCCATCCTCATGGTTCCATCGTGTCTCCATGCAGGCATCCAGCAAACCTACTTCACACTGTTCATGGCCATTTCCAAAACACAAGACTGCATTGCAAACTCAATGATACTCTCTTTCCCACATTTCTTATACTCCACAATACCAGGTAGTGTGCCAATTTGTTAATCCAGCGGGGGAATAAAGCAGACTTTGAAGAACAGGACATTCCTTGAGTGTTCAAGCCCCTTCAAAAGAGTCTACATTCTTCCTGTTGCCCCAATGCAGGTCAGCTGGCCCAATCTCAAAGGCTGTAATCTCATATAATTGCAGCTGAATGGGCAGCAGTTTTGGCCTAAAGATTTCATTTTTTCTGTGCCATATCCCTCTACTTACACCAGTCCATTTCTATGCAATGCAACACTGCACAACTTCTCAGGACACAGCCATAACAGCATGCCTTTCATACAAACTACTTCTAGCCCAGTCCAGGCAAAGCTCTTTATCACCCTCATAAGCCAAACCTCACAGTCCATAGTTCTTACTGCATTCAGGTCTTTCAACTCTGACTAGAATAGTCCATAAAGCTGTACCTTTTAGGCCAAGGTTTCAAATCCTTCCACATTCCTCTTGAAAATCAGCTCTAAAAGGCCAAAGCCACACAGTCAGGTGTCTAGCAGCAACACCACTCCTTTGGTACCAACTATACTGTTGCAGTCAGGTTTGCATAGCTGACAGAAATCACCGACCAAGAGCAGCTTTTGGGAAAAAATGGTTTATTTTGGCTTACAGACTCGAGGGGAGGCTCCATGATGGCAGGGGAAAACGATGGCATGACCAGAGGGTGGACATCACCTCCTGGCCAACATCAGGTGGACAACAGGCAAGGGAAAGCTGGCTATAATACCCATAAGCCTGCCCCCAACAACACACTGCCTCCAGGAGGTGTTAATTCCTAAATCTCCATTGGCTGGGAACCTAGCATTCAGAACACCTATGTTTACAGGGGCACCTGAATCAAAACACCATTAAATCAAACCAATCATTATTTGAATAGTGCTCTCTTTTTATTATTTATTTTTTTTTTTTGGGGGGTAGGATCTCATTCTAGCCCAGGCTGATCTGGAATTCACTATGTAGTCTCAGGGTGGCCTTGAACTCACAGTGATCCTCCTACCTCTGCCTCCCAAGTGCTGGGATTAAAGACATGTGCCACTACACCTGGCTCAATTATATATATATATAAATTTGGTTTTTGGAGGTAGGGTCTTGCTCTAGCCCACGTTGACCTGGAATTCACTATGCAATCTCAGGGTGGCCTTGAACTCATGGCGATCCACCTACCTCTGCCTCCTGAATGCTGGGATTAAAGGTGTGCGCCACCATGCCCGGCTTCAATGATATTTTAAAAACATGTTTCATTATATTTATTTATTTGAGAGAGAGAGAGGAAGATGGAGAGAAGGAGAAAGACAGACACACACAGAGATATTGAGAATCGGCATTCCAGGGCATCTAGCCACTGCAAAGGAACTCCAGATGCGTGCATTACCTTGTGCATCTGGCTTACGTGGGGGTACTAGAGAATTGCACTTGGGTTCTTTGGTGTCACAGGCAAGCACCTTAACCACTAAGCAATCTCTCCAGCTGTCAAATATATATTTTTTGAGGCAGAGTCTTGATATGTAGCCCAGGCTAGCTTCAAACTCATGATTCTCCTGCCTCAGACTCCTGAATTCCAGTGCTAGGGTAATCGGGATGTGGCACCATGCCAGGCTCAAAGATGATTCTTGGGAGCTGGAGAGATGGCTTAGTGGTTAAGGCACTTGCCTGTGAAGCCAAAGGACCCAGGTTCAATTCCTCAGGACCCACGTAAGCCAGATGCACAAGGAGGCACATGCGTCTGGAGTTCGTTTGTAGTGGCTAGTGGCCCTGGTGCGCCCATTCTCTCTCTCTGTCTGTCTCCTCTCTCTATCTTTCTCTCTCTCTGTGTGCTTGCAAATAAAAAAAGTAATGTAAAAAAGATGATTCTTGGATGAATAATGAATGAATAAATGATATGATCAAGAAAACATGAAACGGTAAACTCTGCCATCTTGTGGCTATTAGTCTTTAGTGTTGCCATTTTATTGCATTTTTTTCAGTGTTGAAATTTAAAAAGTGGCACATGGAAAGAAACTTCCATGATGAGGAAAAGTTGGCACTGTTCCCCCACCCACCACTTTTTTTGCTCAATGTACCAAAAGCATGATTATGGAACTATTTTAGAAGAGAAAGCAGGAGTGAGAGGATACCAAAAACTGAAGCAAAATGTATACCAAATGGCTATCTTTTTTTTTTTTTTTTTTTTTTTTTTTTTTTTTCAAGGTAGGGTCTCACTCTGGCCCAGGCTGACCTGGAATTAACTATGTAGTCTCAGGGTGGCCTTGAACTCATGGCGATCCTCCTACCTCTGCCTCCCGAGTGCTGGGATTAAAGGCGTGCACCACCACGCCCGGCAAATGGCTATCTTTTTAAAATATTTAGTTTTAATTTATTTATTTGAGAGAGAGAGAGAGAGACAGATATGTAGAGAATGGGCACGCCAGGGCCTCTAACCACTGTAAACAAACTCCAGACGCATGCATCACCTTGTGCATCTGGCTTCATGTGTCTTAACCACTGAGCAATCTCTCCATCCCCCAAACAACTATCTATAGATCTGGGGGACTTTGATTGGAATTCCTCAGGCATGATTCCTATTTTTAAAATATTTTATTTATTTATGAGAAAGAGGGAGGGAGGGGGGAGAGAGAGAGAAAGAGAGAAAGAGAACAGGCACGCCATGGCTGCTAGACACAGCAAACGAACTCCAGATGCATGCACTACCTTGTCCATCTGGCTTACTTGAGTCTTGGAGAATTGAACTGGGATCCTTTGGCTTTGCAGGCAAACACCTTAACTGCTAAGCCATCTCTCCAACCCCAAGATTCCTATTTTAAATGCATCAAGTAAGAGGGATGGTGTCAGCATGTTCAACAGTCCAGAACTCTGATCAGATGACCAACCTCCTTACTTAAGCGGCTCACTTACAGACCTTTGTAAGGGTCATCTGGTGAAGAGAATTACTGCCTTTGCAATAATAGTCAGGGACAATTAAAGTTTGGCTGCGCCACTTTGTGCAGATCAGACAACCTCTCTTGTCTCAGTTTCCTCATTAGTTAATGTACTGGTCAGCTTATGGGCAGAGCTTTTATTTTCTGGTGAGTGTGCATGTGTGTGATGTGTATATGTGGATGTGTGTGAGTGTAGGCATGTGCGTGCCATACCACACATGTGGAGGTCAGAGGACAGTTTTGGCTGTGGTTCCTCATCTTCCCCACTGTTTGAGGTCGGGGCTGTCATTGTTCATGTTGTTTACTGCTCCTTGTAGGCACTCTGGGATTATAGGTGCCAGTGCTTCTGCATTATGTATGATCTGGGGATCTGAACTCAGGTACTCAATACTTTCACAGCATGCATTTTATCCACTAAGCCATTTCCCCAGCCCACTGCTGGGGCTTTTGTGACATTGCAAAAATGAAGGTTCTTGGAAAAAGTTTGAAAAAGTTATATGCAAGTTTAACATTTTCATAAAATAAAAATCTTTATTCTTTCCATTTGTACAGCACTCAAGTGCCTGCAGGGTCCATGATCTATTTTCAGTCTCACAGCAGTCTTAGGAGGTAGACAGGCAGGCAGGCAGTATCTCCTCAATTTACAGAGGAAGCTCTGAGATCCATATGCAGAACCAACACATATACTGAGGGCCCATTTCACACCAGGCATACTGACAGGCAATTTCACGTGCTAGAGAAGTTCATTGTTGAAGATCATATGCCTAATAAGTGGCAGTCTGTACCATCAACCAGATCATCTGACTCTGGAATCCTGTGATCAAACACTAATGCCTGTAGGTCAGTCTCACTCCTAGGGGTATTTGCCTTTGATTATTCTCTCTTCTGTGGAATGCAACATTTTGTTTCCTGTTAAAAGTATTTAAGGGTCAGGCGTGGTGGCGCACGCCTTTAATCCCAGCACTTGGGAGGCAGAGGTAGGAGGATCACCGGGAGTTCGAGGCCACCCTGAGACTACATAGTTAATTCCAGGTCAGCCTGGACCAGAGTGAGACCCTACCTCGAAAAAACAAAAAAAAAAGTATTTAAGGGCTTAGGAGGATGTGCACCGACAAGCTCTTGTAGGCTACAAGACTGTACTGTACTTAATGTACTGGTTCCCAGCTGTGGTTGTACATTAATAGCACCTGAGGACTTAGACAAAAATTGCCTACATTCTGGCCTACAACAGAGTAATAAACCAGTTTCTGGGGTTGATGCCCAGAGAAAAGATATATGTATTTTTCTTTTTGAAGGTTAAATTCTAGTGTGTAGTCAGGGTTTAGAGCCATACTGCTCTGGCAAAAAAGTCAGTGACCCAACACTCTTAACAGTCAGTGCAACTTTCTCAGAAGCCAGTCCTGGAAAACACCAAGAGCATTCACTGAGGAAAAGGGAAGAACAGTTGAGAAGCACCTTGGAAATTCACTTGTTAGAGCAAATGAGATGAGCATCAATTAAAGGAGGCAAATCATTAGAGAGAAAGAACCAGGACAGAACATATGGATTCCACTTTGAGGTAGAGTCCACATTGCAAGCTCCCTTTCTTCCATTCATTCACTCTCTCAATAACTCATAAATAAAATATTTGCTGAGCATTTATGTTATGCCAAGTACTAGACTAGGTATGTATCAATGAACAAGCTACATGCAAATTTTTTTAAACATTTTTTTAAAATTTTTTTGAGATAGAGAGTGAGAAAGAGAGAGTGTTTGTGAGAGAGAAAATGAGAATGAGATAGTATGGTTCTGCCAGGGTCTCCTGCTACTGCTATCAAACTCCAGACCCATGTACCACTTTGTGCACCTGGCTTTATGTGGGTCATAGGGAATTGAACATGGGCTGTCAGGTTTTGCAAGCAGCACCTGTAACCACTGAGCCATCTCCCCAGCCTGACATGCAGATTTCAATCTCATGGATTTCACATTTCAGCCGTGAGTCTAGGGGAATGCCTCTTCCAAGAGGCTCCAGTGACTTTGAACAGCCCCACATAGGCCCCAGTGATCTAGAACGGCCCCACATAGGCCCCACAGCCAAGGTTCAACCACAGTCTGACTCATGTTCTGGAGGAATGTCCCGTGATCCTCTTTGAAATATGGCAAAATAAACAATACTGTGAGAAGCTGTCACAAAGCCATTTCTCATCCACCTTTGTACCTTGTGGGAGGCTGACACAAGGCAGTTTGTCATTTGCCTCTCTGGTCGCAGTGAGCCATAGAGCATTCCACCATCACCTATACAGCCCCTTCAGTATAGCTGCTACTTGGCTGTAGCTTACAGTGACCCACTGGTTATGTCATCTGTCAGGCTTCTCCAATCCAGTGTCAATCTATGGGGCCAAGGACACTGTGCTGGTTTTGCTTTTGCTTCCTGTGTAACTAATAAACTGTGCATCCATTTGGGATAATTGTCTTCTACCAATTAAATTAATGGAAGTGTGGAAAGCCAACCTAGCAGCTGCCAGTGCACTGTTGCTTAGAACTGCTTGACCACTTTGTAGTGGACATAGACAACTAGACAGAAAATCAAAAGTATTACAAATTATGCTAAATGCAATGAACCCAGAAATCACCTAGACATTCAGAAGAATAGGCAAGTGATATTGAATTTAGTTAATAAATGTAGAAGAAATGAAAAAAAGTACAAAATCACATTTAGGCAACACCATAACACTTGCCATTGTTGTGGCAAGACTGACAAAATTTAGTGGAGGTCTAGGGATGTGGCTCAGTTGATAGAGTCCTTATTTGACATGCATTGGGCCTTGGGTTCAATCTCCATCATTACAAATGAAGAAATGAAAACAAAAACGTCATGGGCATAGTGGCACACACATTTAATCTCACCATTTGGGAGGCTCAGATAGGAGGATCACCATGAGTTTGAGCCCAGCCTGGGCTACAAAGTGAGTTCCAGGTCAGCCTGGGTTAGAGCGAGACCCTGTTTCAAGAAAAATAAATATTTAGCCAGACATGGTGGTGCATGCCCTTAGTCCCAGCACTTGGGAGGTTGAGGTAGGAGGATTGCTACATTTAAGGCCAGCCTGGGGCTTTAGAATGAGTTTCAAGTCAGCCTGGGCTGCAGTGAGATCCTGACTTGAAAACAAAAAATAAAAACAAAAAAATTCAATAAGCTGGGTGTGGTATCGCATGCCTTTAATCCCAGCATTGGAGGGGGGAGGGTGGGAAGGGAGCCAGAAGTGGGAGGATCACTGTGAGTCCCAGGCCACCCTGAAACTACATAGTGAATTCCAGGTGAGCCTGAGCTAGAGTGAAACCATACCTTGAAAAACTAAACAAACAAACAAACAAAAAATTCAACAGAGGCCGGGCGTGGTGGCACACGCCTTTAATCCCAGCATTCGGGAGGCAGAGGTAGGAGGATCACCATGAGTTCAAGGCTACCCTGAGTATACAGAGTGAATTCCAGGTCAGCCTGAGCTACAGTGAGACCCCACCTCAAAAAACCAAAAAAAAAAAAAAAAAAAAATCAGCAGGAAAAACAGGCCCATCCCAGCATGTGAGAGACTGGTAGGAAGATCAAAAGTTCCACTGGGTATGGTGTGACACACCTAAAATTCCAGGTCAGGAAGCACAGACAGGAGGATCACAAGTTCAAAGCCAGCCTGGCCAACATAGTGAGCTTCAGCCAGCCAGGGCTTTATAGAAAGACCCTGCTTTTTTTTTTTTTAAACTGTCATAGAAAATTTGAGAGGAAATTGAAGATTTCCTAACTCTAAAGTACCTCAATATGTTTGTCTGTTTTTTTTTTTTTTTTTTTTTGGTTTGAAGTCTTTATTTCCTTCTCATTTTGAAGGACAATTTTGCAGGGTCAAAATATTCTTGCAGCTGTTCTTTCATCTGCAAAATTGATAAAGGAATATAAAGAAAAAGAAATCACAATCATCAACACCGCACAATTCCTTGATAAGTCAAAAGTAACAGAATATTTGGAGCCAGTTGTTTTGGGCACTATTATCACACCAGATGAATACACTGGAAAAAAAATGGCACTTTGCCAGGTAGAAATGAAAGTGAATTTCACTACTCTAGCTCTGATTTTGAAAGACTTCCTTTTGCTGAAAAAGTTGGTTTTGATAATTCAATAAGAGATTTCCACATCTTTCTCTGTTCATGCATGCAGATGTAGATGCAGTAAATACATACACATTATAATTGCTTTTATTCTTTTTTTTTTCTTTTTTGAGGTAGGTTCTCATTGTAGCCCAGGCTGACCTGGAATTAACTATGTAGTCTCAGGGTGGCCTGGAACTCATGGTGATCCTCCTACCTCTGCCTCCCGAGTGCTGGGATTCAAGGCATGAGCCACCACACTCAGCTGCTTTTAATCTTTAATTTTAAATTTTTGTGCATGCAGGTGCACATGGAACTATATGTGTGTGGGAGCCACATGACAACCTTGGGTGTCATTCTCAGGTGCTTTTCACCTTTTTAAAAAAGTTATTTTATTTTATTTATTTTTGGAGAGAGACATAGAGAGGACAGAGAGGGAGAAGGAGACAGAGAGAGAATGTGCGTGCCAGCAGTCTCTCAGCTGCTATGAACGAAATCCAGATGTGTGCGCCCCCTTGTGGTCAAGTGCGGCATTGCGCCCTTGGGTCACTTTGCATCTGGCTAAACGTGGGACCTGGAGATTGGAACCGGGTTCTTTAGGCTTAGCAGGCAGGCGCCTTAACCGCTAAGCCATCTCTCCAGCCCAGCTTTTCACCTCTTTGAGGTAGAGTCTCTCATTGGCCTGTTGCTTGCCAAGTAACTAGACTGGCCAGCGAGCTCCACGGACCCATCTGTCTCTCCTTTACCAGCAGCAAGAGTGCAGGAATGCACCATTATTCCTGGCATCTACATGGGTACTGAGGATTGAACTCAGGTGCCCCTGCTTCAGTCATCTCCCCAAGTCCCCCATTTTATTTCAAATCTGAGAATTAATATTTTAGCCCAAAGAAAAAATTAAATACATCTTAATCCCAAAGAAGGCAGACCTATGATTTAGTCTTTTTTTTTTTTTTTTTTTTTTTGGTTTTGCGAGGTAGGGTCTCACTCTGGTCCAGGCTAACCTGGAATTAACTATGTAGTCTCAGGGTGGCCTCGAACTCTCGGCGATCCTCCTACCTCTGCCTCCCGAGTGCTGGGATTAAAGGCGTGTGCCACCACGCCCGGCTTTGTTAACTTAAAATTGAATATAGTTGAAAAGATAATTATAAAATTTGAGAGAATCTAGATTGGATGGTATTTTCCCCCATTTTGTTTGATAACTCTTGCCATATTGTTTAATCTGTAAATGGGATATAATCATATTCCTCAAAATGTTCATATTTGAAATACTCTGAAATGTACTTATCAAATGGGGAAAATATTCTTGCATGGTAGTTTTTTTTTTTTTTTTTTTTTTTTTTTAGGTTTTTTGAGTTCAGGTCTCACTCTAGCCCAGCCTGACCTGGAATTCACTATGTAGTCTCAGGGTAGTCTTGAACTCATGGTGATCCTCCTACCTCTGCTTCCCCAATGCTGGGAATAAAGGCATGTGCCACTATGCCTGGCTGCATGGTAGTTATTTTTACTTAAGCATTTAAAATATATCTTTCTGGGGGCTGGAGAGATGGCTTAGCGGCTAAGGCGCCTGCCTGCTAAGCCTAAGAACGTTGGTTCCAATCTCCAGCGGTTCCAATCTCCAGGTCCCACGTTTAGCCAGATGCAAAGTGAGGCAAGGGCGCAATGCCGCACTTGCCCACAAGGGGGCACACGCACCTGGATTTCATTCACAGCAGCTGAGAGACTGCTGGCGCGCCCATTTCTGTCTCCCTCTCTGTCTATCTCTCTCTGTCTCTCTCTCCAAAAATAAATTAAAAAAATATCTTTCTGGGGCTGGAGAGATGGCTTAGGGGTGAAGGCATTTGCCTGCAAAGCCAAAAGATCTTGGTTCAATTCTCCAGGACCCACGTAAGTCAGATGCATAAGCGGGCACATGCATCTGGAATTCGTTTGCAGTGGCTGGAGGCCCTGGCATGTCCATTCTCTCTCTCTCTATGCCTCTTTATCTCTCTCAAATAAATAAATAAACAAAAAAATATTTTTAAAAATAAGTAAAATAAAATATTTCTTTCCACCATTTCCTAGTCTGCAAGGTTTCTGTTGAGAAATATAACAATAGTTAAATTCAGGCTCTCTTATATGGTATGCATCTTTTCTCTTGTTAAGTTCTAATTTTTAAAAATTTTATGTTTTAATTACCTTATGATTTTTAAAAATTTTTTTGCAAGGTAGGGTCTCACTTAAGTCCAGGATGACCTGGAATTCACTCTGTAGTCTCAGGGTGGCCTCAAACTCATGGTGATCCTCCTACCTCTGCCTTCTGAGTGCTGGGATTAAAAGCACGTGCCACCATACCTGGCTTTACCTTATGATTTTTAAGGTATCATTATGAAATTTTCTTTTTCTTTTGCTTGCTTGTGTGCATGTGTGTGTGCTTGTATGCAAGTGTGGGGAGGGGGGAACTCACTTGTCATGGCTGTGTCCTGCTCCATTGCACTTCTGTTCATTCTTTTTTTTTTTTTTTTTGGTTTTGGAGGTAGGGTCTCACTCTGGTCCAGGCTGACCTGGAATTAACTATGTAGTCTCAGGGTGGCCTCAAACTCATGGTGATACTCCTACCTCTGCCACCTGAGTGCTGGGATTAAAGGTGTGTGCCACCATGCCCGGCCTTTTTAAAAATATATATTTTTATTTATTTAAGAAAGAGAAAGAGGAGAGAGAGAGAAAGAGAGAGAGAGAGAAGAGAGAGAGAGAGAGAGAGAGAGAGAGAGAGAGAGAATCAGGTTTGCTGAGATGAACTTCCAGACCAGGCACAGTTATGGAGGAAGGGCCAGATCCAGCCACTGCAGAAAAGAACTCCAGATGCATGCAGCCACCTTTATGCATCTGCCAAACTCCTGCTAGGTTACATGGGTCCTGGAGAATCAAACATTGCCTCTAGCAAGGTGATTGCAGATACAAACTATAACTAATAAAACACTTTGACATATATTAGGCCCCCAATAGATTTATAAAATGCCTTCAGAGGTTCTCACAGTCTTGATCAACTTAAGAAGTCCTGTAAAATCAAACCAGCAAGGAGAGACTAAAACCAGCCCATCATTCTTATTTTTAACTATATTTATTTCTTTATTTCATCCCATGCCAATACACAGAGAGGCAGATATCCAAAAGAGAGGAGAAAGCTGGTCCATCTTCCAAAAGGCTCTTCCAGAGAGAAAGCTTAGTGGTTAAGGTGCTTGCCTGTGAAGCCTAAGGACCCATGTTCTACTCTCCAGATCCCACCTAAGCCAGATGCACAGGGGTGAGGTAAGAGTAAGGTTGCACATCCCCACTAGGTAGTGGAAGCATCTGGAGTTCGATTGCAGTGGCTGAGACCCTGGCATGCCCATTCCCTCTCTCTTTCTGTGTCTCTCTCTAAAATAATGAAAAATTAAAAAAGAGAGAGAGAGTGAGAATGGACATCCCACGGTTTCTAGCCACTGCAGATAAACTCCAGACATGTATCCTACTTTGTGCATCTGGCTTATATGGGTACAAAGCCAACCAGGCACACAGAGCAAAACTACAGCCAAAAGGTCACACAGCACACTTCAGGAACTCCTGCTAGGCACATTTGCATATCTTTACAATGGAATCTCAAAATTGAACACATATTGGGGACGTCATAAGGCTCTGAAGGCATTTTTTTAACTATATTTGCTTTATTTAACTGCTGAGCCATATTTCCAGCCCATGGGGTTTTAATTTTTTTTTTAACATTTAAATATTTTTTCGCTCTCTCTGTTTTTTTAGTTTTTTGAGGTAGGGTCAGTTTAAATTTTTTTAACATTTAAATATTTTTTAAATTTTTTAGTTTTTTGAGGTAGGGTCTCACTATACCCCAGGCTGAATGGAATTCACTATGTAGTCTCAGGGTGGCCGCAAATTCACAGCAATCCCCCAACCTCTGCCTCCCAAGTGCTGGGATTAAAGATGTGAGCCAGCACAATGGCTGCCTATTCTTTTTTCTTTTTTTAAATTTACTTTTTATTGACAACTTCTATAATTGTAGACAATATCCCCTGGTACTTCCCTCCCTCCCCACTTTCCCCTTTGAAACTTCCCTCTCCATCATATCCCCTCACCCTCTCAATCAGTTTCTCTTTTCAGTTTGATGTCATGATCTTTTCCTCCTATTATGATGGTCTTATGTAGGTAGTGTCAGGCACTGTGAGGTCATGGGTATCCAGGCCATTTTGTGTCTGGAGAAGCACGTTGTAAGGAGTCCTACTCTTCCTTTGTCTCTTACATTCTTTCTGCCCCCTCTTCTGCAATGGACCCTGAGCCTTGGAAGGTGTGTTTGAGATGTTTCAGTGCTGAGCACTCCTCTGTCACTTCTTCTCAGCACCATGATGCCTTCTGAGTCATCCCAAGGTCACCACCATCTGAAAAGAGAAGCTTCTCTAACCATAAGTGAGAGTAGCATTAATATATGGGTGTGAACATTAAGAGAAGTGCTTACTGGGCAGTTTGGTGAGCATAGTATATACATTTAGTGTGACACCAGCAGACATTACACCCCTAGGGCTCATGACTACCCCTGTCTTAGGTTTTCAGTATCAGGGATGTATTCCCTCCCATGGAGTGGGCCTCCAGTCCAATTAGAGAGTGGTTAGATGCCCCCACAACAGACATGCTACTGTTGCACCTGTTGGCTCATTTGACCTGGCTGGCCAAATTTAAAGCTTGCAGTGTTCACTGTTGAGTACCTTCACTGGTGTTTTCCCTCTCCCATTGAACTGCATGCAGCATAGCTTTTTCCAGCTTTCTGTCACCTGGTCCACCTGGAGGAGGCTTTCAGCTCAGCTCCAGCAGGTTTTCTCGGTGAACTTGCCACCCAAGTATGTGGAGTCTTCAGCAATAGGGTGTTACCATCCATTCCTGGTGGGAAACCAAGGGCCTCGGCAGTGGCTTATAATGTTTTGGGGGTATCTGTGACCTCCCAGGCCAACAACTCACTGGAAGGTATCCCCTCCCTGGCACTGAAAATTTTCTAGTAACAATCTATGGCTTCTGACTGTTCCATTGTCCAGAAAAGTAGGTTACCATATGACTTATTTATATCCTCTTAGATTTTGATTAGCCCTCCCTAAACCTTTCCTTTACTCAATCTCTTCCCCTGACCTCACTTAGGCCTTTTCACCCCCATCAATCTGTTCTTCTACTTACATATATACAATACCATCCTATTAAGTCCCCCTCCATCCCTTTCTATTCCTTTTATATGGGTTTTATTTTTCCTCACATAGAAGTCCAATCATTTGTAGCTAGGATCCACATATGAGAGAGAACATGTGGCATTTGGCTTTCTGGGCCTGGGTTACCTCACTAAGTATAATCCTTTCCAGATCCATCCATTTTCCTGCAAATTTCATAACTTCATTTTTCTTTACCGCTGAGTAGAACTCCATTGTGTAAATGTGCCACGTCTTCATTATCCATTCATTAGTTGAGGGACATCTAGGCTGGTTCCATCTCCTAGATATTGTGAATAGAGCGGCAATAAACATGGTCGAGCAAGTATCTCTAAGGTAGTGAGACGAGTCCTTCGGATATATGCCTAGCAGTGCTATAGCTGGTCATGCGGCAGATCTATATTTAGCTGTCTCAAGAACCTCCACACTAATTTCCACAATGGCTGTACCAGATTGCATTCCCACCAACACTGTAGAAGGGTTCCTCTTTTTCACATCCTCGCCAGCATTTATAGTCATTTGTTTTCATGATGGTAGCCAATCTGACAGGAGTGAGATGGAATCTCAATGGAGTTTTAATCTGCATTTCCCTGATGACTAGGGATGTAGAACATTTTTTCAGATGTTTATATGCCATCTGTATTTCTTCTTCTGAGAACTCTCTATTTAGTTCCATAGCCCATTTTTTAATTGGGTTGTTTGATTTCTTGTTATTTAATTTTTTGAGTTCTTTGTATATCCTAGATATTAACCCTCTGTCAGATGTATAGCTGGCAAAGATTTTCTCCCATTCTGTAGGTTGCCTCTTTGCTCTATTCACAGTGTTCTTAGCTGTACAAAAGCTTTGTAGTTTCATGAGGTCCCAGTGGTTGATCTGTGGTTTTATTTCCTGAGCAATTGGGGTTATATTCAGAAAGTCTTTGCCAAGACCAATATGTTGAAGGGTTTTCCCTACTTTTTCCTCTAGCAGTTTCAGAGTTTCAGGTCTGATAGTAAGGTCTTTGATCCATTTGGACTTGATTCTTGTGCATGGAGAGAAATAAGGATCTATTTTCTTCCTTCTACAGATGCATATCCAGTTTTTCCAACACCATTTGCTGAAGAGGCTGTCTTTTCTCCAATCAGTATTATTGGCATTTTTGTCAAAGATCAGGTGGCTATAGCTACCCGGACTTACATCAGGGTCCTCTGTTCTATTCCATTGATCTACATGTCTGTTTTTGTGCCAGTACCATGCTGTTTTTGTTACTATGGCTCTGTAATGTAGGTTAAAATCAGGTATGATGATACCACCAGCCTTATTTTTGTTGCTCAAAATTGTTTTAGATATCCGAGGTTTTTTGTGTTTCCAAATGAACTTTTGGATTTTTTTTTTCTATTTCCATGAAGAATGTCATTGGAATTTTGATTGGGATTGCATTAAATGTGTAGATTGCTTTTGGTAGGATTGCCATTTTCACAATATTGATTCTTCTGATCCAAGAACAGGGGATGTTTTTCCATTTCCTAGTGTCTTCTGCAATTTCTCGCTTGAGTGTTTTAAAGTTCTCCTTGTACAGATCCTTCACTTGCTTGGTTAGGTTTATCCCAAGGTACTTTATTTATTTATTTATTTATTTATTTATTTATTTATTTATTTATTTATTTTTGATGCAATTGTGAATGGGAGTGATTCTCTGATTTCATCCTCTGTGTGTTTGTTGTTAGTACATAGGAAGGCTACTGATTTCTGTGTGTTTATTTTGTATCCTGCTACATGGCTATAGGTGTTTATCAGCTCTAACAGTTTGCTGGTAGAGTCTTTAGGGTCCTTTATGTATAGAATAATATCATCTGGAAATAATAACTTGATCTCTTCCTTTCCAATTTGTATCCCTTTTATGTGTGTCTCTTGCCTTATTGCTATGGCTAAGACCTCCAATACTATATTAAATAAAAGTGGGGGCCATGGACACCCTTATCTTGTGCCTGATTTTAGTGGAAAAGCTTCAAAATTTTCTCCATTTAGTATTATGTTGGCTGTGGGTTTGTCATAAATAGACTTTATTATGTTGAGATATGTTCCTTCTATTCCCAGTCTCTGTCGGACTTTTATCATGAAGGGAAGTTGGATTTTTTCAAATGCTTTTTCTGCATCTAATGAGATCATCATGTGATTTTTGTCCTTCAGTCCATTTATTTAATGTATTACATTTATTGATTTGCATATGTTGAACCATCCCTGCATCTCTGGGATAAAGCCTACTTGGTCGGGGTGAATGATTTTTCTGATATATTCTTGTATTCTCTTTGCCAATATTTTGTTGAGAATTTTTGCATCTATGTTCATGAGGGAGATTGGTCTGTAATTTTCCTTTTTTTGTTCATCTTTGTCTGGTTTTGGAATCAGGGTGATGCTGGCTTCATAAAAGGAGTTTGGCAGGGTCCCTTCCTCTTCTATTTTAAGGAAAAGTTTAAGAAGCATTGGTGTTAGTTCTTCCATGAAGGTCTGGTCAAATTGAGCAGTGAATCCATCTGGGCCTGGACATTTTTGGTGGCAGATTTTTATAACTGCTTGGATCTCCATACTTGTTATAGGTCTATTTAAGTGGTTAATGACATCTTGATTTAATTTGGGTAGGTCATATAAATCAAGGAAATCATCCAGTTCTTTCAGATTTTCAAACTTAGTGGAGTATATGTTCTTATAGTATGTCCCTATGATTTTTTAAATTTCTCTGGTATCTGTTGTAATGGTGCCTTTTTCATCTCTGATTTTATTAATTTGTGTCTCTTCCCTCTTTCTTTTAGTCAGATTTGCTAAGGGTTTATCAATCTTATTTATCCTTTCAAAGAACCAATTCTTTGTTTAATTGATTCTTTGAATTTTTTTAGTTTTCATTTCATTAATTTCTGCCCTAATCTTTGTTATTTCTTCCAGTCTATTGATTTTTGATTTGCCTTGTTATTTTTTTCCCAAGGCCTTAAGGTGGAGCATTGTTTACCTGCGGCCTTTCTAATTTCTTAACATAGGCACTTAAAGCTATAAATTTCCCTCTTTGGACTGCCTTCATTGTGTCCCAAAGGTTTTGGTATGTTGTGTTCTCATTATCATTTGACTCCATGAATTTTTTGATTTCCTTCTTGATTTCTTCATTGACCCATTCATCATTTAGTAGTGTATTGTTTAGTTTCCATGATTTTGTGTATGCTCTATAGCTTTTATTGTTATTGATTTGTAGTTTGATCCCATTATGATCAGATAGAGTGCAAGAAATTATTTCAATTTTCCTATATTGGTTAAGATTTGTTTTGTGTCCTAATATATGGTCTATTTTAGAGAATGTTCCATATGCTGCTGAAAAGAATGTGTATTCTTCAGCATTTGGATGAAATTTCCTGAATATCTGTTAGGTCCATTTGTTCTATGACCTCATTTAAACCAGAAGCATTTCTGTTTATTTTTTGCCGGGATGACCTGTCAATTGGTGAGAGTGTGGTGTTGAAGTCACCCACTACAAGTGTTTTTGGTGTTATCTGTGACCTTAGTTCTAATAGGGTTTGTTTGATGAAATTGGGAACCCCCATGTTAGGTGCATATATGTTTAGGATTGTAATGTCCTCCTGTTGGAGCATTCCTTTAATCAATATAAAGTGACCTTCCCTATCTTTCCTAACTAATGTTGGTCTGAAGTCTACCCTGTCAGACATTAGAATAGCGACCCCTGCTTGCTTTCTAGGTCCATTTGCTTGAAACACTGTTTTCCAACCTTTTATCCTAAGGTAGTGTCCATCCTTTGTAGGAAGGTGAGTTTCTTGGAGGCAACAAATTGAAGTATCCTGCTTTTTAACCCAGTCTGCAAACCTATGTCTTTTGGTTGGGGCATTCAAGCCATTGATGTTAAGAGTTATTTTTGAATGGCATGTATATATTTTTGCCTTTTTTCTTGTTTTGTAGTTCTTCCGGTTTTACCTTTGCTCTCTTGTATTTACTAGTATTGGAGTATGGTTTGTTTTTTCCAGGTTCTTTATATGTGTGTTTTTCTTTCTCTTCAGCATGGAGGATCCTTTCAAGTATTTTCTGTAGAGCTGGTTTTGTCTTCAAATATTCTTTTAGCCTGATTTTGTTGTGGAATGTCCTTATTTCTCCATCTATTTGAATGAACAGCTTTGCAGGATAAAGTAACGTTGGTTGACAGTTGTTATCTTTCAGAACTTGGAATACATCACCCCAAAGCCCTTCTGGTTTTTTTTTTTTTTGGTTTTTCCAAGGTAGGGTTTCACTCTGGTCCAGGCTGACCTGGAATTCACTATGTAGTCTCAGGGTGGCCTCAAACTCATGGCAATCCTCCTACCTCTGCCTCCCAAGTGCTGGGATTAAAGGCGTGTGCCACCATGCCTGGCTCCTTCTGGCTTTTAAAGTTTGTGTTGAGTAATCTGCTGTGATTTTGATGGGTTTGCCTTTGTAGGTGACTTTCTTTTCCTCTCTAGCTGATTTCAATATATTTTGTTTGGTTTGTATGTTTGGTTGTTTAATTAAAATATGGTGAGGAGAGGTTCTTTCTAGGATTTGTCTGTTTGGTGTTCTAAAGGCTTCCTGTATTTGCATTGGCTTCTCTTTCCCAATTTGCAGGAAGTTTTCTTGTATGATTTTGTTGAAACCCCCTACTATGCCTTTGTAGTGAAATTCTTCTCCTTCTACTATACCCTAAAGTCTTACGTTTGATCTTTTCACACTGTTCTGAATATCTTGAAATTCCCATTCATACCTTCCTATTAGTTAGTCTTTCTCTTTGTTGGACTGTATTAGATCTGCCACCTGGTCTCCTGGTGTAGATATTCTGTTTTCTCCTTCACCCATTCTACTGGAAAGATTTTCTAGAGAGTTTTCTATTTCACTGACTGTGTTCTTTATGGCTAGTATTTCTGACTGATTTTTCTTTATTATTTCTGCTTCCTTATTCATGTCTTGTATTGACTTCTTTATTTCATTAAATTGGTTTCCTGTGTGTTCTTTGATTCTTTTGATTTCCTCCTTCATGTCTTGTATTGGCCTCCTTATTTCATTAAATTGGTTTCCTGTGTGTTCTTTGAATTCTTTAAACATATTTATAATCATTCTTTTGAAATCTTTCTCAGGCATTTCCTCTAAATTATTCTCACTGAAGGTCATTTCTGATGCATTATTACTTTTGTTGAATTGATATTGTCTTGATTTTTTTGTGTTTCTTTATTATAATGTAGAGATTTTTGCATCTTGGGTTAATTTAATGCTTGTGTTTTCTAATTATCTGCAGTAATATTAGGTGTATCAATCAATCTGATTTTATATATCTTTAGGGTAGGAGCTTAAGGTGCTAGGTGTAGCTCTTACCACTCTCAGAGTAACCAGAAAAGTGACCCTAGGTGTTGGGTTTGCCTGCTATGAGAGTATTCAGGTAAGCTGAAAGGCACAGAATACAAATTCTAAAAATTTAACTGAACAATGTACACATTCAATGAAAAACAGCATAGAGTATTTATGTAAGAGTAGGTATTATGACAAACAGATCCTCTAACAAAGTCACAGTCCCTAAGGATGTGTGTTGCCCCACACCCTTAATCCTGTCAACTGGGAGGCTAAGATGTCTGGTCTGTAGAGGGTTCCAAGGTCAGCTTGTGACCAAGTGAGACCCTTTCCCAATGAATGACAGAAGAGGAAACAAAGACACTATAAATCAGGAAGCAACAAATGAGCAGCCCAAAATATAGCTTAGTTAAGAATGTCAAATCCGACCATCCATCAGATTTAACATATAATTTACCCTGACATGGATGGTGCAATTAGCCCTTCTGATGCAAGCCTATGTACCAGGCTTATTTGGTGGGTACTGACCTGGTGTAATCCCAGTTACCTTTTGGGATGGCTTTGATCTCAGCTATGCTGCAAGGCCCTTGGGTCCCTCTTTGCTGTGCTGTGGGCTCAGGAATGCTGGATGGGTCTGTGGGTCACTGCTCTGATCGTGCCGGGTGCTGGGTAGGTGAGCTTCCTTCCCCAGGTCTCTGGTGCTTGCTAGCACTTGTGCTGACGGTGGGGGAAGGGAGGCTGTAGATGGAGGATGAAGTCTGCCCACTGGTCCACACAGTCTTCCTCTTCACATGCTGCTCCATTGGTCTCTGCCATCTTCCTTCCACATTTCTTGAGTTTGCGAGGAGGCTGGTGTGAGTGGAAAATCCCCTCACGTGGCTTTAAAGTCCTGCTGCTCAGGCCAAGCCTGGTAGCTATGTGGAACTCACCGCTGCTGCTGGAGCCACTTCTGCCTGCTTCTGTGGGCTCTAGATGCTCTGGATCTCTCCTATTTCTCTGCTGTGGTTGATAATTTACTCTACACCTCACTTTTTAGTAGAGGAGTGTATTTTGCTGTTTTTTTTTTTTTTTTTGCTTTTTCTCCCCTAAGGCTGTTTTGGCATGGTTCCTATGCCACCAACTTAACCAGAAGTCCCCTATTCTTACTTAAAAAAACAAAATTGACAATTTCCATAAATATAGACAATATAGCATGTTTATAATCCCCTCTCACCACCCTCCCTTTCCCTTTCCATTGAATGCCTTCTTCTTTCCAACTAGTCTCCTATTTTGATGCAGGTCTTGTGTAGGGAGCATCAGCCACTGTGAGATCATGAATATCAAGGCCACTTTGTGTGTGGAAGACAGTATTGTAAGCACTCCTCCCCTTCCTTTGGCTCTTACATTTTTTATTTTTTTCTTGTTTTTTTGAGGTAGGGTCTCACTCTGGTTCAGGCTGACCTGGAATTCACTATGTAGTCTCAGGGTGGCCTCGAACTCTTGGTGATCCTCCTACCTCTGCCTTCTGAGTGCTGGGATTAAAGGCGTGTGCCACCATGCCCGGCTTTCTTACATTTTTTTAAAAAAAAATTAATTAATTTATTTATTGGACAGAGGAGACAGAGAGAGAGAGAGAGAGAGAGAGAGAGAGAGAGAGAGAGAGACAGACAGACAGACAGACAGACAGAGAAAGAGAGGTGGATAGAGATAATGGATGAGCCCGGGACCTCCAGCCAGTGCAAACAAACTCCAGAGGCATGCACCACCTTGTGCATCTGGGTTATGTGGATACTGGGGAATAGAACCTGGGTCCTTTGTTTTTTCAGGCAAGCACCTTAACCACTTAGCCAGCCCAGCTTTGCATTCTTTCCATTGCCTCCGCCTATTATTATTATTATTATTATTATTATTATTATTATTATTTTGGCTTTTCGAGGTAGGGTCTCACTCTAGCCCAGGCTGACATGGAATTCAATATGTAGTCTTAGGGTGTCCTTGAACTCATGGCGATCCACCTACTTCTGCCTCCTGAGTGCTGGGATTAAAGGTGTATGCCACTATGCTGAGCTTTAAATTTTTTCCCCCAGTCATTCTTATTTGGGCCGCAGTCTCTTACTAATACCAGAGTTTGCAGTGTGTTTTTCTCCGTATTTTTTAAAAAAAATTCTCCATGAGTCCAAGTGATTTACTGATCTCTGTTTCCCTTTGTTGAACTTGGGTTGCAGAAGTGTCAGGCTACACTGGGCTGTTTACGTGGCATCTGGAGATTTGAATTCAGCTGGTTTCAGCACCCCTCAGGACCTCATGCTTGTGAAGGCAGTCATCTCTCCAGCCTGGCATCTTTTTTTTTGAATATTATTTATTTATTTGTATATGTGTGGTGTGGTGGTTGTGGTGGTGTGTTTATGGGTGTGCCAGGGTCTCTTGCTGTTGCAAACAAACACCAGATGAATTTGTGCCTCTCTTTGCTTCTGGTTTTCTGTGCTGGAGAATTGAACCTCAGGTCAACAGGCTTTGCAAGTAAGCACCTCCTTCAGCAGTTAAAAGCACTTGCTTGCAAAGCTTGTTGGCCATGGTTTGATTGTCCAGTACCCACATAAAGCTAGATTTCCCCCCTTTGTATATACACAAATAAATATTACAAGCTAGGATCCATATATGAGAGAAAATGTGGTTTTGTGTTTTCTGACTTTGGGTCACCTTGCTTAATGTAATTCTTTGCAGATCCACCCATTTTCCTGCAAATTTCATAATTTTATTTTCTTTACTGCTGAGTAAAAAATTATTGTGTAAATGTACCAAATCTTCATTATCCATTCATCTGTGATGGACATCTAGGCTGGTTCCATTTCCTTGCTATTGTGAATGGAGCAGCAGTAAACATGGATGTGCAAGTACCTCTCTAGTAGACGTGGAATCTTTAGGGCATGTACCCAGGACTGGGCCATATGATCATTCTATATCTATTTTTTTTGAGAAATAGCCGTAATGATTTCTATTATGAGTATATTACTTTGTACCCACAGTGGATAAGAGTTCCTCCTTGTACTTTGATATCTTTTTTGTGACCCACTAAATTTCATTAGGAGTGCTTGTGCTTTTATATAAGGAGACACAGTCTCAGTTTGCTTGAACTCTTAAACTTAAACAATCTTCCTACCTTAGACTCATGAGGAGCCAGGATTTTAGGTATGTGTCACACTGTGTTTGGCATGAAGACTAGCAATCTTAAAACAATGGAATTTGGTGAATTTAAGAAAAATACAACAAATGTTTAAAGAGAAAATTTGTCTTAACAAATATGAAACTGCTACAGAGAGGAGGACAGCGATGGAGCCTCAGTGTTAGAAGCAGGCTAGGGAAGACTAAAGGGAAGAGAATCACTACATAAGAAATGAGGGTGAGCCGGGCGTGGTGGCTCACGTCTTTAATCCCAGCACTCAGGAGGCAGAGATAGGAGGATCACTATGAGTTCAAGGCCACCCTGAGACTACAGACTGAATCCCAGGTCAGCCTGGGCTAGACTGAGACCCGACTTCAAAAAACCAAAAAGAAAAAAAAAAGAGAGAAAAAGAAATGAGGGTGGGATTAGAGGGCTGGCTCAGTAGTTAAGGTGTTTGCCTACAAAGCCTAATGACTCGAGTTTGATTCCCCAGTACCTACATAAAGCCAGATGCACAAAATGACACATGCATCTGGAGTTCATTTTCAGTGATTGGAGGCCCTGGCATGCCCATTCCCTGTCTCTTTTCTAGCTCTATCTGCTTGCAAACAAACAAACAAACAAACAAAAAAAAAAAAAAAGAAATGAAGGTGGAAATTAAGGAGCATGAGAAGCCAGAAGACAGGAGTTGTCCTTTGGCAAAGGGAGTGAACAGGGCACGGAAGTGCAGAAAACAAAATTCAAAAGAGATTGGCCATAAAATACAAGTGCACTATGCTCTTACCATGGGGAAATTGAATGAGGGAAGAGGTAGAAGGGAGGAGTCTGTTTTTGGAGGGGAATATGAAATTCTACCCACTCTGTTATACTCCCCCCTACGCACGCTTCTGAGTCTGTGTGGGTTCATTTATCAGAGTTCATCTGTGGGTACTTCCCTGATCTCTTTCCATGCCTTACCTTTCACTCTCCACCTTATAATTTTTTAAAAGTTTCTTTTTAGCCGTTTTTTTTTATTTTGAGAGAGAGAAAGAGAACGGGTGCACCAAGGCCTTCAGCCACTGTGAACAAATTCCAGACGCACGCGCTCCCTTGTGGTGCATGTGCAACATTGTGTGCTTGCATCATTGTGTGTCTGGCTATGTGGGACCTGGAGAATTGAACCTGAGTTCTTAGGCTTTGCAGGCAAGTGCCTTAACAACTGAGCCATCTCTCCAGGTCCCCATATTCATTACTTTTTAAAATATATTTTATTTTTATTTATTTATTTGACAGAGAGAAAGAGGGAGGGAAAGAGAGAGAGAGAGAGAATGATGCACCAGGGCCTCTAGCCACTGCAAATGAACTCCAGAAGTATGTGCCACCTTGTGCATCTGGCTTATGTGGGTCCTGGGAATCAAACCTGGGTCCTTTGGCTTTGCAGGCAAGTGCCTTAACTGCTAAGCCATCCCTCTAGCACCCCATATTTATTTTTAAATATTTTATTTATTTGTTTGTAAGGGGAGAGAGAGAGAGAGAGAGAGAATATGATTGTGTGTGCCAGGGCTTCTTGAAGCTGCAAACAAACTCCAGATGCATGTGGTTTTACAAGGGTACTGAGGAATTGAACCCAGAGCCAACAGGCTTTGCAAGCAAGCACTTTTAACTGCTGAGCCATCTCTGCAGCTCTCTCCACCCCATCTAAATTGCTGTAATTCAACTGTCATTTCCCTGCTCATCTTCTTCAGAGGGGTATAAAAAGGGTGCGCTGGAATCTTCTCCCACAGTCAGCTCTGCTTCTACCAGAAGTCCTACAGGTGACGAATTGAGGCCCTGTCACTTTGTGACAACAACTCTTTCGGGAAGCTTGCAGCTGGCCTGGTCCCCATGGATTTGTTGAAGTCTACCATAGAGATGAACTCCAAGAAGGTCTTTCCTCAGTCAGGCACCTTCTTGCTATCCCTGTGTGAGGGGATTTCTATGGAAATGATTAGCCCGTACGTGCTGCAGTCCTCTTGCATGTCCACAATCAGTAGATACCCCTCATTGTCCAGCAACTACTGGGTAGGACTATGTCCATGATACACAGGGCCCTGGCTGGGTGCTCACTCATCTGCACCTAAGAGCTCATTGGCTCAGCACTTCCACAGTTATAGATATATGATTGATATCTATAAGCTGGGCTTGTCCTCTGGATGAGCAACTTCTTGTCCTCGAACCACATCACCAGGGGCCAGAGTGGCGAGAAAGGCAGTGGCTTTGTATCATCCATAGCTTGCATGACCTTATGCTCCATTGGAGTGGCAGCCTGGAGAAGGCACATCAGAGCATTTAGGGACTTTGTTCTAATGGCAGCGGGAATGACTAGGGGAGGGTAGAGAATGTGCTGGGTAGGGCAACCTCAATCTCTGTTTTCCTTTCTTTGTGCTTGGAGTGAACCCTAGGGTCTCATACATACTAAACGAATACTGTACCACTAAGATACATCCCCAGCCCTTGGCCCTTGATGAGTATTCTTTTTTTTCAAAGTATGGTCTTGCTCTAGCCCAGGCTAACCTGGAATACACTGTGTAGTCTCAGGCTGGCATTGAACTCACAGCAATCCTCCTACCTCTGCCTCCCGAGTGCTGGGATTAAAGGCATGCACCACCATGCTTGGTTTGATGAGTATTCTTGTTTTGCTAACAACTCTAAAAACAGATAACCAAAAGCTGAAAGTGATTCCTTAGCAATTTCAAGTTGAGGGTGATGGCCATAGCCTCTTTGGTAACATATAATGAAATTCTCACTTTTTTTTTTTTTTTTTTTTTGGTTTTTCGAGGTAAGGTCTCACTCTAGCTCAGGCTGACCTGGAATTCACTATGTAGTCTCAGGGTGGCCTCGAACTCATGGCGATCCTCCTATCTCTGCCTCCCAAGTGCTGGGATTAAAGGCATGCGCCACCACGCCCGGCGAAATTCTCACTTTCTATAACAGGATGAATTAGAAAGCCAAGGATCAGAGCTGGGTATAGTTATGCATCCCTGTCATCCCAGCACCCAGGAGGTTGAAGCAGGAGGATTAGGAGTAAGAAAATATCCTGAGCTACATAGCAAGATCCTGTTTGGAAAATGAAAGTGGAGGAACAGACCTAGGACTTAACAATAAGAGTAGGGGCAGGCTGTAAAGGTGGTTAAAATCCTACGCAGGTTGGTTATGCCAAGATCAGGGATCTGGTTGGGAGAGAATGAGACCCTAACCCATGGGATTTGGATTTCTGGGCATGAAAGCTCTGCACTTGTCAGGATCATCCCTCCCCTCCTTAAGAGCTAACACATCCCGCTCACTTAAGACAACACAAAGACCTCTCTCTTACAAGACAACATTCATCTGTGCCCTGTCCTCCTGAAAGTAGGCCAAAAGTAAGTTAAGTAAAAATGTAGCTCAAACGGGGACATGCTATATCTGATAAAACAGGAAAGGGACAATACTCTGATAAAACTGTAACATCTACTGAACACGTACCAGCAAGAACATACACAAAGGGCTGGAGCTTCCCTGACCTCCCTGGGCCCTCTGTTCCCTGCCCCACATCTGTCTTCACTCTGAGGCAGCTGGATCTAGGAGCACTCCACGTCATCCTCGGAGAGGCTGCTGCAGACCCAGGAAAGGATGTTCTCTAAGGTCACCTGCATCCTACAGCATGCCATGGAGGCACTTGCACCATCTCTTGCTTTATAGGAAGATTTTGTTTATCACTGGAAGGCAATTACCCAGTACTACATTGAGACTTCAGATGCTAAAGCCCCAGTGACTAACACAAACATTCCATCTCATCTGGAACAGATGATGGATATACTAGGTAAAGAAGAAAACGAGCTGGAATCTGGAGAGACAGGACCATGCATGGAATACCTACTCCATCACAAGATCTTGGAAATGTTGTACACCTTAGGGAAAGATGATTGTCCTCCAGGCATGAAACAGCAGGTTTTGGTGTTCTATACTAAACTTCTTGGAAACATCCAGAAGCCATTGCTTCTGCACACTAACATGCACAAGCCTGTGCAGAAATTAATTGGACTCTGTGGTGAAGTCCTTGCAACACCAACGGAAAATGAAGAGGTTCAATTTCTCTGTATTGTGTGTGCAAAGCTGAAACAGGATCCTTATTTTGTTAATTTTTTTTCTGGGGAATCAGTTGAAGTCATTGGCTTCCAAAGGAACACCCAGTGTAATTTCAGAAGACACATTGAAAGGTCAAGATTCTTTGTCAACTGATTCAGCACGATCCCATCAGCCATAGGAGCTGACTGGTGTTACTGGAGTGCAGCACACAGTATCCATGGATGAGCCCCCTCACCATATGGATGACCTGTCCATAAGCTTGGATGATCTTGATGTCACTTCACTGCTAGAGGCCTCCATTGATTGTTCAAACCAGGATTACAATTTAGTGAATTCTTTGTTAAATCTTGCTAGAAGTCCAGATGGCCGAATAGCTGTGAAAGCGTGCAAGGGCTTGATGCTATTAGTGAGTTTGCCAGAGTCTGCAGTTGCAAAGTGCTTTACTCAGAGCATTTGCTTAAGTGAACTGCTGACAGACAGGCTCACCTCACTGTACAAGGCCCTACTTCAGTCAGTGGATCCATTAGATATTGAAACAATGGAAGCAATTAATTGGGGGTTGGACTCCTACAGTCATAAAGAAGATGCTTTAGCATTCCAAGGGAAACGAGGCTTAATTTCATTTCTTTCCTGGTTTGATTACTGTGACCAGCTCTTTAAGGAAGCACAAAAGACTACTGTTGTTTTTCTTGCCAAAGCTGTTCATGAAAGATTTTTCATTGGTGTTCTGGAACCTCAGTTAATGCAAACTTATTCTGACATCAACTGCTCTGCTGCATCACATTGTTCGACAAGTAATCTCTGCTGATTTGCTTCAAGAAATTGTGGTTTTATAGCCGGGTGTGGTGGCACACGCCTTTAATCCCAGCACTCGGGAGGCAGAGGTAGGAGGATCGCCGTGAGTTTGAGGCCACCCTGAGACTACATAGTGAATTCCAGGTCAGCCTGGACCAGGGGGAGACCCTACCTCGAAAAAAAAAAAAAAAAAAAAAAAAAAAAAAAAAGAAAGAAATTATGGTTTTTATCCTTGGAGAACAGAGGAAACCAGAAACTCTGGCAGAAATTAGCAGACATCCTTTAAGACACAGGTTAATTGAACATTGTGATCATATATCTGATGAGATAAGCATAACAACACTGAGAATGTTTGAACATCTACAAAAACCCAATGAGAATATTATTTACAACTTGGTCCTAAAAAATCTTGAAGAAAGAAATTATACAGAATATAAACCTTTGTGCTCAGAAGACAAAGATGTGGCAGTGAATGGCTTAATAGCAGGAGCAGTACATCTGGAGGAAGATTGGTTATTTACTGACATTTCTCCAGACAACACTTTGTCGAATCAAGAGTGGATTAGTTCTTCACCTCATGCTAGTCCAGACCACCCCCAAAATGATGGGAAAACTGAAGTTCATAAAATGGTAAATAGCTTTCTCTGTCTGGTACCGGATGAAGCAAAATCATCCTACCATGTTGACGGTTGTGGATATGACACCTACCTCTGAGATGCTTATAGGCAGTACCAGGACTACTGTGCTATCTGCTTAAGATGGGAGTGGCCTGGGTCTCCAAAAGCACTGGAAAAGTGTAATTTGGAAGGAGCTTTCTTTGAAGGCCACTTTTTGAAAGTTTTATTGGACAGAATGGGAAGACTTCTTGATCAGCCATACAATGTGAACTTGCAGGTGACCTCAGTGTTGTCTAGACTCTCCCTTTTCCCACACCCACACATACATGAGTATCTTCTGGATTCCTACGTGAACCTGGTCTCTGGCTGTAGATACCTCTTCTCTGTGATCTTCAGGGTTGTTGGAGACCTGATAGTTCGAATTCAGCACATTGAAAACTTCGTTCCCAAGCTCCTATTTGTCAGAAAGCGACTACCTGGCTTGGAACCCCAAGGTCCTGTTATTGACCACATCACATTGCTAGAGGGTGTGGTTGTGTTAGAAGAGTTCTGTAAGGAACTGGCCACAATTGCATTTGTGAAATACCATACTTCCTTCACACAGTGAATAACATCTTCCAAGACTCTGGGTGGAATCTGTACAATTGTGTACATTTCATATGAAAAGACTCAACTCCACTCAGTCACAAGGGGATACAAGGCCTTTTTAAATAAAGTATTGCCATAAACTGGACAGAGGCACTAAGGACCTACTGAGTGGACACGCTTGATAAAATGTGGCATATTTTCTTTGGCTTTATCATAATGGTTCTCTGCAGAAAAATACACATTGTTGACCCCAGGATACAATCAAAGGAACTCCAGGTAAAAAGTATTTCTAATGACTGTGTGAAAGGCTCTAAAATACCTGGTGTCATGACTTTGATAATGTTTCTGTTATTTTAATGTCCTTTCCAGCAGAAAAATATTTTAACATTCTCTGGGACTAAAATAATCATATATATTTTTTGGATTAGTAAGTAGCAAGATATCACTAATCTTATAACTTTTTAAGGTCAAGATTCTTGTCAAATAAAATGTTTAGAAAAACCATAAATGGGAAAAATATTCAGGAGCCATCCAATGAATTAAATGGAGATAAAAATGCTTAGATCCACATGTATTTAGCTTTTAAAATAATTTAATATGATAAAGAAATTCTTTATTAATATAACATATATTTTAAAGATTAAAAAAATTAAATTATTTTTATTATTTATTTTTGGAGAGAGACACACAGAGAGAGACAGACAGACAGAGAGGGAGACAGAGATGGGTGCGCCAGCAGTCTCTCAGCTGCTGTGAACGAAATCCAGATGCGTGCGCCCCCTTGTGGTCAAGTGTGGCATTGCGCCCTTGCGTCACTTTGCATCTGGCTAAACGTGGGACCTGGAGATTGGAACCGCTGGAGATTGGAACCAGCGTTCTTAGGCTTAGCAGGCAGGCGCCTTAACCGCTAAGCCATCTCTCCAGCCCAAGAATTTTTTTAACTCTCGTGCACATAGTTATGTTAGTGATTAATTTTCATGTATGGGTACCAGTTTATTTAAACTGTGTCATTTTTGCAGCAACATTGAATTTATACTCATGATTGGTAGTATTTGGTAGAATAGTATTTTTCTGAGCTAATTAATGCATGCTGTGTTGAAAACTTCCTCTCACCCATTCTCTGAAAATTACTTTATGAAATTGCTTTATAATTATTTTCATATTGAAGTGCATGGCAGTGCCAGTGGGCAACTAATTTTTAGGTGTCAATCAGAGTTCCAATGAACTCTGATGTTTAAATTTTTCATTTTGTTCAGTTTTTGTCATAAAAGACTTAAAAAATTTAAAGGTTTTTTTCCAAATTGTTTTATTTTATGTATTTATTTATGAGAGAGAAAGAGAGAGAGGGAGAGAGAGAGAGGCAGATAGAGAATAGGCACACAAGGGCCTCTAGCCACTGCAAATGAACTCTAGACGCATGCATCTGGCTTTATATGGGCACTGGGGAATTGAACCCCAGTCCTTAGGCTTTGCAGGCAAGTGCCTTAACCACTGAACCATCTTTCCAGCCCTAAAGTCTTTTTCATAAACATTTTTAAATTGAAAACTTTTTTGTTGTTTATTATTTATTTATTTATTTGAGAGCAACAGACAGAGAGAGAAAGAGGGGAGAGAGAGAATGGGTGCATCAGGGCCTCCAGCCACTGCAAACGAACTCCAGATGCATGTGCCCCCTTGTCCCCTTGTGCATCTGGCTTACATGGGTCCTGGAGAGTTGAACCAGGATCCTATGGCTTTGCAGGCAAATGTCTTAACCACAAAGCCATTTCTCCAGCCCTTAAATTGACAATTTTTATAATTATAGACAATAAATCATAGTTCCCTCACCTCCCCCTTTCCCCTTCGTAAATCCACTCTCCATCATATCCGCTCCCTCTCTCAATTAGTCTCTCTTTTATTTTGATGTCACTAAAGTTTTTTTAAGTGTGCTATTTACATGTTAAAGTTTTTGGAGAGATTCGGTGTGTGAATGGGTGTAGGAGCAGGAATGTGTAGTTAGCCAAGTTGCGCTGTGCACAGCATGTTGAATTTTGTTTACGCTGTGATTGCTAATGTTTTCTTAGTCATTATTTTATTTATTTATTTATTTATTTATTTATTTATTTATTTATTTATTTGCAAGCAGGGAGACAGAAGTGAGACAGGCAGAGAGAGAGCGGGTGAGCCAGGGCCTCCAATTGCTGCACATGAACTCCATATGCACACACCACTTTGTGCATCTGGCTTTATGTGGGTACTGAAGAATTGAACCAGGGTCATTAGACTTTGCAGGCAAGCACCTTAACCACTAAGCCATCTCTTCAGCCCTTAGTCATTATGTTTTCTTTTCTTTTTTTTTTTTTTTTTTGAGGTAGGGTTTCACTCTAGTCCAGGCTGACCTGGAATTCACTCTCTAGTCTCAGGGTGGCCTCTAACTGTCAGCGATCCTCCTACCTTTGCCTCCCGAGTGTTGGGATTAAAGGTATGCACCACCACGCCCAGCTTAATCATTATGTTTTAAAAATATTTTTACTTATTTATGTGTAGTAAGAGTGAGAAAGAATGAGAAAGCGGGGGAGAGAGAGAGAAAGAGAGGGATAATGAGCACACCAGGGTCTCTTGTCACTGCAAATGAACTGCAGATACATGGACCACTTTGTGTATCTGGCTTTATGTGGGCAGCTGGGGAACTGAGCCCAGGCCATCAGGCTTTGGAGGAAGTGCCTTTAATCACTGAGTTATCTCTCCAATTTTTCCTAGTCATTCTTTATGTAATGCTCGTCACTCAAATATTGCTTTTAAGCTATTTTTTTCTATTCTTAAAATGTTACGCATCAGCAGTTTGCTTTTTATCTTTCCATTGTTGATATTTGGGGCGAGACCGTTACAAGTCCCAGCTCTGGGGGAGCTGCCTCTGTCCTTCTGAGAAGCAAGTCGTTCAGTGAACTTCAGATGTGCAGTTTTCATGAGTCACCAGCTATGCTGGGGTTGGCTTTTGGTGATGCCTTTAAATCATCTATGTTCTGTAAGTATGGTCTTGGCTATGGATAGCAATGCATATAACAGACTGTACAGGAATTCCTGACATGACCATCCTTCCCCATGTGGTGTATACTAATGTGTCTTCTAATAGTGGAAGTGGATACATAGGTCTTACCATGTAACTAAGGCTGAGCCATCATGAGGTACAGTTTCTGTAGGGGGAATCCCAGGGTGGAGTGGTTCATATGCTTAATGAGTGGGGTCTGCCATGGGAATACAGAGATTCCCTGAAAACAGTTGAAGAACTAGAGAAAATGATGCAGTCCTAAAGAGTAGTTAAAATGGGATGAGATTTCCAGCAAGCCATTGCACAGGTTGCATGGCTGCTGCTTTGGGTAATAAGATGGGTACTCACAGGGAACTTCTTTGTATTAAAGAGGAGTTGCAAGGGGAAAGGTGCATGTGGCTAACATCCTCTGTGTTAGCTTCTGAAGTGCAAAGGAAATTGGATAAAAGAGAAGATGAGATAGAGGAGTTGGTTGACATCTCTTATAGTTAGCAGGCCAAAACAGAAATAGGGCGCAGATTAGATAAGTTTTGAAGAGCCCCTTATGGGATCCAAAACTTGGAACCCATGGAAGGAGTCAGATAGTGAGGAGGTAGAATGATCATTAATGCAGAGAAAAGGAAAACCCATGATTCAGCATACAGATATGGGGCTTCATAATGGCCCAGTGCAAGAGAACATGATAGCATTCTGCCTTTGAACTGCTTGAGTTGGGAAGGACTTTTAAGCAAGAAGTGAAAGAATTTCTTACAGCCTGGCCTTGTGTGTGATGCTATGGGCATGGATACAGATGGGTGAAATCAGTCTGAGTGCTATGGAAGCTGAGACAATGAGTAGTGACTACTCATCCTTCCTTGAGACAAAGGCTGCATAGCCTGAGGTGATGCTTGGAAAATCAGTTTCTTATGGATTGGCTTCTATGAGCCATTAGGGACATTTGGTTATCACTGGCTGAGGTTCCTACAAATACCAGGAACTGGAAGACAATAGAGGAAGGACAGGCTTCACTGAAGGAACTAGGAATGAGAGAGGTGGTATTTGCTGTCCAGTTTGCTGGGCCCAATAGGGCTGTGTTCACATGAGAGTTAAGAAAGAAGTTAATTCATTAATTCAACAGTGACCTTTGCTTGGGACTGGCATGGGGATTTAGTTGCTTTGCTGAGTCCCAATGGAGGGCTATGATCTTTACCAGGTAGTAGTAGCCTTGACAGATCTGAGTGACTTAACGTAAGCCTAGAATGCACACTAAGTTTGTAAAGTGCTCAAGCAATCTAGAGGACATGAGAGAAGGTCCATACAGACAAAGGGGTCTGTTTAGGTCTCTCAAAGGCAAATGTGGCAAAAAATTTGTGTTCAGCTGGAGTTCCTAAGGGAAAATAAAATTGACAGAAAGCCAAAATGTGGTGCTAGTGAGCTTCTGGAAGGCTTTAAAGCCAGAAGTACACTCTGAAGGTATAAATGATAGATCACTACACAGAGAAAAAACCAAGATTATTCCAGGAGTAGACAATTATAGCACCAGAGTAAGCCATGTACAATTCTCTCCTACAAAAAGGTATACCGGGGTGGAAATTGCTCACCTAGCCCGAGACTATTACAGTAGGCAGGTTTGGCTGAGGGAGAGACAATGGAGAAGCCTGCAGTCACAGTGCCAACCTCCCCGAGCCTACCAAATAGAGGGAGCTAACCTTAGGGGCTAGCACAAAAGCAGATGAGAGAACAGTCTCACTGTCCTTTGGCCCTGGGCCAGGCCAAGCCGAGCCTGTCTAGGGTGGGGAGATGCATGGAGACCCCATGGAAGTGCCCCAGGATAAGGAAGCATGAAAAATGTCTGTGGGTTGTAGAAGTCTAGATGGGATAGTGCGTGCCTCTCATCCATGCTGCTGTCCCCAACACAGCTCTTTTGAGAAAGCAGCTGATACAAGCAGTGGAATTTCTTCATGCTGTATTGCTCTTGCTTATATTCTTCTTTAGTATCCCCCTTAGCTTCTGACTCCTGAGACCAACCGGTGCCTGCTTGGAATGGATAGCAGTAGTCCTTCAGAGATCCTGCCCACTGTCTGTAAAAAATAAAAGTTCATTACATAAATGTTACAATGCTCTACACTGAGTGTCTTACATGTTGGAAAAACTATCTGGGAGAACAGTAAAGGCAACAGTAAGAGTTTAAACGAAGGTATCATACATGGGTGAGAAAAGACATGCCTAGATGCCATAAGATTATTAAATAAAGATCCTAGTGCCAGGAGTAGGCTATTTCCTTGAGTTGTTGGTCAGAGATGCTTTTGAGCCCCCCCAAAATTCAAAAAGGCTATTGCTGCTGCTATTGGCTGTATGTCAGAACTACATGTTAAGACCCTATTGCTGAAGACACCCCATACTTTGGCTGCAGGACATGGACAAATTAGGTTGGAACTGAGCTGGGAGCTCCCTCCTACTGGTTAGCTTTCATAGTGCCAGAGGGTGCTATGCTGGTTACTGGGGGAGAATTTTCATTACCAGTTCTGCTGAAGTATGGATCCCAGCGGCTGCATTACCAACATACAACAAGAGGTGCCTGCTGGCGCGATAGTGGCACAGCTGCTGTGGCTACAGCCTACAGATTTCTGATTGGATTCAAGGCCCGCTCCACAGGAGGAGTTCATAACTGCTACTTTAAACTTGGTCAAAAGCCCGTGTTGTGGATGTCATAGGCCCCAGTGGGGAAGTAACTTCTATTGTTTTGTTGCATAGATGTGATGTGCCTATCAAATTGCCTTCTGAACATTTGTGTTTCCTCCCATAGATCATTGTTGCTGTCAGCCTCAATCAGTCATAAAAGGAAACTTGTCTTTTTATTTTATTTTTTGCAATGGAAGGTGTATTGCAGAGACTCAAGTAGTCAAGTTCCTGGGACAAAGTGACTGTTGCTGTGCCATAGTGGCCTAATGCTTAGCTATAGATGGACATTATCTCACCCCCTCCATGGCTTAGGGAATACTGCGGAAGAGGAGGTGAAAAGACTGTAAGAGCCAGAGGGAGAGGTCGAGTGCCATGTAACAATTTCCTTAGACTTGAAGCTCCTGAAACGTATAAGATCACAAGGCCCCTCCCTAAGGTTATATAAGGAGAAAGAACTGCTAGGGAGATGAAATGCTCTGACGAGTCTAGCTACCTTCAAGTTGTGCAGCGAGCTCCAGAGACACAGCTTCTGTGAGTCGTCATCTGTGCTGGGGTGGGCAAAAATGCTGATTTAGCTGCCTTGAGTCATCCTTGCTTCTGTGGTAACTCTTCACTCTGCTCTCTAAGTAACTCCAGTGAACTCATTGGTACAACAAAATTATTTTTTAATATATTTTATTTATTTATTAGAGAGAGAGAAAGAGACACAGAGAAAGAGAGAGAATGGGCATGCCAGGGCCTCCAGACACTGTAAATGAACTCTAGACATATGCGCCCCCGTTTGCATCTGGCTTACATGGGTCCTGGGGAATCGAACTGGGGTCCTTTGGCTTTGCCAGCAAACACTTTAACTGCTAAGCCATCTCTCCAGCCCCCAACAAAATTATTATTATTATTATTATTTTAATTTTTATTGATTTTTAATCTTACATACCAAAAAAAACCCCACCTGATATTTCCCTCCCCTCCCCCATTCCACTTTAGAACTCCAGTCTCCATCATATCCCCTCCCTTTCTCCATTAGTCTCTCTCCTAATTTGATGACATCAAATGTTTTCTTCACAACAAAATTATTTTTGATGCAGTAATGCTTTGGTTTGTCATCTGTGTCCTGTCTGGGGTGAATAGACATGTGTTCGCATTCTCCCCAGAGAAGTAGGTCCAGCATCAAGAAACACTGCAACATCTCCATTTTAGATGGTGTCACAGTCTACTTTGATGTAGGGGTATTTCAAATGAGGCCTAATAGATATTAGGTATTTATTGTTTTCATAGTCCTCAGTAGGCATAGTAGCAATGATTTTACATCTCGAACCAAATACTCACTTAGCCTTGGTTTAACAATGGGACCTTATAGCTAGTCCATGAAACCAAGCTCTGAAAAGTTTTAACTCTTGTATTTGTTTTGTGGGTATCTGCTTCTGAAGATATATTTTCCCTAAGTTATTGTGATGACTTTGATTTACAATCAGCTAAGGTTTGATTCTTTTCTAAGTCGCTCTCGCTTTCATATTTAGTTCATACTTAAAACTAGTACAAGTTCTCACAGCGAGTTGGATGTGTTAATGAAACAGTGTACCTCATCACTATTTTTTTTTGTTGATTTCTTATAAATGAAAAATTTACATCACTGTTTCTCCTAACTATATGGGGTGGAAAATACCACCTTAACAATGGATTGCCATAGCAAATGCCAAACTGAATTTTTGCCTTGTTTCATATTTATGTAAATAGGAAATATATATGCACTTAAAAAAACCTGCAAGGTGTGGTGACATATGCCTTTAAGCCCAGTACTCTTTTGGCAGAGGTAGGAAGATCACTGTGAGTTTGAGACCAGCCTGGGACTACAGAGTCAGTTCCAGGTTAGCCTGGGCTAGAGTGAGACTTTACCTTGAAAAAACCAAAACAAAACAAAAATAAAATAAAATACACTAGTATAGTCTTTGGTTTTATTTTTAGTAATAAGCCATTCTTTACCTGATAGAACTCAGATTTTTCTCAGCCAATTTTCACTATAGTACTCACCTTATAAGTATGTGATGTTCTCATAATGTATCTGTACAATATGTAAGCTGTGAGTGGATTCATAGCTTTTTGGTTTAATTGCACATTATTGAATGTCTATTTGTCTATAGTGATTATATATATGATATATATATCTCAAAATTCTTAGCTTGCTTACACTGTTGGTAGTGTAAAGATCGTTACACTTAATTTTATGGGGCATAGATTATGGGATTATTTCATAAATTTATGATATCAGCTTTATAAATTATTGCATTACTATACAATTACCATTTAGTTATGAAATTTACATGTATTGACAGAAGTTACAGTGAAGTGCTAAAACCCCAAACCATATGGTAATTATATTTTGGGTTGTATGATGAATGAAAATATGCAGGTAATTGTGATACTTGCTAAGTTAACATATGATATAGAGGGCTGGGGAAATGGCTTAGCAGTTAAGGCGTTTGTCTGCAAAGCCTAAGGACCATGGTTTGATTCCTCAGGACCCACGTAAGCCAGATGCACAAGGGGGCACATGCATGTGGAGTTCGTTTGCAGTGGCTATAGGCCCTGGTGTGCCTATTCTCTTTCTATCTGTCTCTTTCTCTCTCTCTTAAATAAATAAATAAATAAAATACTTAAAAATAAAATAAATTAATATGATATAGAATCATTCTTCTGGGCCCTGAAGAATAGTGTTACTCTACTACTCTGCTCCTCATTTTCCTTGTTTACATTACATTAAACAGAGGACACTTGCTAAGTTTTTCTATGAATGTTGTGTAGGTTACTGTGACAGTGTGACCAAGATCTGGAATTCCTGGAGCATTATGCAGAAGTTCTTTGGGTGGTGGTTATGTACCTTTCCATTCTTCAGAGGATGTGGTGACCAAGTTCAGCTTCTTGTGCTAATCATGCATGTAGGACTAAGAGGGAAATGAAGAAAATAAATCAGTATTCGTTTTATATAAAGGAAGTGACAAAGACTTTGAGAACGTTGAACTAAAGGGGGTAGAATGCTAATTTAGAAGAAAGATAGTTTATAAATATATGAATAATTACTGATATATAGGGTCTAACACCCTGGAAAGGACCTGGAAGATGGTTAAACATACTGTTCTAGATGTATCCTAGAGGCTTAGGAAAAACATTGGGTGACATTAAGTCAGGTAGTAATGTCCAAATTGCCATGGCTGACAGTGAACTAGAAGGCTTAGGGAGCTGGACATGCATCAGTAGACATATGGTGTCAGAATACCCACTGGAGGATTATGTTGCCTGGAAGAGTTCTGTGGAAATACTCTTCACCCACTGTTGTAGTCAGGTTCGCATTGCTGGTAGAAATCACCCGACCAAGAGCAGCTTGTGGGAAAAAAGAGGTTTATTTTGGCTTACAGGCTTGAGGGGGAAGCTCCATGATGGCAGGAAAAATGATGGCATGAGCAGAGGGTGGAGCTCACCCCCTGGCCAACATAAGGTGGACCATAGCAACAGGAGAGTGTGCCAAACACTGGCAAGGGGGAGCTGACTATAACACCTATAAACCCGCCCCCCAAAATACTCTGCCTCCAGGAGGCGTTAATTCTCAAATCGCCATCAGCTGGGAACCTAGCATTCAGAACACTTAAGTTTATGGGGGACACCTGAATCAAACCACCACACCCACATTATGAGGGATATGCTGGTAAGAGGGGCTACATTACTCAGAAGTTCAATGTGGATGTAATAAAGGCAACCATAGAGTTGGGATTATAACTAGCAAATGTGATGATGGGGAAGAGTAATAGAGACTAGGTGGATTTGCTCAACTGGTAAAATCTGGGTGGATGTAACAGTGGTGAGGAGGACCTGGGTCAGAGTGTCAGCCAAAGGAGTCTGACCTAGAAGGAGTTATGGGGGTGGTTCAGAGAACATGGCACAGTTAGGGGCAAAAATAGATAGGCAGACAATAACGGTACTAAACAGTCTGTAAAAGCCAAACTGATTAAACTTGAATATTCGGAATGTTGAGGGCAGATTCTTTCATACAAAGTTGCATTTTTTTTTCTCAGTTTCTGAACATGAAGTAGTTTTCAAATCTGAAACTCATGGACTAAATGGGGGCCTAGGTCCCCAAGGAGAAGGGAATGTAAATCGGCATGGAAAGGACACACAGTAATAATTCTTCCAGTTCTTTCTTAAAGGAATCAATGACTCTTTATTTGGGAAACTGTTAGAGAAAGTGAAACACTCACTTTTGAGAGCTGTCAGACTAACTGGAAGAGAGGTACAAATGCCTCTTCCTCAAGGCTTTCTCTAAGTGCTAGGCCCTTGCTTTTGAACTTCTTGGGCTCTAGTACTGTGATCCAACGAATTTCTTTTTGATAGAAATTACCCAATGTGCAATATTCTGTGCTGGTAGCACAAAATGGACTAAGATACCTGTTATCTGAAATGCTCATGTAGGATTTCCAGACATCTCAAGAGTGCTATGATTACTGCATTTCAAGAAACTAATTACCCAAGGTACATTATAGAGGCTCCATCACTTAACGAGAGAGATGGAGATATTCACAACTGAATTACAGATTAGGAAAATGGAAGGATGAATAATGGGTGGAGAAATAAATGACTGAGAATATTCCAGTTAAGCTTGGAAATAGTAGTTAGGCTTAAATAGCATTTAGGAGGCTTTTTTTGTCAAAGAAAAAGTAGAGTACTGAGGTAGGATTAAGTGACAAAACCACATGGGAATGTTTTGGTAAATTAAGAGATTGAACATGAGGCAATGTATTAAAGCAAAGGTCTTATAAGTAGATGCTGGGTGGGTCCTTCTAGCATCTCTGGATAAACTATCAAGGGAAAAGCAGAATATCAGAAAGGAAATTTCCAAGCTTATGACCCACATGCACGATCTGAAGGTTTCTAAGGGTACCCTGGAGGAGAATCTCCACTCTAGACAGAATGGGGCTCAAATTGCAGAAAACCAAACCCAAGCTCTCATTGTAAGATTGCTAACTTGCAATGTGAACTCAAATCCCAGCCTCACAGGCTATCAGAAGTTAAATTGAGGGCACTGATTGGAAAAGACTGGGATCCCATGACTCGTGATGGGTATGTGTGGGGAAGATCCTGAAGAATCTGGGGACATTGAACTCTCAGATTCTGAAGAAGTTGTTTTGCATGAGAATGTGATCTTCCCTCCTGTAGAAGCAGCTGCATCCCCACCCCCACACCTTGAAGTATTGCCCTCTCTATCCTTGCCTTTTTTGTCTGAGGAAGCAGCAATCACCCGCCCCACAGGAGGTGCTGATGCTCCTCAGTGCCCACCCAACTTTGCCTCTAGGCCTATAACCAGGTATAAGGCTAGGCATGCCCCTAAAGGTGAGACAGAAAGCGTGACTCAAGAGGAGGTGAGATACACCCCTAAAGAACTTCAGGAGTTTTCTAACTTGTACAAGCAGAAGCATGGGGAATATGTGTGGGAATGGAGTTTAAGGGTGTGAGATAATGGAGGAAGGAATATAAGATTAGGTCATGCTGAATTTACTGAAATGGGTCCACTGAGCAGAGATTTTAGATTTAATACTGCAGCTTATGAAGTTGGAAGAGGTGTCAAGAGCTTATTTGATTGGTTGCCTGAAGTATGGATCCAATGATAGCTGTAGTAGACAGCTTCAAGTTCTCTGAGATGAACTTCCAGACCAGGCACAATTATGGAGGAAGGGGTATTTACTGAAGCTTACAGATCCAGGAAGTTCCATAATGTTAGGAGTTGCCCCCCTCTTAAAGGACCAGGCAGAGAGAGAAAAAGCCAAAAGCCACACAGCACAGCACACTTCAGGAACTCCATGTGGAACTAGGCACTTTGCATATCTTGCCTCCAGCCAGGTGGCTGCCAATGCAAACTACAAACTAATAAAACACTGAATATATTGGAGGTCATCTATTCAAACTAACACAATGGCCTATTGTGAATGAGCTTGAGCTGCCTGATATCCCTTGGATGAAAGTTGATGAATGGATTAAATGGCTCAGAGAACTTGGAATGCTAGAGTGAATTTGCCATGTAAACTCATCTTTGCCCCCACAATGGGAGCTTCCAGAAGATGTGCCCTTCACTAAGACTATAAGAAAAAGATTTATGAGGGGAGCACCAGCATACTTAAAGTGGCCAGTAGTTGCCATAATATGTCAAGAAGACATCACAGTGGGAGCCACAGTTGCTACATTCAGTGACTTAGATGCAATGGGATTTCGGAGTAACAAGGGCCAAGTGACAGTGCTGAGTCACCAAAGACAAGGTGAGCATGTTTACCATAATGGATAGCACAGGCAAAACAATGCTCATAAAGGTATGACTCCTATAGACCTTTGGCACTGTTCCCAGAAGTCAGATAGATAAGAAGCCTACTGAATCCCTGCTTTTTCTGTACAAGCAGAAACGTTCCAGAGTGAAGGATCAAAAGGCCACTTTGAATCATAACAACAGAGAATCAAGGCCTCTTAATCAGTTTCCAGACTTGAGCCAGTTTACCGATCCTGAGCCCCTTGATTGAAGGGATGATGGCCAGGTCCTCTTGAGGAAGGATCCTCCTACAACCCCAGAAGTTTCAATATTAAGCTTAGTCCTATTCTTTCTCAGAGGGTCCTATGGCCTTTTGCTAGGGTAACTGTACACTGGGGAAAAGGAAATAATCAGACCTTTCAGGACCTCCTGGACACTGGCTCTGAATTGACATTGATTCCAGGAGACCCCAAACAACATCATGGCCCTCTAGTTAAAGTAGGTGCTGACGGAGGTCTGGTGATCAGTGGAGTTTTGGCAAATGTTAGTCTGACAGTGGGTCCCCAAACTCACCCTGTGGTTATTTACCCAGTCCCAGAATGAATAATTGGGGTAGATACACTTAGGAGTTTGCAGAACCCTCACATTGGTTCCCAGGCTTGTGGAGTGAGGGCTACTGTGGTTGGAAAGGCCAAATGGAAGCCATTGAGGCTCCCACCACTGGGGAAAAGAGTGAATCAAAAACACTATTGCATCCCTGGAGGGATTGCAGAGATTAATGCCACTATAAAGGACTTGAAGGATGCAGGGGTGGTGGTTCCCACCACATCTCCCTTTAACTCCCCTATTTGGCCTGTTCAGAAGATGGATGGATCCTGGAGAATGACAGTGGATTATTGGAAACTTAATCAGGTGGTGACTCCAATTGCAGCTGCTGTACCAGATGTGGTTTCTTTATTTGAGCAGATTAACACATCTCCTGGTGTCTGCTATGCAGCTATTGATCTTGCAAATGCTTTCTTCTCCATACCTGTCCATGAGGACCACCAGAAGCAATTTGCCTTCAGTTGACAAAGTCAGCAGTACACATTTACTGTGTTACCTCAAGGTTATATTAACTCTCCAGCCCTGTGTCATAGCTTAGTTCGCAGGGTCTTGATCACCTGTCCCTTCCACAAGGTGTCACATTGGTCCATTATATCAATGACATTATGCTGTTTGGATTAAATGAGAAGGAGGTGGCAGCCACTCTGGAGTTGCTGGTACAGCACAAGGGCATCAGGGGATGGGAAATAAATCCATCCAAAATTCAAGAACCTTCCACCTTGGTGAAATTTCTAGGAGTTCAGTGGTGTGTGCATGCAGGGATATTCCTTCTAAGGTGAAGGATAAGTTGTTGCACCTGGTCCTTCCTACCACTAAGAAGGAAGCACAACGTCTAGTGGGCCTATTTGGATTTTGGAGGCAGCACATTCCTCATTTGGGTGTGTTACTCTGTCTCATATACTAAGTGACTCGGAAAGTTACTAGTTTTTAGTGGGGCAAAACAGGTCCAGGGTACTGTGCAGCTGCTCTGCCACTTGGGCCGTATGATCCAGCAGATACAATGGTACTTGAGGTGTTGGTGGCATACAGAAATGCCAGTTTGGAGCCTTTGGCAGGCCCCCATAGGTGAATCACAGCAGAGGCCCTGGGGATTTTGGAGCAAGGCCCTGCTGTCATTTGCAGACAATTGTTCTCCCTTTGAGAGACAGCTCTTGGCCTGCTATTGGTCCTTAGTGGAAACTGAATGCTTGGCAATGGGCCATCAAGTTACTATGCGACCTGAGCTGCCCATTATGAGCTGGGTGTTATCGGACCCAGCAGGCCATAATGTTGGATGTGTACAGCAGCAGTCCCTCATCAAGTGGAAGTGGTACATAGGCGCCAGCAGGCCCTGAAGGCACAAGTAAGTTACATGAGGAAATTTCCCAGATGCCTATGGTTGCTACTCCTGTTTCAATGCCTTCTGTCCCCAAGCATGCACCTATGGCATCATGGGGTGTGCCCTATGATCAACTGACTGGGAAGGAGAGGACAAGGGCATGGTTTACAGATGGTTCAGCATGTTATGTGGGCATGTCCCAGAAGTGGACAGCTGCAGCATTACAGCCCCTTTCTGGGACAACTCTGAAGGACTGTGGTGAAGGGAAGTCTTCACAATGGGCAGAACTATGGGCAGTGCACATGGTTGTGCATTTTGCTTGGAAGGAAAAATGGCCAGATGTGCAGTTATACACTGATTCATGGGCTGTGGCCCATGGTTTGGCAGGATGGTCCGGGACTTGGAAGGAGCATGATTGGAAAATTTGTGAGAAGGACATTTGTGGAAGGTGTATGTGGATAGAGCTCTCTGAATGGGCAAAGGATTTATATACTGTGTCCCATGTTAATGCTCATCAGAAGGTGACCTCATCAGAGGAGGACTTTAATAATCAAGTAGATAAGCTGACCCGTTCTGTGGATAGTGGTCAACCTCTTTCCTCAGCCTAAGTGACCCATTAGCCTGTCATTGCCCAATGGGTTCATGGACAAAATGGCCATGGTAGCAGGGAGGCAGGTTATGCATGGGCCCAACAACATGGACTTCCACTAACTAAGGCTGACCTGGCTATGGCTGCTGCTGAGTGCCAAATCTGCCAGAAGCAGAGACCAACTCTGAGCTCCCAATGTGGTACTATTTCTTGTGGTGACCAGCCAGCAATTTAGTGCCAGGTTGGCTACACTGGACCACATCATGGAAAGGGCAGTGTTTTGTCCTTACTAGAATAGACATTCTGGGTATGCATTTGCTTTTCCTGCGTGTAGTGATTCTGTCAAAACTACCATCCATGGGCTTACAGAATGCCTTATCCTCCATCATGATATTCCACACAGCATTGCTTCTGACCAAGGAACTCAATTCACAGCCAAGGAAGTATGGCTATGGGCTCATGATCATGGAATTTACTGGTCTTACCATGTGCCCCACCACCCTGAAGCAGCTGGCTTGATAGAACGGTGGAATGGCCTTTTAAAGAAACAGCTGCAGTGCCAACTAGGTGGCAATAGCTTGGAGGGCTGGGGGCATGTCCTCCAGCAGGCTGTATATGCTCTGAATCAGCATCCTATATATGGTGCTGTTTCTCCTATAGCCCGGATTCACGGGTCCAGGAATCAAGGGGTGGAAATGGGAATGGTCATGCTTACCATCACCCCAAGTGACCCATTAGCCAAACTTTTGCTATCTGTTCCCACAACCTTATGTTCTGCTGGCCTAGAGGTCTTGGTTCCAGAGGGGGGTGTGCTATGTCCAGGAGGCACAAAGAATAGTCCACTGAACTGGAAGCTAAGACTTCCCCCTGGCCACTTTGGGATCCTGAAGCCCTACAGTCAACAGGCAGAGAAAGGAGTTACAATATTAGCAGGGGTGATTGATCCAGACTATCAGGGGGAAACTGGACTGCTTCTCCACAATGGAGGTAAGGAAGAGTATGTCTGGAGTACAGGAGACCCTTTAGGGCATTTCTTAGTGCTACCATGCCCTGTTAGCAAAGTAAATGGACAACTGCAACAACCCAATTGAGGCAGAGGGCCCAGATCCTTCAGGAACGAAGGTATGGGTCACCCCTCCAGATAACGAACCAAGACCTACTGAAGGTGGAGGAAATACAGAATGGGTAGTAGAAGAAGGTAGTTAACAAAGACCAGCTAAGGCCACGTGACCAGTTACAAAAACAAGGACTGTAATTGCCATGTTTCTGACCTACTTTGATATGGATTATTTGTACATATCCACACCAATATTAAGAGTATGTCACTAGCTAACTGTTGTTGAATTTATATTTGACCTATTATATTAGAGACTGAGGAATCTTGCTTTGTGTTGGGGGAAGATTTTGCGTTTTCAGTTGTACATGGGATAGTTATACCATGTTGGGCAGAATTATGAGCTTGTTACTGTTTTCATTTGGACATTAAGTATGTTGTAAGGAGATATGGCTTGATGTCAAGTTGACGGGGTGGACTTGTGATGGTTACATTGTTGTCAACTTGATCTGTTTAGTAATCCACAGAAATCCCTTTCAGGTGGGTGTCTGAGGTTGCTTCCAGGAAGGATTAACTGAAGGAGGAAGTCCTTCCCCCAGAGTGAGCCCTTCCCCCAGAGTGGGCGTTCCCTCTCAGAGAGGAACTTTATATAAAACAAAACTCTGGTGAAAAGAATCCTTCCTTCCACTTGGCTGTTGGAGCTGTTTGCTGCCTTCGAGTGTACACTGAAGACCAGTGTGGATTTAAGATCAGTGGCTCTCCAGGAAGCATCCAGGCCTTCAGTGCCGGATCGGGACTGCTGAGGCATCTGGCCACGTGGACTGAACAGCTACCGGGTTCCTTGATTCTTGGGCTTGCAACTGCTATTGGACTGCCGTAAGCTAGTCCAATAAATTCTCTTTTAATGTAATTCATTCCATTGGTTCTTTTCCTCTAGAGAACCCTGACTAATACTTCTATACTAGTTTCCATAATGGCTGCACTAGTTTACGTTCCCACTAGCAATGGAGAAAGGTTCTTCTTTTCTGACAGCACCATCATCAGAACTTACTATCATTTGATTTCTTTTTTTAAGTTTGTTTTTATTTATGTGTTAGAGAGAGCCTTCCAGGGCCTCCAGCTACTGCAAACCAACTCAAGACACATGTGCCACCATGAGCATCTGGCTTATGTGGGTTCTAGGGAATTGAATTTGGGTCCTTAGGCTTTGCAGGCAAGCACCTCAACTGTTAAGCCATCTCTCCAGCCCTCATTTGATTTCTTGATGATAGCCATTCTGGCTGGAGTGAGATGGAACCTCAAAGTAGTTTCAACTTGCATTTCTCTGGCTAAAGATGATGAATATTAAAAAAATATTTACTAGCCTTTTGCATTTCTTCTTGTGAAAATTCTTTATTCAGTTCTATAGCCCAATTTTGATTGGGTTGTTTTTGATTTCTTGTTGGTGTTTTGAGTTGTCTAACCGAGATATTAATCCTCTGTCAGATGAATAGCCACCAAAGATCTTCTCCCATTCTGTAGGCTGCCTTTTTGATTGATTAACCCTTAGCAGGATTTTCAGTCTTGTTTATCCTTTTAAAGAGACAAGTGTTTCATTGATTCTTTTTTTTTGAGAGAGACAGAGAGAGAGAGAGAGAGAGAATGGGTGCACCAGTGGCCTCTCAGCTGCTGTGAATGAACTCCAGACGTGTGCGCCCCCTTGTGGGCAAGTGTAGCATTTCACCCTTGAGTCACTTTTTGTGTCTGGCTAAACGTGGGACTTGGAGAATTGAATGGGCCTTCCTAGGCTTTGCAGGCAGGTGGTACCTTATCCGCTAAGCCATCTCTCCAGTCCTCATTAATTCTTTATATTGTCTTTGTTTCTATTTCATTAATTTCTGCCCCGATCTTCATTGTTTTTCATCACTAATTTTTGTTTGGCTTGTTCTTCTTTTCCAAGCCCTTAAGCTTTCATTTAGTAATTTATTTGTGACATACTTTCTTTAAAATATTTATTTGCATGCAGAGAGAGAGAGACAGGAGATGAGACACACAGAGAGATAGATAGATAGAGAGAGGGATAGAGATGGGCATGCCAATGTCTCTAGCTACTTCAAACAAACTCTAGGTGCATACACCACTTTGTGCATCTGGCTTTATGTGGGTTCTGTGGAATTGGACCCAGCTCATCAGGCTTTGCAGGAAAGCACCTTAACCATGAATCCATCTATCCAGCCATTTTTAAAAAATATTTATTTTTATTTATTTATTTGAGAAAGATATATAGGCAGAAAGAGAGAGAGAGGGAGGGAGAATTGGTGTGTCAGGTCCTCTAGCCACTGCAAACAAACTCCTGATGCATATGGGGAAGGATGGGTTGTGGAATGCTGTCTAGAGGTGTTCTGGAATTACTCAGTGGTCTATGTTGTATTGTCCTTCAGATTCTTTTGACTTTTCAGGGCTTGTGTGAGTGGGGAGAATTCCCAGTATTTTCAGATTTTCTTGCTGGCACAGGCCAGGCAGGGAAAGGGGAAGCACTTTTTAGCAGCTGCTGGCAGGAGCCTATCCTTGCTGATTGCTGGTAGCTCACTTCCACTTCTCTGAGGGGATCTCATAGGCCTTAGTAAGTTCCTTGCACACTGTGACTTTTTCTTTTTAGAGAGAGACAGAGAGATAGAGGGAAAGGAAGACAGAGAATGGGTACGCCAGCAGCCTCTCAGCTGCTGCAAACAAACTCTAGATGCATGTGCCACCTTGAGGTCAGGTGCAACATTGCGCCCTTGCATCACTGCATCTGGCTAAACGTGGGACCTGGAGATTAGAACTGGCATTTTTAGGTGTAGGAGGCAGGCACCTTAACCGCTAAGCCATCTCTCCAGCCCACACTGTGACTTTTTCCAAAGAAAAGTGCAGTGTTGTCTTGCCATTTTTTCCTCTAGATTTCTTTGTTGATTCGGCTATCCTAACAAGAAATATTTAATTGTGCATGCCGTGTGTGTGTGTGTGTGTGTGTGTGTGTGTCTGCCAGGGTGTCCTGCCTCTGCAAATGAATGCCAGATGCTTACACCACTTTTTGTGCATGGCTTACATGGGTGCTTTGGGAATTGAACCAGGCTGGTAGGTTTTCCAAGCAAGCACCTTTAACAACTGAGCCCCCTTTTAAAGATAAGGTCTTGCTATATAGACCAGGCTGGATTTGAACTTGGAATCCTTCTGTCTTCACCTCCCAACTGCTGGGATTACAGGTCTGTGCCACTATGCTTATCTTTTTGTTTCCTTTTAATTTTCTTTCTTTCCTTTTTTTAATTTAGGGTCTCACTGTAGCCCAGGCTGACGTGGAATTCACTATGTAGTCTCAGGGTGGCCTTGAACTCACAGCGATCTCCCTACATCTGCCTCCCAAGTGCTGGGATTAAAGACATGCATTCATGCTGGGCTTCATCTTTTTTTGTTTCTTGTTGAGACAGGGTCTCCTGTGTAGCCTTGGATGGCCTGGAACTCCCTATGTATCCCAGGATTGTCTAGAACTTGAGATCTTTACACCTAACAAGTACAGGAATTATAGGTATGTGTCACCATGGTTGGCTGGAATTTTGCTTTTATTTTCACTATATTAATTAATTAATTAATTAATTAATGTATTCAAGTCAGAGCACCCCAGAAAAAATTTCCCCTGCTATTTCCTCAGCCTCTGGGTGAGGGCTTACTTTGGGGATCACCAGACCCCAAAGGAACATTTCAGTAGATACCACTCTGTCCAGATTACTGCCCCAGATGCTATTCCCTCAGCTTCAGCCTCAGCCTCAGGGTGAGAGGTTACATATAGGGCATGGAAACTTCAAAGGAATTGCTTAGATGGAGCTCATTGTTCCTTGATCTTTTACCTTCTATATACTCTATCTCCCCCTGACATCAGGTGTCCTTGTCTGTTATTGAAAACAGCTGGCAGGGGTTTGCTTGAGATCTCAGATGGAGGTCTGATGATAGTCCCACCCACGTTCTCTGTGAGTTTTCCCAAATGCTTTTTAAAAATATTTTATTTCTTGATTTATTTTGATTTAAAAAAATATTTATTTATTTGAGAGAGAGAGAGAGAATGGGTATGCCAGGGCCTCTAGCCATGCCAATGAACTCCAAATGCACATGCCACCTGGTAAATCTGGCTTATGTGGGTCCTGGAGAATCAAAGCTGGGTCCTTTGGCTTTGCAGGCAAGTGCCTTGACTGCTAAGCCATCTCTCCAGCCCTCACAGATGCTGGCAGAGTTATTTAAGCCTTTCAATGCAGAAAAAAATGCCATATGAGAGATGGGGGGGGGAGAGAATGGGTGCACTTATACAATTGATTCCATTGTGACTTGTGGGGAAAAGGAGAAGACAGAGAAATGCTGAGTCAGATGTCTCCTGAGGATGGCCTGGAACTCCTATGTATTATAGTTAATTTAATTTATTTATGATTGTGATGATATAAAATGGTTACTAGCCTATATGTATGCTCCATTTGGTTAACACATGTTCACATTTAAAAAATTGCTGGGCTGGACATGATGGTGCACATCATTTGTCCCAGCACTCAGGAGGCTGAAGTAAGAGGACTGCCCTGAGTTTGAGGCCAGCTTCGAATGCAGAGTGAGTTCTATGTTAGCTTTGGCTAAAGTGAGGCCCTACTTGAAAAAAAAAAGAAAAGAAACAAACAAAAATTAAACTGCTGGGGCTAGTGGATAAAGTACTTGCTGCTTAAGCCTGAATACTGAGTGAGCTCCAGGTCCCATATAAAAAGTTGGAAGTCATGGCAGGCTTCTGTAATCCCAGCACTCTGACAGTGAGATGGGAGACAGACATGAAAGTTTCCTGGAAGATCTCAGAGAGTGCAGCAAAAAGGAACAACAACTGAGTGAGATTGCGAGAAATCCTACTTCAAATGAGGCAGACTAGCATGAACGGACTTGGGTTGTCCTGACCTCCACATATGTGCAAGCCCCCCCACACATATACACATGAACACACACACAAATAATACACACACACACACACACACACACACACACACACACACACATATATATAGAGAGAGGGAGTTGGCTATCTTTCAAATAGGAAACTTCATTCAAAAACACAAATTCCTGGGCTGGAGAGATGGCTTAGTGGCTAAGGCGCCTGCCTGCTAAGCCTAAGAACGCTGGTTCCAATCTCCAGCGGTTCCAATCTCCAGGTCCCAAATTTAGCCAGATGCAAAGTGACACAAGGGCACAATGCCGCACTTGACCACAAGGGGGCGTACGCATCTGGATTTCATTTGCAGCAGCTGAGAGGCTGCTGGCACGCCCATCTCTATCTGTCTTCCTCTCCCTCTCTCTCTGTCTCTCTCCAAAAAAAAAAAAAATTCCTGACTTCTGAAAACATGAAACCTGGTACACCACAGTGTTCCAATTTCTTCCTGGAAACATCTGACTGGAAATGATCAGTGGCTACCCTCTTTGTCAACTAGACATGGATTTGAATGTCACTTATATTTTTCATGGGCCTAGCATTGCTGTTCTTACAGTGACAAGGAAAAAGTGCAATATTGTATCTCTCTCTCTCTCTCTCTGTGTATGCCAACCATGGTGCATGTGTGAAGGTCAGAGGATAACCTCAGGGTGGTAGGGTGGTGGTTCTTGCATTTTATCTTGTTTTTTTTAATTAAAAAATACACTTATTTATTTGTATGCAGAGGAGAGGGAGAGAGAGATAATGGGTGCCAGATGCATGTGCTACTTTGTGCATCTGGCTTTACATGGGTACTGGGGAATATACCTTGGATTGTTAGGGTTTGCAGACAAGTACCTTAACCACTGAGAAATCTCTCCAGCCCTTAAAATATTTTTATTTATTTATTTGCAAGCAGAGAGAGAGAGAGAGAGAGAGAGAGAGGGAGGAGGTAAAATGAGATAAAATGGGCACACCAGGGTCTATTGTCACTGCAAGCAAACTCTGGACACATGTACCATTTTATGATCTGACATTCTGTGAGTACTGCAGAATTGAACCCAGGTCGTCAGGCCTTGCAAGCAACCACATTTAACCCCTGAGCCAACTCTCCAGGTCTCATCTTTTTTTTTTTGGTTAAATATTTTATTTAGAGACAGAGAGAAGGTAATACAGTGAGGGGGGGGGGAGAGGGAAAACACAGAGATAGAATAGGTGCAAAAGGGCCTCTTAACACTGCAAACAAACTCCTGATTCATGTGCCACTTTGTACATTTGGTTTTATGTGGACACTAGGGAATCAAACCTGGGTCATCAGGTTTTGCAAGCAAACACTTTTGACCACTGAGCTATCTTCCTAGCCCCATCTTTTCATCTTGAGACATGGTCTTTCTTGTAGTTTTGCTGCTGCAAATGCCATTAGCATTTATCATTCATTATCAGAATCTGCTTTGGTATTCTTCTGACTCCACCTAGTATTGCTGTAAATACATTAGGAATATAGAACTCTGGGCAGCATCTGGGGACATGGGTTCTAGGAATCTAAATGCCAATCATCAGGCTTTTCAAAAAATGCTTTTTTAAAAATTAAAAAATAAGCAGGGCATGGTGCTGTACACTTTTAATCCCAGCACTCGGGAGGCAGAGGTAGGAGGATCACCATGAGTTCAAGGCCAGCCTGAGACTACATGGTGAATTCTAGGACAGCCTGGGCTAGAGTGAGACCCTACCTCAAAAAAACAAAAAAAAAAATTAAAAATGAATTTTGTGCATCTGGCTTTATGTGGGTACTGGGGAATTGAACCTGAGTCTTTAGGCTTTAGCAGGCAAGGACCTGCTAAAGAGATGCTAAAGAGATGGTTAAACCATCTCTTCAGCCAACAGGAAGTGCTTTTAATCATGGAGCCATCTCCTCAAACCTGTGAAATATTTTCCTTTACCCAGTTTGCATAAAAATTTAAGAATGAGGTTGTTTGTCAGTGGTAGAGTGCTTGTTTTTTAAGCCCAAAGACCTGGGTTTTATTTCTTCAACAGAGTTCAAGGCCACCCTGTGACTACATTGTGAATTCCAGGTCAGCCTGGGCTAGAGTGAAACCCTACCTCGGAAAACCAACAACAGCAACAAACAAACCAACAGCTGGGTGTGGTGGCTCACGCCTTTAATCCCAGCACTTGGGAGGCAGAGGTAGGAGGATCATTGTGAATTCCATGCCAACCTGAGACTACAGTGTCAGCCTAGGCTAGAGTGTGACCCTACCTCAAAACAAAACAAAACAAAACAAAACAAAACAAAACAAAACAAAAAACAAAAACAACAAAAACAACAAAAATAAAATCAAAAGGGAAAAACTGGTGAGTCAAAAGCCAGAGTGAGAAGGGAAGAAGGAAGAGGCCTTTTGTATTTCAAGAATTGAAGAATACAGGTGGCTTGAAGAATAGCTAAGGTTAGGAATAGAGAGCTTGTGCAAAATGGTTGAGCAGGTACAGTAAGAAAGAAATGCAGGTAGTTCATTTTTCTTATTGGTGTCAAGGTCGCTTACTTGCCCCTTGAAAAAGCCAAGGTTCATTTTGAAAATTAGCATACCAAACACTAAGGAAGCTATCACCAGCAAAGAACATCTTGCTTAGAAGTTACAGGCACAAGGCCTAGCAGGGATTTGGGAGGAGACATTTGAGATAGGCGAGTGCCAGGGTAGTTACAAATTATGGGTGGTCTGCTTTTTTGACATATAGGCTGCTGTTATCTGTGGGTCACCAGATGTCCTGGCTTCAATAAATTCAGAGAAAAGTTACTGATTAGAAAGTGGCTTATGACTCATGTCTTTTTAACTCCTTTTCCCAGGAATCAGTAATCCTGTAGTTAATCATTAATATACAAAAGGCATCTTGCACTGGAGAACAGAGAAGATTGCTAAAAGGCACTTTCATGGAAGAGGATAGCAACTATGGAAAAGCAATTTTAATCCCTTAAGTGATTTAAGTCAGAAGTGTGTCTACAGCAAAGCCAGTCATAACTAATAGCATATGCTTAGCTACATGACCTCCAGTATCAGTGACTTTTCTTTTTGTTCTTTTTTTTTCCGAGGTAGGGTCTCACTGTAGCCCAGGGTGACCTGGAACTCACTCTGTAGTCCCAGGCTGGCCTCAAACTCACAGCTATCCTCCTACCTCTGCCTTCCCAGTACTGGGATTAAAGGTGTGTGCCACCACATCTGGCTCACAGCGACTTTTTATTATTTAGGGAATATTTTATTAGTTTCTGTAATCAAATCCACATAGGTAAGCCCCTACATTTTATTTTATTTTACACATAGGAGTCTTGTAGCTCAGGCTGGCCTCAAACAAACTCACTATTGTAGCTGAAGATGACCTTGAACTACTGATCCTCCAATATGATTTTTAATTTAATTTAATTTAATTTTAATTTATTTATTTGCAAGTAGAGGGAGATAAAAGAGAGACAGGCAGAGAGAATGAGTGTGCCAGGGTCTCCAGCTAACTGCAAACATACTCCAGATGCATGTGCTACTTTATGTATTGGGCTTTACATGGGTACTGGGGAACTGAACCCAGGTTGTTAGTCTTTGCAGGCAAGTGCCTTAACCACTGAGCAATCTCTACAGCCATCCAATACTTTTTAAAACCTGCACTATTATTTGAAGAAATTAGTATGGTTCATGAATATCTTAGTCTGCTTAGGTTGCTATAAGAAGATATCATAGGACAGGTGGGTTAAACAACATAAATTATTTTCTCACAGTTGTAGAACATAGAAGTCCAAAGTCAAGGTGTCAGGAGGTATGGATTCTTCTGAGGCCTCTCTATTTTTTGCACTTGATGGAAATAATTTATTTCACATGTGCTAACTTTTAAATTCTGAAGCCAGGTGTATCTTTAAAATTCTGACTTCAGTGTTGTATTTCACACTAACTACATAAAGAAATACAGTTACGGGCTGGAGAGATGGCTTAGTGGTTAGGGTGCTTGCCTGCGAAGCCTAAGAATGCATATTTGAATCTGCAGGTCCCAGGTAACCAGACACACAGCGATGCAAGCATGCAATGTTGCACATGTACACAAGGGGCACACACATCTGGAGTTCGTTCACAGTGGCTGAAAAGCCCTGGTGTGCCCATTGTCTTTGTGTGTCTCCCTCCTTCTCTCTCTCTCTCAAAAAAAAAAAATTCAAAAATACAATTACTACAGAGGAATATTGCTGCCCCTAGTGCCTTGACAGATATGAAGACTACCTCACATTTCAAAGCCTAAAACCTTTTCTAAGAAAGAAGTATCTAACAGTTTCTTTTTTTCTTTCTAGCACTTAAATCACTTTAAGACAGCTGTGAGATGCATTATCTGGTATGGTGGAAAACATTCTTGGACAGTATCTGAATGCCCCTAAATGATTCACCTGGCCCTCCAACAATGCATTTGTAGTATAAAAACCCTCCTACCAAATACAATGCCTACAGAACATTATAGAACCTTAGCACAAGTACATTTCATCTGCAGTCTTTTAGTTATAGTACTTATGCTCCCATTTTGGCAGGACAATTATAGCAAGCATGCCTTTGTAAAATCAACTAAAAGATACACACCAAAATACCAATCTATTTCATGATTAAAGGCAAATATTCACTTCCTCTTGATGTAGCACATAATAAGGTAACTGATTCTTTTCCAAATCAGCAACTTGGAACAGAATCTTACTTAGGGAAAACATAGGAGGAACATTGTTGGTGACTGACAGACTAAATTAGAAGAGTAACTGGGAGGAAGGCTAACATCTGTTGTCTCTTCCATTACCGTCAAACTCATGGGAGGACCTGTATTAACTTGTACCAGTAGATGCCTAGAGAAGCCACTCAGATTTGCTATAACAGGAAGCAAGGCATAGGAGAAAAGGAGGATGTCTCTACAGTGCTACAATGGAGTGCATAGGCTGCTGGCAGGAAAAAAAATAGGACAATGGAAGTGAAGTTGATGTACTCTGTAGGATACCATGCTGAGCAGAAAGCCTCCAAAAAATCCTCCAGTGACTACAATATTCTTCTTTACAAACGATACAACCTCCTCAGCTTTGCTTTTGACTTCAGTTGATATTTGACTATTCATACCAAACTTTAAACTGCTCTTTAGCTTTTTTGTTTTACCGAGGTAGGTTCTCACTCTGGCTCAGGTTGACCTGCAATTCACTATATAGTGTCAGGGTGGCATTGAACTCACGGCTGTCTTCCTACCTCTGCCTCCCAAGTGCTGGGATTGAAGGCGTACGTCACCACACCTGGCTTGCTCTTTGGCTTTTTCATGTCCTTCTCTACTTGTTGCCAGTCAACTTTGATGTACTTAGTATGATTCACAATCTGAAGGAGAAAAAAAAATCCACCACCCACAGCTGTTGCAGCCAACTTTCTAACTTTCTGAAATATAAAACCAGTGCACCATCCAATAATGCTGAGATTAAAGGTGTGCACCACCACGCCTGGCTAGAACTTGTTTTTCCTATGCAGGGCTCTCTTCTCAGCTACTCTGTCCCACAAGTTATTGCTGCCTTGGCACCCCTGAACACCAGTCTCTGTCTTCTCAACTCAATGAAGCTCTGGGCTGTGGCTCCATCTCATTGGGCTAAACATTGGAAATTGCCTCAAAGCAACGACCTCAAGCAATTGTAGGGTTCATTTTGTTTGTAGACAGCTGGGCTTATAGTTATTGTTACCCACTGCTTATTGCAACATCTGAAAATAGTTTAGATATATTTTGTTAAAAATAGTTGCTACTACTTTATCTTGGTTAGAAAGATCTCATACTAACTGAAGTTTAATTTTAACCTTTTCTTTTTTTTCTTTTTCTTTTCTTTTCTTTTCTTTTTTTTTTTTTCTTTTTTTTTTTCTTTCTTTTTTTTTTTTTTTTTTTTTGAGGTAGGGTCACACTCACCTGTAACTCACTATGTAGTCTCAGGGTGGCCTCAAACTCATGGCAATACTTCTACCTCTGCCTCCTGAGTGCTGGGATTAAAGGTGTGTGCCACCATGCCTGGCTAATTTTTCTTTTGCTTATCCTACTCTTCTAGGATGTTTTGTGTGTATAGTATGTGTGATGTACTGGCTGTGTGTGGTGTATGCCTGTGTGTGTGCAGATGTGTGCACCCCATGCATGTGCATGCAGAGGCCATAGGATAACAGGTGTCTTCCCTTATCACTCATCAGCAAGTTTCCTTGAACTGGCGTTTCTCATGGAGCCTGTGGCTGCTGTTTTCAGTCTGGCTGACCAGTGAGCCCTAGTGATTCTCTAATCTCCAATCCTCACAGGACTGGGGGCTCAAGCATGCATGGCCTTGCCTAGCTCTTTACATGGGTGCTGGGAAACTGAACTCAGGGCACATTAGGCCCTCTTAGGCTCATTGCATGCTTATGTGGCAGGTGCTCTTTATCAGATGAGACATTTCCTTAACCCTATCCTTATTTTTAGTTGAATCTGTTAAACAGCAGAGAAAACAAGACTATATCAGGAATTTATTTATTTTTATATTTTTCCAAGATAGAGTTCCATTCTAGCCCGGGCTGACCTGGAATTCACTATGTATGCTCAGGCTGGCCTTGAACTCATGGCAGTGCTCTGGCCTCTGCCTCCCAAGTGCTGGGATTAAAGGTGTGTGCCACCACAGTGGGCTAGGAATTTATTTTAAGAAATCAATTTAAAGCATGTTTATTTATTTATTTGGTTTTTCAAGGTAGGGTTTCACTCTAGCTCAGGCTGACCTGGAATTTACCATGTAGTCTCAGGATGGCCTCGAACTCACGGTGATCCTCCTATCTCTGCCTCTTAAGTGCTGGGATTAAAGGTGTGCAGCACCATGCCTGGCTAAAGCATGTTTTTTTTTTTTAATATGAGGAGTTTTATTTTATTTTATTTTGCTGACATACTATGAGGCAAAACAAAATCGACACCATACAAAATAACTTTATAAAATATCATTCACATCATCTTCATCAGACTTACAGCATTCTGTGCATGTTAGCTGCTATGTAAGGAGGTGAAAAACCACTATGCCAAACTTTCAGTATTAGTTTATATACACATAGTAAGAAACAAAAACAAGTAACTGTTAGGTTTTCCATGAATTTATTGCAAAAATAGTGCAAACTATTTAACCTAGTAAGCTGTGAAAACAAACTTGAAAGGACCCAGCTAAGCTTAAACATGACACAAACTGCTCAGTGTCTCAGCGTTTAGCTTTCTTCACCAGTTGTCTTGTCCATGAGGACCACCCCACCGGGTCAGTACCGGTGAGTGTAAAGCATGTTTTAAGTAAGATTTTTATTTTCACATGGGATCCTGCTATGTAGCTCAGGCTGGTCTTGAACTCCTGGGCTTGATTGATTCTCCTGTCTCAGCTTCCTAAGCACTGAGATTATAGATGTATACCAACAGATATGGCTAAACTTTGTAATTGGTAAGTATTTTTCTGTGTCTGACATTCATTACCTAGTGGCCATCTTTATATAGTGGTGATTCTTACCTTCTATTACTCCTTACAATCAGTACCCCCTTTTCTACTTCTTCCTGGCCCCAAATATCAGAAGATGGGCTTTGTGTTCTACATTCCTATTAGCCATGGATTTTGATATAAGTCAAGTGTCTTTATCTGTACTTTCTATTGTCATTTTCTTTTTAAAAGTATTTATTTATTTGAGAGAGTGAGAAGGAAGCAAAGAGAATGGGCATGCCAGGGCCTCCTGCTACTGCAAATGAACTCGAGACACGTGTCTCACTTTGTGCACCTGGCTTTACACGAGTATTGGGGAAATTGAACCGAGGCCATCAGGCTTTGCAATCAAGTGCCTTGAACTGCTAACCCATCTCTCCAGTCCACTCTACTGCCATGTTCTCTAGGCCCCTGTACAGGCTTTTTTTCTCACTGCCTCTTGAACATATGGTATTCATTTGGGATTTTAAAATCCATGCTCATACTGTTGCTACAGTGTACAATATCCCTTGACCCTACAAATCTTGGCCACCCGTCGGAGATGAAAACAAGCTGCTGTAGCCTTGATTAGGCTTTGGCTTTATCAGCTGCACTCTTTTGCAAGCAAGTGCCTTTAACCGCTGAGCCATCTCTCCAGGGTGTACCCTTTTGATCTGGTTCATTCACTTGGGTCTTTCATGCCTTTCCAGGATTTCTAATAATATTATCCATGTGTATATTTTGTTCCCACATTGTAAACTCCTGGAGAGTAGAGCCTATTTGCAGGTATTTATAACCTTCATTCTATTATCCTCCCATGCTCCCAGTGTCCATTATGTTATAATCATCATGAAGTAAATACTCAAAAACTCTTTTTTTTTTTTTTTGGTTTTTTGAGGTAGGGACTTGCTCTAGCCCAGGCTGACCTGGCATTCACTGTGTCGTCTCAGGCTGACATTGAACAAACAGCAATCCTCCTACCTCTGCCTCCAAAATGCTTGGATTAAATGCATGCACCACCATGCCCAGCTAAGGCACTTTTTTGAGTGAATAAATGAATGGAGGAGTAAAACACCATTCTAAAATACATAAAAAAATAATACCAGAAGCCAAGATTTGTGGAACATTTACCCTGTGTTAGGTTTTGCCTAACGACAACACAGACTATCTCACTTAATCCTCTGTTTTAGAGGGATCAACATTTATTTCCTTTCCAGATGTTACAAGGAAGCTGAGTGGGAATGATTTTAGTAATTAGAATATATCTATACATTAGTATCTAATATGTGCACACATATCTCCAAGGTTTGGTTATTGAAGGTTATTTCAAATGAGGGGGGTGAAAAGTAAATAGTTTTACAGTATATGCTTTCCTATTTCCCTCTTCTACCCACCCCAAAGCCTAACCATTTTCTTATCATGTATAAAAGTGCTGCATAGGGCTGGGTGCAGCTCAATGGTAGGCAACTTTCCCAGTGTATTTGAAGCTGTAGGTTCTATCCTCAGCAACACACACACACACTCTCTCTCTCTCTCTCTCTCTCTCTCTCTCTCACATGTTGATTCACTCTGAAGGCATAAACCTGAGGAAAGCCTATGCCCTTACTCAGAAGCTCTTGAACTAGCACAAGAAACCAAGTCTAAACACAGGGTGACAGGGTGAATGCTCAAAGTCTGGGAGTGCGTTCTCCTGGCTCGAGCTTAGTGATCAGGGTTAAAAAAAAAAACACTTGGAATAGAAGTAAAGATGAGAATAAGAAATTGACATCTAGGGCTGAAGAGATGGCTCAGCAGTTAAGGCACTTGCTTGCAAAGCCTAACAACCTGGGTTCAATTCCCCAGTACCCATGTAAAACCAGATGTACAAAGTGGCTTTTTTTTTTTTTTTTTTTGGTTTTTCGAGGTAGGGTCTCACTCTGGCCCAGGCTGACCTGGAATTAACTATGCAATATCAGGGTGGCCTTGAACTCACGTCAATCCTCCTACCTCTGCCTCCCGAGTGCTGGGATTAAAGGCGTGCACCACCATGCCTGGCTAAAGTGGCATATTTATCTGGAATACATTTACAGTGGCTTGAGGCCCTGGCATACCCATTCTCATTCTCTCTCTCTCTTTGCAAATGAATAAATAAAAAGAAAAAAGTTATTGACATCTAGAAGTGTAGAGCCAGAGAATAAGGTGGGGACATAGAAAGGGTACTTTGTATCATTTAACTCACATGAGAAACTGTAAATTTCAATGAATTTACTAGGGTACTTGCAAGAGATCATTTTCAAGTATCCTTGAGGAAGGAAGGCCAGATGGATAGTGCGAAAATACTATGGAAGGACAAAGGGAAGTGTGGTTGGAAGGGGCAGAATCCTGTTCCTTTCTTAGCAAGGAAAGCCAGAGTTCCAGGTTTGTCCAGTGACCCTACAATGATAGCACAGTTTTAGCAGCCTAGCAATGATCACATGCATCAGACTCAGCTCATCACTCTGCTCTCTGGCTGTGGAGGTTTGCATTAAGCGTCCCCCATAAACTCATGTGTTCTGAATGCTAGGTACCCAGATGGTGGCAATTTGGGATTTGGAACCTTAGGGAAGAGGTGTTTTGTTGGGGGCAGGCTTATGGGTGTTATAGTAAGCTTTCCTTTGCCAGTGTTTGGCACACTCTCCTGCTGCTGTTGTCCATCTGATGTTTACCAGAAGGTGATGTCCACCCTCTGCTTATGCCAAGTTTTCCCCTGCCATCATGGAGCTTCCCCTCAAGTCTATAAGCCAAAGTAACCCCTTTCTTCTCACGAGTTTCTTTTCTTTTCTTTTCTTTTCTTTTCTTTTCTTTTCTTTTCTTTTTTTTTTGTTTTTGTGAGGTAGGATCTCACTCTGGTCCAGGCCGACCTGGAATTAACTATGTAGTCTCAGGGTGGCCTCGAACTCTCAGCGAATGTCTGCCTCCTGAGTGCTGGGATTAAAGGCGTGCGCCACCACGCCCAGCTACGAGTTTTTTTTTTTTGTTTGTTTGTTTTGAGGTAGGGTCTTACTATAGCCCAGGATGACCTGGAATTCATTATGTGGTCTCAGACTGGCCTCAAACTCACAGTGATCATCCTACCACTGCTGGCTATAAGCTGCTTTTGGTTGAATGCTTTGTGCTAGCAATGAGAAGGGAACTACAACACTGGCTTTTGGTATAGTAATGGTCTTTGGCTTCAGGGAATGGACAACTTTGTGACCCAGAGTCCTATCTTGTCTTTTGTGCCTTTGACTGGTAGAGGTCGTCTGTGGCTGAGACTCTGGACTTTGGGAAAGAGTGGTGGTAGTGATCTCTCCTTCCTGGAACACTGTTCAATCCTGCCAGCCCCACTTCCTTCTTGGTGGTGGTGTGACTATACATATTTCTGGTATCTGTTGGAGGATAATCCTATACTTGAAGTGCTCTATCATATTCCATCTAGGCTGATATAACAAAATGCCATAGATTGGGTTGTTTATAAACAAACAAAAAAAATCATGCTCACATTTCTGGAGGCTGGAAATTCCAAGATCAAGTCATTATCAGTTTCATCATCTGCTGAGAGCCAGCATCATGACACATAGATGGCCATCTTTCTATAATCTCATATGGTGGAAGAGGAGAGGGAAAACACTGAGTTTTATTTTATTTTTTTATTTTTTGAGGTGGGGTCTCGCTCTAGTCCAGGCTGACCTGGAAGGAGTTTTATTTTATTTTATTTTGCTGACATACTATGAGGCAAAACAAAATCGACACCATACAAAATAACTTTATAAAATATCATTCACATCATCTTCATCAGACTTACAGCATTCTGTGCATGTTAGCTGCTATGTAAGGAGGTGAAAAACCACTATGCCAAACTTTCAGTATTAGTTTATATACACATAGTAAGAAACAAAAACAAGTAACTGTTAGGTTTTCCATGAATTTATTGCAAAAATAGTGCAAACTATTTAACCTAGTAAGCTGTGAAAACAAACTTGAAAGGACCCAGCTAAGCTTAAACATGACACAAACTGCTCAGTGTCTCAGCGTTTAGCTTTCTTCACCAGTTGTCTTGTCCATGAGGACCACCCCACCAGGTCAGTACCGGTGAGTGTAAAGCATGTTTTAAGTAAGATTTTTATTTTCACATGGGATCCTGCTATGTAGCTCAGGCTGGTCTTGAACTCCTGGGCTTGATTGATTCTCCTGTCTCAGCTTCCTAAGCACTGAGATTATAGATGTATACCAACAGATATGGCTAAACTTTGTAATTGGTAAGTATTTTTCTGTGTCTGACATTCATTACCTAGTGGCCATCTTTATATAGTGGTGATTCTTACCTTCTATTACTCCTTACAATCAGTACCCCCTTTTCTACTTCTTCCTGGCCCCAAATATCAGAAGATGGGCTTTGTGTTCTACATTCCTATTAGCCATGGATTTTGATATAAGTCAAGTGTCTTTATCTGTACTTTCTATTGTCATTTTCTTTTTAAAAGTATTTATTTCTTTGAGAGAGTGAGAAGGAAGCAAAGAGAATGGGCATGCCAGGGCCTCCTGCTACTGCAAATGAACTCGAGACACGTGTCTCACTTTGTGCACCTGGCTTTACACGAGTATTGGGGAAATTGAACCGAGGCCATCAGGCTTTGCAATCAAGTGCCTTGAACTGCTAACCCATCTCTCCAGTCCACTCTACTGCCATGTTCTCTAGGCTCCTGTACAGGCTTTTTTTCTCACTGCCTCTTGAACATATGGTATTCATTTGGGATTTTAAAATCCATGCTCATACTGTTGCTACAGTGTACAATATCCCTTGACCCTACAAATCTTGGCCACCCGTCGGAGATGAAAACAAGCTGCTGTAGCCTTGATTAGGCTTTGGCTTTATCAGCTGCACTCTTTTGCAAGCAAGTGCCTTTAACCGCTGAGCCATCTCTCCAGGGTGTACCCTTTTGATCTGGTTCATTCACTTGGGTCTTTCATGCCTTTCCAGGATTTCTAATAATATTATCCATGTGTATATTTTGTTCCCACATTGTAAACTCCTGGAGAGTAGAGCCTATTTGCAGGTATTTATAACCTTCATTCTATTATCCTCCCATGCTCCCAGTGTCCATTATGTTATAATCATCATGAAGTAAATACTCAAAAACTCTTTTTTTTTTTTTTGGTTTTTTGAGGTAGGGACTTGCTCTAGCCCAGGCTGACCTGGCATTCACTGTGTCGTCTCAGGCTGACATTGAACAAACAGCAATCCTCCTACCTCTGCCTCCAAAATGCTTGGATTAAATGCATGCACCACCATGCCCAGCTAAGGCACTTTTTTAAAAAAAATATATTTATTTATTTGAGAGAGAGAGAGAGAGATACAGAAGTAGGAAGGTAGAGAGAGAGAGAGAATAGGCACGCCAGGGCCTCCAGCCACTGCAAACGAACTCCAGATGCATGCGCCCCCTTGTCCATCTGGCTTACATGGGCCCTGGAGAATCGAGCCTTGAACCGGGGTCCTTAGGCTTCACAGGTAGGCGCTTAACCGCTAAGCCATCTCTCCAGCCCCTAAGGCACTTTTTTGAGTGAATAAATGAATGGAGGAGTAAAACACCATTCTAAAATACATAAAAAAATAATACCAGAAGCCAAGATTTGTGGAACATTTACCCTGTGTTAGGTTTTGCCTAACGACAGTACACAGACTATCTCACTTAATCCTCTGTTTTAGAGGGATCAACATTTATTTCCTTTCCAGATGTTACAAGGAAGCTGAGTGGGAATGATTTTAGTAATTAGAATATATCTATACATTAGTATCTAATATGTGCACACATATCTCCAAGGTTTGGTTATTGAAGGTTATTTCAAATGAGGGGGGTGAAAAGTAAATAGTTTTACAGTATATGCTTTCCTATTTCCCTCTTCTACCCACCCCAAAGCCTAACCATTTTCTTATCATGTATAAAAGTGCTGCATAGGGCTGGGTGCAGCTCAATGGTAGGCAACTTTCCCAGTGTATTTGAAGCTGTAGGTTCTATCCTCAGCAACACACACACACACACACACACACACACACACACACACTCTCTCTCTCTCTCTCTCTCTCTCTCTCTCTCATGTTGATTCACTCTGAAGGCATAAACCTGAGGAAAGCCTATGCCCTTACTCAGAAGCTCTTGAACTAGCACAAGAAACCAAGTCTAAACACAGGGTGACAGGGTGAATGCTCAAAGTCTGGGAGTGCGTTCTCCTGGCTCGAGCTTAGTGATCAGGGTTTAAAAAAAAAAACACTTGGAATAGAAGTAAAGATGAGAATAAGAAATTGACATCTAGGGCTGAAGAGATGGCTCAGCAGTTAAGGCACTTGCTTGCAAAGCCTAACAACCTGGGTTCAATTCCCCAGTACCCATGTAAAACCAGATGTACAAAGTGGCATTTTTTTTTTTTTTGGTTTTTCGAGGTAGGGTCTCACTCTGGCCCAGGCTGACCTGGAATTAACTATGCAATATCAGGGTGGCCTTGAACTCACGTCAATCCTCCTACCTCTGCCTCCCGAGTGCTGGGATTAAAGGCGTGCACCACCATGCCTGGCTAAAGTGGCATATTTATCTGGAATACATTTACAGTGGCTTGAGGCCCTGGCATACCCATTCTCATTCTCTCTCTCTCTTTGCAAATGAATAAATAAAAAGAAAAAAGTTATTGACATCTAGAAGTGTAGAGCCAGAGAATAAGGTGGGGACATAGAAAGGGTACTTTGTATCATTTAACTCACATGAGAAACTGTAAATTTCAATGAATTTACTAGGGTACTTGCAAGAGATCATTTTCAAGTATCCTTGAGGAAGGAAGGCCAGATGGATAGTGCGAAAATACTATGGAAGGACAAAGGGGAAGTGTGGTTGGAAGGGGCAGAATCCTGTTCCTTTCTTAGCAAGGAAAGCCAGAGTTCCAGGTTTGTCCAGTGACCCTACAATGATAGCACAGTTTTAGCAGCCTAGCAATGATCACATGCATCAGACTCAGCTCATCACTCTGCTCTCTGGCTGTGGAGGTTTGCATTAAGCGTCCCCCATAAACTCATGTGTTCTGAATGCTAGGTACCCAGATGGTGGCAATTTGGGATTTGGAACCTTAGGGAAGAGGTGTTTTGTTGGGGGCAGGCTTATGGGTGTTATAGTAAGCTTTCCTTTGCCAGTGTTTGGCACACTCTCCTGCTGCTGTTGTCCATCTGATGTTTACCAGAAGGTGATGTCCACCCTCTGCTTATGCCAAGTTTTCCCCTGCCATCATGGAGCTTCCCCTCAAGTCTATAAGCCAAAGTAACCCCTTTCTTCTCACGAGTTTCTTTTCTTTTCTTTTCTTTTCTTTTCTTTTCTTTTCTTTTCTTTTCTTTTCTTTTCTTTTCTTTTCTTTTCTTTTCTTTTCTTTTTTTTTTTTTTGTTTTTGTGAGGTAGGATCTCACTCTGGTCCAGGCCGACCTGGAATTAACTATGTAGTCTCAGGGTGGCCTCGAACTCTCAGCGAATGTCTGCCTCCTGAGTGCTGGGATTAAAGGCGTGCGCCACCACGCCCAGCTACGAGTTTTTTTTGTTTGTTTGTTTGTTTTGAGGTAGGGTCTTACTATAGCCCAGGATGACCTGGAATTCATTATGTGGTCTCAGACTGGCCTCAAACTCACAGTGATCATCCTACCACTGCTGGCTATAAGCTGCTTTTGGTTGAATGCTTTGTGCTAGCAATGAGAAGGGAACTACAACACTGGCTTTTGGTATAGTAATGGTCTTTGGCTTCAGGGAATGGACAACTTTGTGACCCAGAGTCCTATCTTGTCTTTTGTGCCTTTGACTGGTAGAGGTCCTCTGTGGCTGAGACTCTGGACTTTGGGAAAGAGTGGTGGTAGTGATCTCTCCTTCCTGGAACACTGTTCAATCCTGCCAGCCCCACTTCCTTCTTGGTGGTGGTGTGACATATACATATTTCTGGTATCTGTTGGAGGATAATCCTATACTTGAAGTGCTCTATCATATTCCATCTAGGCTGATATAACAAAATGCCATAGATTGGGTTGTTTATAAACAAACAAAAAAAATCATGCTCACATTTCTGGAGGCTGGAAATTCCAAGATCAAGTCATTATCAGTTTCATCATCTGCTGAGAGCCAGCATCATGACACATAGATGGCCATCTTTCTATAATCTCATATGGTGGAAGAGGAGAGGGAAAACACTGAGTTTTATTTTATTTTTTTATTTTTGAGGTGGGGTCTCGCTCTAGTCCAGGCTGACCTGGAAATTAATATGTAGTCTCAGGGTGGCCTCGAACTCACTGCAATTCTCCTACCTCTGCCTCCCAAGTGCTGGGATTAAAGGCATGCACCACCATGCCTGGCTGAGGACTTTTTTATAAGAATTCATGAATTCCATTGACCCCAAGGAACTAGCCACCTTCTGAAGCCCCATCCACCAATTTATAAATACCATCACATTAGGGATTAGGTTTGAACATATGAATTTGGCAGGGATGTAAACATTCAATATATATGAGGTTCCCATGAGGGATAATTTATCTTCCTCTCTTTTACCTTATTTTCCTCCTTTTTTTGGTGACTCATTGCATTTCATTTGGGTTTCTTACAGGATCCTGGGACAAGTATTATTTTCAGGAGCATGGGCTGCTTACCAGTGGCTATATCACTAACAAAACAAAACAAAAGTCTCTCCCTTCCTTAGTTACCACTAGCTTCCTGCAGCTAGTCAGGGAGAGATAAGGCCTCATGAGCCTCTCTGCCTAGCTGCCATTAACTATCCATATGTCTTCCTTCTCTTCTTTTCTCTTTGTTTTCCTACTTGTCTTTCCTTTCTTGCTTTCTCTTCCTTTCTTCCTCCAAGTTTCTTGGGGATTCTCTTTTGGACTCAAGATTATGAGGTTCTGACTCATTGGTACCTTAGATGGCTGGCCTGCCTCATTTCTTCTATTTTCTTCATCTTCAGGATGAGGAGACTCCCCTTTTGCCCATAGGCATTAACATTTTATTGATTTTTTTTTTTTTTTGGTTTTCGAGGTAGGGTTTCACTCTAGTCCAGGCTGACCGGTTATTGATTTTAAGGTGACCTTCGAGGAGAGATGGAGATGAAGTACCTTCTCATATTTTTAAAATTTATTTTTATTTATTTATTTGAGAGAGGGAAAGAGGCAGAGAGAGAGAGAAGGAGAGAGAGAGAGAGAGAGAAAGGGTGCACCAGGGCTTCCAGCCACTGCAAACAAACTCCAGATGTATGCACCACTTTATGCATCTGGCTTATGTGGGTCCTGGGGAATCGAACCGAGGTCCTTTGGCTTTGCAGGCAAGTGCCTTAACTACTAAGCCATCTCTCAAGCCCCCTTCTCATATTTTTATAGGGTGCCTAAGAGCTCTGGATATTTGTGCTGGAGATTTGCTGTGGCCCACCTAGAACCTCCCCAGACTCATGCTCCTAGAGGGAGGCTGCTGAGGTCTGCCTGGCTAGTGGAGTGATAGATCTGAATGATTGAGTGGGAAGTTGGAGGAGAACTTATATAAGAATTGCTCATCTAGGGCTGAGGAAATGGCTTAGTGGTTAAGGCACTTGCCTGCGAAGCCTAAGGACCCTGGTTTGATTCTCCAGGACCCACGTAAGCCAGATGCACAAGGGGGCACATGCATCTGGAGTTCCTTTGCATTGACTGGAGGCCTTGGTTTGCCCATTCTCTCTTTCTATCTGCCTCTTCCTCTCTTTCTCAAATAAATAAATAAAACATTTTAAATAAAGAATTGCTTATCTAATTCTTACAACATGATCTGATAGATAGCTATAGTTATCCTTTATTTACTGTTCATGAAATTGAGTCTCAGAGGAGCTAGGTAACTTGTGCAAGATCACACACCTAGAGAATGGGAGAGGGGATTCTCTTTTAACTAAGACCCATGTGTGTTTCAAGATATTTTTGTGTGAGGCAGGGTCTCATTGTATAGATCAAGGCTTGTTTTGAACTCACCATCTTCATGCCTTAGTATTCCGAGTGTTGGGATTATAGGTTTGTTCTGCTCTGCCTAGCTAGAGTCTCTCTTTCTATATTAAAATATTTTAAGTATTTGCAAGGTGTAGCAGACAGCTTCAGGTTCGCTGAGATGAACTTCCAGACCAGACACAGTTATGGAGGGAAGGATGTTTATTGAAGCTTACAGATCCAGGGGAAGTTCCATAATGACAGAAGAAGCTGGCCTGCTCTCACAGGTTCAAGGAGAGAGAGAGAGAGAGAGAGAGAGAGAGAGAGAGAGAGAGGAGGAGGGAGGGAGGGAGGGAGGGAGAGAGAGGAGCCACAAGCCAAGCCAAAAGCCACACAGCACACTTCAGGAACTCCAGGAGGAACTAGGCCCTTTGTATATGTTTAGATTGGAATTTCAAACCTACCACCACACCTTAAAATCTGCCCAGTGACACCTCCCTCCAGCCAGGTGGCTGCAAATCCAAATTACAAACTAATAAAACACTGATTATACTGGGGGTCATCTATTCAAAGTACTACACAAGGAGAAAGAGAGACAAAGAGACAGAAAGAATGGGTACATCAGGGCCTCTTGCCCTTGCAATGAACTCCAGATGCATGTACCACTTTGTACATGTGGCTTTTTACATGGGTGCTAGGGAAATGGACCCAGGCTGTCAGGCTTTGCAAGCAAGTGCCTTGACCGCTGAGCCATCTCTCCAACCCTAGAGTCTATATTCTTCACAGGATGGAATAGGCTAATTTGATTGCAGATCAGTAAAGGATTTGAAGGTTCATAACAACCAATACAATTATGCTGCTGACCATGGATGTTAAGAAGGGATTACTTGTTTAATTTGCAGTGTGGAGGATTGAACCCAAGGTCTTGGAATGCTAGACAGTCAGACACTATAAGACTATACAACATTCATAGAATTTTTATTTTATTTTAAAGAAAGTTTCTCAGAGATTAATATTTACATATTTTTGTTTATTTTGATAGAGCGAGAGAGCGAGAGAGCAAGAATGAGAATGGGCTTCTAACCACTGCAAACAAACTCCAGACTCATGTTCCACTGTGCATCTGGCTTTATGTGGGTACTGGGGAATCAAACCGGAGTCATTAGGCTTTGCAGGCAAGTGCCTAAACCACTGAGCCATCCCTCCAGCCTGAGATTATTGTCTCCACTTAACTGAGTGCCAGGGACTGGACAACTCCTTGTTGAGATGTTCTGGTGAGTATAACTGGGTCTCCAGGAGGGGAAAACAGTTGTTACCAATTAGATGACAAGCTCAAGTACTATGTTCTAGTCAAGAGTCATAGGAAGCATAGATGGAATTATAGCTAGTAGCTTATGTAGGAGAAAAAGAACTTGGAGCAGAATTCCTCTCATTTGTCAAGCATCTTTTCTAAAGGCTTTCCTAATGAAACAAAGCCTGGACTATTTTTCTTTTTGTGAATGAATAAGGGGTTTGGAATGTGGGCATCTGGCTTCCAGCAGGGGACTGCAGCCCACCATTAGAAGGTGCTAGCTTGAGCTGTCCTGTGAGTATAATAATTACCAAGCATTTATTGAAATGGGCTTTGGAAGATAATTTGTTTAAAGAGTTATATCCTGGGAATTTGTGTCCTTCCAAAATTATTAAAATCTAATTGCTATTTTTCATGTTAGGCAAATGTTAGAGGAAATGAAATGTAAACAGAGGTTAGTTTCTATTCTCTGATGTTCGATTTACATTAGTTTCAAGTTATATTATATTCCTTTTAAAGCCCTATTCTAAAACATCTACATACATAATGAGTTTTCTTTTGATATTAATAATGAATGTCACACATGACAGAATCTTGATGAACCCAATATTGAACAAGACTTGTGCAGTTAAGGATAGCCACTGTGAAGCCATAAATGCAATGACCACCTCATGTCTGGAAGGTAGTATTCTAAAGCAGCCTATCCTCTGGCTTTTGCATTCTTTCTCCCTCCTATTCCACAGCGTTTCCTGAGCCTTGGAGGGGAAGATATAGATATATATCTCACTTAGTGCTTAGAACTCAACAATCACTTATGTTCAGCACTTTAGTGAGTTTTCAGTCTTCCTAGTGGTCACCACCATCTGCAGAGAGAAGATCCTCTACCCACAGATGATAGTAGCATTTATCTATAGGCATAAACATACATATTTTTTTAAAATATTTATTGACAACAAAACATACTTACATACCAAAGGTGCATATTTTTCCCTCCCCTCCCCCCTTCCCCTTTAGAACTCCATGTTTATAGGGTAATTTGATGGGCACAGCAAATGCATTTAGCAAAATGACAGTAACTGTTTTTTGCTTCATAGCTCAGGCAGGCCTCAAATTTGCTATCTTTGAGCCTTGGCCTCTATGAATACTAAGATTACAAGTGTGTGCTGCCACACCTTCATGAAAATATTCTTTAAAAATATTTTACTTATTGATTGATTTATTAGAGAGAGAAAGAGGCAAACAGAGAGAGAGAGAGAGAGAGAGGGAGAGAGAGAGAGAGAGAGAGTGTGTGTGCCAGGGCATGCAGCCATTGCAAACAAACTCCAGACACATTCATCCCCTTGTGCATCTGGCTTATATGGGTCCTAGAGAATCGAACCAGGATTCTTTGGCTTTGCAGGCAAATGCCTTAACTGCTAAGCCCCCTGAAAGCATTCTCCAGCCCCTAAAAATATTCTTAAAGGAAATCCATAGGTTTCACCAAAAAACCTTCAGGGTCTGAGGTTTTACAAAAGATATTTGAGAACACTAGGTCTAGATGTTTTGGTTGAAAATACATTTGAATTATTTAGTCTATGTTTCATTTGATATCTCCCCTCTCCCCACCCTCACTATTTAGTGTTTGTCTTGTGCTTACTACACAGTGTGGTAGTTTGCTGGAAGAGGTGTGTCACTGGGGGAGGCCAAAAAACACACTTATAAACTCATGTGCTTGTGATTAAGCCTCATACTTAATCCCTAGCTGTGGAGCCTTTGGGAAGTAGAGTCTTGCTGGAAGAGGTATGTCACTGTGGCTGGCTTTGAGGTTTATTATTCCAATCCCACTGGATGTTCCTAGCTTACTTTCTCCACTTCCTCCCGCTGCTGTAGAGATATGACATCCAGCTGTCTGCCCATGTGGTGCTTTTCCCACCATCATGAAACTTCCCCTTGAAAATAAACCCATTCCTTGTATAAGCTGCTTCTGGTTGGCTGTTTTGTCCCAGCAATGAGAAGGGAACTGCTACAGCCAGGAAAGAAGCAATGTCCTTCCAAACCTAGTCTGTAAGGCTGACTTTCTAGGGCCTGTTCCTTTTCTTTCTTCCTAGGAGAGAAATCTTGGCAACCTTTGCTAACAAAGTCAGAAAATACGTCCATCCAGTTATCACCCACTAGCCATGGCAGGGCCTGATGGATGACTTTAATATATTTTACTTCTCTATTGCTCAAGCAATTCTCATAATTCGGTTGGTTTCACATTATGATCCATTTTAGTTCTTGAATAGATATTTAATCTCTGACTTTTGTGGGTTTTGATAAGCACAGTGTTATCTTTTGGAATCTGTAACACTCCACATTTTCTTTCTCATTTTTCTCTTTTTGCGTGTGTTCCTGTGTGTTTTTGTGTGTGTGAGAGGGGGGCATGAATGCATGCCACACATGTGTGTGAAGGTCAGAGGACAACCTCAGGTGTTACTCTTCATCTTCCACATTGTCGGAGGCAGGGGCTCATCTTTTTAATACTTTATTTTTATTTATTTATTTGACAGAGAAAGGCAGGGGGAATGGGCACGCCAGGGCATCCAGCCACAGCAAACAAACTCCAGACGTGTATACCCCCTTCTGCATCTGGCTAACATGGGTCCTGGGGAATTGATCCTGGGTCCTTTGGCTTTGCAGGCAAATGCTATATCCGCCAAGCCATCCTTCCAACCCTCATTTTTTACCACTGTATTCTCCAGGCTAGTTGGCTTGAGAGTTTCTGGGGATTCTCTTGTCTCCACTCTCCTTCTTACTGTAGCAGTGTTGGTATTACAGATGCTAGCACTACTGCATTCATTATGTTAGTTTGGGAATCAGGTACTCACACTTATGTGATGAGCACTTTACCCCTGAGCCATCTCCCCAGCCCCACATTTAAGAAAACATTTTTATTGACAACTTCCATAATTATGGACAATAAACCATGATAATCCCCTCCCCCCACTTTCCTCTTTACAAATCCATGCTCCATCATGCCCCTTCCCTCTCTCCATTATTTATTTATTTATTTATTTATTTATTTATTTATTTATTTATTTTGGTTTTTCGAGGTAGGGTCTTACTCCAGCCCAGGCTGTCCTGGAATTTAGTAGTCTCAGGGTGGCCTCGAACTCACAGTGATCCTCTTACCTCTGCCTCCAAGTGCTCAGATTGAAGGCGTGTGTCACCACACCTGGCCATAAGTCTTTTATTTTGATGTCATCATCTTTTCCTCCTATTATGAGGGTCTTGTGAAGGTAGTACTAGGCACTGCAAGGTCATGGATATTAAGGCCAGTTTCTGTCCAAATGATTGCATTGTAAGCAGTCCTAACCTTCCTTTGGCTCTTACATTCTTTCTATCACCTCTTCAGCAATGGACCCTGAGCCTTGGAGGGTGGGATAGAGATGTTTCAGTGCTGAATACTCCTCTCTTACTTCTCAGAACTATGGTGCTTTTTAAGGCATCACAGTGGTCACTACCATCTGAAAAGAGAAGCTTCTCTAACCCAAAGTGAGAGTAGCATTAATATATGGGTATGAATGTCAAGTAAAGTGCTTACAGGGCAATTTGGTGAGCATAATATATGCATTTAACCAGACAAGAGCAGGTGTTTCACTCCTAGGGCTCATGTCCTCCACCACTATAGGCTTTTTTTTTTGAGGTAGAGTCTCACTCTAGTCCAGGCTGACCTGGAATTTACTCTGTAGTCCCAGGCAGACCTCGAACTCACAGCAATCCTCCTACCTCTGCCTCCAGAGTGCTGAGATTAAAGGCGTCCACCACCATGCCTGGCTACCTTAGGCTTTTTTTTTTTTTTTTTTTGGTTTTGCATTTTGCAAGGTAGGGTCTCACTCTGGTCCAGGCTGACCTGGAATTAACTATGTAGTCTCAGGGTGGCCTCGAACTCTCGGCGATCCTCCTACCTCTGCCTCCCGAGTGCTGGGATTAAAGGCGTGCGCCACCACGCCCGGCTTACCTTAGGCTTTTGATTAGGTTTTCAGCAACAGGCATGTATTCCCTCCCATGAAGCGGGCCTCCAGTCCAATTAGAGAGCAGTTGGTTTCCCTCATAACAGAAATGCCACTATTGCACCAGTTCAGTATTTGGCCTGAGTGGCTATACTTAAGGCTTGCAGTATCCACTGTTTTCACCTCTGATGACTTCTGACTTTCATAGGGCTGCATGCAGTGCAGCTTTTTCCAGCTTTCTGTCAGCTGGTCTACAGGGAGGAAATTTTCAGCTCAGCTCCAGTTTGATTTCTCAGTGACCTTGCATCCCAGGCATGTGGAGTCTTCCGCAATAGGATCTTATCATCTATTTCTGGTGGGAAACCAAGAGCCTTGCCAATGGCCTGTAATGTTTTGGGGGCATCAGAGACCCTCCTAGCCAACAAATCACTGGAAGGTATCCCATCTCTGGCACTGAAATTTTTCTAGTAACAATCTATAGCTTCTGTGTGTGCCATTATTCAAAAAAGTAGGTTTTCATATGGCTTATTCACAATATCTTGAATTTTGATTAACCCTCTGTCACCCTTCTTTTACTCAGTCTCTTCCCCTGACTTCACTTAGGCCATTCCACTCCCTGTAATCTGTTCATCTACTTACATATATACAATACTGTCCCCTTAAGTCCTCCCCTCTCCTCCTTCCCTTATAGCCCCTTTCTAGCTTACTTGGTTCTAATACCAATTTTTATTCCAACTCACATACATGTCTAAACATTTGTAACACATATGAAAAAGAACACACAATGTTTGGCTTTCTGGGCCTGGGTTACCTCACTTCTTATAATCCTTTCCAGGTCCATCCATTTCCCTGCAAAATTCATAATTTCATTTTTCTTTACCACTGAATAGCACTCCATTGTGTAAATGTGCCACATCTTCATTATCCATTCATTAGTTGAGGGACATCTAGGCTGGTTCCATTTCCTAGCTACTGTGAATAATGCAGCAATAAACATGGATGTGCAAGTATCTCTAAGGTAGTGAGACAAGTCTTTAGGATATATGCCTAGGAATGGTATAACTGGGTCATATGTTAAATCTATTTTTAGCTGTCTCAGGAACCTCCACACTGATTTTTACAATGACTGTACCAGATTACATTCCCACCAACAGTGTAGAAGTGTTCTATTTTCCCACATCCTTGCCAGCATTTATTATCATTTGTTTTCTGTTTTTTTCTTTTCTTTTTGGTTTTTCGAGGTAGGGTCTCTCTCTAGCCCAGGCTGACCTGGAATTCACTATGTAGGCTCCAGGTGGCCTCGAACTCATGGCAATCCTCCTACCTCTGCCTCCTAAGTGCTGGGATTAAAGGCGTGCACCACTACGCCCAGCTTCATTTGTTTTCTTGATGATAGCCATTCTGATAGGATTGAGATGGAATCTCAAAGTAGTTTTAATTTGCATTTCCCTGATGGCTACCACAATTTTTTATTTCATTTATTTACTGCAAGTAGAGAGAGAGAGATAGAGAGAAGAGAGACAGACAGAGAGAGAACTGGCACACCAGGGCCTGTAGCCACTGCAAATGAACACCAGATGCATGTGCCCCTTGTGCATCTTGCTTATGTGGGTCTTGGGGAATCAAACCTGGTTGCCTTAACTGCTAAGCCATCTCTCCAGCCCCACAGGTTTTTTTTTTTTTTTTTTTTTTAAATCAATGATCCACTCTTTTCCTTTTTCTTTTCTGAGACACAGTTTTTTTTCCTGAAAAAAAAATTATTGAGAACTTCCATAATTACAGACAATAAACCATGGTAATCCCCGCCCCAACTTTCCCCTTTGCAACTCCACTCTCTATAATACCCCTTCCCCCTCTCAATCAGTCTCTCTTTTATTTAGATGTCATCATCTTTTCCTCCTATTATGTTGGTCGTGTGTAGGTAGTGTCAGGCACTGTGGGGTCATGGATATCCAGACCATTTTGTGTCTGTAGGAGTGCATTTTAAGGAGTCCTACCCTTCCTTTGGCTCTTACATTTTTTCTGCCACCTCTTCTGCAATGGACCCTGAGCTTTGGAAGCTGTGATAGAGATATTTCAGTGCTGAGCACTCCTCTATCACTTCTTCTCAACACTATGGTGCCTTCTATGTCATTTCAAGGTCCCTGGCATCTGAAAAGAGAAGCTTCTCTAACCAAAAGTGAGAGTAAAATTAATATATGGTTATGATCATTAAGAGAAGTGCTTACCTGATGGTTTGGTGAGCATAGTACATACATTTAGCCAGACACCAGCAGGTGTTAACACCCCTAGGGCTCATTACTTCCCCTGTCATATGTTTTCAGTATCAGGCATGTATTCCCTCCCATGGAGTGGGCCTCCAGTCCAATTAGAGAGTGGTTGGTTTCCCCCATAACAAACATGTCACTATTGCACCCGTTGGCTCATTTGGTCTGGCTGGCCAAATTTAAGTTTTGCCGTGTCCAGTGTTATTTATCTCCATTGGTGACTTCTCTCTGTCCCATGGAACTGCATGCAGTGTAGCTTTTCCCAGATTTCTGTTGAGACACAGCCTTTAGCTGGTCTTGAATGCCTTATTTAGCCAAGCATGCCCTTGAACTTCTGATTCTTCTACCACCTAAGTACTAGGATTATAGGCTTGTGTCAACATACCCAATTTGTGCAGGGCTGTGGATGAAAGTCAAGCGTTCCTATATGTATGCTAGGCAAGGAACTCTACCAAGTGAACTACACTCTCAGCCATCCTGCTTCATTTCTTAAAATTTCATTTTGGCTTTTCTTTTAAAAAAATTATTTATTTGAGAGAGAGAGAGAGAGAGAGAAAATGAGCAGGCTAGGGCCTTCAGCCTCTGCAAATGAACTCCAGATCCATGCACCACCTTGTGCATCTGGCTTACGTGGGTCCTGGGGAATCAAACCTGAATCCTTTGGCTTTGCAGGGAAGAGCCTTAACACCTAAGCCATCTCTCCAGTCTTTTTTGTTTGTTTGTTTTGTTTTTCCAGGTAGGGTCTCACGCTATCATAGGCTGTCTTGGAACTCACTATATAGTCTTAGGGTGGCCATGAAATACAGCGATCTTCCTACCTCTGCCTCCTGAATACTGAGATTAAAGGTGTGTGCCACCCCAACCAGCTAAAAATTTTAAAATAATTTTATTTTTTATTTATTTGAGAGAGCAAAAAAGAGGTAGGGAGAGAGACAGAGAGAGCAAGAGAATGAGTGTACCAGGGCCTCCAGCTGGTGCAAACAAACCCAGACATATGTATCACTTTGTGTATCTGACTTATGTGGGTCCTGGGGAATTGAACCTGGGTCCTTTGGCTTTGCATGCAAGTGCCTTAACAACTAAGCCACATCTTCAGCTGTTTTTTTTAATATATACATTTTTAATTTTATTTATTTTTGGAGAGAGACATAGAGAGGACAGAGAGGGAGAGGAAGACAGATAGATGGGCACGCCAGCAGTCTCTCAGCTGCTGTGAACGAAATCCAGATGTGTGCTCCCCCTTGTGGGCAAGTGCGGCATTGTGCCCTTGCGTCACTGCATCTGGCTAAACATGGGACCTGGAGATTGGAACCGGTTTCTTAGGTTAGCAGGCAGGCGCCTTAACTACTAAGCCATCTCTCCAGTCCTTCAGCTGTGTTTTTATACGTTCTCTGTCTTCACGTCCTTCATACCTGTTGCAGTTACCTTCTTGTTACTGGGATAAAACTCTTGACCAGAAGTGGCTTATAGGAGGAAAGAATATATTTTAGCTTACAATATTGTGGGGAAATTCATGATGGCAGGGGACAGCATGGCATAAGTAGAGGCTGGACATCACCTTCATGGCACAGGTAAACAGCATCAAGAAACTAACATTGGCAAGCTAGGGGCTCAAAACCTCCAGGTCCACCTCCAGCAACACCTCCTCAGCAAGGCTCCACTTCTTAAATTACCACCAGCTGGGGACCAAATATACAAAATATGTGAGTTTATGGGGGTCATATGACCCAAACCACCACAATACCCAAAGGCAGTTCCATTCCTTTTGGGCCTGCACCTCTTCTAGATTTCTGTACATAAATCTATGGGGCCTCGTAATCTGATGGGCCTGTACTTCATTTACAAACATGATCAGTAGAAACACTGCATATTTGAAGAGGGATGACCATCCAGTTGTGTGATGTTCCCTGTATTAGAAGTTTTGTCTTGCTTTTTGCCTTAGCTCCATTCAGCTGTCTTTATCTTCTGTAAATGCTATTACTCTTAGTCTCAGCATGTAATCTGACCTGAGCATCTAGCACTTGGACTTGGCCATCCTGGATGTGGGGCTTGCATAATATGTACTAGCATCCTAGAAGCATTGCTGTTTCATGTGATCTCCAATTTCTTGTTTGTAATATCTGATATCCAGCTGGCATGTAATAGACAACTGCCACTTTTCCATTAAGTCTCTGCTCCTACAATGGAATGTTCTGTAGATTCTGTCTATAATGTCTGGGAGATGCTACTATTTCTATATACCATTTGCAAAGGAGAAAAGATTGACATGCCCTGAGTCTTCTCAAGGTAACAGCTTCTGTCAGCTTTCCAGGTAACTTCTCTCCTTAAAAGGGAATGTTTCTAAAATAATCTAATAGTGGTCATTTATTCTGTCAAAATACCTTAAACCTTTTGTTGTTTTTAAACCCTTAAATGTAAAGTCATGGATGAGAATCCTATAAAAATCAGAGGTAGATAACTCCAGATTAAATCATGCCCAACATTACTTCATGCATTACTCTCCCTGTGTCTCCTTGAGTTTTGCTCTTATATCTTGGTTTTACATTTTAAATTTTTTTAAATTTGAGACGAGAGAGAGAGAGAGAGAGAGAGAGAGAGAGAGAGAGAGGGGGAGAATGGGTGCACCAGTGGCCTCTCAGCCACTGTGAATGAACTCCAGATGTGTGCGCCCCCTTGTGCGCATGTGCAACATTGTGTACTTGCATCACTTTTGTGTCTGGCTAAATGTGGGACCTGGAGAATCGAACGTGTGTTCTTAGGCTTTGCAGGCAGGCACCTTGACAGCTAAGCCATCTCTCCAGCCCTTGGTTTTACATTTTTGATAGCACTTCAGACTTGGTGATGCATTTTGTGGGCTCTAAAGCAACTGGATCTTGGCATTCTCAGGACTGTACATTTGGAATATATAGAGCCTTGTCTCTATATATTGTAACTCTGGGCAACAGACCATAGTTCTTAGTACATAGTCTCTCCAAGTCTAATCCAAATGCTGAGCTCATCCAATTTCCAGGGTCACCAGAGACCTGTTGGGAAGAGTTATGGATCATGTATTCAACCATGAAGTAATCCTGAATCTGATGACAACGTGATGAAAGTTGAACCAGTGTACTGACCCACCAGCATCCTTTTGGCCCTGTTCACTATGATCCCCTGTCAAGATGCTTTTTGAGCATCTTCTTCTTCTTCTGGTACCAGACATTATTTCCCTCCTGTGAAGCAGGCCTCAAATCCAACTGGAGAACAGTTGTTTCTCCCATAGCTTTCATAACACTATTGCACCACTGGACACATCTTTGCCTTGCAGATTAGTTGTGAAGTATGCAGGATCCTCAGCTGGGCAGGATTGTTCATGACCTCCTGCTTATCTGAGAGCTTCCATAGCACCTCCTGGTCAAAAGAAAGCTAACTGACAAGGGGGAAGCTTCCAGCTCAGTTCCTGCTTGATGTATTTATCTCCTGAAACCACAAAGTGTGTGGTGTCTTCAACAATGGGGGCTTACCATTTCGTTTGGTGGGTAACCAAGAGCAATGGCAATAGCCAATATTGTTTAAGGGGCCTCTTTGGCTGGATTAACAACTCATTTGGAGGTATCTAATCCTTGATGCTGGGACTTTTGATTAATATACTGTGGCTTCTGGAAGCAGCTTTATCCATCCATGTAAAGGACCTTTGTATAAACACTTCATTAAAATCATTTTATTTGTTTTCTTGCATCTCCCCTCCCCATGCCCCTTCCACTGAAACCATTCTTCCAATTAGTCATGCTTGTACTTTGATATTTTTTCCTCCCCTATCATCCATGATGTCATGTTTATGGGTCCAAATTGTATTGTATTTGTACAGGTAATGACAGCTGCTGTGAAGTCATGAATGCAAGGCCACTGGAAAATAGCACTTTGGAGCACTCCTCTTCATCCTTTGGCTCTTACATTCTTTCTGCCACCTCTTTCTCAATGATCCCGAGCCTTGGGGTGTGATAGCGATGTCTCACTTAGTGCTGAATACACCACAGTCATTTCTTCTTAGTACTTTGGTGAATTTTGAGTCTCCCCAATGGTCACCACTACCTGGAAAGCAAAGCTTCTCTGACAAAAATTAGGAGTAACATTAATATATGAGCATAAACATAAGCGTTTAGAGGGTAGTTGGTGGCGTATTTAGGCAGACAGCTGTAGTAGTTTCCCTCCTAGGGATTATAATCTACCCAGTCACAGGCTTTTGATTAGGTTTGCAGTAACAGGCAGAAATTCCCTCCCAAGGAGTGTGCCTCATGTCCAGTCAGAGAACAGTTTTCTCCCATAACAGACATGCTACCATTTCATCATCCAACTTGATCTCTCAGTGTCCTGCAACTGAAACTTGTGGCATCCTCATCAATAGGGTCTTACCATCTAGTACTGGTAGACATCCAAGAGTATTGGCAATAACCTGTGTTTAAAAACATATAATTTTAAGTTGGCTTGCCAGGTAGTAGGTTTCAATATGGTTTCGCTTTAGCTTTAGTTCAACTTTCCACCATCCCATCCCTCGCGTCCCTTTCCTATTCTTTCTTAAATTTTTCCCTCTCACTATGACCTCTGGTCTACTTTCATGTCCTGTATTCTACTATGCCCCTGAATGACCTCCCCCACCCATGGGCCATTTCTAGCTTCCTGGCCTCTGCAGACACGAACTCTGACTTATACTCACTAATCTAGAAATGAAAAGCTAGGATATGCATATGACAGAGAACGTGAATTTTGAATGATCGCAGTGTCTGTCTCCATCTTCCTGGAGCTGGTTTTTTGGCTCACAGAGAGAGCAGTACTCATATCATCTCTTCTGCTGCTATGACTCCTGGGCCCCTGTAGGTATGGTAGGCAGTCTGATATCTTTTCTTGTCATATTGCTGCATCTTGAATCTCCCCAGTATTCTCTGCCATCTGTAAAGTAAAACAGATTTTAAGCCAAGAATGAGAAATAGCTTGGATTAAACTCCTTTAATCTAAGTGTAGTTATTTGAGAGAATAAGAGATTAAGCATAGTTATTTGAGAGACTTTAAATTTTTTTTTACATATATATATATATATATATATATATATATATATATATAGAGAGAGAGAGAGAGAGAGAGAGAGAGAGAGAGAGAGGGGCAGATAGAAAGAGAGAGAGAGAATGGACACACCAGGGCCTCCAGCTGCTGCAAACCAACTCCAGACACATGTGCCACTTTCTGCTTCTGTTTTACATGGGACCTGGGGAACTGAACCTGGGTGCTTTGATTTTGCAGGCAAGTGTCTGACTGCTAAGCCATCTGAAAGACTTTTTTATGTGTATACCTACTTTTCTTAGTCACAGAGCAGTGCAGGTGCTCTCTGGAGTCTATGAGTTTCTTATCCATGGGGTTCTGACTTAGTTCTCAGTATTGGGTACTTAGTTCCCAGTATTGGGTATAAGTTCTCTCCCACTGAGCAGGCCTCATGCCCAATCCAAGAATAGGTGGTTATCTGCACAGGCTGTGTGCCCCTATTGCATAGGTATGTACTTCTTGCTCAGGTGGTCGGTTGTATAGCTTGCAGGATCTCCTGCTTATTTATGCTGTTGGTCAAAATTGACCCCCAGCATCTCCCATAGTGTTTACCAGCATTAGGAGGGCTATCCAAGAGGGAATTGGCTTCCTTTCAGTTCCAGTATGGTCTCTCAAAGTCCTATGACCGAAGCCTGTCATGTCTGTAGCAATAGGGTCTTATCTTTTAGCTCTGGCAGGTAACCAATTGGCAATGGCTTGCATTGTTTTGGGAACCTCATGAATTTCCCTGGCCAATAAAAAGCTATAACTTTTTAAAGTTTTAAAATGTTTGTTTTTGTTAATGAGAAAGTTCGTTTTATGGACAATGTGTGGTCCCATTCTCCTCTTCTCTGCCCCCATTCCCTGAGGTCCCTCCTCAGTGGGGTTACTAGTATGAACCATGAATTTATAGATTATGAATTATGAAAACAGCAGTAAGTCATTGTGCTTATGTGGGTATGGGGGTGCCTCTGGATACTCCTTCCTACCCTGTGGCTCTTACAATTTATTTTCCTTTTCTGCATTGTTCCTTGAGCCTTGGTGGGTGTGTTATAAGTTTACTTTAGTGTTGAGCTCTTGGCAACTTCTGGATTTTTGCTTTGAGTTTCCTCAGTGTCTATTGCCATCTCCATGGTGTAGGTTGTTAGGCTCCCCATGAGCGTAGTACTCATGTGTAACTCGCCAGTTCCTCTGTGGTTTCACCTGGACCCTGGTTGATGTGAAAGAGATGGTTCATCTAATGATATGGAGTCAGCTATCTTTTCTTGTCATGTTGATGGATTTTGGCTTTCCCTGGTTTTTACTGCCTTTTATAAATGAGGAAACAGATTCTTTAATGGAGAGTGAGAGCAGCATGGATTAAAGGGGATAAGTATAGTTAGTTAAGAGAGATTTTGATGACTATAGCTTCACTTTTGGCCAAAGACTAGTGGGAGCTTCTCCCTGCAGTCTTATGTCCATTATCTTTGTAGGATTCTGACTTGTTTCCTAGTATCAGCTATGAACTCCTTCCCATTAAGTGGCTCTCTTATTCAATCATAGAGCAATTGGTTACCCACCTCGGCTGAGTGCCACTACTGCAGAGTTTGTGTACATCTTGTCCAGCTGATTGATTTTGTATAGCAGGATCCCCTGCTTATTCATAATGTTGGTGGCCATTTCCCCCTAGCAGATCATGTAGCACTTTCCAGCACTTTGGGGGCTAGTTATCAGGGAGTTAGCTTACTTTCAAATACTTAACCAAGGAAGTGAAAGACCTGTACAATGAAAACATAAAAGCTCTGAAGAAAGAAATGGAAGAAGATATGAGAATATGGAAAGACCTCCTGTAGTAGACTGCCTCAGGGCACGGAGATGAACTTCCAAACCAGGCACAGTTATGGAGGAGGGGATATTTATTGAAGCTTACAGATCCAGGGGAAGTTCCATAATGGCAGAAGAAGTTGGCCTGCTCTTACAGGACCAAACAGAAAGGGGAAAAAGCCACACCACACAACACAATTCATGAACTCCAGGCACTTTGCATATCTTTAGATTGAAATTTCAAATCCACCACCACACTTTAGGGCTGGATCTTAAGATCCATCCAGTGATACTTCCCTCAGCCAAGTGGCTGGAAATCCAAGAAGTTTTAATAAACTCCTGAATCTACTGAGGGACATTTATTCAAACTACCACACCTCCCATGCTCATGGATTGGAAGAATTTATATCATAAAAATTGCCATCCTACCAAAAAAATATACAGATTCAGTGCAATGTCAATCAAAACTTCAACAGCATTCTACACAGAATTAAAAGAAATAGCCTTAAAATTCATATGGAAGCACAAAAGGCTTCAGATGGCCAAAAGTAACCTCAGCAAAAAGAATACTTCTGGTGGCATCAAAATACCAGATTTCAAGACATACTTTAAATTCATAGTAATAAAAACAGCTTAGTACTGGCACACAAACCGACACGTAGATCAATGGATTAGAAGAGAAGTTCCAGTTATAAGTTCATTCAACTACAGTTACCTAATCTTTGACAACGGGGCCAAAAGTACATGCTGGAGTAAACTCATTATTTTCAACAAATGGTGGTGGGGCAATTGGACAGCCACATGTAAAAAGAATGAATGTGGACCCTCTTCTTTTATCCTGCACAAAAATCAACTCTCAGTGGATCAAGGACCTCAATATAAGACCTGAAACTCTAAAATGACTAGAAGAAAAAAAATAGACAGAACGCTTCAAGATACAGGTGTATGGAAGGACTTTCTGGACAAGACCCAGTAGCTCAGGCAATTAGATACTCAACCACTGGGATCTCATGAAACTCAAAAGCTATTGTACTCATAAGCTAGCCATCAACAGAGTCAATAGGTACCCTACAGAATGGGAGAATATCTTTGCCAGCTATACACTGGACTGAGGTCTAATGTCTAGAATTTAGAAAGAACTCAAAAAACTAAGCAATAAAAAGTAAGGCTGGCTCTCAGTCTTGGCTGGAGAATCTGCTTTATTTTACAGTTGGCAGAGAAAGTGGAGAAGAACCAAGATCCATTGATAAGGCAAGAAGATAGCAAGACTGCCCACCACAAGACATGCCACCTCTACATCTGCCAGGGCCCAGGGGAAATTTCAGAGGAGGCTGTGACATAAATACTGCTCTTACTGATAGCCTGACTACAGACAGGGTGATCAATCAAACCTATCAAAGCAGAAATCAAGAGGCTACAGAAAACTTATCACTAAATCAGACTGCCAGCAGGACTGCCATGGCTCAGCAAACATTGTGGGAGAGGCAGCAGAGCGCTTGTAAGAGCCACAGAATGGGTAGGAATACCCTGAGGCACAGTCCTCCCACTACCCCACAGGGACTGACTGAGACCTTCATGACCCCACGGTGAATACCATAACCCCACTGAGGAGGGCCCCCAGGGTAATGGGCATAGGGTTAAGGGGTGTATTGATGACATCTTCTATTACTGCTTTTTTTTTTTTTTTTTGTTTTTCAAAGTAGGGTTTCACTGTAACCCAGGCTGACCTGGAATTCACTATGTAGTCTCAGGGTGGCCTTGAACTCTCAGCAATCCTCCTACCTCTGCCTCCCGAGTGCTAGGATTAAAGGTGTGCGCCACCATGCCTGGCCCTATTACTACGTTTTTTTTTTTTTGAGGTAGGGTCTCACTCTGGCTCAGGCTGACCTGGAATTCACTATGGAGTCTCAGGGTGGCCTCGAACTCACGGCGATCCTCCTACCTCTGCATCCTGAGTGCTGAGATTAAAAATGTGTGCCACCATGCCTGGCTTATTACTACATTTTTTATCTGCTTAACACAATTCAATTAATTGGAGAGGTGAGTTAATATATACTAATGTGTTGATAGAAGTCTGTTTAACTTAGTTTTGATATTTTTTGCTTTATACAGCTGTACCCCTATATAATATACATACTAGCTTATATCTATGTTATAAACTTAAACACTTAATGTTAAAACAGTATAAGTTTTTATGTATATAATAAAAGTGAAAAAGTAAAGCTGTACATTTATTTTATTTTAATTTATTTTTATTTTTTTAATTATTGTTTTTTATTGACTTTTATACTTACATACAAAAAAACCCCACCTGATATTTCCCTTCCCTCCCCCCATTCCACCTTAGAACTCAAGTCTCCATCATATCCCCTCCCTCTCTCCATTAGTCTCTCTTTTAATTTGATGTCATCATCTTTTTCTTCCATTTTGAGGGTTTTGCGAAGGTATTGCTAGGCACTGCAAGGTCATGGATATCGAGGCCAATTTCTGTCTGGGCAGTTGCATTGTAAGAGGTCATACCCTTCCTTTGGCCTTTCCATTCTATCCGCCCCCTCTTCCGCAATGGTCCCTGAGCCTTGTAGGGTGTGATAGAGGTGTTTCAGTGCTGGGCACTCCTCCATCCCTTCTTCTCAGCACTATGTTGCCTTTTGGGTGATCCCGGTGGTCATCACCATCTGAAAAGAGAAGCTTCTCTAACCAGAAGTGAGAGTAGCGTTAATATGTGAATATGAACATTAAGTGTAGTGCTTTCGGGGCAGTTTGGTGGGAATAATATATACATTTAGTCAGATAAGGGCAGGCTTATACCCCTAAGGCTCATGACCTCACTTACCATAGACTTTTACTTAGGTTTTTCAGTACCAGGTATGTATTCCCTCCCATAGAGAGGGCCTTCAGTCCAATTATGAAGCAGTTGGTTACCCTAAGAGTAGACATGCCACTACTGCACCCGTTCAGTCATTGGGCCTGTCTGGCCAAGCTTGAATATTCAGCGTCCACTGATTTCACTGTTGATGGCTTCTGTCTCCCATACGCTGTGTGCAGTGCAGCTTTTTCCAGCTTTCAGTTGGCTGGTCTACAGGGAGGAGGTTTTCTGCTCCACACCAGCTTGCTTTCTCAGTGACCATGCTTCTCAGGCATGAGATGTCTTCAGCAAAAGGGTCTTACTATCTGTCTCTCTAGGGAAACCAAGGGCTTTGGCAAAAGCCTTTAATGTTTTGGAGGCTACCGGGACCTCCTTGGCCAAGAACTCACTGGAAGGTATCCCATCCCAGGTACTGAAAATTTTCTAGTAACAGTCTATAGCTTCTAGACGTGCCCTTATTCAAAAAAGTAATTTTACATATGTCTTATTCACAATATCTTGAGTTTAGATTGACCCTCCCCCTGCCCTTCTTGTATGCATTCTCTTCCCATGGCCTTGCTTGGGCAATTCCCCTCCCTGTAATCAGTTCTTCTACTTACAAATGTGCATTACCATACACTTAAGTCCTTCCCTTTCCTCCCTCCCTTATAGCCTTTTACCAGCTTACTGGTTTCTGGTACCTATTTTTAGTTCCAGTTCACACACAAGTCTATACATTGGTAGCTAGGATCCACATATGAGAGAGAACATGTGTTGTTTGGCTTTCTGAGCCTGGGTTACCTCACTTAGTATAATCCTTTCCAGATCCATCCATTTCCCTGCAAATTTCATAATTTCATTTTTCTTTACTGCTGAATAGAACTCCATTGTGTAAATGTACCACATTTTTATTATCCACTCATCTGGGGAGGGACATCTAGGCTGCTTCCATTTCCTAGCTATTGTGAATAGAGCTGCAATAAACATGGTTTTGCAAGTATCTCTAAGGTAGTGAGAAGAGTCCTCTGGATATATGCCTAGGAGTGCTATAGCTGGATCATATGGTAAATCTATCTCTAGCTGTCTCAAGAACCTCCACACTGATTTCCACAATGGCTGGACCAGCTTACATTCCCACCAACAGTGTAGAAGTATTCCTGTTTTTCCGCATCCACGCCAGCACTTATTGTCATTTGTTTTCTTGATGGTAGCCATTCTGACAGGAGTGAAATGGAATCTCAAAGTGGTTTTAATTTACATTTCCCTGATGGCTAAGGATGTGGAACATTTTTTTAGATGTTTATATGCCATCTGTATTTCATCTTCCGTGAATTCTCTATTTAGTTCCATAGCCCATTTTTTAACTGGGTTGTTTGAATTTGTATTATTCTGTTTTTTGAGTTCTTTGTATATTCTGGATATTAATCCTCTGTCAGATGTATAGCTGACAAAGATTTTCTCCCATTCTGTAGGTTGTCTTTTTGCTCTATTCACAGTGTCCTTTGCTATACAAAAGCTTTGTAATTTCATAAGGTCCCAGTGGTTGATTAGTGGTTTTATTCCCTGAGCAACTGGAGTTATATTCAGAAAGTCTTTGCCTATTCCAATATGTTGAAGAGTTTCCCCTACTTTTTCCTCTAGCAGTTTCAGAGTTTCAGGTCTGATATTAAGGTCTCTGATACATTTGGACTTGACTCTTGTGCATGGAGAGAGACAAGGATCTATGTTTATCCTTTTACATACAGATGTCCAGTTTTCCCAGCACCACTTGTTAAAGAGGCTATCTTTTCTCCAATGAATATTTTTGGCATTTTTGTCAAAGATCAGGTATCTGTAGCTGCTTGGATTAATATTTGGGTCTTCTATTCTGTTCCATTGATCTACCTGTTTGTCCTTGTGCCAGTACCATGCTGTTTTTGTTACTATGGCTTTGTAGTATAACTTAAAATCAGGTATGGTTATACCCCCTGCTTGATTTTTGTTGCGCAAAATTGTTTTGGCTATTTGAGGTTTTTTGTGTTTCCAGATGAATTTTAGTATTGTTTTTTCTATTTCTGTGAAGAATGCTATTGGAATTTTAATGGGGATCGCATTAAATGTGTAGATTGCTTTTGGTAAGATTGACATTTTCACAATATTGATTCTTCCAATCCAGGAGCATGGGATGTCTTTCCATTTCCTTGTGTCTTCTGCAATTTGTCGCTCGAGTTTTTTAAAGTTCTCATTGTAGAGATCCTTCACTTCCTTGGTTAAGTTTATTCCAAGGTATTTTATTTTTTTTGAGGCAATTGTGAATGGGAGAGATTCCCTGATTTCATCCTCTGCATGTTTGTTGTTAGTGTATAGAAAAGCTACTGATTTCTGTGTGTTTATTTTGTATCCTGCTACATTGCTAAAAGTGTTTATCAGCTCTAACAGTTTGCTGGTAGAGTCTTTAGGGTCTGTTATGTATAGAATCATATCGTCTGCAAATAATGATAATTTGATCTCTTCCCTTCCGATTTGTATCCCCTTTATGAGTGTCTCTTGCCTTATTGCTATGGCTAGGACTTCCAGTACTATATTAAATAGTAGTGGGGAGAGTGGACACCCTTGTCTTGTTCCTGAATTTAGAGGAAAAGCTTCAAATTTTTCCCCATTTAGTATTATGTTGGCTGTAGGTTTGTCATAAATAGCTTTTATTATGTCGAGATATGTTCCTTCTATTCCCAGTTTCTGTAATACTTTCACCATGAAGGGTTGTTGGATTTTGTCAAATGCCTTTTCTGCATCTATTGAGATGACCATGTGTGATGGTTAAGTTTGTGTCAACTTGATTTGTTTAGGAATCCACAGACATTCCTCATAAGTGTGTTTCTGAGGCTGCCTCTAGGAAGGATTAACTAAAGGAAGAATCCTTCCCCCAAGGGTAAGCCTTCCCCCAGAGTGGGCGGCCCAGAGTGGGCGGCCCCTCTTGGAGGAGGGGGCTGGTTGATAAAAAGGAGCTCTGGGAAGAAAGGCTCTCTCTCTCTCCCACCTGGCTGCCGGTGCTACTAGCTGCTTGGTGTTTTCCGCTTGGTACCTGCTGCTTGGTGTTGCTGCTCTCCAGTGTGGACTGAAGACCAGGGTGGACTGAAGAGCAGCGTCTCTCCAGGAAGCCTCCAGACCTTCAGTGCGGGATTGGGAATGCTGAGGCCTCCAGCCTCGTGCACTGAGCAGCTACCGTGTTTCTTGACTCTCGGACCTGCAACCTGCTATTGCTGGACTGTGTAAGCTAATCCAATAAATCCCCTTTTAATACGACTCATTCTGTCCATTCTGTTCCTCTAAAGAACCCTGACTAAGACAGATTCTGGTACCAGAAGTGGTTCTAGAGAAACAGAATTGTAAGGATGGATTTCCCTAGTAGGCTTGGTGCTCTGTGGAGTTGGTTCTTTAACTCTAGTACCACTAAAGGCTCTGCTGGTAATAAGGAGAGCACTTTAAGTGGTAATAAGGAGGGCACTAATAATCCATGGTGTGAACTATTTAACGAACTCCGTGAGATAGATGTATTTAGTGATTCTGAGTCATATCTTGTGAGGAGCAAGGAATTTAGTGACTCTGTATCTAGAACTTTTGAATATTTGTGGAAAAGTAAGACGAATGATGATGCTGGATGGTTTCTTCTGGCAATCTCTAGATAAACTGTTGAGAGAAAAGCAGAAGCTCCAAAAGGAAAATTCCAAGCTTAAGACTCACGTACATGATCTGAAGGTTTCTAAGGGTGCCCTGGAGGAAAATCTCCTGTCTAGTCAGAACAGGGCTCGAATTGCAGAAAACCAAACTCAAGCTCTCTTTGTAAGTTTAGCTAACTTGCAGTGTAAGCTCAATTCCCAGCCTCACATGTTATCAGAAGTTAAAGTGAGGGCACTGGTTGGAAAAGAGTGGGATCCTATGACTTGGGATGGGGATGTATGGGAAGATCCTGAAGAATCTGGGGACACTGAACTCTCAGATTCTGAGGAAATTGTTTTGCATGAGAATGTGGCTTCCCCTCCTTTAGCTGCAGGTGCATCCCCACCCCCACCCCCTGAGGGAATCACTCCTTCTTTGTCTGAGGAAGCAGCAATGACCCTCCCTGCAGGATGTGCTGATGCTTCTCAGAGCCCACCCATCTTTGCTTCAAGGCCTATAACTAGGCGTAAGGCTAGGCATGCCCCTAAAGGGGAGTTAGAAAGTGTGACTCAAGAGGAAGTGAGATACACCCCTAAAGAACTTCAGGAGCTTTCTAACTTGTACAGGCAGAAGCATGGGGAATATATGTGGGAATGGATTTTAAGAGTGTGGGATGATGGAGGAAGGAATATAAAATTAGATCAAGCTGAATTTATTGAAATGGGCCCACTGAGCAGAGATTTTAGATTTAACACTGCAGCTCATGCAGTTGGAAGAGGTGCCAAGAGTTTATTTGATTGGTTGGCTGAAGTATGGATCCAAAGATGGCCTACTGTGAATGAGCTTGAGCTGCCTGATATCCCTTGGCTTAATGTTGATGAAGGGATTAAAAGGCTCAGAGAACTTGGAATGCTGGAGTGGATTTACCATGTAAACTCATCTTTAAGCCCGCAATGGGAGCGTGCAGAAGATGTGCCCTTCACTAAGACTATAAGAAACAGATTTGTGAGGGGAGCACCAGCACACTTAAAGTCCCCAATCATTGGTCTTTTATGTAAAGAAGACATCACAGTGGGAGCCGCAGTTGCTGCATTAGGTGACTTAGATGCAATGGGTCTAACTGGCTTTCGAGGTAACAAGGGACAAGTATCAGCACTGAATCGCCAAAGGCAAGATGAGCGTGTTTACCGTAATGGACAGCGCAGGCAAAACAATGCTCGTAACAGTATGACTTGTGTAGACCTTTGGTACTGGCTGCTTAATCATGGTGTTCCCAGAAGTGAAATAGATAAAAAGCCTACTAAGTTCCTGCTTGATCTGTTTAAGCAGAAAAGTTCCAGAGCAAAGAACCCAAAGGCCACTTTGAATTACAGCAACAGAGAATCAAGGCCTCTTAACCAGTTTCCAGACTTGAGCCAGTTTACAGATCCTGAACCCCTTGATTGAAGCGGTGGCCGGGTACCTTTGAGGAAGGACCCTCCCATAATCCCCCAAAGTTTCAATATTAAGCTTAGTCCTATCCTTCCTCAGAGGGACCTACGGCCTTTTGCTAGGGTAACTGTACACTGGGGAAAAGGAAATAATCAGACTTTTCAGGGCTTACTGGATACTGGCTCTGAATTGACATTGATTCCAGGAGACCCTAACCGGCATCGTGGCCCTCCAGTTAAAGTAGGTGCTTATGGAGGTCAGGTGATCAATGGAGTTTTGGCAGATGTTAGACTGACAGTAGGTCCAGTGGGTCCCCGAACTCATCCTGTGGTTATTTCCCCAGTCCCAGAATGCATAATTGGGATAGATATACTTAGGAGCTGGCAAAACCCCCACATTGGTTCTTTGACTTGTGGGGTGAGGGCCATTATGGTTGGAAAGGCCAAATGGAAGCCATTGGAGCTCACTCTGCCAAGGAAAATAGTGAACCAGAAACAGTATCGCATCCCTGGAGGAATTGCAGAGATTAATGCCACTATAAAGGACTTGAAGGATGCAGGGGTGGTGGTTCACACCACATCCCCCTTTAACTCCCCTATTTGGCCTGTTCAGAAGACAGACCGATCCTGGAGAATGACAGTGGTTTATCAGAAACTTAATCAGGTGGTGACTCCAATTGCAGCTGCTGTACCAGATGTGGTTTCTTTACTTGAGCAGATTAACACATCTCCTGGTACCTGGTATGCAGCTATTGATCTTGCGAATGCCTTCTTCTCCATACCTGTTTATAAGGACCACCACAAGCAATTTGCCTTCAGCTGGCAAGGTCAGCAGTACACATTTACTGTGTTACCTCAAGGTTATATTAACTCTCCAGCCCTGTGTCATAGCTTAGTTCTCAGGGATCTTGATTGTCTGTGCCTTCCACAAGGTGTCACATTGGTCCATTATATCGATGACATTATGCTGATTGGATTGATGAGCAGGAGGTGGCAGCCACTCTGGAGTTGCTGGTACAGCATATGCGCATCAGGGGATGGGAAATAAATCCATCCAAAATTCAAGGACCTTCCACCTTGGTGAAATTTCTAGGAGTTCAGTGGTGTGGGGCAGGCAGGGACATTCCTTCTAAGGTGAAGGATAAGTTGTTGCACCTGGCCCATCCTACCACTAAGAAGGAAGCACAACGTCTAGTGGGCACAGAGTATACAAGTGTGAGAATTGAAACAAAGAGTCTTATAAGGTCAAAATCCCTAAGGATGTGTTTCTTCCACACCCTTAATCTTGTCAGCTAGGAATCAGACCCTGCCCCCAATAATGACAGAAGCAAAAGATAAAGGCCCTTTAAATCCAAAAGTATTACAGGCAGCAATATTCAACACCTCATCTTCAGCTTATTTGAAAATGGTAAGGCCAACCACCAATATATAACCCGTAGCCTGCCCTGACCTGGAAAGAGAGGTTAGCACTTCCAATGCAGGCCTTTGTTACCTTTTGGTTTGGCTTCCAAACTCGCCAATGCTGAGTGCCCACCTCGTTCCCTGAGCTGTGGAGCTTGGCTCAGCTGTGCTGGGTCCGGTGTTGGTGATGTAGTACAGGCTGCTGCTAATGGCTGATTTCTGCCAATTCACTGGGGATCTGATGGTTGGGGGATGCGCGAGTTCAGGAAGCCTGTAGTAGCTCACTGTGTTCTCCTGTAGCTCTTTCAGTAGCTCAGCAGACTTTTCTTCATTTTCTGGGCTCTGAGAGGAGACTGATTTGGTTGGAAAGTCCCCCGATTATTATTTTTTTTGTTGTTGTTGTTTGTTTCCGTGGCGGCAGCAGCGGCGGCAGCTGCAGCGGCAGCGGTTGCAGGGAAAGCTCAGCGAGTCTCAGCTGATCTGAGCAGCAGTTTAGTGCCACGGTTGGGGCGGCTGCTCCAGCTGCTGTGGAGCGGGTCAGGCCGCAATCCCCAAAGTGGAATTTCCGCTGTTTCCCAGAAAAAAAAATATTCTGATCTTTTCCGAAGAAGAGTGTAATTTTATTAAAATCCCTCCCTGATCTGGTTTGGCGTGGCTCCTATGCCGCTATCTTACCCAGAAGTTAAAACTGTACATTTAAAAAATGTTTTATATATTTATTTATTTGCATGCACATGCACACACAGAGAGACAGAGAGAGAGAAAGAGAGAGAATGGGCTTGCCAGGGCCTTCAGCCACTGCAAATGAATTCCACGTACACACACCACTTTGTGCATCTGGCTTTATGTGGGTACTGGGGAATTGAACCCGGGTTGTTAGGCTTTGTACACAAGTGCCTTAGCCACTGAGCAATCTCTACAGCCCCCAAAACTATAAATTTTAATAAAGTGCAATTAGTGTCTTTTTGTTATCTGTACTTTAAGAATCAGATTTAAGTAAACATGCCCAATCCAAGTCATGAAGATTTGTCTATGTTCTTTCTTTCTTTCTTTCTTTCTTTCTTTCTTTCTTTCTTTCTTTCTTTCTTTCTTTCTTTCTTTCTTTCTTTCTTTCTTTCTTTCTTTCTTTCTCTTCTTCTTCTTCTCCTCCTCCTCCTCCTCCTCCTCCCCCTCCTCCCAGGTAGGGTCTCGTTCTAGCTCAGGCTGACCTGGAATTCACTATGTAGTCTCAGGGTAGCCTTGAACTCACGGCAATCCTCCTACCTCGACCTCCTGAGTGCTGGGATTAAAGGTGTGTGCCACCATGCCCAGCTATGTTTTTTTTATAGACTTTCTTTTCTTTTCTTTTCTTTTCTTTTCTTTTCTTTTCTTTTCTTTTCTTTTCTTTTCTTTTCTTTCCTTTTTCTTTCCTTTCCTTTCCTTTCCTTTCCTTTCCTCTCCTCTCCTCTCCTCTCCTCTTCTCTTCTTTCTTTCTTTCTTTCTTTCTTTCTTTCTTTCTTTCTTTCTTTCTTTTTGTTTTTCAAGTTAGAGTCTCACTCTAGCCCAGGCTGACCTGAACTCTCTCTGTAGTTCTAGGCTGCCTGAGTCCCTTCCCCCCCCCCAAAAATAGTTTGTCTTGGTATGATAGCTTCCCTTTACTATGACAAAATACCTGAGACAATTAATATAAAAAGAGGAAAAATTCTTGTGACTTACAGTTTTTGGAGGTATTAGTTCATGATCTCTTTGCCTTGTTGCTTTTGGTTCAGTGAGAGGTAGTCATTATAATGGTAGCGTGTGGCAAAGGAGACCAGCTCAACCCATGGCTAGGAGTGAAAGAGAGAGGAATATTGTTAGGGTCCCATAACTATTTTGAGGGCATGTTCCAAGTGATATATAGCCTCCCACTGGGCCTTACCTTCTAAGACTACCACCTCCAAATAACACCATGGCCTGGGGACAAAACACCTCCAAACTGTAGCATTCACCTGTTTTGTGGTATCATCAAAAACTGATTAATAAGAAATTGGAACCAAGGAGTAGGATCACTGCATGCTATTTCTGAAAATGAAGATATAGCTTTTAAACCAGGGATCTGGAAGAAGTGGGGAGAATTTAGAAGAACAGACTAGAAAAAGTGCTGTAAATAGTGTGGTAGGCAATTCTATGAAGGGCTCAGATACTGCGAAGACTAGAAAAGAGCTAGAAGGTATGAATGATTAAATAATTGCAATGACCAGAATGCTGATGGAAATGTGAATAATAAAGGCCATAATGCTGAGGTCTCAGATGGAAATGAATATTCAACTGAAAATCAGACTAAAGGCCATCGTTGTTATACCCCAGTAAAGATGTTGGCTGTCTTGTGCCCACACCCCAAGATGTTGTGGAAGGTCAAACTTAAGAATGATGGAATAGTTTATCTGGCAAAGAAAAATTTTAATCAACAAAACATTTATGCTATGGTATAATATTATTGACTGCTTTTAGTCAGATTTACAGTGAGATTTAGGATGAAAAGAAAGCAGAGTGAGGCTGGAGAGATGGCTTAGCAGTTAAGGCACATGCCTGTGAAGCCTAAGGACCCTGGTTTGATTTTCCAGGTCCCATGTAAGCCAGATGCACAAAGGGGCACATGCGTCTGGAGTTATTTGTAGTGGCTAGTGGCCCTGGCACACCCATTCTTACTCTCCCTCTCTAATAAATAAAAGTGGGGCATGGTGGCACACGCCTTAAAAATAAAAAAAAAAGCAGAGTGGAAAGATTTGGTAACTTTGCAGCCTGACCAGGGAGAAGCAAAGCAAAGAAAAGCAAAAGCATATCTGGGATAATTGGATGTTATGGTTGAGATAGCTTGCTTTGGGTATTTTGTTACAGCAATGAAGAACTAACACAAAGTATATATTGAAGACTAACATTTTGATATTCTCAATTCTTAAATTCTTTTTCTTTTTAAATATTTTATTTATTTGAGAGAGAAAGAGGGAGACAGAGAGAGAGAGAGAGAGAAGAGAGAATGGGAAAGCCAGGGTCTCTAGCCACTGCAAATGACCTCCAGATGCATGTACCATCTTGTGCATTTGGCTTTACATGGGTAATGGGTAATTGAATCTGGGTCCTTTGGTTTTGCAGGCAAGTGCCTTAACTGCTAAGCCATCTTTCCATCCCTTAAATTCATTTTCTAAATGTATTTTTATATAGTTCTTTACTCATGAATTTTCTGAAGCCTTATGTAAGAGTCAACCTGTGTGCTTTCTGCCAGAGTCAGAAAAATAAAGAAGATATAAATATGGCATATTATATCATAACCAATTCTAAGATTCATACTTTATTTACATTTTTAGAATATAATAATTGTACAAAATCATTGTTTCTGCTGTGGCATTTTCCTTCATGTATATAATGTACTTTGATTATACTCACTTCTCCATTACCTTCCTTTGTTTGCACATTATGTTGCATTGAAATACATGCCTAGCAAAGAATAAAAGGATATTGTGATGCAGAGTTCAGGAGGTCTAGCTAACCCTAGGTTACCCTTAACAGATTACGTTTAACTTTCTCCATTTAGATGCCCAAGCTTTGCTGCGTGCTTATCTTTGATACCCAATAATAATGTTTAAGGCAACATGATAGGTTACTATTTTGTCACTTTGAACAGGAGGTTCTTTCAGTGCTACTAGGTGTCCACCACACCATGTTGCTGTTAGTTGACTATGACAACTGACAACAGAAAATATTGAAATTGTAGAAAGAGTATGAATTTGTATCTAGTATGAAAGAAAGTGGATTTAGAATGAAAGCCTTGTTTTGTCCTCATCCGTGCTATAGATGACAGCTCCTTCTCTGTCCTGGCTATGGACCAAACAAGAACTTTTTTGGTTTTTTGCTACTCACCACTATGTGGTTCTGTCTTGTTAGCTTTCTGGATTAGATAATGGCTTTATCAACACTGACACCCACAATAATAAAAACAGTTCACACTCAATGAGCATGCTTTTTTTATTTTAATTATTGATTTTTATTGACTTTTATACATACATACAAAAAACCCCCACCTGATATTTCCCTCCCCTCCCCCCATTCTACTTTAGAACTCCAGTCTCCATCATATTCCCTCCCTCTCTCCATTAGACTCTCTTTTAATTTGATGACATCCTCTTTTTCTTCTATTTTGAGGGTCTTGCGGAGGTATTGCTAGGCACTGCAAGGTCATGGATATTGAGGCCAGTTTCTGTCTGGGCAGTTGCATTGTAGGAGGTCATACCCTTCCTTTGGCTCTTCCATTCTATCCGCCCCCTCTTCTGCAATGGTCACTGAGCCTTGGAGGGTGTGACAGAGGTGTTTCCGTGCTGGGCACTCCTCCATCCCTTCTTCTCAGCACTATGTTGCCTTTTGGGTCATCCCAGTGGTCATCATCATCTGAAAAGAGAAGCTTCTCTAACCAGAAGTGAGAGTAGCATTAATATGTGAATATGAACATTAAGTGTAGTGCTTTCAGGGAAGCTTGGTGGGAATAATATATACATTTAGTCAGACAAGAGCAGGCTTATACCCCTAAGGCTCATGACCTCACCTACCATAGACTTTTACTTAGATTTTCATTACCAGGTATGTATTCCCTTCCGTAGAAAGGGCCTTCAGTCCAATTATGGAGCAGTTGGTTACCCCAAGAGTAGACATGCCACTATGAACATGCTTTTTTAATTTAGTTGATCTACTTTATTTGTACTGAGGTGAAATTCACATAATATACAATTAACCACCATTAAATTCAGTAGCAGTAAGTACATTCACTATGTTGTGAGACTACCACCCTACCCATTTTCATCACTCCACAAGGGAGCCCTGTACCCATCAATAAGTTGCCCTTCATTTCACCCTACCCTCTGTGGATTTACTTATATTGTTTCCTACAACTACAATCATACAAGTGACCTTTTCTGCAAGCCTTTTTTATGTAGTATCGTGTAGTCAAGGTTCATCCATGTTGTAGCATGCATCAATATTTCATTCTCTCTTTTTTTGTGCATCTGGCTTATATGGGTCTTGGGGAATCAAACTGAGGTCCTTTGGCTTTGCAGGCAAATGCCTTTCCCACTAAGCCATCTCTCCAGCCCTTCTCTCTCTCTCTTTTTTTAAAGATTTTATTTTTATTTATTTATTTATTAGAGACAGAGAAAGGGGGTGGGGAGAGAGATTGAGAGAGAGAGAGAGAGTGAGAATGGGCGCACCAGGGCCTCTAGCCAATGCAAACAAACTCCAGATACACACACCACCATGTGCATCAGGCTTACGTGGGACCTGGAGAATGGAACCGGGGTCCTTAGGCTTCACAGGTATGCACTTTAACTGCTAAGCCATCTCTCCAGCCCTCTCTCTTTTTTTAATATTGACAACTTCTATACTTACAGATAATAAACCATGATGTTTCCCTCCCCTCCCCCATTCCCCTTCAGAACTCCACTCTCCATCATATTCCCTCCCTCTTTCCATTAATATCTCTTTTAATTTGATGTCATCATCTTTTTATCGTATTATGAGGGTCTTGTGAAGGTATTACTAGGCACTGTGAGTTCATGGATATCGAGACCAATTTCTGTCTGGACAGTTTCATTGTAAGGAACATGTTTTTTTTTTTTTGAGGTAGGGTCTCACTCTGGTCCAGGCTGACCTGGAATTAACTATGTAGTCTCAGGGTGACCTCAAATTCACAGCGATCCTCCTACCTCTGTCTCCCAAGTGCTGGGATTAAAGGCATGTGCCACCACGCCCGGCAAGGAGAGTGCTTTTTTAAGTAGAAACTTTGTATGGATACATCATGTGATGGTACCATCATTTTCCTCCTCCCTGCCCCCACTCCACTGAGGGCCCTCCTTAGTGGGATTTCTGGTATTCACCATGGGGTTGTGGGTTATGAGTTGTGAGAGCAGCAGTCAGTTATAGCGGATGGGCAATGGTCTGGCTATTCCTTCCCATCTTGTGGCTCTTACATTCTTTCCACCCCTTCTTCTGCAAAATTCCCTGAGCCTTGGTGGGTGTGTTTCAAGTCTACTTTAGTGTTGAGCTTTCAGAAGCTTCTGTTTTTTTTTTTTTTTTTCTGAGGTAGGGTTTCACTCTAGCCCAGGCTGACTTGGAATTCACTCTGTATTCTCAGGGTGGCCTTGAACTCATGGTGATCCTCCTACCTCTGCCTCCCCGAGTGCTGGGTTTAAATGTGTGCACTACCACACCCGGCTCTAAGAAGCTTCTGGACTTCTGCTTTGGTGCATTTTGAGTATCCTCAGGGTCTTATCTCCATCACTCTGGCACAGGTTTGTCAGGCTTGCTGTGGAGCAGCATACTTGTTCATCTTGCCAGTTCATCTGTGGTTTCACCTGGGCCCTGGCTTCTGTGCTAGTTCATCTGCTGATGGAGAGTCTGCTATCTATTCTTGTCTTGATAGATTTTGGTTGTCCTTGATTTTTGCTTTTTTTTTTTTTGGTTTTTCAAGGTAGGGTCTCACTCTGGTCCAGGCAGACCTGGAATTAACTATGTAGTCTCAGGGTGGCCTTGAACTCATGGAGATCCTCCTACCTCTGCCTCCCGAGTGCTGGGATTAAAGGCATGAGCCACCACACCCTGCTTTTTTTTATTAGTTATGTACATAGTGTGTATACAGCCATTTTGGTACCATTCTTAGCCTCTTCCCTGTCCCAACCCCCTCTGAAGGGAACTTTGGTGGGGAATGTGGGTTATGCATTGTCAGGGTAGCCATCAGTTATGGGGAAAAGGCAATGTCTCTGTGCATAATGTCCCAACTCATGGCTCTAACAATCTTTCCACCCCCTCTTCTGCAAAACTCTATGGTTTCAGCTGGGGCCCTGGTGAGGTGCGATGGGCTGATTCTCTCCTCAGGTTCTGCATCCTTCTGAAAAAGAGAAGCAAATTCTCCAATGGAGAGTGAAGTCAGCATCAGATAAATGGGATAACCATTGTTATTTTAGAAAGTATTTAATAGGTATAGGCCCTCTTGAAGCCCACAATTGCTGTGAGCTTGATATTGGAGAGTGGACTCTTTTGTTTGTTTGTTTGTTTGTTTGTTTTTGGTTTTTGAGGTAGGGTATGACTCTAGCTCAGGCTGACATGGATCTCATTCTGTAGTCTCAGGGTAGCCTCAAACTCACGGTGATCCTCCTACCTCTGCTGGGATTAAAGGTGTGAGCCACCACACACGGGCTTGCTTTTTGGGTATAGTTCTGACTTGTTTCCCAGTTCCAGCTATGGGTTCCGTTCCACTGAGTGGATCTGTTAGCCAAATCAAGAGCAGTTGGTTACCCACCATGGCTGTGTGCCACTATTGCCCTTGTGTGAGCATCATGCCAGGTTTTTTACTGCTAAGAAGCTTAGATCACATGTTACTTGGACAATTGTTGTTCACTTTACCCCAGTCACTCATGTAGCACCTTCTGGCACAAGACAAGCTAACTGTCTGGGGACTGACTCTCTTACAGATTCCAGCCAGGTCTCTCCATGTCCCATCCCAACAGCATATGGTGTCTTCAGCAGTAGGGTCTTACCATTAACCTTTGGTGGGTCGTCAAGTACTCTGACAGAAATCTTCTTTTGGGAAACCTTATAGGTCTCTCTGATCAACAGCTCATTGGGTATGTTAACTGCATGCTGGTACTGGGAGTTATAGGCCAGCACCAAGGGAAAAGAAGGAAGAAAAAGATAGGGAATATAAAAGAGAAAGACAGAAAAGAGAGAAGGGGAGAGAGGGAAAGAGAGAGAGGAGAAAGAGAGAGAGGAGAAAGAGAGAAAGAGAAAGAAACAGGAGATTAAGGTCAGTCTTCGTCATACCCTCTCCAGGGCCCTGTCATTTAGCATTTCCCTCTAAGGACCTGATGAAGGTTCAACCTTTTAGTCTGTCTTTCAAGATACAGGATTTTATGGTACCATTTCTATTTGGGTCCAGTTTTGTGTCCTGCCCCCTTACCCTCCTGCCTATGGTCCATTCCTCAAGATGCTTATTAGGTGTGTCAACATCTGGGGCAGATTCAGGTTAGGAGCCACAGATGAGTGAGACCATGTGACAATTATCTTTCTGTGATTGGGTGAGTTCACTGAGAATGATCTGTTCCAAGTTTGACCCGTTTTCTTCAAATTTCATTGTTTCATTTTTCCTTACTGCTGTGTAGAATTCCATTATGTAGATATACCACATCTTAGTTATCCATTCGTCTAATGATAGGCATCTGGGTTGATTCCAGCTCTTAGCTATTATGAATTGAGCAGCTATAAACATAGTTGAGCAAATCTCTGTGGACTGAGTCATGGAGCTTTTAGGGTAAATGCCCAGTAAGGGAATAATGGGATCTGTTGGTAACTCTATAGTAAACCTTTTTAGGAATCTCCATATTGCTTTCCATAGTGGTGGTACCATTTTACATTCCCACCAACAGTGAATGAGGGTTCCTATTTCTCCACAACCTTGCCAGCATTTGTTTTCATTAGATTTTATGTTAGCTATCCTTACTGGGGTAAGGTGGAATCTCATAGTTGTTTTGATTTGTATTTCCTGATGATTAGGGATGTTGAACATTTTCTTAAGTGTGTGTTTGCCATTTGTATTTCTTCCTCTGAGAACTCCCTGTGCAGTTCTCTGCCCCATTTTGTGGGTGGGTTGTTTGACTTTTTATTGTTTAGGTTTTTGAGTTCTTTGTAGATTCTAGAAATTAGGCCTCTGTCAGTTGTATAGCTGGCAAATTTTTTTTTCCCTTCCTGTGGGTAATCTATTGGCTCTGCTTATTATATGTTTGTCTGTGAAAAAAAAAAAAAAAACTTTTCAGTTTCATGAGATCCCAATGGTTGAGTTGTTGTTTAATTTACTGAGCTACTGGGGTTTTGTTCAGGAAGTCTTTTCCCACTCCTATATCATGGAAAATTCCTCCTATTATTCTTCCAGTAGTAGCAGAGTTTCTGGTCTTATAGTGAGGTCTTTGAAACATTTGGACTTGATTTTTGTGCATGGCAAGATGTGTGGATCGAGTTTCATTTTCTTGCATATTGTTATCCAGTTTGTCCAGCACCATTTGTTGATGCTGTCTTTTTTCCACTCTACATTGTTAGGAGCTTTGTCAAATATCAAGTAGCTGTAGTTAATTGACCCAAAGACTGGGTCCTCGATTCTGTTCCATTGGTCTATAATCCTGTTTTTATGTCAGTACCATGTTGTTTTTATTATTATGGCTTTGTAATATAGCTTTAGATAAGGTATGGTGATGCCTCCAGAGGTATTTCTTTTGCTGAGGATATGCTTGGATATTCGAGGCCTTCTGCCATTCCATATGAATTTTGAGATCATCTTTCTATCTCTGTGAAGAACAAATTTGGGATTTTTATTGGTATTGCATTAAATCTGTATATTGCTTTTGGTAAGATTGCCAGTTTCACAATGTTAATTCTGCCCATACAAGAACATGGGAGGTCTTTCAATTTTCTCAAGTCCTACTCAATTTCTTTCTTGAGTGTTTTTATGTTTTCATTGTAGAGCACTTTCACATCCTTGGTTAATGTTATTCCAAGGTATTTTATTATTATTTTTGTTGTTGCTATTGAAAATGGGACAATGTTGCTTATTTCTTTCTCTGGATCTTTGACTTTTGCACGTAGAAAGGCTATGGATTTTTGTGCATTGATTTTGTATCCTGCTACTTTGCTGAAGGAGTTAATCACCCTTAAGAGTTTTGAGATGGAGGTTCTTGGGTCTTTTATTTATAGAATCATGTCATCTGAGAATAGGGCTAACTTTACTTACTTTCCAATTTGTATCCCTTTTATTTCTTTCTCCTGTCTTATTGCTTGAGCTAGGACTTCCAGTACAATGTTGAAGAGCAGAGGTGAGAGTGGACACACCTGTCTTGTTCCTGATGTCAAAGGGAATTCCTTCAGTCTCTCTCCATTAAGTATTAAACTTGGACTTTAGGAGTCATCTCTCTATTCTTTTTTTTTTATTAATTTATTTTTTATTTATATTATTCCACTTTAACATTCATAATGGTGACTCCATTATCCTCCTCCCTGTCCTCCCTCTTCCAAAGGACCCTCATAAATTCTTTTCTTGTTGATAGATTTTTGTTGTTCTTGATTTTTGCTTTGTTTTCTTTCTTTCTTTCTTTCTTTCTTTCTTTCTTTCTTTCTTTCTTTCTTTCTTTCTTTTGAGATAAGGTTGCACTCTAGCCCAGGCTGACCTGAAATTCACTATGTATTCTCAGGGTGGCCTTGAACTCATGGTGATGCTGCTACCTCTGCCTCCCAAGTGCTGGGATTAAAGGCATATGCCACCACACCTGGCCTTGGTTCTTGCTACTTTCTGAAAAAGAAAAACAGATTGTCAAATGAAGAGTGAGATCAGGATAGATAAAAGGGTATAAGCATTGTTAATTTAGAGCGATTTTGCTGGGTGTAGCCTCACTTTTGGCCAAAGACTAGTGGGAGCTTCTCATTGGAGTCCATAATCTTAGTCTCCATATGATTCTGACTTGGTTCCCAGTTCCAGCTATCAGTTCCTTTCCACTAAGTGGATCTCTTAGCCAGTCAGAGAGCCATTGGTTATCCACCTAGGCTGGTTGCCACTATTGCACAGGTGTATACATCTTGTCAGGCTGGTTTCTTTAATTAAGCAGGGCCGTCTGCTTTCTCAATGAGTACTCTTTATTGTCAAGTACTTTAGTTAGCCTTTGACATGTAAGACCTATTATATCTTCACAACAACCATATAATGTAGTGCTGTTATCATCTGTATTTATAGATAAGAGAATAAGGACACAGATATATATGACATTTGTTGTCTATAGGTTTATATAAATAAAGCAATACCCTTGGTGGCAAATGTTTTCTTTTTTCTTTATTTTTCCATGTGTACATATGTGTGATGTGTGTATGTGTGGGGGACACTTGTGTGTGCATGTCAGTGCACATATACATATGCACACATGTATGTGGAGTTCGGAGGTTGAGGTTAGGTGTCTTCTTCAGCCCCTTCCAACTTATTTCTACTTTTATTTTATTTTATTTTTTATTTTATTTTTTTATTTTATTTTATTTTATTTTTATTTTATTTTATTTTATTTTTTTATTTTATTTTATTTTGGTTTTTTGAGGTAGAGTCTCATTCTGGCCCAGGATGACCTGGAATTCACTCTGTATTCTCAGGGTGGCCTCGAATTCATGGTGATCCTCCTACCTCTGCCTCCCGAGTGCTGGGATTAAAGGCGTGCGCCACCACGCCCGGCTTTTAAATTTATTTTTAAAAAAACATTTTATTTATTTGTTTATTTACTGAGAGAGAGAGAGGAGAGAGAGAGAGAGAGAGAGAGAGGATGTATCAGGGCCTCCAGCCACTGCCAATGAACTCCAGATGCATGTGCCACTTTGTGTATCTGGGGAATTGAACCTGGGTCCTTAGTCTTCACAGGCAAGTGCCTTAACCACTGAACAATCTCTGCAGCCCTATTTTTATTTTTATTTATTTATTTTTTGGGAGAGAGACACAGAGAGAGACAGAGAAAGAGGGAGAAGAAGACAGATAGAGATGGGCACGCCAGCAGCCTCTCAGCTGCTGCGAACTAAATCCAGATGTGTGTGCTCCCTTGTGGTCAATTCCTGCATTGCACCCTTGCGTCACTTTGCATCTGGCTAAATGTGGGACCTGGAGATTGGAACCCCTGGAGATTGGAACCAGCGTTCTTAGGCTTAGGAGGCAGCGCCTAAACCACTAAGCCATCTCTCCAGCCCCCTATTTTTATTTAAAAAATTTTATTTATTTATTTGCAAGTAGAGAGAGAGAGAGAGAGAGAGAGAGAGAAGAGAGGCAGACAGAGAGAGAATGGGCACGCCAGGACATCTAGCCACTACAAACGAACTCCAGATGCATGTGCCTCTTGTGCATCTGGCTTACATGCGTCCTGGAGAATTGAACCAGGATCCTTTGGCTTTGCAGGCAAATGCCTTAACTGGTAAGCCATTTCTCCAGCCCTCCCATTTTTATTTTTAATTTAATTTATTTATCTGAGAGAGAAAGAGTCAGTGAAATATATATATATATGGAGAGAGAGAGAGAGAATGGGTACACCAGGGCCTATAGCCACTGCAAACAAACTCCAGATATATGTGCCACCTTGGGCATCTGGCTTACATGGGTACTAGGGAATTGAACTTGGATTCCCAGGCTTCACAGGCAAGCACCTTAACCACAAATCCAACTCTCGAGCCCTCCACCTTATTTTTTGAGACAGGATCTCGTATTGAACCTAGAGCTCATTGATTCAAGTAGTCTAGCTAGCTAGCTTGCCCCAGGGATCCTCCAGTCTGTGTCTCCTTAGTGCTAGGATTACAGGCGTGTGCTGCCATGCCCGACATTTATGTGGGTGTTGGGAATCCAAACACAGGTCCTCTTGCTTATGTGGCAAGTGTTTTATGCATTGAGCCATCATCTCCCCAGGGGATTACAGCCCAGTCAAGTTCCACTAGAAGTGGTGTTATATATATTGTCTAAGCTTCCTTGTTGACCGTGCTGATTCTGTTGGCATGGTTGAAGGCCTGAACACTACTTGTACCTTCTAAGGAAGCTGCATCTTTGCTCCTGTCTTCATGGAGTACCTCTGCTAACTGGGCTAGATAAAGCCTTAGAAACAACATTGTATAGTTTAAAGATGTTACCAAAAAGGTGAAGCAAATGCTGTCTTGGGAGAACCTGAATTCCACAACTTGTTATAACTGACTTAGTATCAACTGAGACATCCTTGTCATTTTAAAGTCACAGTACTGACTGTAAATCCTAAACCTAGCAAAACTTTCCCCAATTATGCTTAGGAATTTCTTACTTCAGTGGAGTTCTTTGGGCATGATTGTGTTAACTGCTAATATTAAGTGTGTCCAACAGCTATATAGTGTTGGCTCAAGGATGTCCTTGAAATTCTTGGAGTGTTGAGCTGAGTAATTCATTGAAGTATCATAGGATAGAACATTCCCTTTTTATCTTTGTCTTCTCTGTTCTCTCCCTTTTGTTTTCTGTCAAACAAAGGCTCTCACTGATCTAAAACTCTCACATAAATACACCATCTGCTTTGTAGGTGAATAAAAAGAAATTGTTTAGATAGCTCCCAATTTCCTCCTCATTTGCAGCATGAACATTGACATTGTTCTGCAAAGTGTGTCAGTTCACAAACACTTTTAAAGGGGGATGGAATAAATACCCTTTTATTCAGATCCTGGACTGGAAACATAATATAGTAATATACTGTATGATGATGTTTTAATCAATGACAAATCACATGTCTGATAGTACCCCAGAAGCTTACAATGGAGCCGAAAAATTCCCATTACATAGTTACATCCTAATCATGGTAATGTTAGCTACTAAGTGAGGTGGTACGTTCAGGGGCAGACTCCTGTGCTAATGTACCTTTCTTTTATTTTCAGCTAAAAGTTTATGGTGCAAGGTTAGCATGACCAGAATGATTCCTGTCAATCACTATAATCTCCATTGTTTTACACTGTGCATGCTTAGGAATAAATGAACACCTACAGGAATTTGGATAGGCTTCCTGAATACAATCTCTATGCTTCCTTTGAGGAGGACATTTCTTTGGAAATGATTCCTGTGTTCTCCTTGCCTGCTGTTGGTAATAAATCATTTTCTACTCTTTTGTGTTTTGGATATCCTTACTATGACTTTGCACTCAATATGAACTCATTGTGTGTGGTTACAGTAACGGTTGTAGCACAACAACATATTTGTAGTTATGCTGGTATAAATAAACCTATTGAGTTTTCAGCTATATAATATATAGTACAAATTGAGTATGGTGTTCTACTGTAATCCTAGCACTTGGGAGATGGAGGCAAGAGTATTACATGGAGGGTATATGAGACTGTCTCAAAAACAAAACAAAACACCAAAAACCTAAAACCCAAAGTACAGCAATACAGGTATGCAATACTCAATGATGATGAACAAGCATATTTCTGTTTCACATATTTACTACACTCTACTTTTTTAATTTTTAAAATTTTATTTATATATTTGGGCAAGAATGAGAGAGAGGAGAGTGGGCGTGCCAGGGCCTTTTAGCCACTGAAATGAATTCCATATGCATGCATCATCATGTGCATCTGGCTTTATATGGGTACTGGGGAATTGTACCTGGGTCCTTTGGCTTTGCTGGCAAGTACCTTAACTGCCAAGCCATCTCTCCAGCTCAATACACTCTACTTTTTAATCATTGTTTTAGAGTACAATCCTTTCAGTTACAAAGGAGTTAATTGTAAAGCAGCCTCCAGTAGGTCCTTCAGGAGATGTTCCAGAAGAAGGCATTGCTGTCATAGCAGATGACAGCTCCATGTGTTATAGGTTCCCTGAAGACCTTCCAGCAAGGCAAAATATGGAGGTGGCAGACAGCGATATTGATGACTCTGATCCTCTGTAGACATAGGTTAATATGTCTGTGTCATAGTTTTTAACAAAAGTTTAAAAGTTACAAAATAGTAGAGCTAGATATGGCTCAACGATTAAAGGCACTTGCTTGCACAGTGTAATGGTTCAGGTTCAATCCCACAGTTACCCATGTGGCACATGTGTCTGAAGTTCATTTGTGGTGGCAAGGGGCCCTGACACACCCATTCCCTCTCCCTCTCATTCTGTCTCATACTCACTCTTTCTGCTTGCAAATAAATAAAAATACTTAAAAGATTAAAAATAAAAAATAACTGATATATATATATATATATATATATATGGAGAGAGAGAGAGAGATTTTCTTACTATGTACTCAAGGCAGACCTAAAACTGGCCATTCTAATATGTTCTACCAAGTGTTGGGATTATAGTTCTATGCCACCATGCCTGGCTTGGAAATTTTAAATATATATAATTTTTATAGAATAAAAATATAAATAAAATGTTTTGTAGCATTATGTAATGTTTTCAGATGTTCTTACAAAAAAGTCAAAAGTTTAAAAAAACTTTAAAGTTCATAAAGGAAAAAAAGTTAGATTAAATTAAGCTTAATTTATTTTTTTAAGAAGTAGCCTTTAAAATATATTTTGTTTATTTATTTGAGAAAGAGAAAGAGGCAGAGAAAGAGAGACAGAGAGGGAGGGAGGGAGGGAGGGAGGGAGGGAGGGAGGGAGGGAGAGAATGGGTGTGCCAGGGCTTCCAGCCACTGCAGACGAACTCCAGATGCATGTGCCTCCTTGTGGATATGGTTTATGTGGGTCCTGGAGAGTTGAACCTGGATCCTTTGGCTTTGCATACAAACGCCTTAACCGCTAAGCCATTTCTCCAGCCCCGCTTAATTTATTTTAAAGGAAAATATGTTTATAATTTAGAGTATTCTAAGTGTACAGTGTTTCTTCAGAACAGTTGTGTTCTAGCTCTTCATATTCACTTACCACCCAGAGCAATTTCCAGGCCAGCAAGCTCTGTTCATGGTATGTGTCTTAAATGAGTATACTGCTGTCCTTTTTGTATTATTCTTGCTTAGTTATACAAATACCATTGTGTACAATTTCCTACAGTATTTTAGTACAATAATATGCTGTACATATTTGTAGCCTAGGAGCAATAGGCTATACCAGGTATGATAGTTTGAATGTATGCCCCCCATTGCCTCAGCTGTTCAAATTAAACCTGTAACTTGGATTTCCAGCTGCCTGATTGGAGAAGGTGTTACTGAGGTGAATCCTGGGAGTCCAGCCGTAAGGTGTCACTGGGGGTGGATCTGAATTCCAGACCAAATGTGTAAGAGAGCAGTCTGAGCTCTGGTAGGACCCCTGCTTGTGGATTTTCGTGTTTTCTGGATGTTTGGTTGTTTCTCTGTGCTTGGATCTGTGAAAGGGGTCCAGCTTCTTCTGCCATTGATGGAAGTTTAACCAGATTTGTAAGCTTGAAATAAATCCCTTTCCCCATTAACTGTGTCTGGTTTGGATGTTCATCCCAGCAACATGAAACTGTCTATAGCACCAGGTATGCTATACCGTCTAGATTTGTGTAAGTACACTCTATGTTGTTAACACATGAAAAGTTGCCTCACTATACATTTCTCAGAATGCATCTCCATTGTTAAGCATCATATGATTTTAATGGCCAATGAAAATGTGTATTTCTGTCTTATACAAAACTCTCTACTGGGTGTTGTATTGTAGAAATATAAGGTACAATTTTTGTCATCCACCAGTGTCTCAAACCCCATTCCTGCTGTTCTTCACAGAATGACTTTGGTAGGTGCTGAGTATCTTCATGGTCTGTCTCCTTCACCCTGGTGCTGATTGTCAGGTCTGCCATGGAAGCAGCACTCTTGCTCATCTCCCCAATTCCTCTGTGGTTTCAGCTGTGGTGTGGCTGATTTTATTGACAACAAAACATACTTACATACCAAAGGTGCGTATTTTTCCCTCCCCTCCCCCCTTCCCTTTAGAACTCCACTCTCCATCATATCCCCCTCTCTCTCCATTAGTCTCTTTTTTAATATGATGTCATCCTCTTTTACTTCTACTATGAGGGTCTTATGGAGGTATTGCTAGGCACAGCAAGGTCATGGATATCAAGGCCAATTTCTGTCTGGGCAGTTGCATTGTAGGGAGTCGCACCCTTCCTTTGGCTCTTCCATTCTATCCGCCCCTCTTCCGCAATGATCCCTGAGCCTTTGAGGGTGTGACAGAGATGTTTCAGTGCTTGGCACTTCTCCATCCCTTCTTCTCAGCACTATGTTGCCTCTTGGATCATCCCAGTGGTCATCGCCATCTGAAAAGAGAAGCTTCTCTAACCAGAAGTGAGAGTAGCATTAATATGTGAATATGAGCATTAAGTGAAGTATTTTCCGGGCAGCTTGGTGGGAATAGTATATACATTTAGATAAGGGCATGCTTTATACCCCTAAGGTTTATGACCTTACCTACCATAGACTTTGCTTAGGTTTTTCAGTACCAGGCATGTATTCCCTCCCGTAGAGGCCTTCAGTCCAATTATAGAGCAGTTGGTTACCCCCACGAGTAGACATGCCACTATTGCACCTGTTCAGTCTTTGGGCCTGTCTGGCCAAATTTGAATATTCAGCATCCACTGTTTTCACTGCTGATGACTTCTGTCTCCCATACTCTGCATGCAGTGCAGCTTTTTCCAGCTTTCAGTTGGCTGGTCTACAGGGAAAAGGTTTTCTGCTCAGCACCAGCTTGCTTTTTCAGTGACCTTGCCTCTCAGGCAAGAGATGTCTTCAGCAATAGGGTCTTACTATCTGTTTCTCAGGGGAAACCAAGGGCTTTGGCAAAAGCCTTTAATGTTTTGGAGGCTACCGGGACCTCCTTGGCCAACAACTCACTGGAAGGTATCCCATCCCAGGTACTGAAAATTTTCTAGTAACAGTCTACAGCTTCTAGATGTACCATTATTCAAAAAGTAGTTTTACATAAGTCTTATTCACAATCTTTTGAAATTAGATTGACCTCCCCTTGCCCTTTTTTTTATGCATTTCTCTACCCATGGCCTTGGTTAGGCCATTCCCCTCCTTGTAATCAGTCCTTCCACTTACATATGTGCAATACCATACACTTCAGTCCTTCCCTTTCCTCCATCCCTTATAGCCTTTTACCAGCTTACTGGTTTCTGGTACCAATTTTTGGTTCCAGTTCACACACAAGTCTGTCTATTTGTAGCTAGGATCCACATATGAGAGAGAACATGTGACGTTTGGCTTTCTGAGCCTGGGTTACCTCACTTAGTATAATCCTTTCCAGATCCATCCATTTCCCTGCAAATTTCATAATTTCATTTTTCTTTACCGCTGAGTAGAACTCCATTGTGTAAATGTACCACATCTTTATTATCCATTCATTTGTGTGGGACATCTAGGCTGCTTCCATTTGCTAGCTATTGTGAATAGAGCGGCAATAAACATGGTTTTGCAAGTATCTCTAAGGAAGTGAGAAGAGTCTTCTGGATATATGCCTAGGAGTGCTATAGCTGGATCATATGGTAAATCTATTTCTAGCTGTCTCAAAACCTCCACACTGATTTCCACAATGGTTGGACCAGGTTACATTCCCACCAACAGTGTAGAAGTGTTCCCTTTTTCCGCATCCACGCCAACACTTATTGTCATTTGTTTTCTTGATGGAAGCCATTCTGACAGGAGTGAAATGGAATCTCAAAGTGGTTTTAATTTGCATCTCCCTGATGGCTAAGGATGTGGAACACTTTTTCAGATGTTTATATGCCATCTGAATTTCATCTTCTGTGAATTCTCTATTTAGTTCCATAGCCCATTTTTTAACTGGGTTGTTTGAATTCTTATTATTCTGTTTTTTGAGTTCTTTGTATATTCTGGATATTAATCCTCTGTCAGATGTATAGCTGGCAAAGATTTTCTCCCATTCTGTAGGTTGTCTTTTTGCTCTACTCACAGTGTCCTTTGCTGTACAAAAGCTTTGTAATTTCATAAGGTCCCATTGGTTGATTAGTGATTTTATTCGCTGAGCAATTGGGGTTATATTCAGAAAGTCCTTACCTATGCCAATATGTTGAAGGGTTTCCCCTACTTTTTCCTCTAGCAGGTTCAGAGTTTCAGGTCTGATATCAAGGTCCCTGATCCATTTGGATTTGACTCTTGTGCATGGAGAAAGACAAGGATCTATGTTTATCCTTTTACATACCGATGTCCAGTTTTCCCAACACCACTTGTTAAAGAGGCTATCTTTTCTCCAATTAATATTTTTGGCATTTTTGTCAAAAATCAGGTGGCTGTAGCTGCTTGGATTAATATTTGGGTCTTCTATTCTGTTCCATTGATCTACCTGTCTGTCCTTGTGCCAGTACCATGCTGTTTTTGTTACTATGGCTTTGTAATATAACTTAAAATCGGGTATGGTTATACCACCTGCCTGATTTTTGTTTTCGCAAAATTGTTTTGGCTATTCGAGGTTTTTTGTGTTTCCAGATGAATTTTAGGATTGTTTTTTCTATTTCCGTGAAGAAAGCTATTGGGATTTTAATAGGGATCGCATTAAATGTATAGATTGCTTTTGGTAAGATTGACATTTTCACAATATTGATTCTTCCAATCCAGGAGCATGGGATGTCTTTCCATTTCCTTGTGTCTTCTGTAATTTGTCGCCGAGTTTTTTAAAGTTCTCATTGTAGAGATCCTTCACTTCCTTGGTTAAGTTTATTCCAAGGTATTTTATTTTTTTGAGGCAATTGTGAATGGGAGAGATTCCTGATTTCATCCTCTGCACGTTTGTTGTTAGTATATAGAAAAGCTACTGATTTCTGTGTGTTTATTTTGTATCCTGCTACATTGCTAAAAGTGTTTATCAGCTCTAACAGTTTGCAGGTAGAGACTTTAGGGTCTGTTAGGTATAGAATCATATCGTCTGCAAATAATGATAATTTGATCTCTTCCCTTCCAAATTGTATCCCCTTTATGAGTGTCTCTTGCCTTATTGCTGTGGCTAAGACTTCCAGTACTATATTAAATAGTAGTGGGGAAAGTGGACACCCTTGTCTTGTTCCTGAATTTAGAGGAAAAGCTTCAAGTTTTTCCCATTTAGTATTATGTTGGCTGTAGGTTTGTCATAAATAGCTTTTATTATGTTGAGATATGCTCCTTCTATTCCCAGTTTCTGTAATACTTTCACCATGAAGGGGTGTTGGATTTTGTCAAATGCCTTTTCTGCATCTATTGAGATGACCATATGATTTTTGTCCTTCAGACCATTTATATGGTGTATTACATTTATGGATTTTATGTATGTTGAACCATCCCTGCATCTCTGGGATAAAGCCTACTTGGTCAGGGTGAATAATCTTTCTGATAAATTCTTGTATTCTGTTTGCCAGTATTTTGTTGAGAATTTTTGCATCCATGTTCATGAGGGAGATTGGTCTATAATTTTCTTTTTTTGATCTGTCTTTGTCCGGTTTGGGTATCAGGGTGATGCTGGCTTCATAGAAGGATTTTTGTAGAGTTCCTTCCTTTTCTATTTTATGGAAAAGTTTGAGAAGCATTGGCGTTAGATCCTCCAGGAATGTCTGGTAAAATTCAGCAGTGAATCCATCTGGGCCTGGGCTTTTTTAGTTGGGAGACTTTTTATAACTGCTTGAATCTCTGTGGTTGTTATAGTTCTATTTAAATGGTTTATCTCTTCTTGATTTAATTTTGGTAGGTCATATGAATCAAGGAATTCATCCATTTCTTTCAGGTTTTCAAACTTAGAGGCATATATATTCTTAAAGTATGTCCGTATGATTTTCTGAATTTCTTTGGTATCTGTTGTGATGTTGCCTTTTTCATCTCTAATTTTATCAATTTTTGTCTCTTTCTCTTTCTTTTGGTCAGATTTGCTAAGGGTTTGTCAATCTTGTTTATCCTTTCAAAGAACCAACTCTTTGTTTCATTGATCTTTTGATTGTTTTTTGGTTTCCATTTCATTAATTTCTGCCCTAACCTTTATTATTTCTTCCCGTCTACTAATTTTTGGTTTGCCTTGTTCTTCTTTTTCCAAGGCCTTAAGGTGAAGCATTAAATTGTTTAGTTGTGAACTCTCCAATTTCTTAATATATGCACTTAGGGCTATAAATTTCCTCGTAGGACTGCCTTCATTGTGTCCCAAAGGTTTTGGTATGTTGTATTCTCATCATCATTTGATTCTACGAATTTCTTGATTTCCTTTTTAATTTCTTCAATGACCCATACATCATTCAATAAAGTGCTGTTTAGTCTCCATGAGTTTCTGTATGCTCTGTATATTTTCTTGTTGCTGATTTGCAGTTTAATCCCATTGTGGTCAGACAATGTACAAGGGATTATTTCAATTTTCCTGTATTTGTTAAGATTTGATTTGTGTCCTAGTATATGGTCTATTTTAGAAAATGTCCCGTGAGCTGCTGAGAAAAATGTATATTCTGCAGCATTTGGATGGAATGTTCTGTAAATATCTGTTAGGTCCATTTGTTCCATGGTATCATTTAATGCAGATGTCTCTCTGTTTATTTTTTGCTGGGTAGACCTGTCAAGTGATGAGAGTGGGGTATTGAAGTCCCCACTACTATTGTGTTAGGAGATATCTCTGACCTTAATTCTAATAGTGTTTGTTTGATGAAATTGGGAGCCCCCATGTTAGGGGCATATATGTTTAGGATTGTAATGTCCTCCTGTTGGAGTGTTCCTTTAATCAGTATAAAGTGACCTTCTTTATCTTTCCTCACAAATGTTGGATTGAAGTCTATCTTGTCAGAAATTAAAATAGCAACCCCTGCTTTTTTTCTAGGCCCATTTGCTTGAAATACCTTTTTCCAACCTTTCACCCTAAGAAGGTTTCTATTTTTTATTGAGAGATGAGTTTCCTGGAGGCAACAGATGGTAGGATCCTGCTTTTTAATCCAGTCTGCAAGTCTGTGTCTTTTGATAGGGGCATTGAGACCATTGATATTAAGAGTTATTATTGACATATATGTGTTTATTCTCACCATTCTTCTTATTTTTTAGTTTTTCCTGTTTTCCCTTTACTCACTTGTTTTAACTGTTATTTGAGTATGGTTTATTTTTTCCTATTTCCTGATGTGTGTGCTTTGCTTTCTCCTCAGCATGAATGATTCCTGCAAGTATTTTCTGTAGAGCTGGTTTAGTTGCCAAAAATTCCTTTAGCCTGTCTTTGTTGTGGAATGTCCTTATTTCTCCATCTATTTGGATAGATAGTTTTGCAGGATAAAGTAATCTCGGTTGACAGTTTTTATCTTTCAGAACTTGAATACATTACTCCAGGCCCTTCTGGCCTTTAAAGTTTGTGTTGAGTAATCTGCTGTGAGTCTGATGGGCTTCCCTTTGTAGGTCACTTGCTTTTTCTCTCTAGCTGCTTTCAATATATTTTCTTTGGTTTGTATGTTTGGTAGTTTAATTATAATATGGCGGGAGAGGTTCTTTCCAGGTTTTGTCTGTTTGGTGTTCTAAAGGCTTCCTGTATCTGCATTGGCATCTCTTTCCCAATTTGGGGGAAGTTTTCCTCTATGATTTTGTTGAAAACACCTACTATGCCTTTGGAGTGAAATTCTTCTCCTTCTACTATCCCTTGAATTCTTATGTTTGATCTTTTCATAGTGTCCCGAATATCCTGTAATTCCCATTCATACCTTCCTATTATTTTGTCTTTTCTCTGTTGGACTGTATTAGATCAGCTACTTGGTCTTCTAGCTTCGATATCCTGTTCTCTCCTTCATCCATTCTACTAGAGAGATTTTCTACAGAGGTTTTAATTTCACTGACTGTGTTCTTTATTGCTAGCATTTCTGAGTGGGTTTTCTTTATTCTTTCTATTTCTGTATTTATGTCTAGTATTGACCTCCTTATTTCATTAAATTGGTTTTCTGTGTTTTCTTTGAATCCTTTGATTTCTTCTTTGAGGTCTTTGAACCCTTTCATTTCCTCTTTGAGTTCTTTGAACATAATTATAATCATTCTTTTGAAATCTTTCTCGGGGATGTCCTCTAAGTCAGCCTCACTGAAGGTCATTTCTGATATATTAATACTTTTGGTGGATTTATATTGTCTGGATGTTTTGTGTTTCTTGTATTGTAATGTAGAGATCTTTGCATCTTGAATTAATTTAATGCTTGGGTTTTCTAAATATCTGCAGTAATGTTAGATGTATCAATCAATCTGATATTATATGTCTTCAGTGTAGGAGTTAAAGGTGTTAAGTGTGGTTCTTAAGGCTCTCAAAGTAATCACAGAAGTGACCCTTGCCTGCTATGAGATTATCAAGTGGGGTGAATGGAACAGAATACAGTCAAGATCCAAAAATTTAACTCAACAATGTACCCCTTCAATGAAATACAGCATAGAGTATTTGTGGAAAAGCAGGTATTATGACAAAGTCACAGTTCCTAAGGATATGTGTTGGCCCACGCCCTTAATCCTGTCAGCTGGGAGGCTAAGATTTCTGATCTGTAGAGAGTTCCAAGGTCAGCTTGTGATCAAGAGAGACCCTTCCCAATGAATGACAGAGGAGGAAACAAATCAGGAAGCAACAAATGAGCAGCCTAGAATATAGCTTATTTAGGAATGTCAGATCTGACCATCCATCAGGATTATATACCAGGCTTATTTGGTGGGTACTAACCTAGTGAAAACCAAGTTACCTTTTGAACGGGTTTGATCACAGCTATGCTGCACGGCTGCTTGGTTCCTTTGCTGTGTTGTGGATTCAGTAGGTCAGCTGCGTCTGTTGGTCTCTGCTTTCGCTGCGCCCAATGCTGCTGGTGAGCTGGTGATCTCTGTTGCTCGCCGTGCTTTCACTCGTGGTGGGGGAGGGGAGGCTGTGAGTGGCGGCTGAAGTCCGTCTGTTCCTCTACACGATCCTCTTCCTCACTAGCCTCTCTGTTGGTCTCTACTGTCCTCCTTCCACGCTTCTTGAGGTTGTGAGTGGGCGGTGTGAGTGGAAAATTCTCCTCACCTGCCTTTTTAAAGTCCTGCAGATCAGCTGTCTCAGGCGGCGCCTAGCCGCGCCGCCGCGGCGGCTGTGGAGCCGCTTTTGCCCGCTTCTGTGGGCTCCAGACGCTCTGGAACTCTCCTACTTCTCTGCTGGGCTTGAAAGTTTACTATGTACCTCACTTTTTAGTAGAAAAGTGTATTTTGCTGGGGTTTGTTTTGCTATTATTCGCTACTCTCTTTTGGCGAGGTTCCTATGTCGCCATCTTGCCACTCACTGCCATTGCCCAGCAGTGCAAGAATGTTGGACTGCATATTGCTACCCTGAGAAAAGAACAAAATTCAACAGTGTACAGCTTGTAGTGAATGATTAGTGCTTTCATATCATAATTAAGTTAAAAAAGTCAGTCTCAGATGATCTAGACTGTTCTGTAGAAAGGCTAGAGGGAAATAGCTTAGGTCCCTTTAGGTCCTTTACTCCTCTACCATGTGAAGCCACATGGATGGTGCCAAAGAGCATGGGCTTTCACCAGACAGTGAATCTACCAAACTCCTTGACCTTGGACTTCCTAGCATCCACATTTGTAAGAAATACAGTCAATGGAACATCTTTCTTCTTTCACTTTTAGGGTCCCCAGCTCCTCAGCTGTTCTTTTGTATGCACAATCAATTTGTACAATGTTTCAATTTGATCAAGTTTTTTTTTTAAATCTCATTTTTGACACAACAAATGTGAGAGGAGAAAGAGCATTTTAAACAGCAAAGATGCTAACAAACCTGTTTTCCTAGGTATATTTTTTTCTCCTTTTCCCCCCTCAAAAAACAACTCCAATTCTCAAAGGTAGCAGCACACCCACAAAGCATGCATGTTGTTCCTGCTTATTCTCTCTCTCTTTCCTTTCTTTATTGGATTGTCTCTGCATTTTTGTAAAAATATCAATATAGCCAGGCCTCGTGGTGCAGGCCTGTAATCCTAATTACTCAGGAGCCTGAGGCAAGAGGATCAAAAGTTAAAGTTGCTGGGCCTGGTGGCTCACGCCTTTAATCCTAGCACTCGGGAGGCAGAGGTAGGAGGATCGCCAGGAGTTTGAGGCCACCCTGAGACTACACAGTGAATTCCAGGTCAGCTTGGGCTAGACTGAGACCCTACCTCGAAAAACCACACAAAAAAGTTAAAGTCCTACCTGGATACACAGTGAGTTCAAAACCAGCATGGATATTTTATGAGATCTGATTTCAAAAACTAAAAAGTGAAAAGGGGCTAGATATGGGGACAGTTGCTGGTTTAACATAAGTTGGTGGGTTCAATCTTCAGGAATTAAATTAATGATAATTAATGAAAATTAATCAGTCAGCTGATCACATATCTGTGAGTATTTCTGGGTTGTCTTGTTCATTGATGTATGTATCTGTCTGGAAATCTCTTGAATACTGTCATTTGTATAGAAAGTCTTGCACAAGTCCTCCAATTTTATGCTGCTTTTTAAAAGTATATTTTATTTATTTATTTGAGATAGATAGAGAGAGAAAGAGGTAGAGAGAGAGAGAATTGGCGTGCCAGGGCCTCCAGCCACTACAAATGAACTCCAGATACAGGTACCACCTTGTGCATATGGCTTATGTGGGTCCTGGGGAATTGAACCAGGGTCCTTTGGCTTTGCAGGCAAGAGCCTTAAATGCTAAGCCATCTTCTCCAGCCCCTTTATGCTGCTTTTGCAAAGCCTTTTTGGCTTTTCCATTTATCTTGCCTTTTCATGTTGTTGAATTAGCTTATTGATCTCTACAAATTTTTTGCTGCAGTTTTGATTGGATTTTTTGTTGAAAGTGTAGAGCAATTTGAAGAGAATTGAGCAAATAATAATTTGAACTTTTTTTCCCAATAATGAGCATGACATATCTCTCCCATTCTTATAGTTCCTTCAAATTTAGTATTACCAGTACAATGCTGGATAGGAATAGTGAGAAGAGATCCATTCCTCTATTATTTTTTAAAATATTTTATTTATTTGAGAAAGGAAGAGAGAGGCAGAGAGAGAGAATGGGCATGCCAGGGTCTCTAGCCAGTACAAACAAACTCCAAGTGCATGCACCACCTTGTGCATCTGGCTTACATGGGTCTTGGGGAATCGAACATGAGTTCTTAGGCTTTGCAGGCAAGTGCCTTAACTGCTAAGACATCTCTTCAGCCCATTCTGTATTATTATTATTTTGTTTTTCAAGGTAGGGTATCACTCTGGTCCAGGGTGACCTGGAATTAACTATGTAGTCTCAGGGTGGCCTCGAACTCACGGCAATCCTCCTACCTCTGCCTCCCAAGTGCTGGGATTAAAGGTGTGTGCCACCACGCCCGGCTCCATTCTGTATTATTTTGAAGCATGCAAAGGACAATTGTATAATTTTACTTGTAATTATGATTCTATGCCTCTAAATGAAAAAGGCTTTAAAGGTGCACAACATTCTTATTACACTGAATTAATAATACATCTTTAATATAAAAAATGTGAACGTTTCTATTTGGTAATGTCATTTTCTTGTTTGCATATTTGGGCCAGGATGACAATAAAGTCCATCTATTATGTTTATTTTACTATTTAGGTTCCTTTCATATCTCTTTATTTTGCCACTTATTTGTTCAAGAAACTAGGTGAGTTTTCTAATAGTCTCCATAGTTGTGATTTTGCTAAAAGCATCTCCAAAGCATTTAACATGTTTCTTTGTTCTTTGGATTTCTTGTAAATTAGTAGCTAGCTATAGAAGCTTACTAAGGCATATATTCACAAATATGTTTGCAAACAGAGAGACATAGAGACAAGAGAGGCAGACAGAGAGAATGGTCACGCCAGGGCCTCTAGCTGTTGCAAACAAACTCCATATGCATGCATCACTTTGTGCATCTGGCTTTACATGGGTACTGGGAAATTGAACATGGGTCATTAGGCTTTGCAGGCAAGGGCCTCAATCACTGAATCATCTTGTCAGCCCTACATTCACATTTTTCACAGCCTCAATTATGAAACAGTTGGATCAAGTCATAAATTATATTATTGCAAAATGTCCCTCTCTGTGTTTAATCAATTCTAAAATTGTAATTACTGACCAACAACTCCTAAATATACACAAACATGCAAGAGCTATCTGATACCCATTCTTCACATTAGCAATTTGCCACTCTTGGACAATTAAATTGTGCTTCACTGAATTTGTGGCCTCTTTGAAGGCTGGAATGACTTAAGCTCACATGTATAATGTAAACATTTCCTTGCAAAAAGTTACAAGCTAAAGTGTTTTGCATTATCTACTACAAAACACTGTAAAACTGCCTTTACTGAAGTTCTTTTTCACTATAGTGGCCAAGCCAGCAGAGTATCTTAAGGAATGATAGAAACTCTCTTATCATAGATGACTGACAGGTTAAAATCTTCCAATAAAACTGCCAGGCATGCTTCACCATCCCTCTGAAGCTCACTATGGCTGCACTCTGGGATTTCAAATCCATTTTGAAGTCCTAGAGAGTTTCCCTCATCAACTTCAGGGAAGGAGGTTTTTGGTTAAGCCTGTAAGACAAGGCTTTGCAAGACTTAGTGTCCAGCTAATTTGGTGAGCTTCCCAAGTGATGGATTTGTTAGCAGAGTGTTTGACATCACTCATTTTTCAAACTCAATACCAAATACACATTGTTGTTTCATCCTGGCTCTGAGAGAATCCATATTTGCTTTGAGGAGACTCAGACCAATTGTGCAACTATATGCCCTTGAGAAACCAAATCTGAACTTCTACTTTTGAGAATGTGTCCAATAGAGAAAATATAAAACTGTCATACATGTGTCCGATAAGGTATGCTGGGTTGCTACTATTGATACAGGCCACAGGTAGTGTGGATCAATCAGTACAAGATGAAAAAATACTGCTTTCAGAGCTCCAGGTATGGATCTAGAACCGGACTTCCATCAGATACCAAGTCAAATGAGTAACAGAGTAACAGTTCTGCCTACTGGCTGACTTAGATTTTCAGATGCAGGGTTCAAGTTCAGTTTTCTAGTCACTGGTGAGTAGTATGTGCTTGTACCTTAGATGTACAATGTACAGACAATGCTGCTAGGGCTATTGGTAGAGGGATGGCGATTCATCTCTATAGGGTGAATCTTTATCAACTACTTAGCAGGCTGATGCCATTATTCTGGAAGTGGTAGCTTATTACCTCAGCTCCTACCCTAGGTAGAATTAGGATTAACAATGCTACTGCGAACATTTGCAGGAGGTCCTTATACTCAAGTCAATCATGGATTGATAATGAATTCTGCCCAGGGAAAGCTAGATGGGCTGTATAGTGAGCCATTTTTTTTAACTCAAGCCTCAGTCTTACAATGTAATAAGACTTCACATGTCATTTTCATATGAAGTGTGAACAATTAAAGCGATTAGCCATAGGATTAGGAAAGCTATTTTAGAGGGAAACCTGAGTTGAAGCATAGTGATGTCCAGGTCAGACTGAGATAAGCATAACCCCAAAGTGTTAGTGGGGCCATTAGTAGGATGAAGAACACATTGAACACTAGGATACCAGTCTGGAAACTTAGGTTAGAAATCCATTATTTGCCCAGAGAAGTAAGTTTCTAGTCTTATCTGTTTATCTTTCTATATTTGAGACTTTGCATTTACTCAGAATACAGATAGGCTGGAGCTGAAGAAGGTCAAGGGATCAGGCTACTAGGATTTAAAATCTGCAGAGGCAGAAGCTAGGCAGGTCTGAACATAATCTCGTTGGTCATACTTTAAAGAAACATTTCAGTAGGTCAGCTGGCATCTTGAAATCTAGGTCCTTGATGCTACCTCCTCCCCTTTGGACAGTAAGTTATTTTGTCATTAACAATGGGTTAATTGGTTGAAAATGTTTGGTTGGCTCGGCCAAGATTTAGATTTGCTTCAGGAAAGCATCTTGGGAGGGTCAGAACCCTGCAATGGGTAGTTGGTTACAAAATGGGAATTAGATGGAGAAGGAATCCATCTCTATTAATCTCTACTTAGGCAGTGATTAGACTTGTGAAGAGAGCTAAGAACTTAATTGCTCAGTGTCATCAGAAAGTCAATTATTTTAATCTCTCTTCAATAGTTAGCTATTAATTAACTAGGAATAAAGAGGAGAGTAATTGGAGATGGATTTGCTCAGCTGTCTTGTGCCTTATAGAGTCAATATTCTTGGCTTGAATGAGATATTGGATGAAAGAAGGTAGGCATGAAAGGATACACTCTACAAAGAGGCTACTAACCGAAGGTGATACCTGGTGAAGAATAATAAGATGGATGATATAGACTTGGGGTATCTTTTATTATCTCACAATGTTTCCAGCAAAATTTACATAGAAGTCCCAATGATGGATCTAATTATTATAGATAGTACCCTGAGGTTTCATATGTAACAACTGAGTAGAGGTTTGGAGTCTGATCTGAGCTAGAATCCTAATATGATCATTTACTACTTGTGAGACATTGCATAACTTATTTAACATCTTTTTTTTGGAGAGAGTCAGAGAGAGAGAGAGAGAGAGAGAGAGAGAGAGAGAGAGAATGGGCACACTAGGGCCTCTAGCCATTGTAAACAAACTCTAGACACATGCACCAACATGTGCATCTGGCTTACGTGGGTACTGGGAATCGAAACTGGGTCCTTAGCCTTCACAAGCAAACACCTTAACTGCTAAGCCATTTATCCATCCCTATTTAATATCTTTTAAGTCTCAGTTTCCTCAACTGCAAAATGACAGTAAAAACGATAATTGCTATACACTTGTTTAGAGAATTGTATGAAAATAATGCACATTAAACACTTAGTATAATGCCTGAAAATAAAAGGTACTCAACAAAAAGATTTGTCTCCTTTTTTTTTTCTTTTTTTGAGGCAAGCCCAACAGACTTGCCTTTTATTTATTTATTTATTTATTTTTTGGCTTTTCGAGGTAGGGTCTCACTGTAGCTCAGGCTGACCTGGAAATCACTATGTAGTCTCAGGGTGGCCTCGAACTCATGGTGATCCTCCTACCTCTGCCTCCCAAGTGCTGGGATTAAAGGCGTGCACCACCATGCCCAGCTCAGACTTGCCTTTTTTATGCAAGAGAGTGAGAGTGAGAGCAAGAGAGTGAATGAGAGAGAGAGAGAATTGGGGTGCCAGAGCCTCCAGCCAATGTAATCAAACTCCAGATGTGTGCACCACCTTGTGTGCATGTGCAACTTTGCATGTTTGCATCACCTTGTGTGTCTGGCTTATGTGGGATCTGAAGAGTTGAACATGGGTCCTTGGGTTTTTGCATGCCAGCACCTCAACCGCTAAAACATCTCTCCAGTGCAGTTTGTCTCCTTTTATACTTTTCAGACCAGGAACATACTGTGGTTGAAAAATACAACTATTCTGATACTTTATACACACTCTTTGCTATAAGGCTGGTGGTAATAGAGTCTTTTGCTTTGGATTTTTTTAAAAAAATTATTTATTTATTTTTAAGCAGAGAGAGATAGAAGAGAGGCAGACAGAGAGAGAATGGGCACACCAGGGCCTCTAACCACTGCAAACAAACTCCAGATGCATGTGTCCCTTGTGTATCTGGCTTACGTGGGTCCTGGAGAATTGAACCGGGATCCTTTGGCTTCACAGGCAAACGCCCTAACCACTAAACCATTTCTCCAGCCCATTGCTTTTGATTTTTAAAATGTGTGTGTGTGTGGGGGGGTGCACATGTGCATGTGTGGGCTTGTGTGTGGAGGACAGGTAGCATTTGGAATACTATCCATCATTTTTTTTTGAGGAACCTAACAGACTGGCCTTTTTTTTAGGGGAAAGAGAGAAAGAGAGAGGGAGAATTGGTGCATCAGAGCATCTAGCCACTGTAATTGAACTCCAGATGCATGTGCCACCTTGAAATACAATGGGATATGCTAGTTTCTTAAGGTATAGGCCGAGAAACTGACAGCTTCAACTTTGTCTCTGGGCATATTTGCTTTTGAGGAAGGTCAACCACCTCATGGTCTCTGTGGGAAAGAAATGAGGCTCCTGGCTTTTAGCCCTGGCTGAGCTATCAGCATGCAATCAACGTGGCCTTGCCAGTCACTATGAATGAACAGCATTGATTCTGCAGCTCCACTTGAGTTTCCCTAGCTAACATTCTATAAAACATGAGGCAAACTGCTGAGCCGAGCCTTGTCTATGTTGGAGGTCAGTGACTAACATAAATGCTATTGTTTTAAGTTACTAAGTTTTGGATGGTTTGTTAAATAGCAATAAATTATCAGAGCACTAAACTATCAGAATCCATTTGATGGCCAGTAGGTATGGGGAGATCTTTTGGGGCAGGTTATGCCATACATTGCCAGCTACATTATGTAAGAGGCAAATGGTCTTATCCATGTCCAGGAATGGCCTTTGACTGAATTAGGGAAATAACCTGTGATTACTATGTGTAATGTTTTAGTTTTTTTTTTCCGAGGTAGGGTCTCACTCTAGCCCAGGCTGACCTGGAATTCACTATGTAGTCTCAGGCTGGCCTTGAACTCACAGTGATCCTCCTACCTCTGCCTCCCGAGTGCTGGGATTAAAGGCGTGCACCACCACGCCTGGCTTATAATGTTTTAGTTTTGAAAATTAAAACACCAACATGAAATGTTTTTGACAAAAATTTGGACAGTATGAAAGTAAATATTTATTCTCTTCCTGCCAAGCTATTCTCTCATATCCTTTACCTCAGAAATGATATAATGATCTCCTGAGGTACTCAAGTAAAACAAATGTTGGTGTTACTCATGAATCCTCCCTTTGCTTGACCTCTCATATCTAGTTTATCAAAAGGTTCTGTTGACTTTATCTTTAAAATGTACCCTAAATCAGTCTGTTTTCTCCACTCCCCACTCTTGCTATCCTAGGTCAAACACTCTTTCTACACTGGGCCTTCTTAGATTGTTTTCCAAGATGCTGTCAACTTTCCAAGTTCTACTGCCATTCCATGTTTTTGGCATCCTTTGCAAGTTTCCAGAGCTCCATGGTAGTTTGAATGAAAGCCCTGTACCTGAATAGCCCTCACGTTCTACACAATGAGCCTCTGAGTGCCAAGTTATCATTACAGTTCTATGCTCAAGTAAAATGCCACACTACAGGTATGGAGTGTGGATTTGTGAGAATGTGGTGAAGGAGCAAATTATGCAACCTAGAATCAAGGGGAGTGTGGTAGTTTGAATATATGTCCCCCAATATATTCAGTGTTTTACTAGTTATAGTTTGCATCTGCAATCACCTTGCTAGAGGCAATGTCACTGGGGGCCGGTCTTAAGGTGTTAATGGTGTGGGTTTGAGATTCCATTGTAAAGATATGCAAATGTGCATAGCAGGAGTTCCTGAAGTGTGCTGTGTGACCTTTTGGCTGTAGTTTCGCTCTGTGTGCTGTGGTGGCTGGTTGGCTTTCTCTCTCTGTTTGGCCCTGTGAAGAGCAGGCTGCTTTTCCTGCCTTTATGGAACTTCCCCTGGATCTGTAAGTTTCAATAAATAATATCCCTTCCTCCATAACTGTGCCTGGTCTGGAAGTTCATCTCAGCAAACCCGAAGCAGTCTGCTACAGGGAGTCAGCTCCCTAAGGTATAAACCTTGACTGATAGAAATCAAGAGGCACCAGGGCCAGGAAGATGTCTTTCTCTTACTTTCTCCTTTCCTATACTAGCCTGAAATGTTTGTTTGTATGTTTCTTTTTCAATAATTCTTAGAAAAAAAATCCACATCTTTACCTGGCAGTTGATTTGCAGCTTGGGGAAGTCATGGCCAGTGAGATCATGAATTGTATTACATTGATTAGCATCTTTACCTTTTCTACCAAGCCCCTTTAATTTTCTTCACCCTTGTTGTCTTTGGCTTGCACAACACTGGGATGGTTAGGGCTTGCATTCTGATCCAGGGTCTATTCTCTAGGGCTAGGCTAAGATAGTTGATACTAGAAATAGTTCTTGAAAATGGATGGCCAGGATGTGGTTTTGGAGCTGCTTTGTTCAGCTGTGTAAAAGCAACACGGGCTCTATTGAGGGTGGTAACCTATTTGAAGTGGCATCACTATTACCCAAGCACATACTTATGCTATGTGCTATTTTGTAGGTATGACATGGAGGTGAAAGGCAAGATATGAAGAAGTCAAGGAGTTATTGCACCTGCCTGGTTTATAAACAGTGTTATTCATATGGGCTTTTGGGGCACAGTGATTGTTTTGGACTATACTAAAAATGTTGCCTCTATAATGACTTTGAAGGACATCCTTAACTCCTGTAGCTGAAGAACAGATGGCACTGAAAACCAGGCTCAGGCTCAGCAGAACTCTATGAAGGACTAAATGGGCAATGTACAGTTTTACTAGGTCCACTATGTCAAAATCAGAGAAGGGAAAAAATGAAACATGAAGACTATACTGTTATTTAGGAGGATGAATCCAAGTATAAGGAACTCCATTTCCCCAAACTTTACTTGTAGCAGAAGTAGCATATTTCAGGCTGGAGAGATAGCTAAGCAGTTAAGGCTAAGTCTGTGAAGCCTGAGGACCCAGTTTTTTTTTTTTTTTTTTTTAAATGTTTTGCCAGTTTAATTGGGTTTTCTCTGATGTATAGCAGTTGGCATATATCTTCCACATATTAGTCTTTTTGTCATTTAAGTTTTTCAATCTGTTATCTTTTGTTGAAGCTCTGAACTGTAAAAGTACTGAAGTCTTTCATATGATTAGTGCTTGTTTGGGGAATTTTTTTTTTTTTTAACCTTGGGACAATGAAGATTTCCTGTTGTGTTCTGTTCTGAAAATTTTCTCACCTCTAACACTTAGGTCTTCACATTTCTTGGACTGATTTCCAAAGAGAAAGATTCAGGTTCACTTTTTTCTTTCTTGGGGGGTATCCAGTTGTTCCAATTATGTGTATTCTTTAATTCTTTTAATATTCTCTGTAGATGGAACCACTAATTTTATCCATCTCAGATCTGTGTCACTTTTCTTGGTTGGAATGATCGGAAATCATTTCCTTCAGAATCTTCATTAGTAAATTTAAGTGAGTATGCATTAGCATTATCCTCTCTTTCAGCTCTGTAATTTTTTCTGGTAGAGATACATGGTGAATATCCATCTCAGTCGCATTTACTATGGCTTTTGTTTTTAAAAGATAGCACACCATTTTATCACAGGAAAGGCAGAAGTGACCTCTCAATGCAGCCAGAGAAGCATGGGTGGAATATAGATGGAAGCCAATGGGAATCCCACAGGAACTACAGAATAAGATGTTGTATATGCTGTTTTTGAGTGAACCTTCAATGCCAACCAGAAGAGGCGCTTCCAAAACGACGTTACCGGTGACTCGGGAGAAGACCACCGCCCCGAGGGACGTGGACAGGTTCCAGGCGAGGTGCACAGTGTCGGCCAGCACGGCGTAGCAGCGCGCGCACTGGAACACGGCGCACCGGTCCGGCTGCAGCCACGCGGGCAGCCGCAAGTCCACAGGGGACACCTCTGTCGCCAGCATGGAAGGGCCGGCAGGCGAGAACCCTCCCACCACCTGCGTGTCCCACTCCGCCGAGGCCCTAAAAGAAGGGTTCGTGGCCTCCTCGGGACTGTCACAAAAGCCAATCGAGGACGCCTCGGCAAAGCGCCGGCTGCGGGGCCGCGAGCGGCCTGCCATCTTCCCCAGCCTGAGCCCGAGGACCCAGTTTTGATTCCCCAATACCCATGTAAGCCAGAAGCACAAGGTGGCACATGCATCTAGAGTTCATTTTCAGTGGCTAGAGGCCCTGGTGCACCCATTCTCTCTCTCTCTCTGTCTGTCTGTCTGCCTCTCTTTATCTCTCTCAATATGTATAAATAAATAATTAAAAACAGAAGTAGCACATTTCTCTTGCCAGATAATCACTTCTTTTTGTCTTGATTACATGATGATTGTACTTTAAGTAGGCGAATTCTTAGATGGCATTTTTCGAGTTCCACCTCACTGTCCTCATTACCTTAAGTAAATAATTACAATCAGATTTCAGGAGAGGCCACATGGTCCTGCAGCAAATGATCCAATGCTTATTAGTAGGGGGAATCAGAAGCAGTTTCTGACTTCAGAAACTTTTGAATTATTTGCAATAAAGAAGCTGAATGAGGGCTGGAGAGATGGCTTAGTAGTTAAGGTGTTTGTCTGTGAAGCTTAAGGACCCATATTCAGCTTCCCAGATCCCATGTAAGCCAGGCATGCAAGGTGACACATGCATCTAGAGTTTGATTACAGTGGTTGGAGGCCCTGGTGTACCAATTCTCTCTCTGTGTCTCATAAAAAGTGGCCAGTCTGTTGGGCTTGCCTCAAAAAAAGAAGAAGCTAGGGCTGGAGAGATGGCTTAGCAGTTAAGGTGCTTGCCTGCAAAGCCTAAGGACCAATGTTTGATCTCTCTCCAGATCCCATGTAAGCCAGATGCATAAAGGTGATGCAAGTACAAGGTTGCACATGCGCACTAGGTGGCCCAAGTGTCTGGAGTTTGATTGCAGTAGCTGAGACCCTGGTGTGCCAATTCTCTCTCTCTCTCTATCTAAAAATAAAATAAAATAAAATAAAATAAAATAAAATAAAATAAAATAAATAAATAAATAAATAAAAGAAGCTGGACGAACAAAAAGTGCCAGCTGAGCCATGGTACACATCTTTAATCCCAGCACCTGGGAGACAGATGTAGGAGGATCACAGTGAGGTCACCCTGAGACTACATAGTGAATTCTAGGTCAGCCTGGGCTAGAGCAAGACCCTACCTTGAAAAACATAAATAAATAAATAAATAAATAAATAAATAAATAAATAAATAAAATTTAAAAATGCAAACTGTATCATTCTACTTATATTATTTCCAAGTATCAGGCAAAGAAAATCTTTGGAGAAAGAAACCAGCAAGAGCTTGCCTCAGGGGAGGCAGGAAATTAGCTGGAAAGGACACAAGAGAATTTTCTGCAGTGCTACAAAGTTTCATATAGTGTTTAGAATTGTTGTTAAATAGGCATATACAAATGTCAAAACTAGAATATCAATATATTCTATGTAAATTATACAACAATAAGAAATTAAATGGGAGTTTATCTCTGCATGGCAAGGATATGCTTACTTTCTTTCTTCAGTGCTATTTTAACTTTCTTGAATTTTATAATATTCTGTATAGGAACATGCTAGCATACCAAAAATATCAAATTAACCTACTATATTTATGAATATATTCACATTGTGAATTTTGACAGGATTGGAAGTGTGGGGCAGAACTCTAAGGCATAGGCCAAAATACCATACTTTGCATCTCTGAACAGTGTGAGAGAGGCACAGTGCTGGTATGTCGTTTTGGAGCTTGTATGTAACGTGTTCTGATGAGCATACTGACCCTTTCTAACACACTTCTTGGGTAACCAGGTGGATGTCAGGTTTAGTTAAGGCCAGGAGCAGGAGGAATCTCTGTAGCAGGTCTAGATCATATTATAAACAAATGTTCATCCTAGGATATATGGTGTATCAGACTCCATGGTGATAGATTTAGTTGCTGGAAAATTCCTAACAAAGTCACAGTATAGATCTCTCAGCTATACTATTGGTGGCAGAAAAATATTCCTTTACGAACACCATGTAATGTTCTAGTAGAGACCCAGTGCCGACTCCGGGCACTGGCTTAGCTAGCTTTTGCTGAGTTACAATATTGCCACACATTTATCTATTTTAAAAACAACTAAAACTTCTTATCTCTCATAGTACAGAAATCTGGTCTTGGCTCCGCTAAGTCCTCTGTACAGGGTCTCATGAAGATGTGGTCAAGGTTTTGGACAGGCCAATTCATTTCTGGAGCTTTGTCTCCTTTTGAAATCTCATATGGTTGTTGGCCCAATTCAGTTTCTTGTAGCTTTAAGACTGAGGTCTCTGATTTCTTGCTTTTTTTTTTTTAACCAAGGCTTCTCTTATGCTAAGCTATCCCCATAGTTCTTTGCCAAATGGCCTTCTCCTGGGTCTTTATAACATCATAGTTTTGTTCTTTTTTAAAAATAATTTATTTTTATGTACTTATTTATTTGAGATAGAGAGACAGATACAGAGACAGAGAGAGGGAGAATGGGTGCACCAGGGCATCCAGCCACTGCAAACGAACTCCAGATGCATGTGACACTTTGTGCATCCAGCTTATGTGGGTCCTGGGGAATTGAACCAAGGTCCTTTGGCTTTGCAAGCAAGTGCCTTAACTGCTAATCCATCTCTCCAGACCCTTAAATTTTTAAAAATAATTTATTTTATTTTATTTTATTTTGGTTTTTCGAGGTAGGGTCTCATTCTAGCCCAGGCTGACCTGGAATTCACTCTGTATTCTCAGGGTGGTCTCGAACTCATGGCAATCCTCCTACCTCTGCCTCCCAAGTGCTGGGATCAAAGGTGTGAGCCACCACGCCCGGCAAAATAATTTATTTTTATAGTTTAGTTCTTAAAGGCCAGCAAAAGAAGCTCTCATTTCAATTTGCAATTTGCTAAGATGGAATCACTTTAATATTTTTTAAATAAAAATTTAAAATATTTAATTAATTTATTTATTTGACAGAAATTGAGACACAGGCAGAGAGAGAATGGGTGTGCCAGGGCCTCCAGCCACTGCACACAAACTCCAAATGCATGTGCCACCTTGTGCATCTGGTTTACGTGGATACTCAGGAATTGAACCTGGGACTTTAGGCTTCACAGGCAAACACTTTAACCACTAAGCCATCTCCTTTTAAAATAAATATTTTATTTATTTATTTGAGCGAGGCAGATAGAGAGAATTTTTTTAATATTTTGGTTGTTTTTTGGGGTTTTTTTTTTGCGAGGTAGGGTCTCACTCTAGCCCAGGCTGTCCTGGAATTCACTATGTAGTCTCAGGGTGGGCTTGAACTCATAGCGATCCTCCTACCTCTGTCTCCCGAGTGCTAGGATTAAAGGCGTATGCCCACCACGCCCGGCTAATTTTTTATAATTTTATTTATGTATTTGCAAGAAAAGAGAGAAAGAGGGAAGAGAGACAGAATGGGCATGCCAGGACCTCCAGGTGCTGCAAAAAAACCCCTCCAGATGCATATGCAACATTGTGCATCTGGATTTTATGTGGGAACCGGGGAGTCAACACAAGTTGTTAGTCTTTGCAGGCAAATACTTGAACTGCTAAGCCATCTCTCCAGCTCTACTTTAATAATATATATGATTTTTTGAAGTAGGGTCTCACTCTAGCCCAGGCTGACCTGGAATTCACTCTGTATTCTCAGGGTGGCCTCGAACTCATGGCAATTTTCCTACCTCTGCCTCCCGAGTGCTGGGAGTAAAGGTGTGCGCCACCATGCCCGGCTTACTTTAATAAATTTTATTATCACACTTAGTAACATGTATTCACTGACCTTTCCATGCATTAGCAGGCATACTCTCCCTCATCCCTAAGATTGAGTCTTACACGACATAATTATGGGAGTAATGGATGCCTAGTAGTCTCAGATTGCATTTACACTTGAAAGGAGGGAACTAAATAAGGTGTATATACTACAGGCACCGAGTGACAATGCAGAAAGAACAGCTTATAATAAATGGAGTATTATGTGTCCTACCAAGTTGTAATGTCAGATGTAAACAATCACAATCTATCACAATATACTTAGGAGTGGGCTCTGGCAGGTCCATGAGGCATTGATAAAATTGTAGGAGCAGATGGCTTAGACTCATGTCACTTGTTTATGTTCCTATTTATTGCCTTTCCTCCAACTCACACCTATGCTGCATCATGTTGGAAGTCTCTACTATTGTAAAATGACAGAGAAGGAAAGAATTCAAGCCTGATTCACAGATGGGTCAGCACAATATGTTGGTACCATGTGGAAGTGTATTGCTATCCCAGTGGGTAGGTTTCTCTTCACTAACACTGATCTAGCATCTGCTATGGTTCAGAGGTTTTGTTTTTTTTTAAACTGGTAACTTGTAACTTTATAAGTAAAAATAATATAGTAACAATAACTCACTGTGGTAGTTTGAATATATGTCCCCCAATATATTCAGTGTTTTATTAGTTATAGTTTGCATCTTCTATCACCTTGCTAGAGGCAATGTCACTGGGGGCCGGTCTTAAGGTGTGGGTTTGAGATTCTATTGTAAAGATATGCAAATGTGCCTAGCAGGAGTTCCTGAAGTGTGCTGTGTGACCTTTTGGCTGTAGTTTTGCTCTGTGTGCTGTCGTGGCTGGTTGGCTTTTGCTCTCTCTGCTTGGCCCTGGGGAGAGCAGGCCGCTTCTCTTGCCATTATGGAACTTCCCCTGGATCTGTAAGCTTCAATAAATAATATCCCTTCCTCCATAACTGTGCCTGGTCTGGAAGTTCATCTCAGCGAACCTGAAGCTGTCTGCTACACTCACTTTATAATTCACTTTCCCACAGTGAACAACCGAACAATCTGCTACCCCCCAGGATGACAGATAGACTCACCACAATGGAAACGGGCCACAACTGCAAGGCCAGGATCTGCCATACTCCTAGTCCTCCGTGCACACGGATACCACCCATGACAAGACAGCTAGACAGGGAGCTCAGGACAATTCCTCTCACCAACCTGCCAGACTTACTCCATTGCGCTCTGGCCTCCAATGAACACATCTGTGCATAATTTTATGAAGTATGTAAATTCCATTTACTAGTTTAAAAAAAGCATAAAAAACTCTGGACCAAGTAAACTTGAACTCAAAGTTAGAGGAGGGATACCAATTACATTAACAACACTTTCTTTTAAAAATAGAAGCACTAAGCCGGGTGTTGTGGTGCACACCTTTAATCCCAGCACTTGAAGGTAGGAAGATCGCCGTGAGTTCGAGGCCACCCTGAGACTACATAGTGAATTCCAGGTTAGCCTGGGCTAGAGTGAGACCCTACCTTGAAAAACCAAAAAAAAAAAAAAAAAAAAAAATTGAAGCACTTTCTTTTGAAATTAACCACAATGGTGAGACTTTTTTTTCTGGTGTCCCATGATGGCCCACAGCTTTACCTGACAAATCCTGCCAGCCTGAGTCTCAGGACACTGAACTGCACCAGCACGTGGGGGAAGCATTACCTCCCGGCAATGTGGAAAAGAGCACATTTCACCATTGGGCCATGAACTTTGAAAGAGGCGCTTGACTTCTCAATGCCAGATATGGTTGGAGAGCTTTCCTTGTTCTATTAGAAAAGTCCATGAGGAAGCTGTGAATACGATCAGTCAAGAGAAGTAAAACTTTATTTTCACTGTCCAAACATCAGTCTATATACTCGGAGAGCCAGCGGAAGCCCTTGCCACAGCCTTGCCTCTTGAGCAGCTGAACCTGAACACTTCCATGGCGTGGGCGTTCAGCTCCTTCAAAGTCACATTCCCCTTTCATGTGGTCTGTCCACAAAGCCCAACTATCTCACAGAGTTTTTCTTCGCTGATTGCATCTGTTCTGTCAATTTTCTTTCCCAAGATAAGGATTGGCACATTGGATATTGTTTCATCAGTCATTAATGTATTAAGCTCAATTTTGGATTTCATGAGACGAGGATGATCAGTACAGGCCACCAAGAAGACAATCCCATTAATGGCTGGGAGATAATTTTTCCAAACCCGGTGTGTTTGCTCGTGTCCACCAAGATCAAAAGTGGTAAAAGTCATTCAAGCAATTATCAGCTCTTCTGATGCTTGTAAAGAAAAAGGTATAGTAATGGAAGCATTCTTAACCCATTTTAAAAAGCTTCAACTTTCTTCTTCTCCAAAATGTTTTCTGCTTCTTAGAAGCACATATACAGAAATATGTCTCATTACAGAAACAGTCAGGAAAGACAGAGATAATGTTCCAGACATTTAGAGTATGTGACCTGAGTGTGTCCTACAGGTTACTTCAAAGTGAGCTGGTTTCTGGGACTTCAGTAAGTGTAAGAACTGTATTAAGTTGGGCGTGGTAGTGCATGCCTTTAATTCCAGCATTCGGAAGGCAGAGGTAGGAGGATTGCCACGAGTTTAAGGCCACCCTGAGACTACATAGTGAATTCCAGGTCAGCCTGAGCTAGAGCGAGATCCTGCCTCAAAAAAAAAAAAATAATTAAATGGGGGTCATGCTCCAAGCCTGGTGTCAACCTTCATCCAAAGGTCACTTGGCATTTTCAAATCTACTAGGATGTACCTTGGAAACATGCTGGCCCAATCTGTCATTTTTGAGCATGTGAAGTAGAGTGGTTTTGCCTGCATTGTCCAAGCCCCAGAATACAAGTTTTCCAGATTTCTTGTAGAGTCCTAAGAACTGTAGCACACTGCTGAAGCCATTGTAGATCCACTCAGAGATGAAGGACATTATTGATGCTTCTACCTTCACACCTTTTGGGTGGTACTTGTGGTGGTTTGATTCAGGTGCCCCCATAAACTTAGGTGTTCTGAATGCTAGGTTCCCAGCTGATGGAGATTTGGGAATTAATGCTTCCTGGATGCAGTGTATTGTTAGGGGCAAACTTATGGGTGTTATTGCCAGTGTCCCCTTGCCAGTGTTTGGCACTCTCTTCTGTTGCTGTTTTCCACCTGATGTTGGCAAGGTGGTGATGTCCATGCTCTGTTCATGCCATCGTTTTTCCCTGCTACCACGGAGCTTCCCCTTGAGTCTGTAAGCCAAAACAAACCTTTTTTCCCCCACAAGCTGCTCTTGGTCGGGTGTTTTCTGCCAGCAATGTGAACCTGAGGGCCCCAGGGGGCTCCTCCAGTGGTGGCAGGCAGCTCCGACCCTGCTCACAGAACAACGAACCTATGGTTCAGATTTTAACCTGCCAGCAGCTCTTCTCTTCTCAATAAAGATAGACAGCCATACAGTTTCAGGCCAGTTACTCAGATTCTTTCTATCCTGAAGGAGGCATTGATTTTCAATGTGGTTATTTATTCTAGAAAGGGATTTGCCTCCTATGCCAGCATTGCCTACCTGGTGCCAGCTATCACAGGCTTACAGAATGTGTAATTGAGTAGAACAGGTTGTTGAAGGCTCAGCTAAGGTACCAGAATGAGAATAAAACTCTGTAGGGTTGGGTTCTATATATTAAATGCCAGGATGTGGTATATACCTTGATCAAATGATTAACATACAGCACTGCATGTCCTATACAGTTATGTGCATCATAATTAGTCAACAATGGACTGTATATAACAGTGTTCCCATAAGATTATAATGGAGCTGAAAAATTCACATCACCTCCTGATGATATAGTTATCATAATGTTGTAGCCCACCATATTACTCACATGTTTGTGGTATACTGGTGTGAACAAAATTACTGCCCTCCCAGTCAGCTTAAAGTATATCTCATAAATTATATATAGTGGTGCCTCATACTTGATAATAAAAGGCTATTTCTGGTTTGTTCATTTACTATACTTTCAGACATTTTAATGAGTGCACTCCTACTTAGAATAAAGTTTGCAGTAAAGAATTCTGCTGTGTGGTGCCAGCAGCCACCTCATACATCTCATGTTTACCACGTCTCTGACATACATCATTTCCCTTGTGCTTGATTCAAGCTTGTGTTCTTTTGTTCATTTTGGATTTAGGAGCAGTAGGCTAGTATACACATTCAAATAAACAAAAATATTATTTTTAAAAATAAAGAAGATGGAGATATGGCCCAGCAGCAGTTTGCAGGTGTGTGCCTGCAAAATCAAAGGACTTAGGTTCAGTTACCCAGGACCCACTTTAGCCAGATGCACAAGGTGGTGGGTGCATGCCTCTGGAGTTCATTTGCAGTGGCTGGAGGCCCTAGTGCACCCATTCTCTCTTAAATAAATAAATAAATAAATAAATAAATAAATAAATAATTAGAATTAAAAAAAGAATAGTATTGCCAGACACATCTTGATAAAACTTAAGGATGAATAAAGAGCATTAAAGGGCCAGGTAAATCAAAAGAATTTTAGAATTTGGGTACAGTGTAAAGAGCTACAGCCCTGGAAACACAGAGATATAACTTACAATTTTGGATTTACAATTTCCTTGCATATCTGTGGGTAAAGAGCTTTCCTTTCAGACCTTTGCTTTCCATATCTGTAAACAGAGAAAATAATAATACCTATGCAGAGGTTATTGTGAGACTTAGATGTTAGTGGGAAGCTGGGTGTGGTGGCATACACCTTTAATCCTAGTGCTCAGAAATAGGAGGATTGCTATGAGTTTAAGGCCCAGACTACAGAGTGAGTGCCAGGTCAGCCTGGGCCAGAGTGAGACTGAGACCCTACCTTGAAAAAACAAAACAAAACAAGAAATTAGTGGCAATGTTTATAAGATGATCTGTGCCTGGCAAATAAAGATTCAATAAAATTATACATGCACTTAACACACTTCTTGTCAGACAGACATGATGTAACTATAAACACAATGAAATGGCACTGTCTCTGGGAATAACTTTAGTAATGTGTTCATATAATCATGTTTTCTTAGCTCTATTTTATGATTATTATTATTATTTTGGTTTTTGAGGCAGGCTCTTGCTTTCTAGCCAAAGCTAACCTGGAATTCACTATGTAGTCTCAGGATGGCCTCGAACTCATGGCAATCCCCTTACCTCTGCCTCTTTCCTGAGTGGTGTATGCCACCATGTCTGGCTTCTTTATTTTAGTTTAAAACAATTTATTTAGAATTTCTCTTATCGCAGCTATTTTTTCTCTTAAATTTTGACATTTTTCCTCTATTGTTCAACAAGCTAAGTTCTTTCAGTCTAATATTTATAATACTTTTCTTTAAAAGATGTATTACCTTTATTCCCACCATTTCAATAGAACTGTTCTAGGTTTCACACACTATTATCATCTTGAAACTTCTCTTTGAATCTCTATGATCCAATCACCTGTTTCCTGTATTTTATATTTTCTTTTCAAAATATTTTTAAAATAGCTGGGGAGATGCCTCAGTGGATAAAGCCCTTGCTTCACAAGTATCATGCTGATCTGAGTTTGGATCCCCACAATCCTTGTAAAGCTAGATTCTGAAGATGGGAGGCAGAGATAGGAGAATCCCTGGAAATTCACTGGCCAGATAGATAGCCTGGCATACACACAGGCAAACAAGAGAACCTGCCTCAGAGATGGGAAAGGCGAGGAGCAACACCAGAGGTTGTCCTCTGACTTACACATGTGTGCTGCAATTCACAGGTATGAACATGCACAAACACATACATATGTGCTTCCTAAGAAAAGATGTGTTAGAAGTTGGGAATTTGCATATCTGATAATAACTTTTTCTTCTCTAGAGTTTGAATGTGGTTAGGTATGCATTTCTAGGTTGCAAAAAGCCCATGGTGTTTCAGTTACAGGGTTGCTACTAAAAAAAAAAAAAAAAAAATCAAGCGTGATTCTGATTCCCAAGCCATATTCCCAAGCTGCATGTCTTGTTATGTCTTCTCTTGTCTGGCAGCTTATAATAACATTTATGATTATATTTTCCCAAAATTGATGATGAAAAGCCCTACTGGAAATATGTTCTCATTCATAATGCCAGGCACTTGATGGGTCAGATTCGTATTCACATAGTTCATTTCTGGGGAATAGCCTTATTTCTTTAATGTTTTCCTTTTTTGTTGGCATTTACTCTTACCTAGATACTGTACATTATGGACTGATACAATATTTTGTCTCCATTTCTTCAGATTTGATGAAATTAGACCATATAAATAACTCCTAACCACAATTTATGGGAAAGAAGAACAGAATGGAGGAAGATCCCATCCCATGTGCTCACAAAATGAGGTAACAGTGGAAAGCAAGCTAAGTTTTCCTTTAAAATCCCATCTATTCTCAGTTATTAGGTGAACAATGTAACTTTGATGGTAGAAATGGGGTTGAAAACTTAGAGGTAAAATATGTTTCTGGAACAATTAGGACTCTAAATATTTTTTTGTTTTTTTTTGAGATAGGGTTTCCTCTGGCTCAGGCTGACCTGGAATTCACTATGTAGTCTCAGGGTGTCCTTGAACTCACGACGATCCTCCTACCTCTGCCTCCCAAGTGCTGGGATTATAGGAGTGCGCCATCACACCTGGCCCTAAAGTTTTATCCTTATCTGGTGTTGTCATGTCTCTGAATAACATGGGAGACAGCAAGTCCATCTTTATGGGAACTAGAGCAGAGCAGTTCTGAGCTTTGGAAACCCAGACACAGAAAACAGCATTGAAGCACAAAACCAAACACAGAGAAAATAATTGAATATCCACTTTAGAACTGTGAGACTACAAGCTGGCTTGATCTGTACCTTATCCAAATGCAATAAATCAGGCTTACCTAATTCCTCCACAAGCAATTAATGAAAGAAACTTTCTCTGGGGAAACATTTCAATAGCCAAGTAATGTTGACATTTAGGGAGCCCTACCAAACAACCAACCAGCCACCCCACCAACCCACCAACCAACCAAACAAAAAAAAAAAAACAGGAGGCTATTTGTTGGCTCTAACAGGAAGTGTACCAGTTGGCAAACCCTGCCCCTGCATAGATTCCATTCAAGATTTGAAAGTGGGGCTGGAGAGATGGCTTAACAGTTAAGGCACTAGCCTGGGAAGCCTAAGGACCCAGGTTTGATTCCCCAGTACCCATGTAGGCCAGATGCACAAGTTAGTGCATGTGTCTGGAGGTTGTTTGTAGTGGCTGGAGGCCCTGGCACACCCATTCTCTATCTGCCTCTCAGTCTTTTAAATAAAATATTTTTAAAAATTCATAAAAGATTTGAAAGTGAAATGTAAAAATTAATAAGCAAGAAAGGTCACTTGAAAAAAGGCATTCAAAATGAAAGAGACTAAATAAGTTGGAGAGAAGCAAGTCTAAAACAATTCAAAAACTTAAGAAGGCTTACAAGAAATTATAATATCCTTAGAGTAGTAAGGTACACTAAACTAGAATAAGATGCTGTATGAAAAGAGAAGAATGTTTGGCACTCATTCTAGAATACATTTTTTTCTTTTTGTCTTCTAGTTGCATATATCATGATTAAAGGTAAAAGTGCGTAATTGTGGGCTGGAGTATCATACTGAGATGAGGAAATACTAAAAATAATAAAAATATGACTGCTATAATCTGAATGTGAAATGCCCCTTATGTGTTTGAACACTTGGCCTCCAATTGGTGCTGCTATCTGGGAAACTGGTGGAATCTTTAGGAAATTTTGCCTCATTAGGGGAAGTGGCTCACTGGGGACAAGCCACCCTACTTCCTGTTTACTATATTTCCTGACTATAGATGCAATGTGATCAAAGGCTTCCTGCTCCTGCCATTATGCCTTTCCCCACTGTGATGGATGGTATTCCCTTGAACTACAAGACAAAATAAAGTCTTCCTCCTGTAAGCTGCTTCCTGTCAGGTATTTAGTCAAGGCAATGAGAAAAAGTAACTAATATAGGGCCCAAAGTTATGCCGAGTACTTTAGGAAAATGAATTTACATTTTCTCATGTCACAAAAAATCTGTGTCTAATTATTATTTTTTTGAGATAGAGTGAGAGAGAAAGAGACAGAGAATGGGTGTGTCAGTGGCCTCTCAGGTGCTGTGAACGAATTCAGATGCATGCGCCCCCTTGTGGGCAAGTGTGGCATTGCACCCTTGTGTCACTTTAAGTCTGGCTAAACATGGGACCTAAAGAATCGATTGGGCATTCTTAGGCTTGGCAGGCAGGTGCCTTAACTGCTAAGCCATCTCTCCAGCCCCCCCTTTTTTTTTGTGTGTGTGTGTGTGTGAAAAGCATAGGGAGGACATGTAATCAATGAACATTGGCAAGAGGAGTAGATAAACCAATCCACTGATCTAAAGGACATAGAAATAAGCTTTAAATTTAAATAGAGGAAGAATTAGGGCAAAGGGTATACTAGAATCCATAGTGGACTTCTGTAATCCCAGCTCACTGATGGTGACATGGAAGGGAGAGAAAGAGAAAGAATTTTTTTAAAAAAAATATTAATTAAGAGAGAGAGAGAGAGAGAGAATAGACATGCCAGGACCTCGAGCCACTACAAACTAACTTCAGACACATGTGCCACCTTGTGCATCTGGCTTATATGGAATCAAACCTGGGATCTTAGGCTTCTCAGGCAAGTGCCTTAACCACTAAGCCATCTCTCCAGCTTGTGGGGAAGCCAATCTGGCATACACAGGGGTAAACAATACCTCAACTGAGGTGGAATGAGCGGACTTCCAAGATATAATACTTTTTAATTTTTGGAGAGTCAGTGCTTGGAGTGTGCAGTGTTTGGGCATGTCTAATTATCTTTGCTCGAAGGTGGTAGTCATGATCCAATTATAAGTACATGAACACAAGCCTGGAAAAAGTTAGCACCATTAACAATTTTATTTTATTTTAAAAATATTTTGTTACTATTTATTTACTTGACAGAGAGCGAGAGAGAGGGAGAGGTGGGGTGGGGGGAGAGAATGGGCATGCCAGGGCCTCTAGCCACTGCAAATGAATTCCATATGCATGTACCACCATGTGCATCTGGCTTACTTGGGTTCTGGGCAACCCAGCCTGGGTCCTTAGGCTTCACAAGCAAGTACCTTAACTGCTAAGCCATCTTGCTAGTCCAAATTAACAATTTTAGTTTGGAGGATACCAGCTTGGGAAAGTGTTCCATCATGTATTGCATTTTAGAAGGCTTACATGATATATGATAAGGTGCTTATTTAGTCAAGGAAAATAGATATAGACCATGTTTTAAATAGGAGGACATCCCAAATGACAGTTTTTTCATCTGTGGTACTGATTAATATAGAAAAGTCTAAGTAATTTTATTTGTAATTTTATATTTTGAAAATCCAGATCAAATGCATATTGTGTAAAAGAGAGCACTTGTATACATAACTTATATACCTTTAACTCTACACACATTTGTATAATATTTAGATAAAATCCAGACATACATTTTGGCACATCTGTGGACACAGATACAAAGAGTATTAAATGTACTAAAAATCACCTTAGAATAACAGTTGTTTGTAAAGTGGTAATTTTAAAGACATTAACATGACATTGAAATGAATCACAGCTTTGTTAGATTGAGTTTACTGAGTCACCAAAAGCCTGACAAAGGCAGCAGAAAGCATAAGCAATTATCTTGACAAAATATAAAATCCTTGTCCTTTATGCTCTTGCTTTTGCAAATGTTACTAAGAGCACATCAATGTTTTGAAAAAGCCTTGTTACTTTGGACACAGAACATTCAGTTCTAGTTTTAAATTAGTGCATTCAATTTTGACTTCAGAAAATCCTTTGGATACATTTACATTTTGAAACACCATTTTACAAAATTTTGAATTTAGAAAAATTATTTTGTTTTTAAGTAAAATATTTTATGTTTTTCATATATTTTTATCATCAAAATACATCTTAAACTGTTTCATATTTTCTGCTATACAACTGCACATGTTAATTAAAATTTTAATTATTCAAAATCTTACCAATACTGAAGAAGAAAGCAACTTTAAACTGTTTCTCTAAGCATTAGCAATTTATGTAATTCCAAAGAGAATTGTTTTAAAGTTATATTTATGATGAAGCAAAATAATAATTATTGTTATTTACCTGCATGACTAAACTTTGGGTCATTTTGCAAGCCTTACTTTGGAAGCAGCAACTAGATTTTAAAATGAAATAAAAATTATCCTTAGTAGCCGGGTGTGGTGGCGCACGCCTTTAATCCCAGCACTCGGGAGGTAGGAGGATTGCCACCCTGAGACTACAGAGTGAATTCCAGGTCAGCCTGGGTTAGAGTAAGACCCTACCTCGGAAAACCAAAAAAAAAAAAAAAAAATCCTTAGTCCCAACTTCTACTGTTACCTCCTAAATGACTGCATTTTTACCTGACTAACATAAGGCCTTTGAATAGACAATAGACATCCCCTTTTATTCAGAGGCAGAAGCCAAAGTGGGAAACAAGAAAGAGCATACACAGACAGGCAATGGTCTCTATATATTAATACTATAATGGAAGGCCTAAAAACCATACTAAAATGTTCACACATACATAAAAATACATACATAAAATATTTATTTATATATTTTCAAGACAGAGAGAGGAAGAGAGAGAGAGGGAGAGAGAGAGAGAGTTAGAGAATAGGTGCACCAGGGTCTCTAGCCACTGCAAATGAACTCCAAATGCATGCACCACCTTGTGTGTCTGGCTTACAGGGGTACTGGGAGGATAAAACCTGGGTCCTTAGCCTTTGCAGGCAAGCACCTTAACCGCTAAGCCATCTTTCTAGCCCCAAAACACACATTCACATTTTAAATTAAACATGTCAATAATAGTAATTTTATTTTTTGGTTTCTTGAAGTAGGGTCTCCCTGTAGCCCAGGCTGACCTGGATTTCACTATGTAATCTCAGGGCGGCCTTGAACTCACAGCAGTCCTCCTACTCCTGCCTCCAGAGTGCTGGGATTAAAGACATGTGCCACCATACCCGGCTAAGAATAGCAATTTTATTAGATGCAAAATTAACTGGCTGCAGGTTTGCTATTCAATTATTTTTCAGAAATTCTGGAGGAAGAGTAAATTTTGCCTTATGCATTTTTGACCGAAATGATATAAAAACAATTGCGGGCTGAAGAGATGGCTTAGCGGTTAAGGTGTTTGCCTGCAAAGCCTAAGAACCCGGTTCGATTCTCCAGGTCCCATGTAAGCCAGATGCACATGGTGGTGCATGCATCTGGAGTTCGTTTGCAGTGGCCAGAGACCCTGGTGTGCCCATTCTCTCTCTCTCTCTTTAGTAAATAAATAAAAAAATAAAATCTTTAAAAAAACAACAATTGCACTAGTTCAGATTTCAATTTTTTTTTTTTTTTTTTTTTTGATTTTTCGAGTAGGGTTTCACTCTCGCCCAGGCTTCCAAATTAACAATTTTAGTTTGGAGGATACCAGCTTGGGAAAGTGTTCCATCATGTATTGCATTTTAGAAGGCTTACATGATATATGATAAGGTGCTTATTTAGTCAAGGAAAATAGATATAGACCATGTTTTAAATAGGAGGACATCCCAAATGACAGTTTTTCATCTGTGGTACTGATTAATATAGAAAAGTCTAAGTAATTTTATTTGTAATTTTATATTTTGAAAATCCAGATCAAATGCATATTGTGTAAAAGAGAGCACTTGTATACATAACTTATATACCTTTAACTCTACACACATTTGTATAATATTTAGATAAAATCCAGACATACATTTTGGCACATCTGTGGACACAGATACAAAGAGTATTAAATGTACTAAAAATCACCTTAGAATAACAGTTGTTTGTAAAGTGGTAATTTTAAAGACATTAACATGACATTGAAATGAATCACAGCTTTGTTAGATTGAGTTTACTGAGTCACCAAAAAGCCTGACAAAGGCAGCAGAAAGCATAAGCAATTATCTTGACAAAATATAAAATCCTTGTCCTTTATGCTCTTGCTTTTGCAAATGTTACTAAGAGCACATCAATGTTTTTGAAAAAGCCTTGTTACTTTGGACACAGAACATTCAGTTCTAGTTTTAAATTAGTGCATTCAATTTTGACTTCAGAAAATCCTTTGGATACATTTACATTTTGAAACACCATTTTACAAAATTTTGAATTTAGAAAAATTATTTTGTTTTTAAGTAAAATATTTTATGTTTTTCATATATTTTTATCATCAAAATACATCTTAAACTGTTTCATATTTTCTGCTATACAACTGCACATGTTAATTAAAATTTTAATTATTCAAAATCTTACCAATACTGAAGAAGAAAGCAACTTTAAACTGTTTCTCTAAGCATTAGCAATTTATGTAATTCCAAAGAGAATTGTTTTAAAGTTATATTTATGATGAAGCAAAATAATAATTATTGTTATTTACCTGCATGACTAAACTTTGGGTCATTTTGCAAGCCTTACTTTGGAAGCAGCAACTAGATTTTAAAATGAAATAAAAATTATCCTTAGTAGCCGGGTGTGGTGGCGCACGCCTTTAATCCCAGCACTCGGGAGGTAGGAGGATTGCCACCCTGAGACTACAGAGTGAATTCCAGGTCAGCCTGGGTTAGAGTAAGACCCTACCTCGGAAAACCAAAAAAAAAAAAAAAATCCTTAGTCCCAACTTCTACTGTTACCTCCTAAATGACTGCATTTTTACCTGACTAACATAAGGCCTTTGAATAGACAATAGACATCCCCTTTTATTCAGAGGCAGAAGCCAAAGTGGGAAACAAGAAAGAGCATACACAGACAGGCAATGGTCTCTATATATTAATACTATAATGGAAGGCCTAAAAACCATACTAAAATGTTCACACATACATAAAAATACATACATAAAATATTTATTTATATATTTTCAAGACAGAGAGAGGAAGAGAGAGAGAGGGAGAGAGAGAGAGAGTTAGAGAATAGGTGCACCAGGGTCTCTAGCCACTGCAAATGAACTCCAAATGCATGCACCACCTTGTGTGTCTGGCTTACAGGGGTACTGGGAGGATAAAACCTGGGTCCTTAGCCTTTGCAGGCAAGCACCTTAACCGCTAAGCCATCTTTCTAGCCCCAAAACACACATTCACATTTTAAATTAAACATGTCAATAATAGTAATTTTATTTTTTGGTTTCTTGAAGTAGGGTCTCCCTGTAGCCCAGGCTGACCTGGATTTCACTATGTAATCTCAGGGCGGCCTTGAACTCACAGCAGTCCTCCTACTCCTGCCTCCAGAGTGCTGGGATTAAAGACATGTGCCACCATACCCGGCTAAGAATAGCAATTTTATTAGATGCAAAATTAACTGGCTGCAGGTTTGCTATTCAATTATTTTTCAGAAATTCTGGAGGAAGAGTAAATTTTGCCTTATGCATTTTTTGACCCGAAATGATATAAAAACAATTGCGGGCTGAAGAGATGGCTTAGCGGTTAAGGTGTTTGCCTGCAAAGCCTAAGAACCCCGGTTCGATTCTCCAGGTCCCATGTAAGCCAGATGCACATGGTGGTGCATGCATCTGGAGTTCGTTTGCAGTGGCCAGAGACCCTGGTGTGCCCATTCTCTCTCTCTCTCTCTTTAGTAAATAAATAAAAAAAATAAAATCTTTAAAAAAAAACAACAATTGCACTAGTTCAGATTTCAATCTTTTTTTTTTTTTTTTTTTTTTTTTTTGAGGTAGGGTTTCACTCTCGCCCAGGCTGACCTGGAATTCACTCTGTAGTCTCAGGGTGGCCTTGAACTCATGATGATCCTCCAACCTCTGCCTCCCGAGTGCTGGGATTAAAGGCATGTGCCACCACACCTGGCTCTAGATTTCACTCTTTTAAAATATTTTTTAGTTTTATATATTTGAGAGTGACAGAGAGAGAGAGAGAGAGAGAGAGAAAGAGAATGGGTGCACCAGGGCCTCCAGCCACAGAAAACGAACTCTAGATGCACGTGCCACCTTGTGCATCTGGCTTACGTGGGTACTGGGGAATCGAACCTCAAACCGGGTCCTTAAGCTTCACAGGCAAGCGCTTAACCGCTAAGCCATCTTTCCAGACCTCACTCTTTTTTTTTTTTTTTTGAGATAGGCTGAGATGGAATTCACTATGTAGTCTTTGGCTGGCCTCAAACTCACAGCAATTCTCCTAGTTTGGCCTCCCCAGTACTAGGATTAAAGGCATGTGCCACCATACCTGGCAGAGAGAGAGAGAGAGAGAAAGGGCATGTCAGGGCCTCTAGCCATTGCAAATGAACTCCAGATGTATGTGCCAGCTAGTGCGTCTGACTTTATGTGGGTACTGGGGAATCGAACTCTGGTCCTAAGGCTTTGCAAGTAAGTTCCTTAACCACTGAGGTATCTCTCCAGCCCCAGATTGCACTCTTAGATCCATCATTGTTTCAGTCAGGTTCACATTGCTGCCAAAAAATACCTGACCAAGAGCAGCTTGTGGGGGGAAAAAAGGTTTATTTTGGCTTACAGACTCGAGGGGAAGCTCCACGATGGCAGGGAAAAATGATGGCATGAGCAGAGTTTGGACATCACCCCCTGGCCAACATCAGGTGGACAACAGGAACAGGAGAGTGTGCCAAACACTGGCAAGGGGACACTGGCTATAATATCCACAAGCCTGGCCGGGCGTGGTGGCGCACGCCTTTAATCCCAGCACTCGGGAGGCAGAGGTAGGAGGATTGTCATGAGTTCGAGGCCACCCTGAGACTACATAGTTAATTCCAGGTCAGCCTGGACCAGAGTGAGACCCTACCTTGAAAAAAAAAAAAAAAAAAAATATATATATATATCCACAAGCCTGCCCCCAACAATACACTGCCTCCAGGACGCGTTAATTCCCAAATCTCCATCAGCTGGTGAACTTAGCATTCAGACTACCTAAGTTTATGGGGGACACCTGAATCAAACCACTAGTCATCATGTTTCTAAAAGCCTAGTCTGCTAGAACGCTCCCTGAGGCACCAGGATAGGACACATGCAATATTTCCCATGGCTACACAAATTGCAATAAAGATTTACAAAACACCTTTGTTTCTCTGTATAACTTATATTTCTTCTGGCTAGTTACCAGCACAAAATTGCAGGCTCCAAGCTTCCTGTCACATCAATAGATGTCTAAATAGTTCAGCATAGCTTCAGATTGAGCCCTAAAGACAAAGCCTGTCAGACAAATGGCAGATTCCCAAATAGTTCAAAAGAACTTCTAAACTGACTAGTAAAAGCAATGCCACTGGTTCACCAATTGTGGAGAACTTAGCAAAGGCTTTGCAGACTATAGAGTCCAAACACTTGTTTCTTTGCATCACTGAATACTAGTAGAAAGCAGCTGATGTTGGCTGAAGAGGAAAAAAAAAAGTTTCTGGAATAAAAGTGATTCCAGCAGCTGTGTAGGGCCATTCAATTTTTCCTCTTTGTTTGGGTCTAACTTGTTAGGAGTGGCTGATGCCCCCAAATAGTCTTTTCTCTTGGTTTGGCTTGTCAAATTTGTCACCAGCATCTTAGGGAAAAAGCCTCAACTGTGGCAGTCCCAACAGGCTAAGTTTGGCCACCCATCCCAATATTGCCAATTAAAAAAATGAACCATGATGAAAAGCAGAGAGAGGAGATGTAATTAATCTTCATTGATAATACGGAGAGATAGAGGGTTCCATTGAGCCCCAAGTTCATGTTCCTTAATTTTCTTTAAATCACATAAGAGTATAAATTATCAAACCTATATAAAAGCTCTATCAGTTCTTTTCTGAGTATGTACCCAGTCCTAGCCATGTATGTAGCCTTTTAGATTTCTAGGAATATAAGGAAGCTTTCAAAATGTTCATTTCTCAAAATATTCCATTTCTAGCACTTCTTCCCAAGATTTGGGGTTACTTTATTGATTGCCTCAACTGTTATCCCTTGTCCCAGGTGGCAGCGATTAATATATTTATTTTAATTTCTTTCAACAACGGCTCCCTGGGTAGTCACCTCAGTCCTGGCAGAGTCTGAGTTCAGCTAAATAAAGACAAATTCTTTGAGTTGGTCTCTTAGGGAACAAAAGGCAAATCAAACAGACACAACTTTGAAAACAAGGTCTATTCTGCATCCAGTACAGAGTACTTATACCAGGTGTGGTGGTTTGATTCAGGTGTCCCCCATAAACTTGAGTGTTCTGAATGCTAGGTTCCCAGCTGATGGAGATTTGGGAATTAAAGCCTCCTGGAGGCAGTGTTTGGTTGGAGGTGGGCTTATGTGTATTATAGCCAGCTTCCCCCTGCCAGTGTTTGGCACACTCTCCTGTTGCTGTTGTCCACCTTATGTTGGTCAGGAGGTGATGTCCAACCTCTGCTCATGCCATCGTTTCCCCCTACCATCATGGAGCTTCCCCTTGAGTCTGTAAGCTGAAATAAACCCTTTCCCACAAGCTGCTCTTGGTCAGGTGTTTTCTGCCAGCAATGCAAACCTGGCTACAACATCAGTCTCTTTTGCATCTATTACTTAGTACTTGTACCAGGTCTGTTCTGTATCCAGTTCTGTGTACTTATATCAGGTCTATTCTGTTTCCTCCAATACTGAGTTCTTGTATCAGAATTTTGTATTGGTTTCCTCAAGACTGCTTTTCAGCTGAGGCATGGATCTAGGGTAAGTGAAAAGGCCACAAAGCTCTATTGTTAGAGTCTGACTCTTTTTTTTGTTGTTGTTCAGTAGAAACTTTGTATGGATATATCACGTGTTGGTACCATCATTCCCTTTGTAACAGACAGCTTCAGTTCCCTGAGATGAAGTTTCAGGCCAGTCACAGTTATGGTGGAAGGGATTTATTGAAGCTTACAGATCCAGGGGAAGTTCTATAATGGCAGAAGAAGCTGGCCCTGCTTATTCAAACTACCATACCCTTCCTCTCCACCCCCATTCCACTGAGGGCCCTCCTAGGTGGAATTGCTGGTATTTTATTAAATTAAGCATATCCATATTTTTGCAAGGTTTTGATTAGTATCCACAGTTCAAAAATTGTTTCAGACAGCTTTTGTGGAGGGACGGAAATATTGGAGTTCTCCATTGCATCATTTTTGCAGATGTCCACTGAGTTCTTTCCTTGCTTTATTTTTGTGCGGCCTTGATTCTTTGGAAGACTACTGGTTAGGTGATTTTTCAAATGTTCCTCCCATGACTACACTGAGGATTTGAGGTAAAGTTCCCTTCTCACCATACTATGTCATTGGTACGTACTCTCACCATGACTCAACACTGTCCAGAGGAGTTAAGGTAAAGAGTAATGGTTCAGGGGTTGGGCCATTAAAATCAAATACATCTGCATTCAGATCTAACACCTCCATTTCTCTCTTTCTTTTTTCTTTTTTGAGGTAGGGTCTCACTCTAACCCAGGCTGACCTGGAATTCAGTAGGTAGTCTCAGGGTGGCCTCAAACTCACAGTGATCACCTACCATTGCCTCGCCCCCCCCAGTGCTGGGATTAAAGGCATGTGCCACCACACCCATCTCATCTCCATTTCTTAAGTAAGTGATATAACTTTTAAGAGCCTCAGTTTTCTCAAATGTAAAACAGGAATAGCAGTAGTAGTAGATTCCTTGTAGAATTACTATGGAGACTCAAATGAGAATATGTACATGAATTACTTACCATAGTATGTAACAATAAGAATTACAGTAAGTGTGAGCTGGGCATGGTGGCTCACGCCTTTAATCCCAGCACTTAGGAGGCAGAGGTAGGAAGATCACTGTGAGTTCAAGGCCATCCTGAGACTACATCGTGAATTCAAAAGAATTACATAAGTGGTTGCATATTCATGTGAGTATATGCAAGAAAGATTGAAAAAATAATATCAAGGGATTCTGAAGTCATTCTCTTTTTTCTATTTTAAAATCTTGTTTATTTGTGATATATATAATGTATTTTGATTACGATCACTTCCCATTACTTTTTCTCCCTCTACCATCCCCCTTCCACTGAATCCCTTCTTTCTAACTAGCTCCTCTTCTACTTTGATGTCTGGTTTTTGCCCCCCTCCACCATTCATGAAGGAATGTCGATGGGCCCACTATTGTGAAGGTCTTGAAAAGGTCACAACAGCTGCTGTAAGATCAGGAATGCAATGGCCACTTCATTTCTGGACATCGGGGTTCCAAAGCACTCTTCAATGGAAGGTTCTTACATTCTTTCTGCCCCTTCTTTTGCAATGTGCCCTAAATCTTGAGGGTGTGATAGAGATGTCTCATTTAGTGCTAAACATACAACAGCCACTCACTTTCAGCAATTTGATGAGTTTTGAACATCTAACATTCCCATTATGAAGTCTTTTTCATTATAAGTAAGTACCACAAGTAAGGCTTTCACAGAAGTTTAAGGTCAGCCTGGGCTACGTAGTGAGTACCATACCAGACAGAGCTGTTTATCAAGCTCCTACTTTCAAAAAACAAAATACCACAATTTAACTGAAATATTTAATAGGAAAGCCAAAGTTAAACTATCTTTCTGTCTATATATCTATGTATCTATCTGGTATTTGGTAGAATTTTTTATACTCGAGGCATTACTCCTAAGGACAGCCATAGATGGTTGCTATAGCTAGACTGCTTAGGTAGCCATGGGTTAGTATAATGCCTGCCATTATGTTATATTTGTGGTCAGGGTGGAATCATAGCAGAAAAGTAAGAACGTAAAATTATGCAATGATTAAATGTATTATTCTTATTGGAATTATACAAATCAAGGATTCATTCCTGGCTTTTTGTTCACAGACTTCGTGACTTTGTGTAAAGTGATTTACTCTCTCATCTCAAGTTTCCTCATGTGTAAAATAGAAGTAGTCAATTGAGGATTAAGTGAAATAATCATGTAAGTGGCCCAGAACATTCTTTAAGTCAAGGAAGACATTTTGTGACAAGAGCTGGCAGCCGGAAGCCTCACCTTGCAATGTGGAGGGTGTATCAAGCTCCTCTTCCCTTCTAGTAATCTCAGTTTCTAGCTCAGACTGATGGGAGCTGCCCACAGGGCAGGGTGCTATGTGATATTTGTGGCAGCTAAACATTTTTTTTTTTTTTAATACTCACAGCATACAATCAGAAAGAAAATGGAAACCACATGGAAAATTTAGCCCATTCCAATATGTTTTTAGTCTTCCATTCTATACCCTGCTAGGGCCTCTTGTGCAGATGATAGCTGAGAATATCCCTTTAGAGTAATAAATCACAGGGACATTAAATGCGTCCTTGCAGCTGCACCAGGGCTAGTTAGAGGCCTATTCAAGAAAAGGGCTTATGTGGAGGGTTTTTTCCCTTCTCCTTTAAAAAGCCACCTGTACCATTTTTTGTCTTGTTTTTTAAGTGGAAATGATTTTAAGATGTAATTTTCCTCTTCTACTTCATTTATGATGTACAAATAGTTCTTTTTTAATAGGGAAAGGAAAAAAAAAACCACAAACACAAATGCCAAACCTAAGTAAGGCTCTTTAGAAAAAGTGTGCCTTTTCAACTTTCCAACTTCCTTTCTGAGTTAGTAATTTAGGGGCTGGACAAGATGCAGGTGGAAGGAATTGCTTCATTGACAGCTGGCCCTGAATCTCTCGCATTCCTGGAAGTGCACCAAGTTAAGGGTAGATAACTTGCTGGGAGAACCAAGGTTAGTATGGAAAGAGCACGTACTGTAATCTAAATCTTTTCCTATTGATTGGCAAAGTCCCAGAAGTTCTTTGAGACCAGGAGGGATAGCTTTGAGGAGAAAATTGGGACCAGATCATCTAATCCAGATGTTGAGAAACAGTCTTGAGAGGGGGGAAAAAGCACATTATAAACAAGACCACAAGAATAAACCCACTTAAGAATAAACTAGATGTGGAGGAGGGGAAATCTTTTCATTTTAATCATATTGGGTCTAGTTAGACCCACATAATGAGGATAGCTGAACACTTTGTGAGGCTGATAGCTATGTAGAACAATTTGAATGGCCCCAGAGGTTCTTCATGTACAATGAAATCATCCTTGTCCAGAGCTCAGAGAATCTGACAATCTTTCATCAGTGGTCTTTCACCTTTTTGGTCCAAGATTTCCTATAATATCTGGCAAAATACAGAGCTTTTCCTTCAGATAGTGAAGATTTATGTGCATTAACATATCAGCATGCATTTTCCTGAGACTCACAGGTACCTAGGAACTGCTCTGTAGAGTCGAGTGTGTGTGCAGGTTTGTGTGTTTGAAGGGGGAAGTGTGTTCTCGTGTGTGTGGAGGCATGAGGTTGTTATCTGATGCCTTTCTCAATCGTTCCTTGCCTATTTTTTTTCTTTTCTTTCTTTTTTTTTTGGGGGGGGGAGCAAGATAGAGATAGAGAGAGAGAATTGGCTCGCCAGGGCCTCAGCCCCTGCAAGCAAACTCCAGACACTTGCACCACCTAGTGGGCATATGCAACCTTGTGCTTGCCTCTCCTTTGTGCATCTCTCTTATGTGGGATATGTAGAGAGATTGAACATGGGTCCTTAAGCTTTGCAGGCAAGCCCCTTATTTTTAAAAATATTTTACTTATTTATTTGAGAAAGGGAGAAGCAGAGAGAGAGAGAGAGAGAGAGAGAGAATGGCTTTGAGCTATTGCAAACAAACTCCAGATGCATATGCGATCTTGTGCATCTGGCTTATGTGGGTACTGGGGAATCAAATGTAGATCCTAAGGCTTTGCAGGCAAGTGTCTGAATCACTAACCCATCTCTCCAGCCCCTCCTTGCCTTATTTTTTGATATAGGATCTGTTGCTGAACCTAGAGTTCATTGCTTCAGTTAGACTAGCTAGCAAGTGAACCCCAGAGATTCTTTTGTCTCTGTCTTCATAGCAGCGGGATATAGGCATGTGCCACCACACCTGGCATTTTATGTGGGTGCTTGAGATCTGAACTCAGGTCCTCATGCTTACCCAGTAAGTACTTTACCCACGTAGCTTTCTTTCTACCCCTTGCAGGGTCTTTAGATAGTGTTTCTCATAGTTGATATTCAAAATCCATGTAATAAGCACCTTGCCCACATGTAGGCTATGGCTAAAGCAATAAAAATAAACTCCATCACATTTTTATCATCATTGCATTAAAAGAGTGGAAAAAAATGGGCTGATTTCTTTCCTTCTTATTTCTACTAAACTAAGAAATATTCATTTTTTAAAATACTTTAAAATGATTTGAATGTTTAAAAATACTCCAAGATAGGTGAATTAAGGATGACACAGTTTGATAACTATTTGTTTTATTAGGTTCTCCCAGAGCAGAGTGGGAGACAAGAACTGGGAAGCAGCTAATATATTTGAGCTATGGTATAGGTTGGTCATAGGTTGTTCCCCAGAATTCCATGCATTGGGAACATGGTTCCTAGTGCAGCAGTGTTGAAATAGTGGGACCTTTAAGAGGTAAGGCAAGGTATTAGGTCATAGGAGCATGCCATTTGAAGGGTTTATTAAAATTCTTCCAGGGCTCTATTTCATTTCTGCAAAAGTGAGTTATATAAAGAATAAACCTGGCCTTGAATCTCTCTGACTTACTATCTTGCTACATGATATCTTCCACCTGTGTTCCTGCCATGTGATACCATTTATTATAGTGTCCTTGCCCAAGGCTAGACCAATAGGGTTGCATGTTTTGGACTTTCAACATTGTGGGCAAAACAAACCTCTTTTCTGTATATATTAGCCAGCTTCAAGTATCTTGTAGCTATGTATGAGAGACCAAGATAGGGTGCTATTTCAGGAAGTAGGTGAGAGGTAATGGGGCAAAGTCAAACAGGTGTGCATTGTGAGGTTGCTGCACTGGGCTGTAGGTGTTTGATTCTGATCAGACTACTTGGAAAGGATACAGACTATTTTATCAAATTGTCTCCCTGAAGGATGAGAGGCTTCAGCTCTCATTGCCTGGAACCTGACCTCCATTTGATTGAAAGTTAACCCTTAAGGCATTAAGATTCCCATACTTTTAGACTTCATTTTCATGAGGATTGTCTTTGAAGAGTTCCCTAGGACCAAAGCAAAAAAAAAAAAAAGGATGCTGATTTTGACATTAGATACCATTAGGGTATTGTGAGTGTGAGATTGCATAAAGCTTTCTACCCTAAGTCTGGCTGAAATCAGAGACAGACTGAGTGTCTATGATGTAGGCACCAGGGGATTTTGCTATAATACCAAATCTGGGTAGTAGATACATGGAAGGCCATTATCCTATCCACATTACTTGTGTATATATTTGAATTTTACTTCCTAACAAAATGTTTAAAAAGCTATCCAAGACTGCTAGGTTTCTGGGAACTGCCTCGAGTAAGTAGTGGCTTTGTCATGTAGTTTTGAATGTTTGGAGAAGGCATAAGCCCAGAAACTAAAGTGAATTTTCCATGATAGCAACATTGAATCACTCCACCAGAGGTTGAAGTCCCAGAGTGAATCACACTCAAAGGCTGGAAGGCTGAAGAGCTAAACTTGGGAGGTAGATGAGAATGGATTTCTAATTTACCCATCTGATGTCACTCAGTTCTATGAAGTGTGGTGGAAAATTCTGTTGAAAGACATGGATGTGGTGTTTAAACACATCTGTTGTAGTCAGGTCCACATTGCCTGCAGAAAGCACCTGACCAAGAGTAGCTTGATGGGAAAAGGGGTTTATTTTTGCTTACAGACTCAAGGGGAAGGTCCATAAGGGCAGGGGAAAATGGCAGGGTGAATACCACCCCCTGGCCAACATCAGATAGACAACAGCAAAAGGAGAGTGTGCCAAACACTGGCAAGAGGAAGCTGGCTATAATACCTATAAGCCTGCCCCCATAATACACTGCCTCCAGGAGACTCCAATTCCCAAATTGCCATCACCTGGGGACTTAACATTCAGAACACCCGAGTTTATGGGGAACACCTGAGTCAAACCACCACCACATACAATAATTTATAGTCTATTTCTTTAGTCAAGATGTAAACAAAATCACTATATGTTGAGATAGAATCCAATTCTTAGTGATAGAGCTGTTTTAACTATACTGAAAAACAACCTGATTATTTTGTCTTTGATATTAAATGCAGTGATATTTCACTTCTGAAATAATCCTCACAGTATATTTAAGATTCTGAATATATGGCTATAAAATACCTTGTGAGGAAGGCGTTTACAATCTGAGAAGTGATCTTCAGTGGTGTTACCATTTCCACAAAGACTTTTTCTCCCATTCCATGTAACAAAAACTTGTGAGCGAATAGATTCTCACAACAGCTGGTATGCTCACTGTGGAAAAGTAGATGTTATTTTCTGCTCATTTTTTTTTCGCATAACATGCTGAGAAGGTATGCTCCTTTTCACTTTTTAAAATGAGTATATTGGGCTGGAGCGATGGCTTAGTGGTTAAGGTGCTTGCCTGTGAAGCCTAAGGACCTAGGGTCAAGTCCCCAGTACCCACCTAAGCCAGATGCACAAGGCGGTGTGTACATCTCAATTTCATTTGCAGTGGTAGAGGCCATGATGCACCCATTCTCTCTCTCCTCTTTCTCTCTCCCCCTCAAATAAATAAAGTATTTTTTTTTAAAATTGGTGTCATTCATCAAATTAAAAGAAAGACTAATGGAGAGAGGGAGGGGATATGATGGAGATTGGTGTTCTAAAGTGGAATGGGGGAGGGGAAGGGAGGGAAATATCATATGTTTTTTTATATGTAAGTATAGAAGGTGTCAATAAAAAAATTAATAATTAAAAAAATAGAAAAAATAGGGCTGGAGAAATAGCTTAGCACTTAAGGTGCTTGCCTGCAAAGCCAAAGAACCTAGGCTTGATTCTTCAGGACCCAAATAAGCCAGATGCACAAGGTTTCGCATGTATCTGGAGTTTGTTTGCAGGGCTAGAGGCCCTGGCACATCCATTCTCTATCTGCTTCTTTCACTCTCTCAAATGAATAAAATAAAATATTAAAGAAGAAATAAAAATACTTAGAATAAATAAAAAACTTCAGTTTTAAAAAAGATTATTTATTTGTAAATATTTACATAGAATAAAGTCTGGAAGGAAAAAAAATTGGTGTCATTGTGACTTTTTTATTGTGTCATTTTCCATATATTACCTTTCCCTTTCTTCTCCCTTCCATTCCTCAGAAAAGCCATACTCTTAAGGGCTACAATTTTATTAAGTTTACCACTTTCGTAATTTTTTTTTTTAGAACAGTGACTGTGGTGAGAGGATGTACTGACGGTCATGAACTGTTAGTGAATCAAGCATTGAAAGGCTTGGAATTTGCACACAACTTCTATTATTCACACAGCAACATATTTCTGGACTGTGCTCAAGGTTCACGTTCCTTAGAATTGATTGCAGTGTCCTCTTCCAATCCATAGCATGACTGACAAAAACACTTGCTAGCTAAATTAAAAACCTTATGAGGAGAAATTGGATCCTTATGTCACTGGCTGAAGTAAAAATGTTGTAGACATTATACAAAAGATTTTAGTAGTTTCTTATAGAATGAAACATACAACTACTATGCAACTCAGCAATTGCAGTCATAGGCATTCATTTCAGAGAGATAAAGTTTGTGTTCTTACAAAATCATGTACACAAATATTTACAGCAGCTTGATCCATGATTGCTCTAAACTGGCAACAACCCAAATAGCCATCAATATGTAAGTGATTCAACAAAATGTGTTACTTGCATATCTTGGAACACTGCACAAAAGTGAGAAGGAATGGATTATTCATATATAATACTGTAAGCAGATGAAAAAAAATTATCATGGAGGAGAGATCAGTGGTTTCCAGGAATTAAGTGTGTGAAGGTGAGGGTACTGGGTATGGCTGTCAAAGGGTAGGTAACATAAGAGATCCTTGTGGCAGTAGAATTTTTCTGTACTTGACTGTATCAATGTAAATATACTATTTGTGGTGCTTTGGTACACGGTTGTGTTGATTACTACTTATCTTATTGCTTTGACTAAATACCCGGCAGAAGGGATTTAAGGGATGAGGGTTTATTTTGGCTTACAGTATGAAGGAGTCCATCACAGCCAGGACAGCATGGCAGTGGGAGCATAGTCACATTGCATTTACACCTGAAAAGCCAAGATAGACCAGGAAGCAGGGTCAAGAAATCTCAAGGTTTGTCACCAGTGACCCACCTCCTCCAGCTAGATCCTATTTTAAAGGCCACCCCCAACTGGGGGCTAAGTGTTCAAATACATGAACAACCCACAACAACTATTGTTGGGGTGACTGGGGAAATGGTAGATGTTTTTTTTTTCTGCATTATTCCTTACATCTGGAAACAAATATATAATATCTCAAAATAACAAGTTTAATGAAAAACATTTCCCCTGGCATTGAACTTACGGGTCAAAATTCAAAAATGTTGTGGAACATTATTTCTTCTTCTTCTCCTTCTTCTTCTTCTTCCTTCTCCTCCTCCTCCTCCTCTTCTTTCTCTCTCTCTCTGTACACCACTCTTGTTCCAACAGTCTGCACATCAGTGGTTTTGTCTGGCTACAGACAAAATTTCTTCTGGCATCCACATATGATAGTAATTGCCCTTCTACATCATGCACCATAGATATTGTGGATGTCCAATGAGTCTGTGTGTTATAGGAATTTTGCCAATAGCTCATTTTGCTTTCTGTGAGTCATTTTGTCATTAATGGTATGCCTCGTTTTACAAGCTTCTTGGCAATAAAGTGACTTGTACTTGTTTTGCCAGGAGGTCTAATAACTTTGAGTAATACCCCTATAGGTTTTGTACCTTCTCTGCCTGAGTTCCAATATTCATCAGTTTCATATACAAAAAAGAAGCTTCATGCTTGATCTAGAAAAATCAATTGATTTACCACAGGGTTAACTGTACTTCACTTCATAATTATGTAAAAACATTGATGACTTCATTTGCAGCATTTTATTACAAACAACATGCTAGAGACTGGAGGTCATGGATGACAGATCTAATAAAATGCAGCTATTTATTTTTTTCATATCTACATTTTGGCTGACCATAACTCTCTCTCACACACACACACACACTTATCTATCCCAGCAGATACAGATTCACACTCTATATTGTTTCCTGGAGACCTGCTCACTATTAATGTTCATGGTGGTCCTGAGTTGTAGCATTTTATTTGGTATTGTTTAAGTCCTTCTAGCATTCAGTTAGGTATTTTTTTAGAGAAAGCAAGAGAGAGAGAGAATGAACTGGTGGAGCCAGGGCCTCAGCCACTACAATCAAACTTCAGAAGCTTGTGCCACCTAGTGGGCATGTGAGACCATGTGCTTGCCTCACCTTTGTGCATCTGGCTTACATGGGATCTGGAAAGATATGGAACATGGGTCCTTAGGCTTCGCAGGCAAGTGCCTTAACCTACATTTGAGTGATTGACTTGATAGAGGGATACAGTGGTACAAAGCAGGCATAACACAATGCCAACTTAGTATAAACATGGCTATACAAAAGGCAGAGATGAATTGTTTCCTGATAAGAGAGTGAGTGTTGTCAGAGACAAACTAAGTTCTTATAGGGCAAGTCTGATATTTAAAGATATCATTTGTGTAAGGCAATTGCTATGAAAAGTCATAGCTAGCTTTATATTTCAAATACACGGAAGGTATATGAATTAATCATCATGTTGCTTCTTCTTCTGCCACTTATGAAATTTATGGGATGGTAGCTAGCCCTGCATCCTTAGATTTTATGCACTAAACTTTGAGAAACAGTGCCTAAATGAAAAAAAAGTATATATATATATAAACATTCAACACATTTATTAGTAAACTAAGGTTTGATTCTATTTAATCTAGTTGAACTTGGTTGAACTTGATCATCAAGGCTCTAATTGGGTAGGTAATTGTGACAAAATAGATGCTTTTACTGATAGAAGAATGACATGGAGTTGCAGTTGGACAAGCCTGTCCAGAGAAGGAGTACATTTTCCAGCTTCCCTTGTATCCTGGGTGGTTTGTGATTAATAGAATATGAGCAAGAATAGTGGATGTATTCCCTTCTTGTTCCAGACCTTTAAACCTTTTAAAAGATTTTATTATTTATTTATTAGAGAGATAGAAATAGGCAGGGAGAGAGAAAGAGGGAGAGAGAGGGAGAGAGAATGGACACGCCAGGGGCTCTAGCTGCTGCAAACGAACTCCAGACATGTTATCCTCTTACATATCTGGCTTATGTGAGTCCTGGGGAATCAAAACTGGGTCCTTTGGCTTTGCAGGCAAGTGCCTTATCCATTAAAACATCTTGCCTGCCTCTGGACCTTTAAACTTTTATGTGTGTTTTTCTTTTATGCTTGTTTTTCCCTCTTCTTTTCTGCAGAATCCTGGATATATCTGTAACACAGCTTCAGTTAGTCAGGTGAGACCTTTGCTCTAGAGGAAAGACCAAAAATGTCATGGGGTGAATTCAAGCTCATGAATGACGAAATTTATAGAGTAGGTCACTTATATGTCCTGGATTCTCATGTGGTGAGAAATTTCATTGTTCTTTGATTTAGTATACTGTTGTAACATTATATTACTGTGTTGTAGCCCTTTAACCTTGATAAAGGGAACTCCTGGAAATTTGAAAACCTTAGTTTGGCAGGTTGTGGGAAAGACTGGCTCTTGGTGGTACAGGACAAATGGAAGGGAAAAGGGAGACAACACTTGGTTCAGCATGACTTCTGCAGTAGAGTAGCTATTGCAGCTGAGTGTCATTTGATTTCTAAGACTTAGTTTTGTGGCACTGCCAAGTAGGGTAGACCAAAAACAAAGCATAAGCTTGGTCCTGCATCATGCAGAAATGGAATTGTCCTAGGAGGAAGACTGACTCTTAGGAACTGTTTGTACCCAGTCATCTAATTAAGGATTAGAAAAAAGTGAATTCAAGGGAGCCTAGATCATCTGATGCCAAGATCTGGGAGACTGACAGTTCTAAGCTCAATGAAAGGTGACTGTGGCTCTTGAGATATTTTTTCCACTTCAGTCTAGATGAGTAATTAAGAACTGTGGTAGAGGGCTGGAGAGATGGCTCAGCTGTTAGGGCACTTGGCTACAGAGATTAACGGCCTGGTGTTCAATTTCCCAGTGTCCATGTGGACCCAGATGCACAGAATGGTCCATGCATCTGGAGTTCCTTTGCAGCAGCCCTGGTGTGCCCATTCTCTCTCACTCCGAGAGTCTATAAGTTGGACTGTTGACTATCAGGAGTTTGTAATTAGAAGAAATCAGAGCATAATCTCATTTGTTTCACAATTTGATCTTCAGCAGACCTAGTGCCTCAGTCATAGATAAAAATGTGAATTAGAAATGTGCTTTGATTCTGGGGCTGTGGTCTGGTCATCACATGTGTAACAAATTAGGAAAAGAAAGCATGTCTTGGTGAGTGTAATGCATTCTAGATTTCAGCTCTCATTTACCCCATCTCTGCACATCCTTGTGCAGTGAAACATGCACAATTTTAAGACGGTGTCCCTGTAGATTACCAGAGAGATAGTGAGATGCAATTCAAATATGCAGGGTTGATGGGAATGGAAAACTACTTTGGAAAAGCAAAAAAAAAAGTAATCTCAAAACATTTTAAAACGATATCCAAAGGGCTATCCTTAATATTTGATCAACTTTCTTGTCCCAGTACATTCGCTCATGTTGTTATCCATCTGAAACGTCCTTTCTCTGTACAATTCCCATTTTGTCATTATATAGCCAGGCTAGCTTCTAGCACATGATCCTCCTGCCTAATCCTCTGAGTGCTGCGATGACAGGTGTGTGCCACCATGCCTGGCTTGATTATGATTCGTATGGATGTCCCAAGGCTCAGTTCTAGACCTAACTCACCAAAGAACCTTCCATTACCTCTATCTAACAGAGATCCTTTCTTCCCCCTTTCCACTGAACTCTGACTGTATGCCACATGTAGGTGTCTGCCACACTTTCAGAGCTAAGCTCAGAACGGCTTTCCTTTCTGGATGATGGCTTCCTTTCTGAAGCCTTTTTTACATCTCCTCATGTGTTGCCTCTATCCTTATGGGAGTTTGTTACACTTATGTGTTTATGCATCCATCTTACCAGATTCTATGTCTTCAAGAGCAGGAATTGTGGTTTTTACAATCTCTCTCTCTAAGTGCTGTGGAGCTCAACAAATATTTGCTGAATAAACAAATGGGTAATCTATGCTTAAAAAAATATTTATTTCAGTGGCCAAGAGCCTGAAAAATTCCTTCTCTAGTCCCAAACAAAGTTTATTTACATTCAGGGAACCTCCAGCAAGCTTGCCAAGGCCAGAGTATGGGGATTACTTGTGACCAATCAACTTCAAATTGTTCCCTGTTCAGATAATTTTTTTTTTTTTGGTTTTTCGAGGTAGGGTGTCATTCTGGCCCAGGCTGACCTGGAATTAACTATGTAGTCTCAGGGTGGGTGGCCTTGAACTCATGGCGATCCTCCTACCTCTGCCTCCCGAGTGCTGGGATTAAAGGCGTGCACCACCACGCCCAGCTCAGGCGTGCACCACCATGCCCAGCTCAGATAATGTTTTATTTGTGTGTGTGCATGTATGTATACATATTCAGGTATGGGTGTGTGTGTGTGTGTGTGTGTGTGTGTGTGTGTGTGTCATCATGAAGGTTGAGGGCAGCCTTAGCTGTTATTTCTCGAGAACACTGTTTACTTTTTTTTTAGAGACAGGGTCTCTGACTGGCCTGGAGCTAGCCAAGTAGGCTATACTGTCTAGTGAGGCAAGTCCCAGGGATCTGCTTGTCTGTCTTTCCAGTGCTGGGATTATAGTCATGTGCCACCATGTCTGGCATTTTCACACGGGTTTTAGGATAGAATTCAGGTCCTCATGTTTTCAAGATTTGAACTCAGGCAGTCTCAGGCCTGCATGATTGAGCCATCTCTCCAGCTCAGGGTTTTTTTTTTTTTTTTTTTTTTTTTTTTTTTTGCTTTCAGATGTGGGCAAAGTGGGTATCTGGGAAGACCATGCACTCTGAGATAGGAAGCGATACATGTTTTCCCTCCCCTAGCCTCTATGTCCTCCAACTGCCTTTTCTTTGCAAATTCCCTTTGAAATGGATTTCAGTCCTTATCTAACTGTTGGGAGAAGGTATTTGGTGAGGTATTGGGTTATACACTCCACCTAAGAATAAGGCCAGCTCTTCTTCTAGACTCTCAGCCCAAGTCTCATCCATATTCCAAAATCCCTCAGCTCACCAAACCTCTCATACAGTTACTCTTCCTGGCTTTGTAAATCTGCCCCTCCTCCTGGCCCTGCACTTCCAGTGTGCATGTTGGTGGACAGTGTGTCAGGATGGTTTGGCCCCAGATAACAGCCAGAGACACTGAGCAGGAAAGCAATCTGTGGGTGCTCTTAAGACCAGAACAGGAAGACATGCAAAGAAATAAGGATAGTGTACCTCTTGTAGGACTGAGAAGAGGAGGGAGGCTAAGGACTGGGAATCAGAAGCAAAAGTGCTTTAGATTTCAGGACAGTTAGGGGCTCAGCCTTAGCTCAGGAAGTCAGGCATTCTGAAGAGGAACCCAGGAGACAAGGAGAATCATGACAAGGTTGGTAATTAGTACGAAACTTGAGACTAGACTGAGGTTCTAAGGTCAGAGGGAGACCAGGAGCTGAAATGAATTAGAACATATAGGTAGATTTGGCGGTTCCAAGAGTGAAGGACAGTGTCCTGTGTTGTAGTCCTGCCATGTATGCATTCATTAGAGTCATGGATACATATTCACAGTGTGATGGACATTATAGAGTGAGGGTTAAGTATGTGTGCTTCAAAACTGAATGGCTGGCGTTCAATTCCTGGGTTCACCACTTATTAGAGGCATGGTTTTGGGTACCTTGGCCTCTGGAGTGCTGGTATACAAGGTGTGAGTGACCACCACACCCAGTTCAAACATCAGCTTTCATGGGGGTGCTTTGCCTGACTCCCCTGAACAGGGAAAGGTGAGAGAAGTGTGATTCCTTTGCCCTAGTATAGCACTGGCACTTTCATGCCATGTATTGAATTTGTTCATTTCCTAGTCTGTGTCTTCCATTGGAGCTCTGCCCTATAGTTTGGGAATTCCATTTATTCCCCTCCCCCCATGCTATAGCAGCTAAGCTGATGCCGGTAGAAATTCACTTAATGCCTATTAATAATATGAATAAATGGTGGGTGACTTCAGTCTTAGACTTCTTGGGGGGAGCTATCATCAGACAGAATCAATCTTTCCTTATTTGTCTTGGCCTTTTTTCTTCCCTTCCTTCCTTCTTAACTTCCTTCCTTCCTAACTCCCTTCTTTCCTTTCTTTTTTTCTTCTTTCCTTTTTACTTGTTTTGATTACTACACAAAGAAACGTGCCTCACTAACAGTTTCATAAATATATTTACTATATTTTATTATTACTCCCCCCTGCTTTCCCATGTACACTGTTTTTTTGGAGCCCTTCTCCCCTTAACTAATCTTCAGTCTGCTTTCATGACATATATACTCCATTATCCTATCTTGTTTCCCCCTCTCTTTAGACTTCTTCCCCTAAGAGTTCCTTTTCTATGGTCATGTAGTATACATGTACATACACATATACATAAACATATAAATTTAAATCTACATTCTACATATGAGAGAAAACGTGCTGTATTTGTCCTTCTGCAGCTAGACAAGATATTTCAATATTCTTTTTCATCTCTTTTCTTGTCTCTTTCTTTCTTCCCTCCATCTTTCCTTCCTTCTATCCTTGTTTCTTTCCTTCCTTCTTACAGGGTCTCATTCTGTAGCTCAGGCTGGCCTGGAACTTATTATGTAGCCCAGGTTGTACTCAAACTTGTAGCAATCCTCCTGTCTCAGTCTCTCAAGTGCTGGAATTACAGGTGTGAGCTACTATATCTGGCCAGATAGGATTTTTCTGTTAAAGATCTGGGCAGCTAACAGTCATAGATTCAAACCCCTAAGACCTGTGATTTCTTTCAGGAGGTGGCAGTGAAACCCACCTGCTCACCATTACTGTTGTTCTATGTGGGCTGTGCTGGGATTGGGAGGAAGAATTTGTAATTAAGGAGTATCCCATACATTCTCCAGACTGCTGTGACAGCCACTATATTTACCAATCTAGGTTGTGTAATAGTGCCTGGAGGCCAATAAACAACAAATAGCCCAGCAATCTTCCAAGCCTTCTCTGTGTGTGTTCCGGCTTGTGGCATGTAAATATGTCATATTTCACGTGAGATGCAGCTTTTCTGGCTACTAATGAAATCTTTAAATTTGCCGGGTGTGGTGGCACATGCCTTTAATCCCAGCACTCGGGAGGCAGAGGTAGGAGGATCACCATGAGTTTGAGGCCACCCTGAGACTACCGAGTGAATTCCAGGTCAGCCGGAGCTAGAGTGAAACCCTACCTCAAAAAAAAATCTTTAAATGTTTCAAACAAAATTATTTATTTGCATTGTATGTATGTATGGGTGCGCCAAGGTCTCTTGCCACTGTACGTGAACTCCACATGTATGCACCACTTTTTGCATCTGGCTTTATGTGGGTGCTGGGGAATCAAACCTGGGCTGACAGGTTTTACAATCAAGTGCCTTTAACCTCTGAACCACCTTCCCAGTCCACTATTTATAAAATCTTAATTTCTTTTATTTCAGTGAGCCTCTCAGACTGTAACCAAAATGCTCATTTCCATGTGCGGAGTCAGAGAATTGGGATGGGGTCTTGCCAGCTGCTGTTGAGCCTAAAGAGATGAGCCAAGAAACAATAGGGGACACGGGGTAGACAATAGGTCCCTCCTTCCTCCTCCTCAACTCTGCTGATTCCATAAGGAATGATCACACTACATTCTGACAGACGCTATGTGATTTCCACCCACTTATAGAGACAGTCTACACATTGGTCTGCAATTTTCAGGTGGCAGAGTTCACTTGGGAAGAGTTCATTCTGTGTGAGAAAAGTGGGCAGATAATCTAGATCAAGTGAGAAATACAGGCAGGGAGATAGCTGGCTGCTCCCGACATGACAAAACTAGCCATGATAACATTATTTGCCGGCTTAAGGCACAGGGGACAGGGCTGGAGAGTCTTCTCATAAGACAATTTGAGGAGATTGCATTGTAGCCTGAGAAATCCTTATTCCTCGCCCCATTATCAAAGGGTAAGTTAGAGCCTTATTGTTGTTACATGGTCGCTGGATAGAATTTTGCTAAATCTGCTAAGTGGCTAGATTTAGCAACTAAAATATTGGATGGACAGTTAAATTTGAATTTCAAACAAACAATAGTTTATTATTATTATTATTTTTAGGCTGTGTGTATCCTAAATGCAGCTTCTTTTAATTTATCTGGCAATGCTATTCCAGGCCATTATCACTTGAAGCACCATGTTGTTAGTCTCTTGTTAATAAGGCGAAGTGCCTGAGAAGCCTCCTGCTCCTGGGGTGCCCTTAGCAACTAGAGTCAGTTCACCTCCCCCAGAGCTGCAGGAAGCTCTGTAAGACCCGCAGAGCTCCTAATTAGCTGTGTGTGTGTGTGTGTGTGTGTGTGTGTGTGCTTTTGGGGTAGAGTGTTGCCTTAAATGAGCTCCTGCTGATGATGTGTATAGAAATGGGGTCAGATGGAACAGCTGGTCTTTCAGGGGCTCTGTCCCCTTACTTCTCCTCTTTTCTCCTTTTGTATGCCTTGAAAACTCCTACTGCTTTATTCTACTCTAAACCTCTTTTGCCAACAGCCAACCCATGGCTCTGGAAACTTTCAGCCTCAAGTCAACTTATTCCGATAAACAGAAGCTGCGGGATACAAAAGAAGCTACTAGTTGGGGAATATTCAAAAGGAGAAAGAGCAAAAAAGGAGGCTTGCTTAGAGGTCCAATGCCCATTCACATGGAAACAAAGACTCTAAATATGGGAATCCCAGAGGGCTACCAGGGCCTCATGAGTCTATTTAAACAGCAGTATTAGTGCAGATCAAATGAAAGGCAAATGGAACCGGAAGCAGCATAAGGGACTTGGTAAATGTAGCCTTTGGACCTGTGAGCTGAAAGGAGGAGCGGCTGGTTTGTGTCCCCACAATGTTTCACAGGCTCCTATAAGGAACAATAATTTTCCTTGCTTCTTCTTTGGAGTTGGCTGGGAGGACTTACTCTAAGTGACCCACCCTGGTCACTCACAAAACAAAAGGGCAACTTGGCCCACTTGAGTCTGAAGGCTGTCAGAAGAACACAGACTACCCTCAGTGGCTTTGAAGTGCTCATGTGCTCTGGGAGTGGTTTGAAAGGCGAGGACACCTGGGATAGGAAAATGATGGGGAAAATTCTTCCCCTTTGTTCTTTTCCCAAAGAATTGTGTGGAATACAATGATTCTGAGACACTGTGGTCTATGTGAGTGTATTTTTCCCCTCAATTTTCATTATTGCCATTAAATCACAGCTAATATGAGGATTAGCTTGACAAAGCATGCATGGTAAAGGAAAGGCTTGGGGAGAGGCCACGTGGATCCGAGTCATACTGATGGCCAGACTGGGGCTAAAAACTCACCAGCATTATTAGATCAGGATGACCTGACATGTGATTAACCACCCACTATTAGGGCTGGTGGAGGTTTAGCTGACATTTGGGCAACAAGGTATAAAGTGATGTGTTACACAGCTATCAAATGAGGCCTGCAGTCTGAGGTCAACCCTGGACCAGTTCCTGCTCCGGCCTGGATAGGGTAACTCCAGCGTTTGAGATGAGTCCTTGAGGTGGTTTGAATGTATGTCCCCCATAGACTCAGGTGTTTTATTAAGCTTGTAACTTGGGTTTGCAGCCACTTGGATGGAGGAGGTGTCATTGGGGGCAGATCCTGGAGTCCAGCCCTGAGATGTGTTTGGGGGTAGATCTGATTTCCAGCTTAAAGTTATACAAAGTAGACTGAGCTGTGGCACCATCCCTGCTGCTTGCTGCCTGTTTGAGTTTGTTGCTTTTGGTGTTTGCTGGTTGGTGATGGTTCCTTTCTGTTTGGCTGTATAAAAATAGCTTCTTCTACCACTGATGGAACTTCCCCCTGGATCTGTAAGGTTGACATAAATCCCTTCTTCCTATCAACTGTGCCTGGTTTAGGTGTTCATCCCAGCAACATGAAGGTGACTACAACATTCCCTTACCTCAGCTTGAACTTCTTTGCTGAGGAGATAGAAAACCCTTTGCTTCTAACCAGAAGCTGCCACCACATATTCTTTGCCCTTTGATATTGGCCTTTGAGGAATTTTCACCATTAGTGGAAGCCAAGCATAAACCAGAATATTCCATTCTCTCTCATGACCAAGGGTTTCTTACTAGATCCAGCTCAATGCCCTCAGTTTATGTTTCCCTCAGAGTAAAACACACAGTTCAAACTTTAATCTTCCCTGTACTGTACAATGTACCAATTCCCCCTATCTGCACCTTTGTCTTTCTCCCTGCAAGGAATAAGTAGAAATAGAAGAGAGAAAGGCGAGGGAAACATAAATTGAGGACATTGAGCTGGATCCAGTAAGAAACCCTTGGTCATGACAGAGAATGGAATATTCTAAATAAAGAACTGTGTTCTTCCTAGTCCAGTTATAGGTATGGTATAATTTGGTTTAATTTCTGAGCCTTTTGAGAAAAAAGGAGGTGAGAAGGCAGGGCTCTCTCTAAAACAAAACAAACAAACCCACCTTAAAGTCCATAAGCACACTAGATTGGTTGTGTGTTTTCAAAGGGTATCACAAAGGGAAGAGAGGCATTCTCCCCCATCTATAACAATACTTGGCTCAATTTTGGCATCTCAAGGGCTTCAGTGCCTCTGTGGTAGCAGCAGATAACAGTGCCCAGTGGGGACACTAGTTACTTAGCATGAGCACCAAAGAATAAAGATGAAAGCAGCAACTGCTACCCCTGGCAGGAAGCAGACCTATCCTGGGAAGTCATATTATTAAACACTCTTTGGTTGAAAGGCTACGTTCTTTGTGAGAGTGTAAGACATGGGAAGGTAAAATTTGGGAGCTGACTGGTAGTAAGACCTTTGATGCACTTGTAGTCTGCCGAGGCCTGGAGAAGCTCAGGGGATACACAGTTCCAAGAAATACCTTGTGCCAAGGCAGATGACCCCAGACCCAGACATGATAGAACAAAGGGCATTTGCCCTTATAAATGGTCTCTTTCAGCACTCTCAGAAAGGCCTTTAAAATATGGCACATGGAAGTGCATCTGCAATAAAGACACAGGGCATCCTATCCCATCATTATTGTGAATTAGTCACTTGATCTCCAACAATCACTTGAGCATACACACGCTGCGGCAGCAAATGGGTCAGAGTAATTGGAGACCAGTTATGTGTTCGCTATGAAGATAGTGCTATTAGGGTGAGTTATTGAAGGGGAGGCATGCATTCATGGCACAAAATGGGTTCTTGAAATAATTTCTCATATTATGACTCAGAAAGGAAAATAGGACTTCAGACCATTGCGTAGTGATGACTTCCATTTGTTATTGTTGTAAGGTTTGGGAGTGACCACGGCCACCCAAACCACTCTGAGGCAAAGATGAAAGCTTTTATTTGGGAAAAGCACCAGCTGCCAGTTCTGGCTTACAAGAGAGGAGCACAGTCCACCTGAGTTCCTCAGGTAGTTGGCTTTATAGGGTCAGTTGGGGGAAGGTGAGGAAAAGAACTGAACAAGAAAGGTTCCTTTAGAGGTGATCTAGAGATAGCCAGGGTGTGACCACAGAACAGCGACCGGGTGATTTACAAAATAAGGTGGGCAGGAAACCATGGTCTGGGGGCATTGCAGGCAAGGAGGGGATAATGGCTGGGTGGTTTATTGAGAAATGTGGATAATCCATGTCCTTATGTCTCTGTTGCCATCCTGCTATCCTTGGTGAATCCATTTTGGGATCTGTCTGACCTAACATTTGTCTGCTGTATTTAATATTTTTGTTTTGTTTTGTTTTTTGTTTTTTGAGGTAGGGTCTCGCTCTGGCCCAGGCTGACCTGGAAGTCACTATGTAGTCTCAGGGTGGCCTTGAACTCACGACGATCCTCCTACCTCTGCCTCCCGAATGCTGGGATTAAAGGCGTGCGCCACCACCCCCGGCTTGTATTTAATATTTTTATTTTTATTTATTTATTTGTTTGACAGAGAGTGAGACAGTGAGAGAGAGAGAGAGAGAGAGAGAGAGAGAGGAGAGAGAGAGTGGGCACGCTAGGGCCTCCAGGCACTGCACATAAACACCAGATGCATGCGCCCCCTTGTGCATCTGGCTACAGTGGGTCCTGGGGAATCAAACCTGGGTCCTTTGGCTTCACAGGCAAATGCCTTAACTGGCTAAACCATCCCTCCAGCCCGTCTGCTGCGTTTAGAATGTAGTATGGCTTGCCAGTGAGCTTTGTGTGGACACTGGTGCTGGAGAGAGGTAGGCAGGGCTAGAGACATTGTTGATAGTGAGGCACTGGGATAGGAGGAAGCAGTTCCATTAGTGTGGTAGGAGTGGGAAGGCAGAGATTTGAGGGGGTCTTGCACATCCTGCACTGACAGAACACATCAACCCAGCTAACCCTGGCTGGTCTTGGCAATGTAGCAGGAAGGAAGAAGGAAGGGAACAAAGGAAAGGAGAAAGGGGAAGGAGCCTCTGGGGCCAGATCCACTCAGCAGAGATGTGCTTTCTGGGCACACTTTTCCCTGTGGAAGGGGTGTACCAAGATCATATACTGCCTTCCATTTCAAGTTGTTTTTAATTTGTAATACTTCAGTTTCTCATTTCTGGGTACTTACCAGGTAAAACTAGGTGACAAGGACCTACTATCTCAGATCTGCTTAGGGAGGGCTCCTTTGGCTGAACACCTGTACTCTCAGGGGAGCTGAAAGGAGCCTC